>CM051710.1:9174085-10374085 GCA_028022725.1 Lycodopsis pacificus | reverse complement strand
TCCCGTTGCATTTGAAGTAGTTCAAGCTGTTTAAGCTGTGATACATTCATGAGTTGCTATCTTTTCTTTTCTTTTTTTTTCTTTCCATGGTGGTTATTCAAGAGATTAAGCCGACCATGATCATCTGTGTATTATGCAGGTCTTTTCTAATTCAAACGGATTCAAGTTGTCCTTTTCGCACAAGTGTGAGTCACGGTGTGTGAGTAACGCAGTGAATGAAGGCGCTTCGGGGACTCTTGGTGCATCAGTTTTCATGTTTTCTTTCTGCGTCTTTGCTGCTACTTTGCTCCATTACATGTTCACTGTACACTGACCATCAGAGTGTGATATTTGTAAATATTTTAATTACATTTTTAAAGAAAGTATCGTCTCTCCTTAATCTCCTTAAGTGTCCTTGAGCGACATCTTGCTGCGATGTTCTCTTCTTAAAATCGATAAGTTATTACATTATTATAATCTCTTATTTGGGCATTAATAAAGCATTTCATTATTATTATTATTATTATTATTAATCGTCAAACATTATGCTCTACATACACAGCAGTATGTTAGCAACTGTAAGACAAAATGAGGAGCTTATGCTTTCATATCTACCTTTTTCATATCTTCCTAAGAAATAATAAGTAAGACGCCATGAATAATTAATCGGGCACAGATTTATTTTTTTTTGTTATCTTAGAGAGACACTTACCATATGCTGCGTCTGCTTTGCCTTCATGACCTTGTGAAACGTTCATGTCACTCATCTTAAGCTGCGCTCAGCATGGGAGCGGAGCAGAAGATATAAAATGTGCTCATTGAATCGCTGTCTATGTGAAACAATAAGCAAAGACAATGGCAATCTGGATTCACTGCAGTGTAAATATCCACTCTGCAAGTCATTTCACTTTCTATTTCGTATCGTTTCTATGTTGTTACCGACTCTTTTTTAAGACATTAACACACAAAAAAAACTGTTTGCTTGTATCTTACCCTCAGTTCTGAGATGCGTTTTAGCATCTTTCAGGTCATTGTTTTGGTTTAACTGCCGTCTGTTTGGTTCACTCTAACTGCTCTCATTCATTTCCAGCCGGCAGCTAATTTGAGTGAAAAAGCTCTGATAAACGGTAGAACGGACAATGTCATACTAGCTGACACTTTCAAATGCTTCACAATATTCACCAGTGTTGTGTTTAAAGCTTGCTGCTCTGCCTCAGAGCTGCAAAAAACTAAAAATAATGCAGGTTTAAGTGTTCGAAAATGTGCATCATTAACCTCAAAGATATACTTCACTGTTGCAGTGATGCTCACGAATAGAAATCTTAGTACAAATAAAAATAGTTGTGATTACACTGTCATATGCAGTTAGTTTCCCGTTCACATATGGAAAAATGACAAGAAAGACTGCAGTGTTTATTAACCTATAGAATGCTTTTATCCAATGAAAAATGGCTGCATGTTGAATAATACGCTTAATCATACCTGCCTGTGTCTGCCCATCTATTCCCTGGGAGGGCAGGAAAATGATTAAGTGATGGAGTTCAATACACATGTCCTCTGTGTTTGGCATGCAGTGGGTTAAACAGATGTACAACCTAATGGGATTTAGCTCTCGGTCATTATTAATTATAATTATATTAATTTAATTATAATTACCTGTTAAACAAACTCTTACAGTCCTGCGGGCCGATATCTGTTTAATTTTACGTCATCAGGCGCCGTTCACTGTGACCCTTGACCGGACCTGCAGACTTTAACGTCACTGACGGCTTCAACGTCAGCGTGCTGCATCATTTCAATCCATCGGGCATGAAATGGGATCCAAACAACATCAACTCATGTTGTCGTCCTCGGATCATTTATCCTCCTGAGATTATCTCGGAGTGATCTCAGATGGTGCGAGTGCAGTTCAGCATGGTTTTCACGTGCCTCGTCTGAAAAACAGCAGGAGTTGGTTGTAGTGATAATGGTGGAGACATTTATTTTGATAAATACACGTTTAGGTGTAAATTGGACACACACATAGCTGTTATCGTTGCACCAAATGTGTAAAAAAAACAACTTAAGTTATAAATAATTAGCATGTCTGACTAACTAGAGTTGCCAACCTTCTTACTACCAAATAAGGGACAAAAGCTTCTGTCTGGTGCACAGTGCCAAAGCAGTATGGTGGTGTGTGAACATTCTTATTCTTATTAAATTATAAAGGCATAAAATATGTATATTCCATTTAGTCTATAGATTTACTGAAACTAATAAATGAAGTGATTAAACCTCAGAATAAATGATCAAAATAACCACAGTTTAGACCTTCACAGCAAAAGAACATGTCACCACTGACGCGCTTAACTTTGCTTCCCAGTGTGTGTTGTAGCTGCAAAGTCTTTTCTTTTTTGCAGGTTAATCCTTATATTCACAAACCAAACACCAGACATCAACTAAATATACTAAAAATGAAATGCCTGCTTTGAATACATTGATTTCAGTTGCATGCATTAACTGTAATTTCCCCACTGAGGGACTAATAAAGGATTATCTTATCTTATCTTATCTTAACACGTTCTTTTGGATTGTGTCTTTAGACATTGCCCACAGAGTGGAGGAAATAGAGTCGCAGGCAATGATTCATCTGATCATGTTAAATTCTTGCATGTGTCTACTGCACTTAAATATCTATTAATTGATTCTGTCCCAGAGATTCTAGCACTGCAGATCCACAATATAGATTGAGACACACTAGCGGTACACCGGGCTGTCCCTCCGTTCACAGCAGATAACAGATCCAGATTAATATTAATGCGCTCGTCGATGTTAATGGGCCGACAGTGCTGCTTGAAACACTCTGCACACTTTCAGAGGGCGAGTTTTGTCAGCACTTTAATTAAAAGTTGCTCTGTGTCTGCAAAAACAAGATGTTTGGTGATTTCAAAAAGAAGGTTAAAAAAAAGTGTGGTACCCTGACATTATTCTGTCACTGTGGGCAGGAACAGAGGGACACTTATCAGTTCATTGAGCTGTGACACATCTGTGGATCATCTGAGCAAATAATGTCTGACACTGCGTGAAACTTAAATACTGAATCACTGCCGTCCCTCTGATGTCTCCACAACCCTGTCCGTTCTCTCGCAGTAAGCCCTTCGTTTGAATCACTTCAGCCAGCAGAGGGGGGGGGGGGGGGGGAAAGCACACGAAAAAAAGGCATCAGGGTCGCTCCACAAATTGAATTCCACTCACGACAATAAGCTTGTTGTGATAACAATATAACACTCAAAGTGAAGGTCAATAGATCTTTTACTCGGTTTGCCTGCAGCGTCTGCGCCTTTGCAGCGGCCTTCAGCTGTATTAGAGTTTGATTGCTAATTTGCCAGAGTATATTGGGTTTAATTAAGGGTCTCAACTTATTTAGAGACTTGTCATGAATCATTTTTATTAGTTATACATCAACAACCAAAAGGATGAGAAACATCATCCCCTCAAGGCTGCACTGTACTATCAGACTACTTATTCAAAAACGGCAATGGTCTGTTTGATGTTTGACAGTTTGACGTTTGAGACGACGCAGCACTTACCTTCACTGCCAAGTCAAGTGTATAACCTGAATAAACATACTTGTAGAATAAGAAAGTTGCATTACATGCAATAAGGCTGGGCTTGAGTTTCATCGTAAGCTGTGAGGAAAGGGACTCATCAGTTCTACATCCATCTTGTCGTAAAAACTCCTTGATAACAAATTTATTCCACATGCATCAGGCCTGATAAGAGACGCACTCGGTTGATTATTAGTTGATTAGTTGTGTTCGTGGGGCACATTGTGCACAAAACGCATTTCATCTTCAGTGAATTTAATTAAAACCAAACATCAGTGTTGAGCCTGAAAAGTTTGAAATCCCCTCTGAATAATTTTCTGTACACGCATCATCGTGTGAGTCTCGGCTTGAATCGGCCCAAAGGACACGTAATTGCGTGTTGTGGCCCGTTCATGCAGGCAGAAATGCCCACGAGTTCTAAACGTGTCCTTAATACAAGGAGACGAGGAGGACAAGGGATGGGTAGGGAGTGCATAAGAGGTTAAAGTGCTTCCTCTCCTTCAGCCAATCAAGTGCGGATAAATGTCAAGTCGTGGAAAGGCCAGGCTTAGAAATGAAGACATGTTGACTCCCTGAAATGTCAGCTAATATTCCTGTAAAGCACATTCAGAATTCCGTACACAACCTCTGCCGACGTGGTTCTCGATGGAAATCTTTCCTAAATACATACTCTTAAACACTAAGTACATGACAAACATGGTAATTGACTTGGACTGACCACTAAGAGAAATGAAAGGTCTTCTAAAGTATTTTAGACATGAGCAGATATGAATTGCTGTGGGACCACAAGCTTTCTCCTCTACCGCTGCAAACTTCTAAAAAGCTGCCGCAGCTCGTTAGAAGTTAATAGTACTTTTATGAGAATTGATCCTCGTACCTTTTTTATGTTACTGTCCATGCAAGTTGAGTCAAGTTCTCCCATCTAGTATGGAGGATGAGCTGTAATTGCAAACCAGAATGCAAATCATAAAGAATATTCTGCTCATGTGAAGAAGACTAACGAGTTCCCTTGTGTATTTCAAATTTGTCACACTCTGTCTAATACTTCTTATTTAATTGAATCAAGTACGCAACGTCTTGGTATTCCTTCAACAAAATGGCAAAAAGTAATAATGTATAAAATGACTGTTGTCTTGGCTGTTGTCCCTCCCTGGTACAAACAACAGTTAAGCTTAAAGTGCTAAACCATGTTTGAGCAAAGATTAGTCGCACCACTAAGCCTGCGGATCAACAGTCAAAGGCTTTTCTTGCTCTCTTGCAGAAGGGACAAGCGTCCTTCTGCTTTGGTGTTCTTGGATGGGGTCGCCTCTATCTTTCTCAAAAAAGATTAAAAAAACATCACAAGTTTACGAGCTCCCACAATAGTTTCCAGACCTTTTCCACTTCTTCTGCTATAGTTACAGAGCCTAGACTTCTGATACAGGCTTACCAATGCTGCAAGCCTGAGGTTTTGATAATGAAATATCGACCTCATTTTGTGAAGTTTATTCTTAAAAACTGAATTTGAATATACACATTGATAGTATGAATCTAAATTACAACATTTTTTGTCCCACAAATTGTCCAAAACCACCAAAAAACAAAATCGTCCTCATAAACCAACAGTGCCACATTCTGATTCCTGACACTCGGCATCAATACTCCCAAAGCATAACCAACTCCTTCAAAGCATAGTCAGCATTTTCCCTGATGTTCCCGCAGTCTTGCTGCTTTTACGTTTGCCTCAAGGACTCCTGGGGGATGTGTCGGGCTAAAAGAAGGTCAAAGGTCACTCTCTGAAGAGTTGCCGCACTAGCTCCTGTCCGTGGTCGCCCCTCCAGGCTGCCATGCTGATTGTCGCCTTGAAAGTTCTCCTGCTGTTTCGCGGTTATCACTGTTCCTGCTGAACAAAGGACAATCGAAGCACGAATCATTTGCAACCTGCACACACGGGAACTAACGAGCACTGAAGTACGACTCATTTATTCAGGGGTTGAATGTAATAGTTTTTAAAAAGTAATAATAGTTGTGTTTTTCTGTACTGGAAGGACGGAGTTCAGATAAACACATCCAATAAAACACGTCAGACCCATAGCATGAAGAAACTGCACTCACATTTATTAATTTATAATTAGCTATATTAATGATTAACATCATTTTGAGAGGAAAGTCTGACTTGGAGGACATATCTTTGGACACGACTAAAAGATCTAACGATTCTTGAAAAGGTATATTAACTGATAATCAGTTTGGAAAATTGCATCGTTAAAAGATAAACAGCAGGACATCTTTGGTTGATTGAACACTGACTCAGAGTGCCCGGCCTGACGTCACAATTAAATGTAAGATGCGTGTAAAAGTGGAAGTTATAATGAAGAGTTTATCTCAAAATATTTCAGTGTATAATAGTTTTTTAAACTAATGATGGGCTCAATAATTTAGAAAAAAAACACATTAAATTAGTGCAAATTTAGCTTTTTTGCACAACAATTTATTAGATATATATATTTTTTAACTTAATTGTTGATAAACTGTCATTCAAAAAGCAAGCATCTATAGTTTTTTCCTATAATATTTAGTTGTAAGCCTTGCAGTTGCTTTTGGTGTTTTGGGTTTATATAGCAATCAACATTTTCCTTGTATATGAATATAAAAACCCTTCTATGAGCAATATTAACCTCATCTCATGGGCTAATAACAAATACTCCCGTATCTTTGACATGTTTGAAATTGCCTCCTGGACAGAACCCTGCTTGCAATTGATGATGAGGTACATGTTCTGCGTCATTGTTATGTAACCTGATTATTTTTTACAACATTTCCAAAAGATCTATTCAAGGGGCTTTGGTTTCCAGATACAATGTAGTGCAGATCACTGATACAACCTCTGATCCCAAAAATGGAAAAATAATTACTGCCCACTGTTGGAAATGGCTCCTGCTCGCTGCTCGCTTGTCAGCATCAAGGTTACTGAGGCCCACACAAAGCAGGTCATCCCTTTGAGATTACAGAAGTACAGTCTGCTTGATGGTTTCCTGGCCCAGAGTGGGGACAGCCGTATCGATTCTGTCCCCCTCTTCAATCCATTATCAAGCCTCTATCAGGACAGCCAGGAAGCCTGGTGTCTTAATTACACTGCTGAGTCTGGTAATTGCTTCACAATGACTTTGCCTTTCCTTATATTTTTTTTGACGAGACACTTCTCATAGCTCGGGGTATTTCCCTGGAGAGTATCACCGAACCAAACGTCTAAGTGTCTGAGTGTGACCGAGCCTCCTGATTATAGCTTATGGTGTTTCTTGGAAAAGCATTTTTATTTATTTGGGGCTTATTTATTACCGGAAGAAAATCTATTAAAAAAAAATCAGTCGGTTTAATACAATGAAGTATTAGTTCAACATTTAGTTTGCTTTATTTCCAAGAGTAAGATGAGAAGATTGATTAGTTAGCAAAAAACTGATGACCAGCACCTATAATTCTTATCAGTTAACACAATATATTTATTTTTTATCATCAGATTTCTTCTGCCAGTCTTTTGCTGGACACCCCACATATTGTGATTCCTATATTCTAAAGCAACGTATCGGCTATTCAATGATTCCTTAACTGTAGTTCTCAGGATCTCACATGTTTTAAAGTACATGTAGAATAGTATAGCAAGAACATTCCCACAGCACAGAAGTCCTTTGGTGAGAGCTCAGTTTTCCCCTTGCTTCCAGTCTTTATGCTAAGCTAACCTAGCCACATCCAGGCTCTAGCGTTATACTTGTCTATACAGCCTATAGCACTTTGTTACTGATGACATATCACAGGTTGAAATATAGAAAACACAGTTTATATCCTTTGCAATGCTGCCATTAAAAAATACAACAGTTGGGGAGCCCCTATGACATAACAATCAATACTGGTGTCAATAGACACTCAATACAGTTTTATTTCATCGAAATATTGACTCCATTCATGAATCAACAGCTCTGCAGTGAATGCTAATCAATACAGACTATGACTGTGGTTTTGGTCTTCTTCTTTTACTATCACAGTACATCAATACTGTAAGGGAACACCCATTATCTGTAATCAGTACGCCATGTCGATATCCTTTATGAAACCCTGCATCAAAACATATTTGGTCGAATTATTCATGAGAGCGTTCATTACAGACTGTTAGAGGTGCCGTCTCTCTGCGTAGGTCCATCATTCAAATCTGTTTGTTTGAGCTGGCATGCTGTGACAACTCCCACTCATCCTCTCTTGTGTGAAAGTGAAAAGAAAATGGAGAAAAGACAAGTGGCTTTTAAAGCACTGCAATTTAAATAAATTTATTTTAAAAAAAAAGAAAAAAAGCAGCACTGAGCTCCCGATGCATCGCGCTCGTCAATTGCTTTGACAAAACACTTGAGTTTATTTCACTTTCTCTTTATATTTTGCTCTACGCTTCAAAGAGATAGAATGAACCAGCAATTCTTTAAAAGAAAATGTCAAATCTACCTTTCACTCCATTAACGTGTCCATTATTTCCAACTCTGATAGGAAATGACACACTTTCGCATTTGAGATTGCGATAATGCAAACAATTTAGCAAAAATAAAATGCCAACGAAAAGTGTATTATTGTTAAATTACATCTGCTGAACGTTTGTACTTTGGTCACATTATTCAATAGTTAACACCATAGACTAGTTTATTATTTATATGCTGACACATGTGAAACTGTGATGTTGAGCAGTTTAACTTATTTTCAAGGTTGTTTTTCGCTGGTTCTTCTGAACATTTTTTTAAATGACACCATAGACATTTTGTGATTTATCAGTTGGATATCTAACAGCCATTGGACAGTTAGCTTAGCTTAGCATAAAGACTAGAACGGACAACCGCTTGCCTGGCACTCTCCAAAGTTCAAACATCTGCCTGTACCAGCGCCTCTGAAGCTCAGTAGTGAGCACATTGTTTCTCGTTCATTTAACTTTACCGTTGCACAGTGGCAGGCTCTCCGCTAGGGGTTTTTATGCTATGCTAAGCTAGCCATCTCCTGGCTGTAGCTTCATATTTACCATCAGACATGAGAGTGGTATCTATCTTGTCATCTTCGTCCTGGCAGGAAAGCTAATAAGTATATTTCCCAAAAATGACAGACGAATAAAATGTTTGCAGATTATCCCCAAGCATCTTAAAAGAAACTCTGACAAGGAAGTTGTGAGCGAGGAACAAGACAAGAGACACTAAGCAAAGGATCTTCAGTTACTTCAGCTTCATGAAGTCAGGAGAAGAGAGCAGCTAATGTGACGAGTGAACCTGTCTTGCATATTAAACAGACAACAGTGCACACAGATTAAAGCTTTGCTCCTGGATTAGTCTCATAGCATTGTCAGCCTTGCACAGGAGTATGACAGTATCTGCACACGGGCACTGACTATACAGAGATAGTCTTACCAGCATTTTGCTGAGCTACGGTTATGTATTTTCACAGCCTACACACCAGTGAAACCTTGTGACTCATCTCCAAAATGTCAAGTCCTCTGAGTGTTTGGATTGATTGTGCCTTGAAGAGCTAATCGAAGGCCATGTTTTATGATCTGCACAGATGTGCCAGAACCCCCTTCAGTCGAGAAGCCATCAGGGAAGCTGAAAGAAGTGCCATGACAAAGGTAGCACTTTTCTTTTCACAACTTTAAACTCTACACTTGAGAGTGGCTTTGACAACTCTACAACGGCACTGGGTGATAATCAGCCATGCAAAGTGAAAGTTTATATGCTGGGGCTATGAAGCAAAACAGGACGAATATAATACCAAAACTATGTACAGATGTTTCAACCATAGAACAGAAAGTTTGTGAAAGTCGACCCAGTCTCCCTGGACAGAAAGATAATAGTGTGTTTTCCTGTGCGGGTCACACCCGGTCAGTATGTGTCAGATTTAATGTAACGCAGCACCGAGGCCTCTGCTCCGGTCCTGTCTGTTGATGCTGTATCCCACCCCCTCTCACCTCATCACATCCATGGACGATGACGCAGATGACATTTCAGGGTGTCAGGGTTCTGCTTTAGGGGGCGCTAAGTGCCACATGACCCGAATGCATCGTGTGCATTAAGTGCGTCTCGGGGGCACCGTGAGTCACGTCCGATGGGATTTCATGCCATCATAACATCGTTATCATGTTCATTTTTCAGCACTTAAAAGTACATTGACACATGGTCTACGAAGTCCAAGTATTTCCTGTATAACTGCTGATTTCTGTGTCAAGACATCTTGAGATGTTTATTCTAATGAGGGGAAGCAAAGGAAATATAAAGAACATCCCAAGAAATGGCAATCAGGACATACTGTACAGCAAAGCCACAGGACTGAAAAATAAACAAGGAATCAGATGCAGCTCACAATTATCAGCCCTTTTACGATATGTCTCCCGACTCCACCTCGCATCAGTTTGGAAAACTTATTTTCCAAAAATATCAGCAAGTCATTTCAAAGATGACTTCTACCATGTTGAGTTGAGTCACGCTGTGTCACACGGCCCCTCGCTGTGATGACTGTTCTGCATTTTGAAGCAGAAACGCAGACGGTAAAGTCAGTCGAGGATAAAATCGAGACGAGAACAGCAAGGAGAGGTTTCAGTGATGTTGGGTAAAATAAGGTAATGGTAAAGTACAAACAGGTAAAAGAAGCAGCACCATTGTGTTTAGACATCAGCGCTCCTCTTTGTCTGAACAAAGCACGAATGGAAATCAAAAGATGCTACACACACACAAGACAAAGGAGAAGAAGAAAAAAAGCTGAGCTTTAGTGCCGATTGCCGAGGTAATGACGTCACTAAGTAGATCGTTGTTGCTGCACTCGTTCTCTGAGCCGCTTCACAGTTTCTGTTGTTTTCCTCCTCTCAGTAACAGTCGGCATCCAATTATCAAGCTGAAGTGTTTGTGTTTGGCTGGACATTCGTTGTTGTTAACTGCTAACGGATTTTTTTTTAAAAACGGACCCCATTTGGTGCATTACGTAACTCACACCCAAACAGGGCCTACTACAGCAGCGACTCACTCATTTGATGTGTCACAGAGAGAGAGGGAGGTCAGAAACTGCGCACTTTTACTAAGATATTCCCCAATGTTTTACACACGGCAGAATGTAGAAGCTGTTGGTCCATTTCACTCGACTCCTGCGGCGATGTGACGCATTTTGAAAGCTCAAATATATTTCCCGCCTCAGCTCAATCAATATTTGGCGCCGCGATCGTCTTCTCCTGAAGCTACAAGTGAGTGAATCATAACGACAGATCAGCAGCGCAGCCGTGAGCCGCTTATTAACCGATAACGAGAAACTGAGAAATAGAGAGAGTGAGTTTTGTTGGCTTCGGTGATCACATCCAAGTGTCCTTTATGTTGTGGTGTCATTTGGACCATCACAGATCATTTAGCACCCAGAAGATCTTCCCAAATGTTACCGTCTCCTTTTCCACTTTCTACATTTTTTTTCGTGTGGAGATAAAGATGATCTTTATATCCTTAGCTGTCCTTAAACCACCAACTATGAGCACATTACTATCAACACATGAGCACATTAGAAAGTGAAAGAAAGACAGAAAGACAGCAAAGCATCAGGCGAACAAACAGCTGCAATCCAAAGAGAATAAAAGCTTCATAAAGGAGATTAAAAAAAACAAGATTAAGGCTTTTCATCTTGAGGTGCCTTCTGGCCACTGACTGCAAGAGGCTCTTTGTGTGTTTGTGTGAGACATTAGGGCTCGTAATTGAGTTGGGCTGAACAAGGCCAATGACTGGAGCAAAAAGGTCAGCGGCTGGAGTTTATTGGGTTGTCTTTTGGAAATGCTACGAAGCCCTGCAGGCTTTGACCATTTGCAACAAATCACTTGCGACAGATAAACCAGATCGGCTGCTATTTGCGGAAGCGTAACATTTACTTAAGCCGTGAGGTTGTAGGTTCAAGCATCAGTGCGCGAGTTAAGAGGCCGACACTTAGCGAAGCCGGGCTCGACACTTGTGACGTTACTAGTGAGCCGTTTAAAATCTGAGAACTACTACTTTGTGAAACCAGTCACGACCCAGTCTGGCCTTTGTGAATGATATTAAGATGAATATTAACGTACTGCAGTATACTCAGTCTGGTCTGAAATTCACTATATCAGTATAGTGTATCTTTAGGCAAGACATTTACCCTACAAATGACTAATTCTGTGTTCGTTATGCTCTCTGCTGCTCTGCCAGACACCACCTGAAGAACATGTGCTGCAGTAATCTGATGCCCCCCCCCCCCCCCCCCCCCATCCTGTAGAAACTTTATTCTGTGTCTTCATGACATGTAAATAAGAGACGGGCTTACTTCTGGAGTGCAGTAAATGGTTCTGGTCAAGATGGTGCCCACTGAGGGCCGAACAAACAATAATGTATTCAATGTTCTCGGGGAATTATTAATGCACTTTGTGGCAGGAATTTCCTGTCAGGCCTTAAAGTGCTGTGGCTTGAAAATAAACCTTTCTCTTGGCTCCTGCATAATTTAGTCTATATTTCTTCTGAGTCCTATGAAAGGAGCAGTGGATCAGTGATGAAGTACCAAAAAGCACGGGAGGGGGGGGGGGGGGGGGGGGAAGTCTGTCCCTTGCATTAATAATGAAAGATTGAGTTGTCTGAATTTGTTTTCTGACATGTAAGCACAAGATTGACGAAGCAAATCAGACAGTTTGATTGGCAAGCACCGATTACTTATTCAGTAGTCAATTTCTAAGAGGCGTGGGGGGGGGGGGGGGGGGGGTTCAGGAGGTTTCAGATAATTGAACCAGTACAAAGAACTGAACTGAATGGCCCCGAATCTTTAGAAGTTATACATCTACAGCCTTTGTTCTCCGAACCCAATGTACCCGAATCTGAACACGGTGGCTCGTACACTTATATAATGGTTCTGTCCACTGCATTCCCTCATAGACTCACAATGTAGATAGCAGAGCTGTTTCTTAAGTATTTTAGTCAGTAGGGACATTAAGTCCAAGTTTTGCCAAAGCAAATTTCCATTCAAAGCAAGATGCCAAACAAGTCTCAATACTTGAGAGTGAGTCTCAAGCCAAATCTGCAGACTTGTGTCTTAAGTCAAGTTTCAAGTGACATCAAAGCCAGTCTCTCATTTAGTCTCAATAGACTTTATGCATGTGGCCATCCACATGTTCTGGGTTTTTACCAGATAAAGTCTGAAGTATAATTAAGTCTGACTCAAGTCAAGTCCTGGTAGACAGATGGTGGTCCTGACTTAGACCTGTGGTGTTGGTGGGCACAGTGGGAGAGAACAGATCTCCACCCACATGAACTAAACGGCCTTTTCTTACAGCAAAACAGGCACAGCAGTTACACACAGGCAGTCTGTGGATTTGCATAGTTCATTTAACTAATGCCACCGGTTTCTCGATGGCATTAACATTCATTTATTTAGATCAATATTGAACCGCAGAGAAAGCCAATTCTGCTTCATTCTTCTGCTCTCCCTGGATATATTTAATGAGTAAATGAGTTTCTGAGACGCGCTTCGCTGACCTGTACGGTTTAGTTGCGTGGTGTGAGTGACCGTGTGATAAGTCAATGCGAGTCGTGTTGCTCTGAGAGCTGGCAGACCACACATATCGCCATCTTGTAAAACTTTTGGAACAGGAACAATCCCTATTAATAGCACCTCTGTGTGAAAGCTTTTAATTTGGACCTATTACAGCCTGATCCGTAGCACAGTCAGTGAGAATAATGTGCACTGTTTCTCTTCCAAAGCGTTCACACTTCAAGATCCTTGCCCACAAAGATACAAACTTGTGAGTGTCTGCTTGCCAGCACTGGTCCCTTATTAACACCGTCCACGCAACCACTGCAACCGTGGCACATATGCTGTTAACAAGGGCTTCTCAAAGTTTTGGTGACAGAGTTTGTATTTGTGGGGTTTTCTATTTCAGGGAGCCTGCACAGGAAAGATGCACACGTAAAACAAAACTTCTTTTACATCTCACTTCCAAATTAAACGACCACTGCTAACCTGCACGTTAACGGGCCGATACCGAAAAAGACAAACATGTGTGAAAGAAAGTGTCAAAGTTTTCACAAAAATATCTGAAAATCAATGTTATTGTTCTCTTATCGTCTTAAAGGCTTTAAAATGAAACTGGAAGGTTTGACACAGAAATGGACCTTTTGAATGGCAAAAGATGTTACAGCTGAGACGAAAATTGAGGGTCGACATGCTATACTGTGACATTTTATAAGTTATACTCTCCAATCCCTTTAGATGTGTAACATGGCCAACAAAGGTTAACGGGCACGTAACTAAAAGGAAAACAAGTCAAATTGAAATGCATTTATTTAATGATTCTTTCTAAAAGTCCAAAGAATAATTCAATCATGTAAAGACAGACTGGGAGCTGATTTGTGATACTGGGCTGTATGAATATAAATAAAACTGATTACTTGAATTATTATTAGCAAATTAAATTCATTTTGAATTATTATTTTTCACTTCAGTTTTATAATGCATAATTTAATAGCAAATGTAATCTATCAATTTGTATTAGCTGTTTTTTTTAAGTACATCACCTTCAATTTCATAATAACTCACTAACGATACAAAAATCGATAATTATTCCAAGGTTCAACATGTTGCAAAAGATGCTTCATATAATACGTTACCAAACTGGTTAAGTGTATATGGGGGAAAGTCCCATATATGATCTAGTGTAGCGCTAGAAAAACTGAACATTCACATCAAAGCAGTAGTTGTTATAAATAATTTACAAGAAAAATGGCATTACTTGAACTCTTCCCATACATAATTTATGTACATACATAAAGTCTTTACATGTATATTTCATAACAATCCAGATCATCTACATGGAAAGAAAATGTATTTACAGATATTCAAATAAAGTGTAACGCTAGTAAAGTACGAGACTAAAACTATACATTGACTAAAGTATTGAAAACACTCAACTATTTTAGTTTCAATTAAAATGCTTATGTGCACACACACAATTAGGACTGATGATAAAAAACAACTTCAAAAAAACATAATTTTGACAAATGATGGCCATGAGTGCCAGGCAGTGAAATCTGGGATCGATTTGTTGTTACAGTGAGATTAAGAAGATCCATTCATCATAGACATCCTCTGTGCTTTGCATTATTAATATAGAGATTATGTTCGTCATAAACCACAATCCATTCTTTTCCCAGGCAAAACGTCACAATGCATCAGGTGGAAGTATGATGCAGCGTTGATTATCCTGTATTTACTTACACATTGTTTTAACAGTCTGACATTTTCATTCTGAAGACTGGAGGAAATATATTCATAAATATACAAAAAAAAAAAAAACTATTTTGTGCAACTACATGTGGAATTACTGTCACTGAGAAAATGATGACTATGAACTCCTCTCTGCTTAATCTCGTTCTCCCAAACAAGGATAAGAACAGCATACTGCGTGTTATTCGGGATTGCCCGAGGGAGCTGTGGGGAGTTATTGGGGCCAATGACTCAGCTCACGACTCGCACATCTTCCTCCACGTTAGCCCGAGGCTCTGAAATAATGCCGTTTAATGAGATGCCCGAGTCCGCTAAGTAGACCAAGATTGAAACGTTGCTCCTAATCCTGTGCTCCATCTTCAAGTTGTGTTGTGATTACGGAGGCAAGTCTGAATCTAAGAGAACTGGTAAAGGGTCGTGTAGAGACGATACGTGTGGACTGGGCGAAGTAACTTCCATGACGAGAAGAGAGAACAAATTCCTCCATCGTGGGCCGGTTGCACCAACAGTTGTTACTTCTGGTCTTAAGCCAATTTGGTCATAACTTGGTTTTCTAAGCCTGACCTCATGGTTAGTCTAGGCTTAAGACCGGGGGTAAATCTTACGCCTAGTCAGGAGCTCATTAATTATTTCTTTAAATCTTCCTGCTATATTGGAGGGCGGTGGTGAAGACGTGCTGGGTCAGGTGACTGGCGTAGATGGAGTGTGTGTGGCCACTCTGACGCACAGAGTCCTTCAACGAAGCAATTTTAAACACAAACAATAGGCTATGCAGCCTAAACTAAATGATATACGCAGAGTATTAGAATATATTATTGAGAACTGTTGACACTCTGTTCTGCTGTTGGCTTATACTTGTGTGTGGACAGTAAGATACAGTGGTGTGATTTATGCCTGATCATTTGGTTTCAATACAGAATGACTAAGATGTGTAACTGTTACAGCTCTATTAACTGTCGTATCTCAATGTCCGTGAGATTTCCTTTTCTTTTTCTCCAATCCTCTCCAATAACATTGCCGCGAATAGTCCCCGTCCAGTCCATTCTAAAGACTGGTCTTAGTAAAGACAGACTTGGCAGTTAGGACCAGGCTCAGTAAAGACCAGTTGGTGCAACCTGCAGCAGAGGATCTTTTGGAACAGTCTCGACTGAGAACCTTCTCAGAGAGACTGTTCCTGGGCAAAAAAAAAACAAAACCCGAGATGATGTTCAGTGATGAAGCAGTCAATGCGGCGTCCCCTTTCTCCTCAGCTCCAGCGTGTGCAGGCCTTCCTGTCGTCCCAGGGCGTGCTGCGTGCCGACTTTGTGGGCCGTCTCTGTAGCGGTGATGTCGATCTGCGCGTACTTGGTGGAGCTCTTTCCTGTCGAGACACAAAAACAGCCAGTCTATGACTTACTTCAAGTTAAAAAAAAAAAAGGTCTGATATTTAGTCATTTGGCCTGCTGCGAGAAAGCTAGCTGCGTTTGCTGGGACTCCCAGATCTGCAGATACAAACTGAGTCTCTGAGTCCCACAAGTACAACCAAAGGGTGTGCAACATTAGGCAGATGCATCATGACAAACTGTAGACTTTCAAAGCCTTTAAATTAGATTTCTGTAACTTAATTAAAACATTCAAAGACAGAATAAGGAAACTGAACATCTTTGAGTATTGGAGCAAAAAATAATCAGTTGCATTGAATTCTAACCCTTTATGTGAAGCCCATTCTTCTTGTAGGATGCAGAAAAGGCATTGCTGAATCAGCTTAAAAAAATCCAATTCCGAGAACTGCTGAAAACATCCAAACACGAAGGAGAGTTCAGAGTTAAGTGGATCTCTGCCCCTTGCTGCCAGCATGATTGCTTCTGGTATGTGACTTGAGTGTCGCCCCCACAAAGCAGAAGAAAATGATTCAGCTGAAGCCTTTAACATTCCCCTCGTGCACAGTCCTCCATATTCACGTCACTTGCTGATTAGCCCCTGACATCTTGCTTATTTGATTTTCACGCATAATTATGGTCATTTAAAAAAAAAAAATCAGAAATCGCCGTGCACTTGCATGAATACCAGTCGTGTGCGATGTGTGTTTTACATGAGATTGAGCAACTCACAACACAGCAATAGTCCCCTGGAGGAGGAACCCATTCGAGCCGGTGAATTCACAGCTGTGATCTGAATGCCCTGTGACCCCCCCCCCCCCCCCCCCTTTCAGTGGCGAGATGGGACGCCCCGTCTCCCGGGTGACAGATTGAGGCCGCATGCCGGGATATAAACTGTGTATCGCTGACACTAGATATTAACCTCTCTCTCGTGACGGAGCCCGAGCGGTCCTTGTATTCCTGAGGGCAATGATGCCGATAGCCGACTTGTCTGTCAATTACAGCTCTGATGACAAGGACTCAGCTGTCTTTTAGTGAAATGAAACCCAACGAATCGTTTGGGGAGCGATTCCTGTAACTCTGACGACGTGAAATAGAATTAAAGACTAATCGTGTATCTAGAGCCTCATCCTCTTGGCATTGATATCCTGGTTTTGTTTTAAGTTGGCTCTTTCATATCAGTCTGCAGGGTTTGAACATCTTTTTTAAATATTTCCTTTTAATAAAGCTGCACGGATCAGAAACACGAGCACAAATGAAACTCCTTGTATGCCGAGAACAAGAGAAAGACGAGAACATGAGGTTTAATCAATTCAGAATGTGGAGTTTCTTTTAAATTCAAACATTTGCATGAAATACCCTCATTAGATATCCTCGTGAATATTTCATGATTTTCATGAGTGTCTGAATATGCAGGGTTTCATAATTGTCCAGATTACAATGACGTCCATTTGGGCAGTGCTTATGAGTGCACAGATTAATATACAGTGGAACAGCGCATTAAAAGCATGATTTAATATATGTCGAATAATAGCAAAGGAGTTGTGCGTGCTGAAGTATATAAAATGTGACGCAATATCAGCAAAAAGAGAATACAATAACTACCCTCTAGAGCTGAACATGTTCTATACGTGCGCCTACAACACCTAGGTTCTGGTACCGATACTCAAACAATATTTCCTACTGAGACGATATTTAATATCTTACTTTGAGAAATCTAAAGCTCTTAATACAAGCAGCAGTGACAAACAGTCATCTGATCGTTCCTGTTGGCCGACAGTAACAGTCGATTTCTCTCCACAGGTGGAGTTTGCCTCCCCCGACTGTTCAACATGGCTGCAGTTGTTGTTTTTTTTTTTTTTTAAGTAATTATTGCTGTTTGTATACCAGCACTTTTACTCATCAAAAGGTTATGCATGCCTTACTCTGAGGCGGGAGATGTGCGGCCGTCCCTCGGGGACCTGGACCAGGACCTGGACCTGGCTCCTGCAGCTCCAGCTCCATGTAGTTGAGCTGCTTCTTGGATGTGGGACTAACGGGAATATTCACATACGTCGCACCGTCACTGCGAGGCCTTTCGGGGAGCGGTGCCTCTGGGGGGGAAACAAACGCTGCCCCTGTCAATACAAGAGTGTTAATTGAGCCGAGGAGGAGTTACATTTTTTTTTGTTTTATTATAACCTTAATTAAAGGATAATGATCTGGCTTTGTTATTGTGACCATCAAATGCTAGACGATTTCCCCCTCCATGGTTGGGAAGTCTTGAGGCAACAGTCCTTATCAACAGCCTAATGTTAATTAGACTCATTTAAATATAGACAGCCGCATTAAAGTCACTGTAGTCTTTTGAACAGTAAGGTACAGCAGCAACACTGGCACACATTGTAACCCACCGAATTGCTCTTTCCCCCCAGAGGCTAATAATGCATAATTGGTTAGACCCCAGGGATCACTTATGAGATGCATTAGGGTAATTTTATATTATGAGGCTGTGAAACCAGAACTTATTGCTCTTTTAAATCCACCACCAGTTTTTACTGACAAAGCTTTGTTTTTACATATGTATGTTTTTTTAAATACAAACCAAACAGGAGGAGCCACAAAACAAAACGTGCAGCCTCATCTCACATGAAAACAATTCCCTTACTTTAAACATTTTCACAGAAACACCATAAATAACACAATCCATATAAACGGATTCATTTTTCCAATATTCGCAACACCAACAGAGGTACAAATCCCTGGCAGATTTTCTATTTGAAATTAGTAAACCAGTGTTAAAAAGCTTTATGCATTCAAACAATTGGTCTTAAGACAAATGTACTTAAAAAAATAAGAGCTTTTAACGGCGACCTGAACACGAGCAGCACTACGAGTAAAACGGCAAACGCTTCAAGAATGATTAAATGGTAAAAGCTGTTCAGTTGAAATGGGTTGAGGCAGGTTAGCTTCGACAAGAAACACCTTTTGTTCTGCCGACTGCACTGTCAAACACAAATTATAGGGCCAGTGACATTAAGTTACTGCAAGTCTGCTGACGTTTGAAGGACAAAGACGATATCTAGATCACAACAAGCTGATGGTTTAATTGCAGTTGCTTTGTGTGTGTAGGATAATCCCAACAACAGAAAACAGTTCAGCTGGGGGCACTTACGAATGAGGCTATCTCTAGGAGATTATACTTATTATACCCCTCTACCAGTTAAATACATGTATGAAATGCTGCATAAAATAGTTTCGGCAAAGCCTAAGACGTCCGATCCCCGATTGATCGGACACGAAGCAGCCCTCGCAGAAGCGTTCGTGTTTTATAATGGCTGCCGTCGCAACAGTGGGTTTTGCCCGCAGCTATGAGGCCGAGGGACTTTTCCCATAATGCACTTTGCTCCGGAGGGAAGACCCGGGTGAGCTCAGTGACCAGAACTCACAAAGTCGACCGCTTCTGAGGGGGAACATGACGGGTTTAATGACAGCTGTGTCTTCAGGGTAAGCGGCCTGTTCGAGCTGGTTTTCCACCTTTTACATGTTCTTCAAGCAGACAGACATCGAGGTGGAGGTGAAAACATGTGTCTGAACAAAAGCCAAACACTATAACCTTACAAGGGATTCATTGAAAAATCAGACAAACCTCAAAACTGATCTCATACAGTTTTGTGGAAAATGTGTCCGACACAATCTTAGTCACAAACTAAGTCAAAGAGACACAACGATCCAGCAAAAATTGCTTTCTTACACAGTGTACAGTGGCCTCACGAATAGTAATGCCAGAGGGACATGTCCAACCAAAATTCTTAAAGCTTGAAGAAAAGAATAACCGGAATCGATGTCTCAAATACATCAACATAACATCAGCAGTAGTAGCTGTGAACTGCACCGTTACGGGCGGGGAAAGACGACACGGGAGCCGGAGCCGTGCGTTTGTAGGTACATGAACATGACTGATGGGTTTGGTGCCACATTGTGACAGCTGCTGGGACTTCCGAGGGCATGTTTCTCAGTGTGGGACGCTTAAGGTCCCCCTGACAGCTGTCCCCTCTCACAGCTCACCATCAGGGCAGGTATCCTGTCACACATCGCCACGCTCTGGACATCTCGTGTGTTTTCTCTCGACACAATTGGTTCTTATGTAACTCGAGTTAATGGCGTTGCGTAAAATGCAGATGGGCAAATGAATGTTGGCGTTGACGTGAGCCTTCGACTACACAAATGGAAAAGAGAGGTTGCTGAATTGGGTACTTTCTTCCAAATTATATTAATAGCGACTCAAACGTCATGGGCTCATATGCGATTCATCTGATGTCACCTGAATTAAACACAATTTAAACCGATTCTGCTTCAGTTTGTCACTCGAGCCCCTGACCTAAGATTCTGTTTTTCTTTCTTTATGTTAGCGAGTTAGTTAGCTCCGCAATTATGCATTATGCGAGTGGAGAACGTGTCGGTTCCTAACATCACCCTTGTGGATGCGATGCCTCAGTTCATTTATTTATTCATGCACGCCAAGAAACGGGTGACGTGCTTATCGCCTTGTTCATGACTCATGCTCTTCAATGAATTGTAAGTGACTCCTGGTTATCGTAAGAAGCCTGGGGAACGTTCAGACTGTCTGACGTTCTGACTGTCTGACTGATTGCCACAACCAGCAACGTGCATCATTTAACTGGCCTGGTTGAGGAAAACAACCCGATTATGTTTTATTACTCGACGTCGGTCTCACTCACCTTGAGTCTCTTGAAGGAACCTCTGCTGACCACAGCCGCCCATCAGCTCGTACTTGCTTTTTTCCTCTGCCTGCTGGACACACAGACACTGTTGACTGTTTATAAATGTATTATTACACAAGCAGTGCGACGACGACTTTGTCCCAAACAGCTCGGTGGACACGTCAGGAGTATTTACAGAGGGAGGCCCAAACTCAGGGTTTACTGAGAGCTCAAGGATAAGACGTCCATGTTGAAACACTGTCTGCAACGGTGCGTCGTTGTGGATGGATGACCGCGCCTTTTAAATCTAGACAGTCACTGTAAGCACAGCTACTGTGCTGTGAAAACTGGTGGCGGAGTGCAGCCACATTGCTTTCATCGTCATGGCGAAGACACTTTCCACACAAAGAGGGATTCCCTGATGGGGCCATCTGCACACTGAGAATGTACATAAAAGGGGATGAAATGGGCCGATTACTGTATATTGTCACTTTAATTGACAACTTCTCGTCTTGTCTTTGAACATTCATATTTCTTCTCAGGACTGTCCAGCTGTTAATCTGTTCACATTCAACAACATCTAGGCCTGTGATGCAACGCTGGCATTATTAAATTATCTGTATTCCACACAATAAGTTCAATATTTTGCAAAATACACTCATTTTCTTTCTACCCACATGTTAGATGAGGTTGATGTCCCATTTCCCAAAATATCAAATGATCCCTTCAAACAGAGCTACGACAACCAAGAACAGGTTCGACCAGTAAACCTTCTACAGTAAGAGACATTTACTGAATAAACCCGTTTAATTTATAATTAATAATAAATAATAATGCGTTTTATTTGTAACGCAGTTTTCATTTAAAAAAAAATCTCAGAGTGCCACAGAGCCAGTACATAGTAAAAACATAGTAAAACGCATAGTTAAAACAGTTAAAAAATAAACTATAATAAAATAAAATAATTAGAGGTGAAATGTCAATCGTGATGTATAATCAGCTGCAGGTTTATACACATGGATACAATTAATACTAGTCTAATGCAAAGCTGTGCAATAAATCCTACTTTAATGAGAGTTATAACCCCAACAGCCTCCGATATGACCTTCAACACCTCTCTAGAACAACATAAAGTGACGACCGAGTGTACTTCTGAGGTCTCATCATCCAACCCTACCGCTGCTCGACTTTTCTTCTTCTGGCTGAACGAACGCCTCTCAAAACAACGCGTGTCATCACAAACCCACCTGGATAGCTACCTGGACAAGGAGTTCAAAACGACACATTCGTTCATGTTCAAGTCTATTATTCCCTTGGTATCAGACGTTTGCCCCAAAATGTTTCGCTGAACTCTGAGCACAATGAGTTGCAGTCAAAATGCGTCAGTGGTTGATGGCATAAAGCGGATTATGGTTTCATAAAAGGGCCTACCTCTGAGTTTCTCTCCAGCGCCCGACTCTCCATGATCTCATAATCAGCTCTGCGTCTTTCCTCTTTACTTTTAAGCCTTTTGTCTGGAGGGAGAGAAAAACATAGGGCGTTTTAAATATTACAAATTAAACTGCAACGTCTTGTGCCACTAGCCAAGGCACAGTCATTATCCCACATTGTTTTAATCCATTTTGTGACACGGTGCTCTTTGGGTATAAATGCATGAATTCCTCCAGAGCCAGTGGTGGGAACAAATAACAGTGGATCGAGTCATCACCTCACAATAACAACCATTACACATGGGGAAATGGCATCCCTGGTGGTGTAAATTAAACTGTATGATTATGGTGGAGGATGCAGTCTCTCGTAGAGCCGATACATAATTTATGATTTCATAATTCATGCAACAACAACATCAAGTCTCATCTACTTTTCAAAGCCCGCAGACTCGGTTGTACATGCAACACAACACAACAAAAGGAAACGTCACAGAGTGCAGAGAGAAAAACAAGCCAGAAAGAAAGAGAAGTCTTTTTTTTAAATTTTATTATTGACGACAAGAACAGAACGGAAACAAAGAGAAGATCCACTTCAAAGGGTCTGCAGAGGAAAAAGGACACCAAAGGAATCGTGGCAGCTTTGTTGCGAGTTGGAAGAGGAAACTGGAGAAGAGGCCTCTTACCTTCGCCGGTCACTGTCGGCCCATTCATCTCTTCGTACTGACACCGCGCGACCGCGCTCTGTGATCCATCACCGGGAGCTCGATCGAGCGGTTCCTCGTCAACGGCCGCTTCATGTTCTCGGCTTTTCTTTAGGTGCAGCCCGGTCAGAAAGATGCGCGAAGGGGAAAGGTTCCTGTTGCGGTTCATTCCGGCAGGTGGAGGGTGGCAGTGCTCCCCTCGACACTTTAAACAGTTTTCATAAATGGCAGCTCTTTTGTCTTGCTCGGAGTCTTGAAATGGTACACGGGTGCAAGTTGATGCAGATTTGAGCTCATTTCCAAAACCAGGGCTCATCGACTCATAAAGGTTCAGCCTGTTAGTCTTTGCCTCAAGCTGCCCGTCTGCATTTGGAAAGCCGAGCAGATCCGCTAGGAGACTTGCTAATTTCTCTCTTCCTTTCTTTGGCAGCGGTGAACCCTCCCCTCTCCTCACTGTTGGCTTCTCTAAGCTGTGGACGTTTCCAGACCCAGGCGAGGCACAGGGTTTCTCCAGAACGTTCCTCACTGCAACATAGTATTCACTGGCGGTGCAGGGTCTGCGTGGTGATTTGTCAACACTTTCATCTGCTGGATTGAAAAAGTGATGTTCTGGAGGCAAAGAAAAACCTTCAACACACTTTTGATTTCTGTCCCAAATCAAACAGCAAGCTCTGGCTGCTCCAGCATATTATGAACGGGGTTTTTTTTTTTCCTCTAACATGCATCAACTCTGTTCATTCATGCAAGATCCAATGCATGCAGCGTGCATACAATAGTTCAACTGATCACACTTACCTGGTATGGCAGGTATCGCCGAACCGCTTGCAGGGATGCACGGGGTCCCCTGTGAGATGAAACAGGAAATTAATACAAAATAAATTCTTATTTTCATGTTTAATTAAGAGGCATGTTAAAAGGATCCCATGAGATGCATCAGGCTTAGATGGGCTCGATGTTTTCTTTTGAACTGACCCTTTAACTGTGAGCCAATGAACACCACAGGGCAGGATTGTGTTGCTCAGGCTGAGTGTGATAAATAACCTCCCACACTGCTCAATAACTCTTATTTAATTTAGTTCGCTGAGGACTCGACTGAAAGGAAACAAAGAGAACATTTCGTTCAGGTAATCAAATGTAATTTGGCTTTCTGAACTAAATGCACTACCAGTAGGTGGAGCTATTAGTTTAGAATAGTCGATAAACATGACATACAACTGACATGGACACACCAGAGCAAGAGTGCTTTTAGTGAGTTTTACCAAAGTTCAAAATCAAGAGTGCAAGAAGATATTTGACAATATACTGTAGGTTTCTACTGAAGATCAGAAGAGGATTATGATTACCCTATTGATCGATAACGAAAATAATCTTCAGCTGCAAGCCTGAAGCAGAGACGAATCAACGTCTGAAGAAGAAACCACCACCAACTCTATGATCGCCAAACCATCAAAACACTATCACTCCCCAACAGACAGCTGAACCTCATTGATCATAGAGACGTTTTTACTAAAAGCTTATTTTCTTTTGTCATCAGCATGAATGCCATGAACAAATTTGTACGACATTCAGTTTGTAATTCTCGCTTTAGCTCGACAGCATTAAGTTAAGCAATAACTAGGAGGTAGAGGTTTGAATATCCTGCATACAATGACAACTTGTGAGACAGACGGACACCGTGACCGCAACGGTCCCATCGACAGCGAGCTACAGAGCAGATGATACGGTGATGATAAGGCCGCCTCACACGAGCTGCTACTGCTTGACAAGAACTTGCAACACAGCATCTTCAGGTGAACACAGGGGGGGGGGGGGGGGGGGGGGATGCCCATTTTTAGGTAAACAGATGGCCGGTGACACTTATATCTCAGCTTAACCCAAGTGTGTGTCTTACAAAAGGACGAAACAACAAACTGCCAGAAAGATATTTTTCTACTTACCTTAAATCCACCACAAACTAAGCAGATAGTCACAAGGGTTTTGGAGACAGATGTGCGAGAGCTGCAGATGTTACAGGGGTCTGGGTGTTCACTAGAGGCCAACATGGTTTTCTTTCTCTCCTCCGAGGGGATTTGTAAGTGTTCACTCATTGACGGTCTTTCGGTAGTTTCTGAGTGACCGTCGGCGGTCGCGGCGCTGCTTTTATCCTCCTGTGCAGAGTCTGTGGTGAGGCCTAAAGAGGCAGGAGCGTCCTTTGTTGAGGCGGAGGGTTCATTGTATTTAGCATCCCCACTCCCCTCCTGTACCAGACTCCTGGGGCTGTCATAGAGATACCGAAGTGATGTTGGTACTTGGTATTCATGTCCAGGGACAGTGGCGCAAATACAAGGGCTCAGGTCTTGGGCCAAGTGGGGAGGCAAGCTGAACACGGACCCAAAGTCCTCCCCGGCGGTGATATCCAGGCTGCCTGTATAGGAGGAGAAACTCCCAGAGTAAGAGGAATGGCTGCCGGTGGCGATGCCGCTGTCAGACGAGCTCTGACGGCCGATCTCCTGGAGCTGCCGGGGGGGTTTGGCAACAGGCCGGTTTCCACCTCCCTGGTTGACGGAAAGCTTCTCGATGCTCTGTGAAGGCGCTTTAGCTCCCATGTTGCCGATGCCGTCGGATGGGTTGGAGGCCGGCTCAGTCCAAATGGCCATTCGGCTGCCAACGCTGCAGTCCGATTGGCTGGTGTCGGACGCGTCGGAGGAGCCAGATATGCTGCGGTCGTCTCCCCCAGCAGACGGGCAGAATGAGGACGAGACTGCCAAGAAAGACAACATTAATGCAATTTTAATTAATATACTCAATAGCTTTAACTAAAACATTTCTTCCAGCAACAAAGCATTTTTAAAGCAGCATTATGCCTGGTTTTTCTCCCCGGTATTCACCACATAATAGGAACAATAAATCACCTGGGATTTAAACTTAATTGAAATCTAACTGCAGCATCATTAAAAGCCAACCTATCTATTATTCTCTCTGGTGGGTGAGCGGGATCACTGCAGTTAAACAATGATTATGGGTGCTTTGGGATGATTGTATAACGAAAGACACACATTCAGAGCAGCGAGATTTGTAAAAATCGCCAAACTTTTCGCTGCAGTTTCGCCGGTTTTCCCAACTTTGAATCTCCGCACAGCATAACCGTGACCAGCTGTACCTGTGCTGCTCCTGTGCGAGAGCACGCTCAGTCGTTTCTCCAGCTCCTGGGCCTCGTGGTTCAACCTCTCCTCCGAATTCGTCTGACTGGCACTGGGGTCTGTTAGAGAGGGCACGCCAAGAACAACCCACAATGGCTCAATTTAATTATATAAATATATAGAAAAACAAACTAATGACGACACAGGAAGTCACCGAGACATGGGATCACATGTGACGCAGCTGAGGACTCTGCTGTGACAACTTCTCCAACAACTCCAGAGAAACGAGAAGGGACCCTTCAAACCACAAGAGCCTCCGCTCACGAAATGCTGCGCGTCAGGAAAATAAAACACCAGCCACGAATGTTGGCGAAGAGAATAATTAACAAGCACTTCGGCAGGAGTGTTGTGTACTATCACACTTTGCACAAGCACAGGAAAGGGTCACACGGGGGGACACTTTGCGTAACACTACAGGGTTTATTAATAGCGTCGCCATGCGGCTCCGTTGGCAGGCGCTGTGTGCGGCTGAAGATTGTCGGTGCCGTTCAAGGATCTTATGGACCTTGGAAGGTCAGCTCTTAACGCTGGATCCATTTTTCCCCCCCAAGCCTACAGCGGTAATGTGGTAAATGGACCAGAACTGTGTGTCTGGTTAAGCTCACGTCCTACATGAGGAATATTGACTGACAGTATACAGCGGTGTCCTCAAATTTAAATGAAGAGAATGACTGGGACAAACTTTAAGATGACTTTAGTGAGCCACTGAGGTCCCTTGTCTCATATAGTTATATAGTCTCATAATTCACTTTTCAATAAATGTATTTGCCCCCCTACTAAAGTCATATTAAAGTCAGAATTTGTCGGTTTAAAGTCCAAACGGGAATATTTAGAGCCAGGATTCCCGATGTCTGAACTAACTGTGCTTTCTGGCCTCGCAGGTTTCCGTGGATCCTGGTGATACCTGGACCCTGGTCTGGCCTCCTGCCGTGGTTCTGTCATTATGCATTGAATGTGTTGTAACTCTGTTATGTTGTTCATTCTGTACACATGACATCTATCGCACTTATGTCCGTCCTGGGAGAGGGATCCCTCCTCTGTTGCTCTCTTCCCCTTTTCTCCCCATTAAAAGGATTTTTTTGGGGAGTTCTTCCCGTTCTGATATGAGGGTCCCGGGACAGATGTGCCCTCTGAGGCAAATTTGTAATTTTGGGCTACACAAAAATAAATTGAACTTAATTTGTTAATTACTGTGATATGTTGATTATGAATTTATTCTCCTTCCTTTTAAACTTCTCTAACTAAAGCTCTTTGTCCTGCTATTGTGTACTCAGAAGCACGTCACACAAACATCAGGACGCAGAGATCTCCTGCTGCAAGAACACAGAACGTTCTCATTAAAATAATGGTTCTCTCATAATAACTAGATGTTTTTCTCAAGACGAAAACATACTTTCATCTGAATATGACAAAGGTTAAAGAATGTTTTTTTTTTAATGAGTACAGTTTTAGTGTCTCGGTAGTTTCAGGAACGGAATGTACGGATGTAAAGTGTACGACGTGTACGACGTGTACGAGCAGCATCGTAAACGATACAAACAGACATGTCTCCCATCGGTTGTCATGCCTGCATCCAAAATAGAAAAATCATATTTGACTGCCTCCACCACAGCGTATCTACTACCTGCTGCTTATTAGAGATTCAACATCACACAGATCAGAAAGAAGTGGAGTCACATCTCTCTGACAGGCTGCGACACCTGTCAATCTCTACCGGCTACCTCATCTCAGCTAAGATTCACAACATCACAGATTTGTGACTCGACACAATCTAAACCACGCACATTTTCCACTTCATCTTGAAGCAGCCATTATAGTCTTCATTTCCGATATGGTCATCCACTGGGAACCTTGATTACTTGCAAATTTGTCTAGATTGAACCGTAGTAATGAGAGCATATAATGTTCCCCGTGGGCATAATGGAGACAAAACAGAGAGCAGGCGAGTGGAAGGCAGAGAGGTGGAAACAGTACAGCACGCGAGGGTGACAAACTGATGAGCGAGCCTGGGAACATAACAGCGATTAATGAAAAGAGAGGCGGAGAACGAGCAGCGTAGGACAGAGACAAAGACAAGGACAGAGGTGAACCACAAGGGAGAGCGAGACACACAATTAAGGGCGGCAGAGAGGAATAAAAGTATAAAATGAGAGCGAGGAGGGGCGAGAGGAGTGGTGGAGTATGAAATGAAGGGGGGAGGCAGCAGTGGAATCCTGTGGATGAGGTTACATACATGCCCGGAGTGATTAGGAGGCTTTGGCTGCTCCGCTTGTGTGAACTGTGACTTTGACCCCTCGCTCTCCCCTCAGACATCCTCCCTGCTATTTATTCTACTACGCACCACAATAATAGGAGTATGAGCTCAACCTGTGATTGGGCGGCGGGGATGTGTGAAAACCAGAATATCCACGAGCGCCCACAGCTGCCCCGGTCCACATTTCCTGTTAAGTCGTTCGCTGGGTGAGACATTTTCTTTTAAAAACGGCCAGTGTGGAAAATGGAAGGTGTTGGAAGTAGACAGCAGGGGAGATAATGTTCAACGGCTTCTGTAATATTAGACCTAGCATTCAAATGTTGTTATTAAAATAATCACAATCACAAAGATAAGATAGAGGGATGAAAGTGTGCATGAATCTTTGTATCAGAGACCATTTATATTTAATATCTGGTGGATAGAGACAAGCTGTACATACACTATTAACATACCGTTGTCTAAAGAAATGTACGGTTAATGTGTCGGCATTACATTACAGCAGCGGCTTATGTACACATCCAGCAGATATGATGATAATCATTCATTTGGCCATCTGGTCAATGCAAGTCCAGCGATCACTCTCCTTTTAGCTCCATGTTGGTCTCCACCAGCTCCCGAGGTTAATATCTGTCTCTAAAGCTCCATTACGATCATCAAGTAGTCGCTAAAGTTAAGCCAAAGTTTGCCCTTTTTGCTACAGAAATTACTAATCAATAATCGACTGTCAAAATGATTGGGGATTCATTTGCTTTTCCCCTTTCGGCAGTGAAATTAAATAAACAATTCTGATGTTATCTTACAAAAACAAACTGTGCACTGGAATATAAAAGATGAGATGTGTGATGTCCCTTCGTGCTTGACATATTTGACAAATTAAAACCTTGCAAACTGCTGTAGAGAGTATTAAAAAAAACGAATAGCTATTTGGAACTGGGCCCATTCTCCAGCATGCCCACCAGCAGCACTACACCCTCAACTATACATAGACTGCAATTCAATTTGCTTTCCATTACCACAGCTTGTACAGTAGCTATCCTCTTACCGATGCTTAAGGTGACCCTATGCTTTACGTTCACCACAGTACACTTAAGTCAGGGGTTAGGGGCGTTTGACTAAAATTATAAATTGCTTCATAAGATTACCCAATTACATAAAAACAGCTGTCAGTCAAAGTTTAGTCACATCCATCCACGGAGGAATCCTCTGACTCATTCGGCCAAAAATGGTTGGATTCTAGGAAGGCAGCACACCTAACAGCTACGATAATCCCCCGAGGCACGAAAGGGGAGCCATGCACGCTTTGCTACAACTTCAAATTGTTGACTTAAGTTGGGGTTTTTCCTCATACTCCCAAATAAGCATCACATAGAGATCCTCCTTTCCTTAAATGATGGTCCTTACAACTGCTCTTTCTGTCTCTCTGTAGCACACAGGTTAGTTTTTCCAGTCCTTTCCAGCTTTAAGCAGCTTTAATAAACACATCCTGGTACTGACCTGGCAAAACTGGCCGCAGTCCAAACGGGCTCCTGGTGGGGCAGATGCCTCTGACGATGCAGTCGAATAGAAAGCTGATCTGCTCGCTCTCAGCAGATGCGAGCAAGAAAACACCGGCCCCTGTAGAAAGCAGACTGTATTAGTATCACCTTAGTTTATGCAACACTGAAATATCCACCAGAAGTATCCACTATACAGAAGGTGATGAATAAGAACGATATCACGAGATTAGCTTGGTCCCATTTGAAATGGCTGCTGCTGTTCTTTTTTTTTTGTATTTCCTCGTCAATGCTCCCAGTTTTGTCTTTCAGATCAATTTAGAATTTCATCACAGGTGATATAGGAAGGCGGAGGTTAAAGGCCGTGCGACCGACAATACAACTGGCTGTTCATTACGAGGTGTCGCCATTAGAAGGGTCGTTGTGTCCCCGAGACCACCCATCTCAAGCCAGCCCTCAATCACATTCCCAACACTCCCCTTTGCAGTGAGCAGGGTCAAAGGTCAGCAGTAAAGTCTGCACCAGTCAAAATTGAAGATGCATTGCCTGCTGATGTGGATGACGGGGACCTAATTTAAGTTGAAGTAATTAACTTCATCTTATATTGTACTCTCGTCTGGCACAGAAACTACTTCGGTTGAATTTAAGTTTCTTTTTTGAGGGACCACATGTACTCGTGTCGTGCTTTTGATAGCAGGTGACTGAACAGCAGGTGCCAAAAGCTAGAACACAAAAAAAACAAAAAAGGACAGGTGGCAGGACTCATTTAGTTTACGACAGTAACAAAAACAACAGAAGTGGACTCTTCTGGTCTCTGCGACGCCAAATCCAACACACTGCACCTTTAAAAAAGTTGTTAAAAATCTCCATGAAGCTAAACTTAAGCGCTGGGTGACAATGACCTACCTCCTCGATTGTCCTCACAGCAGGTTGTTTGTTTTAATTAGTCTCTACTACTCATTTGAGCCCTCACGTCAAGTGTTCTACAGCACACTTTGGCTACTCGGCTCGCATTTCCTACTGAAAAACTAGAACCGTTGAGGATAAACTCAACAGGACAAAAGGTCGGATAAATACAGCTTCAACCACAAGTGAGAGGTTCACCGTCGTGACGCCGCTCCTCCCTCTGCTGTGGATAAACTGTGCCGAGAGGTTGCATGTCACAGGAATGCGCACTCCTTCAACACTCCCGATTCTCAAAAACAGCTTCTCTGGAGTGATGCACAACGTCGAATTTTAGGCACAGCAGGAGTGATTCTGCACACGGACGAATACTGAATCATTTCCTCCCGCAACTTTCTTGTTGTCATGAAGCAGCTGTTTTTCTAAACGCACAACCCACAGAGTCAGAGAGGACAGAACACGAATGAGAACCAGAGACACATCTTTTACTGCTATTTACATCATATGCTCGTTATTACTCATCCAAGTAGATGTAATTACCGTTAACGGCCCACTTTCTGGCATTGAGCATCAACATTACACCCACATGTGGTCGTTAACCACATGTTGGCAAGCTGAAGATATTGTGGAGCAATAAAATACCAATTGACACACAATTGTTTGTAGCGGGGAATTATGCAAACTGGATTACAAACTGGTGTGACTTTGAAGTATATCCAATGTCATAATAACCAACAAACTGCCAGCTATGATTGGCCGACAGCAGAGACCACGCCTCAGCTTCCCCAATGACCCAAATCAGGCGCAACACCTTCACAATGTGCCCGGATTGAGAGTGCATGAACACTATTTAGCAAGCAAGCTGAGAAGTGAACTCATCTCACAAAGTCTGTCTGACAAAGACTCGGATATATTAGAGCCATGAGCCTCTGATGATGTGACCCAATGTTACTCTAGACATTATTGTCATGACATGATGAAGACAGTGATGGTCTGAAGTATTTGTTTGTGCTCTTTTTCCCTTATTTTGATATTTTAACCTTGCTTTGTATTTGTTTTCCTGTCCATTTTGCTGTTGTTGTTCTGTTTTCTAAGACTCCCATTTTATCAACATCTCACTGTTATTTGTAGTATTGATCGCTCATTAAACTGCTCTTTTAGCCCCATGAACCAATTATCTTGATTTCTTTTAGAACCATCTGACAAAAAAGCTAAATACCAGTTTACGGAGCAACATAATAGCTAAATGGCCATTTTACACATCCAAATGTAGCATAAAAGCAACAACATCAAGAGCAAAAACTTACAATAACCGCATCTTGATCCTCCCTCGAACACAAATCCATTGGGTACAGGCCCATATCTGCGCAGGTCTGGAAGGTTCCAGTGGCCAATAATAACAGGAGGGACGTCCCGGGCGAGAACCAATACGTTGTTGCACAGATGAAGCGTTGCGGGTCCACTCTCCAACTTGGTCCCTGGTAAGACTCCAACACTGAATCTATGAACTACAGAAACAGAGGAACTAGTCAAACAATAAAAAACAATATCTCAAAACTTCACTGAGGTGTAATGAGCTGTGCAGGTATGAAGAATACCGTTCAAACCATGCAAAGGTCATTGTAGCGTACAAATCGCAAGAGAAGCTTTGAGCTTTGATAAATTTCACACATATGTACACATCCATGCATGCATACTAATATATATATGCCCAAGTGTATTTCTCAAAATGGCAGCAGGTTGAAAATAGTTGAATTTCGACTTCACAGGGGATAGAAACACAGTGTCCTTAGAAAACGATGACTTCAGCACGGATTTTATTTCACAGTCAAAGGAGAAACAGCTGCAAACGGAGACTGAGATCAGCGAGTTGACACGCTGCTCTCAGATCGAAAGCCCAATGCAGCCAACCACAGCCCGTCATCAACATCTGTGTCACGGAGTCTGTGTACTGCGGCTAATAAGAAACTAATGAAAACAACTGGATGTAAAATGAGAACTCAAGCCAGCCCTGCGTTGCATTTGTGCGTCTGCCTGGGACTTTACGGGACTTCAGCCAACGCACACGCGGAGCTGAGGCTTTTACTGCGCTGAGGAAACTTCGCCAGTTGAGATTGATGGAGGCGATGATGAGGACTTGTCAGCAAGCTGCGCCATGTCGCCACGCAGGTTAAGAGAGATTCATGCGGCGTCACACAAAAGATCTGCGCGCCGTGGCCCTCGGCAGGTGACTTTTTTATTCTGCAGGCCTGGACTCACCACACACACACACACACACACACACACACACACACACACACACACACACACACACACACACACACACACACACACACACACACACACACACACACTTTTATCCGGCTCTCTCAGAACACACAGACGCACGTGCATCTGTAAAAGCGAGCATATATTTGATTACATATTGTGCTCCAGACTGGAAGGAACAACTGCGATGCAGTTCGTCTTTAGCGCCTCGTCCTCTGCCACAGTCAGGTCTCATAACACTGTCATTAGTGACTGCTTTAAAATTCAGATGGACTCCAGCCACCGAACAGTCCAATGCTATAATTAGCACCTATTTGTTTATCACTTATACAATAGAGCCACACAAGCCTGAGGCTTGCAGCATCAGTGACATCCTTTAAATGACTTCTTGATCAAAATGCCCATCCACGACAATGAAAAGGTTGCATCATGTGATCTACTGAACGAGCTTTACCATCAGGATGCAAACTGATTTGTTTCAGGTCGGGAAGATGAAGCATGTGACAAGAAGACTACATAGTCATAGTGTTATTGAGGGGGTGGTCTGTGACCTTTTATGTGTTAATGTTTACCTGTAGTTTAAATCTTAGTTCATCCATTAAATTATAAAAGAAGTAGAAAAACACAACTACTCCTAGTGGTGGGACTCTGTCCAGCCTGCATCTTCATGAACAGTGTTTTCATCTCTCACAGTACAGCTTATGAGATTTGAACTATAGATGAGAATGTGGGTTTTTTTTCACATTTTGTTTTCAGAGAATTCTCAAAAGGCCAACAGCTATTTAGAAAATCATCCATAACCTCAATAAAAACACCCCAAATACATCAGCAACCAATTGCATCTTGCAAAGTCAAAAGAAGCATAAACATAGATTAATAATTGCTTGCAGGTGCATCTTTCTGTCGTCATGACAGCTCGGCATTACTTTAGAATATGAATTTGCACGGTGCTGTTCCCTTGCTTAAATATCAGTCAGGAAAGTACAGCTTTACCAAAATGCTACAGCTGAGAACAGTTTGTTGTATATTTCTGTAAAAACTCAAATGAATCACCTTTCACCAGAAGTGAAAAAGGACTAAACACTGAACCCAAAGCACAGGCCGATCTCCCCCACCTTCGCCGAGGCTGTACCGTAGGCGGGCGTCCCACGCCTGCAGGGCCTCCTTGCTGTCGAAGCCCAGCAGAGCAGCCTGGTTCAGGCAAAGGATGGCCAGAGTAAAAGCCACACCTTCATACCACTGCCCCGCTTCCACGCCGCAGATCTCCTCCAAGGTGACGCTGGCCCTCTCCTTGTTGCCCTGCGCTTTGTCGGACTTGTCTTTAAAAGCCAGCAGCACGAGGCAGTCTGGAGGAGACAGAGGGCAAGTATGAGACGCAACAAATACAAAAACAAAACCTCTCGTGTGTAAGAAACAGGCTGAATCTGCAGTTAGCATCATATTTGTGTATTATTTCAGATGTAACAGTTTCAGAAAAACACCTGGAAACACCATCCATAATTATTTACATCGTCAAATACTAATACGATGTATTCTGACACACAGTAGCGGTTGTAGCGTCCTGTAGTCTTTTGGCACCTTCAAACAACCAGTGTCAACTGACAAAACAAGACTCTGTGTGTGTGTGTGTGTGTGTGTGTGTGTGTGTGTGTGTGTGTGTGTGTGTCTCACACACACACACAACTGAGGCATGAGCGCAAACAGCTGTGACAACAGTGACATCAAAGATCTGAAGAGGAGCAGAGCTCCACCTCAGTCTAATCTGTGGAGCATGTTAAGCTGTCCAGCGCCAGATATCCAAAGAAACCTTTCCGAGTAATGCAACACAGCCAACTTCACCACGTTCAAGCCTCGTTTCTTATTCGTAACATACAAAAAAAGGCCAGAGGTAAGGTTGGCTTCAGACAACCTCGTACTCAACTTCAGGCACGCTGAAACTCTCCTCAGTAAACGGGACAAAACAACAAGTACAAATTGACTTAGAGCACATTCATGGTGCGTCTAAAAATACAGCGGGGCTCAGTCTTTCGCAGATCAACGATGGGAATGAGCTCGAATGAGGGTCAGTAAGATTTCGAGTGTAAGGAATCATGTTCAGATAGATTTGTAAATATGTGGTCGTTTGTAAACCTGAGGGGGAAAAAAAGGTCCACGACAAATTGAGGCCTGTGAATGTGTCGACAAAAACAAAGTTCAACAAATCAGTGAGGTTACACAAAGAAATTGAAGTACAGACACAAAGCAGGAAAAAGTTGCATTACTTCATCTAATTTACTAATAAATACACTGATGCATATTTCAAATGTTCAAATGACGTGAAGGACGTTTAACTCGGCCTTTACTGTCAAAATCAGGGCAAACATTTCCACTTTAAATGGAGTTCTTCAAAATAAATTAACTTGTAGCTTCTGCTTTGAATCTGTACTAAGATCTTCACAATAACTGTTGTTTTTCCTGAGATTTCAGTCAACTTGGGAGTTTGTCAACACATTTAACTTGCTTTTCTCAACACGTTTGCTACAGCTCGACTCTCTCACGTAGTTTCGTCACGTTTGCAGAGGGTTGACATCTATTTACCCTCATGTGAGCCCAGAGAGCAGACGTGTTCGGATACACTGCGCGAACACAAACCAGGCCTCGTCAACACAGAGAGGGTCCACGCAACTGGACAACACATGCACGATAACAGCTGATCACTGACACGTGCTAGCGTCCTCCAATGTGGCGCAACAAACCAAAGATGAAATGTGCAAAAGTAACCGGTAATAAATACGGCTGTTGTTTTTTTTTACCTGCTACAGGCGACGGCTTGCGGAGAACGAGCCACCTAGTTTTCCACTGTGGAGGAAAGCAAAAGTAAAGACAAAGTTTTTGTTTTTTTTAACGAAAGTGCGTTGCATTACTTCAGCAGAAATATTGACACGCTAAAGACCTTTTTTCCATCTCGGAGTCTGGCATATCCCTCCACGACAACAGAATCCGTCATCTTCAGTCATGGTTCCTGACAGCTGCACAGTCGCTGCCTGAATGAGAGGGTCACTTTCAAAATAGCCTCTCTCTCTCGCTCTCTCTCTCTCCCCCTCTCTCTCTGTGTGTGCTTGTGGGCCGCAAACTCGCCCTCAGCAGGGCACGTGGAAAAAAAGGGGCATGACCAGTGTCTGTCTGTCTGTGCACCGACCAGTGCTGCGGCCACCTGGGCTGGTTTACACCACCTGCTGCTGCTACTGGAGGAAACGATCACATGGTTCTCGTGCCACAAATACCACCTTTCATACCGACCACTTTATTAGGCACACCAGTTCAATTGCACAAATAGCTAATCAGCCAATCACATGGCAGCAACTCAATGCATTCAGGCATCTAGACGTGGTGGAGACGACTTACTGACGTTCAAACCGAGCATCAGAAAGGGGATTTAAGTGACTTTGAACGTGGCACGGTTGTTGGTGCCAGACGGGCTGATGAGTCTCGATTTCAGCTGCGACATTCAGATGTAGGGTCAGAATTTGGCGTAAACAACATGAAAGCATGGATCCATCCGGCCTTGTATCAACGGCTCAGGCTGGTGCTGGTGGTGTAATGGTCTGGGGGATATTTTCTGAGCACACTTTGGGCCCCTTAGTACCAATTGAGCACAATTAATGCACCGTGTCACAAAGCTCAAATAATCTCAAACGTGACAATGTTGTACTCCAATGGCCTCCACAGTCACCACATCTCAGTCCAACAGAGCACCTTTGGGATGTGGTGGAACGGGAGATTCGCATCATGGATGTGCAGCCGACAAATCTGCAGCAACTGCGTGATGCCATCATGTCAATACATGAATCATTGAATCTATGCCACGAAAGAATTAAGGCAGTTCTGAAGGCAACAGGGGGTCCAACCCGCTACTAGCAAGGCGTACCTAATAAAGTGGCCGGTGAGTGTACGTACATGGTATTTCAGAAAGGGAATCAGGTCGCAAAATAGTAGGAGTGGCCCTTCAAATGTGTAAGTACGTAGTACACAGAAGTATATATCCATACCTATGAAAGGCCACATCCTCTGTTGAAAATAATGACATCGCGGCCAAAACATTTAATATATTTAATTTAATCAAGGTCTGATCTGAAGTAGTTGACACTCAAAGCTTTATCAAGTCATTAAAGGTTTATTCAGTCACAAAATGTTTCACAGTTAAAAGAAGGACAACCTATAAACTTCCACAAGCATGGCAAATAAAAAACTGTTAGAATACAATATAGTACAACGTCTCATATATTAAAGATAATGTCCGGCTGATGTTCATTCACGAAGCCTTGGGTTTGCGTGCGATCATAGAATTGATCCAATCGATATAGTTCACCACTTTAGTGTAAACACCAGGTTTTCCAGAGCGGCCGCAGCCCTCTCCCCAGCTGATGATCCCATACAGGAAGCTCACGTCATCCCTCGCGCAAGCCAACGGGCCCCCGGAGTCGCCCTGGGGAAACACATAAAGTATATACAGTTCGTACACATACGCGCTGGGATCAAAGCGGAGTCGCACTAAACAGCTGAGTCACGCACTTTCAACCCTAATTCATTCCTAAAAAGTGCACTCTACCCGAGAGGTAAACAGATAACGGAGACATTTAGTGAAAGAGGAAAGGAACTTCAATGTAGGCAGGTTGAGTAGCTGCAGACAGACCCTCGCTAACTTCCCTCTGGCTCTTCACTCAGGGGAATCCCTGCTGAGATCTGAAGTGTTGTTCCATTACTCCGATGCCTTGAGTCAACTTGCTGATACCGAGCCTTACAGAGCCAAGGGAGGAGGTCAACAACTATGTGGGCTCTGGGAGTCCATGTTGCCCACAACACTTTATGATCAGTGGTGATTTCCAATACTTCAGAGCAATAAGGGGGGGGGGGGGTATCATTTCATCCCATTAGAAGAGAGCTAAGCTCTCTCCTCTTTCAAATGATACGTTTCTATCCTGCCCAGCAGATAGAAGGATACCCCATCATATGCCCTGGCAAGCAGATTATGCCAGTCTGTGATTCATGGTGCATGAGCTGACTTCCACTGTTGGACAACATAATAGCAGTCTGGACACATCTATAATGAGATGGAGGGAACGATGTCTTTCAGGGTGGACGGATGAATTACATGCAATGTGACATTTCTCGGAGCGAAACTTGGGTTAGATACAATAAACAGACCGGATCAAGCAAAAACGTAAAAGAAAAATGTTCCTGACATTTGAATTGTGAGGACGTAACCATCAACTTGGCGGCCTTGGATTTAATAATCACCGTCTCGGAATAGTTTTCCTACCTGGCAGGCGTCGGCACAGCCGTTGAGCCCCGCGCAAATCATGTCAGCGGTGACATGGTTGCCGTAGACGTCTGGCTTCCTACAAGCTTCGTGAGGAATCAGCCTCACTCCGGCCTCCTGCAGACTAGAGTAGCCCTCGGCCTCTGTCAGAATACAAGCAGGAATAACGCATCACATGTTAGTATGATTATTTGGAGTTTTCAAATAGTTGGGGGGAAAAAAAAACATCTGTCAAAGTGAAGCTAAAGAGCAAACCAACACTGGCTCTGCTCGGACAGTTCAAAACAAGAACGTCATGTGTTGTATGAATGCAGATAGGTGTTGTCATGATGACACGGCCATGATGCCCTCATCACTCACTCTCGTGCATGTGTCCCCAGCCGCTAATAGCACAGCAGTAGTCATCAGGGAACGTCATGCTTTTGTCTGGGAGACAGATGGGTCTGATGAACGGGGTTCTCCTCACACAGCGCCCGTCCTGCTTCGCCAGTTTGATCAGGACTGCCAAACACAGGCGACGAAGAAGAGCAGTTAAAACGATGAAGCGAGCGGTAGACTCGGAGACTCCGTTGCCCAATGAAAACGACACACCCAGCAGCCCGTGTGTGTGTATGTGTGTGTGTGTGTGTGTGTGTGTGTGTTTGTGTGTGTTTGTGCGGGGGAGCACAGGGACACAGCTGCTCAGTGACGCACACACAGCTGTGCACGCAGACTGGGGTCTTTTGTGAGTTTGTGTTTTTCTGAATGGGGACAGGAGGTCTTCTAGTTTACATGAGTCACTAGTGTGTGTGTGTCCACTTAATGCTTACCAATATCATGTAGCGTTGGGTTAAACACTGAGAACTGTTTTGGAAAGATGTAGTCCTGCACTCCAAATGTCCTGGTGTTGGGACCAGTGACGTTGACATTCTGCTGGCCGAGCACCACTCGAAGCTGAGACTTCAGGGGGCTGCAAGGGAAGACACACTGCTGTCAGTGCACGGTGCTCCAAAGCATGTACTACTAATACTCATGTCTGTGAAAACTACCCGCTGAATTTCCTTAAACTGTGATCCCCAGAGGATGCTGCCTCTCTTTTGTCACCAACATTGATCGGCCGTAAAATGCACAAGAAATATGGAAATCTAATGAGCAGATTCCCATTAAATATATCTCGTACATGGATGCTCCCCAGAGGATGAACCCTCCCCATGTCGGACCTGATTTAATGATCTCTTTCCCTCGGGACAAATATTAACACTTTGAGACCCAAGACTCTAATAACAGCTAAATCTCGAGCACGTTGTTTGTTATGTTCTGCGTGTTTGTACTGAGGTGTGTAAGGAACACTGTGGACTCTTGTTCTGCTTTCATTAGTCCAATCAAGTCCCAGCTGATACTGAATCCCTTTAGCAGTGACAGCATGTTTAAAAGAAAGCCTTGCAGGTATTATGGTCTGTATCCTTTTTTTAAAAACCCTGAAAAAACTACTTTCAATCACTGCTATTGGTGTCCAATTCAATGATGTCATGATTTAGCTCTTTGAACTTGAGCAGCGACAACAGATGCCTGTTTGCTGGCATCAAAGGGGAAATGTGTGCACTTGCATGTAAACAGCATCTGCGCGTGAGACGTTTTTAGGTTTTCCTCGAACTGGATGTCTAAATATAGGGCGTTCATAAAGCTGTGATGCTGAGGAGTCAAAGCCTTTGAATCACGTGACTTGTTCAGCTGCAAAGGTCAGAAAATGCTCCCCTCTGATCTATGAACGATTAGGTTTCTTGCTGACTCAAACTGAGCGCTTTCAGTCTTTTACACACAGGCTGAAAAGAGATCCCCCTTTTTTTTTCTGTCCCAAAGTTTCAGAGCGCACTTGGCTACTACAAAACCGTTGCCTTTTCTGCAAGTGACATCAATGCAAATACCAGCCTGAAGTGCACCCAGGACATACTTGCGGAAGAAGCAGTGAGCCGCAGAGACGATCCAGCAAGAAGAGACCAGGGTGCCGGCGCAGAAGTCCGATTTTCCGATATAAATGGCTGCTATCCAGGGGTGAGTACCCGGCAGAGCCGAGTTCCCGCCCATTATCCGGCCCCTGGCTACCGATAACCTCTTCTTGTGCTTTTTGCCGCACACATGCTTTTTGGTGGTTATGGAGGGGTTGGGTCTTTTAATGGCGGGCAGGACATTAAACGGCATAATCCTTCGAAAATAAGCTGCGTGAAGAAAAAACATTAAAATGCGTGATTATCTCAGACTTAGTGGCATTAATGCGACTACAAACTACAAGTTCTAAACAGGAATTAGAACTACAACTAACTACTACAACTATATTTTGCTCCCACACTCCCTAGGATACCTCTTCTGAATACTTTCGTGTTTGTCGCTGGCTCATTCTCCCCTGCAAGAAAGCACAAACAAAAGGGTAGCAGAGCAACCCCGTGCTTTCAATCACATGTTGTGGATTCTGTGCATACCCCTGGCATCATGACTCCCACTCGCTACGTAAACAATTGGCAGCACCTGACGTGACATGTTGATTGAGGGTGAGTCATGCCTTATCCCCCTTCATCTCATCGAGCCCACGTTATTAAAAACAAGCTCTGCCAAAAACCAGTCAGCTTGGCTGAATTCCACGTTTTTTGGAGCAGCGTGTGACTCCACACAGTAGCTGTAGTCTCCGCCCTTCTGTCTTTATCACAAACGCTGGATTTCTGATTAAAAGTCGAGGCGTTTATCGAGGCTTCGAGAGGTTTCTGAATTTGTCCCTGAATGCGTCATATGACCGAGGCAGAGAAGAAAGATATTGAATGATGCAGGGAGTGGCCTTCGTGAACAGTCTTAGCTTTTCATTCCTGATAATGACAAACATGTTCTAGCTTCGACTTACCTCAACAATGAGGCCGACAATAACCAAGGCCGATAATCAATGGAAAGAACGGAGTGACTGCACGACTTCTTTCACAAACGATGAAAGCAACATCAAGCTGTTATATCTGGCCAATCTAACAGATGTGTCATGCTTTACCAATAGGGAAGAGCATCGCTGTATATCAATGCAGCAGTTCAGTGATGGAACCAACTACACGACAAAAAGAAAACTCCTTAGCTACCCGTTTACTCACACACAGGCATCACACAGGAGGGGACGTCGCAGTACTCCCAGGAGATGGCGCCGTCATTTAGTGTGTAGCACCACGGCATCTTGTCCTTATCTGGGTTTCTACACACACACACACACACACACACACACACACTTGGCTTAAAGTTTCACTGAGCTGCAAAATGAAACTTTCCCGGCAATAAAACGTGTGTGCTAGTGTGTTTGATTTTCTTTGATGTTTGGGACATTTGTGGTGCACATGCCATATGGCTGCTGGGTAGTCATAGCAACAACGAATAAGGAAAGCTGGAAGAGGAGCGAATGTGGAGTAGATTAGTTGTTTTTTTTTACGATACACAGGCTGGATGCATGTGCTTCTTTAATGCTCATGGTGGTTGTATGGTTGCCTCTGAGCTGCCCCAGCAGGCAGCTCTGCTAGCTCACACTAAGCCCGTCGCTACTGCAGCAAACCGCAAGATCAACACAACGTTTCCTCAAACCAGAAGCGGCCTTCGCCTGTCATGTTGCTGGCTACCAGCATTAGCGGGACGTCCCAACACACACCTGCAGTAGGCGTGCTCCCCGAGGCCCTTGAGGGGCGAGGCGACCACCGTGCCCACGTGGAGCTCGTTGTACAGCAGGTCCGAGTTCCACGCCACGCACCTGGCGCCGGACACCGTGGTGCCCACCAGCCCTCTGTAATCTGTGCCCCTGCTGTTATAGCACTCGGTCTCCGGCTCTGCACACACACACACACACACAAACCACAGGCGGAAACAGACAAAACAAAAAATGTCTCAAGCATGTCTCGATTTCGCAATACAACGCAAATATGTAAACAATATGAATGCAATCAGACAATTTCCAGATGATGGATATCTTGCTTTCATAAAAGAAACTCTCTGCAGACCAACCGAGCGCAGCTTGCCCATGTCTTCTCCTGCCACCTTTGTCACGCACACACGTGCATGAACACGCATACATTACGAATAACACTACAGTCCTGCTACTCACCGAAGCTGCAGTACGGACCGCTGTGGCCGTGTCGGCAGTTGCACACTTCCTTGCCGGTGGCTGTGATCAGTCGACACGTTCCGTCATTCTGACAAGGGTTTGAACGGCACGCTGGGGACACGGAGGGAAACCAGGTCACACATACATCCTCTACATTTCCACAAAAAGCTTTATATCCGAATATGTGTGGTTTATAAATGGTTTAAACCCGGAAGAGAGTCGTACACACAACACTCACATATCGTAAATGGCAAATCGAGCTCTGTTTTTGGTCTCTACCAACTCGCGAGGGAAATATCTGGCTCTAGCATAGCGTCGTTTTCAGCAGTCAGCAGTTTTCAACAAAAAAAGCTCTAATAAACTGACGTGTGCGCCACCAAACAGCAGACAGACAGAGCTACTAGCTGGTAAACACGGAGGAGCGTTTAGCAGCTAAAGAGACAGATCTTTCCCTCAGAAGTTGCTCTGCTGGTTGGGGAAATGACATTTTTGTCAAAGCGATATGTGTTTTAGGAGTTTAGTCCCCCTTGAGAAAAATTTAGAAAAGTCAAAATGTCATTGTAGAGTCAAGTCAAAGGGCATTCAGGTGCGTTTAGCTTTAAGGATTTTTTTTCCCCCACTGTTGAGAAGAAGAAATGCACCGACCATCATCACAAAAAACAGGTTTCGGCTCAGCGAGGATGAAACCACCTCACTGCCGTTCTCTTTTATAAATTCCCGTGAATATCTCCCCCCCCCCCCCCCCCCACACATCGAGATGAAAGCACCTTACGGACCCATGGGGTGTGTCCTAAAACACCATTCCTGAGTCACAGTGAGTCATATAATAGTCTTTTCTTCGCTGGCTGTGTTAGTCGTGTAACTATGGAGCTGTGATCAAAGAAAATAAGCATGTCTCCGGGCTGGAAGGAGACCTGACACGTATGAAAAAGCTTGTGAAATCAAAAAAAAAAAAAAGCATAAAGACGTCATTCCTTAGAGAGCGCTAATCTACATTCATCAGTCGGTATTTTACACACACATCCCCTTATTGGGTTTCACTCTCACACCTCAACAAAAGCAGACCACAGAGCAAAAACAAGACACAACTGAAGCAGAACAGCAGCTGAAAGCACATCTTACTTGTGTAGCGAACTCTTTCGCACTTGATTTCCCCCGCCACACATGTGCACTGTTCCACATTACGGCGGTGAATTCGTCCCCAAGACTCTCCGGTGTCGTAATAGCGCAGGTGTGCGGTTTCATAGCACCTCTCTGAAAAGCCGACACAGACGCATAAAAAGGCATTAGGGTGGAAATGCGAGAGGAGATTGAAGAGCTCAATGGAGCGTGCCGAGCAAAGTTTGATGGGCTGAGCTGTGCAAGATTCTTTCGAAGTGGAAACGTGTTTGGGTGTCTTTTTTTTGTGTTTTGATTTTTTGTTTGATTGTGAGCAATTTAAATGACTTTGCACGTAGAGTGAAACCTCTTTGCAGACGACGTCTCTGAAACGAGCGAAGGGAGTTAAGAAAGGACAGAAGTCGAGCGTGAAATTTCATTCGTGATCTTGGAAATCATATTTGGCAAAAAAAAAAAAAGAATCAAATTCAAGAGAAGACATCGTTTGAATATTGCCCGTGTAATTTCATTATATTGCAAAGCATGTCACATTGAACACACTTTGAACACTTTGAACACGAACATTTGACTTGAACATGAACACTTGAACACTTCTGAACACTTTAATTCACTTTAACATGAATATGAACACTCTGAACACTTTAATTCATTCACCTGGTGCAATATCAAATCTGTGCAATCCTGTGCAATATCCAATATCCAATACGTTTAAGTATTATCTTACATTTTACATTTTTACCCCACCTGTATATACTGGTATATATTTTGTATTCTTCTTTACTGTCATATTTTTTATTACTGTTTACTGTATTTATACTACTTGATTTTTTATCTTCATTCTATTACTTGTGAGCAATGCTGCTGTAATCCTGTAATTTCCCCACTGAGGGACTAATAAAGGATTATCTTATCTTATCTTATTTAGGACTTTTCAAAATAAACATCATGAAGCTGATGATGGAGTTTGTTATTTGCCGGCAGAGACTTTTGTTTCCTTCGGCAGCTGTCAGGTGATTGGCAGCCAAATGTGCACAATGATATGAAAACACTGAACTCGGGCACAATGAAAACATGATTGCAGAGAGAATCTGACAAAAACAAAAACAAACAAAAACACATGTTCGAAGGATACACATGACAACAATAACGGTGGTATTATATAAAATAATAATAACAATCCTAAATTGTACCTACTCTGCTCACAGTGTGTGCCAGTGAAGCTCTCAGGACAGGAGCACTCAAAGCGTCCGTGTGGGATCAGCGTGCAGACGCCTCCATTCTGACACGGGCTCACCTGACATGGGTCTGTGATCCTGCGTGACGTGTGGACAAAAACTGAAACACACCAACGGAGAAGACAGTTACAGGACGAACAACGCAGTATCAGGATTGATGGTGTTTAGTGAACTGACCCTCTGGCTGAGTTTTCTCCGGTGCACAGAAGCCCCACTGCCGGTCACGGTCAAAGTTACTCGTGAGGGAGCACCTGCAACAGAAGAGACATAGAAATATATCACAGTCGCCAGCTCGTCGCCTGGATTACAAATGGAAGGAACATTGGCAGTGTTGGCCAATAGGACCGTATTCGGAAATGCTGCACTATTTGAGGTCCAGTTTTAGGAAAGGAAAAAATCTTTCTGAAACATAAGCTCCCTAACTCCGTCAATCATCCACTACTTTAACCAAAGTAACGTCAGCAGACTTCTGGACCGCTCACTGCATCTGCGGTACATAATCACAAACCTATAATCATGACGCTGAGCTCGTGAGCACATCACAAAAACACGCAGAGTGACATTGTGTTCACTTTATGTGTAGGTGGACCAGAGATGTTGGGCCATATATGATTGCATTGACGCCGCTCCAACTTGCTGCTGGCAGCCACCCATCTCCTCTCAATTCCAAGGAATGATGACTGGAAAGCCCTTCAGCAAGTCTTTCAAAAAAATGAAAAATCCAATAAAAGGATGATTTTCCAAGTAATGCACCGTGATGGTTTAACTGTGACAGCTGTTTATCTACCCTCAGGATAAACTGCAGGAAGTCGTAAAAGTGTTATAAACTACCGCCATCGTCACAGTTTAAGATGGATGTTCTACATTCTATCTTATGTCACCTTTAAAATCTGGTTATAATAACATCATAGTACGATATTCTAGTTGGGGCACGCAAATCATTATAAGGCCCATCAACGCTTCATCAATGAGCAATTTACTGACGCGAATGAGCTCCTTAACCTCATTAAATCTAACTTTTTGGGGCGAGTCATACAAACACCTGTGACGCAACACCTGCGGTCTGTGTGACAGAGACGTAGACAAGGTGTGTAGCTTATGAGCGGGCGTCTGAATGAAAACCAAATATGACGACGCAGCACTTCTACCTGTCAAGCGTTGCAATGTCTCTTCGTGTAAGTCGATGTGTGTGGTAACCTCGTGTGGTAACCTCGTGTGGTAACCTCGTGTGGTTACGCGCGCGTTAGTGGTTTGTTTGTGTAACCAAAACAGATGGGCCGGCTAATATGTGGACTCACCATGGTTTTGAGGATAGGATGGTGAGGCAGTGATGATGAATCCTTCCACCCTGACGAAATGGGAATTTACATTCTTTGTCCGTCGTAGTGAGAACTGGCAGCAGAGCAAAAAAAAAAACAAAAGAAAACACAGCTTGTTATTTTCAATGAACACAGATGGGCAAACACACAAAAGAGGGAAATCACAAACTGTTTCCCCCCCCTGCACCTCACGCACAAAGACTTCTTTGAATTTGTACATAGCTCTGATCCGAGGACAATAAATCCATGATCCTCTGATGATTAGCTAAATCATCAGAATCAGAAAAGGTGTATTGCCAAGTGTGTTTGCACATACGAGCAATTTGACTTGGTGACAAAGTAGCATGAAATCTAAAACTAAAAACATGACAATTCACAACAGAATATGAAAAAAACAAAGAAATATGTTATGTTATTAAATAGATCATCAAGTCATGCTCCCACATGTTTTAGCTTTATGTTGCACCACTAACTTTCTCTGTTACTTCAGCTGGAAATGCATCCCACTCACTGCCAGTTCAACGTGCTCTCTCCTTTCTCCTCTAAATCAAACGACTGAGGTAAAAACCTACCTTTCCGGCTCTCTCTGACCGGCTCTTTGGAGATGACTCTTTCATACGAAGGGACTAATATGCGCTGAAATCAGGGAAGATACGTTATTGCACTTTTTCTTGGTTTCAGCGCACGCAAAATGGATGAAAAGGACGCGCAGGGCGTGCGTAAGAAGGGTACAACTTACCGCCCGTGTAGTGAAAACACAAGGTAGAAAAAGTAAAATAAAGTATGCCATCATGGAAGTTTGCATCTGCTGGTCCCTGGTGTCCGGAGAAACTTGCTTCCAGGAGTCGGAAGAGGTGTCTGTGTGCCTGTCACGTTATATCAGTAAGTTTCCGAGTCCTCAGCCAGGTTTTGGTCATAGGGAACGTGGGAAACCCTGCAAGTATTATCCTGTTCCTCACAATTTCAAGCTGTATTGAGTAAACCCGTTGCGTCATTGGGCTTGTCTATCTGTGAGGCATCCTATATCCCGGCTGGTGTTCCCTGACGCCCACGGTTTATCATTGTGAGGACAAACCCAAAGTTTCCAGAGGCAGAGGCGGCTCGTGGTGCTGCAGGATTCCTCCTCTCCAGCGTCGAGGTCCGTGTAACGTTAACGCGTTACTCCGGTGACTATTCACGTTACTTTTTTGCCAGGGTCACATAATAAAAACTTTTAAATGAGTTTAAGATATATCTTCTGGTTGTTGTCGTTTTTTTAAAACAGTTTTTGTTGATAAAGATGTTTGTATAAACAATGTCTACTTTTGACAGGTAGCGACAGTGAATATAACTGTCAGCTAATGGGGCTAACGCAAATTAAGCTATTAGTAGCTATACGCGATTAACGTTAGCATGCTAAGCTAGTTAGCATATACACTAAGCTAGTTAGGTAACGTTATGAGAAATACCTTAACTTAGACATAACAAAGCGATTTGCGCGTTTATAACAAAAACATTACATTAAATAACACGTCTAACATTAAAGCATGACAGAGGATTCAGCTAATACCGAACGATTTAGGGTTAAATACTGAAATCAATCGCATTAGTCTTTAACTAACGTTAACGTTAATTCCACAGGGAGTTCAGTTTTGTGGCATTCTAGCTACATGAAACCTATCGTTATTTTAGCATGCTTAGCAGTTAGCTTAAAGTATGATGAGCTCACTAAGTAACGTTACTTAGTAGCTAACTAAACGTGGTTGGCTAACGTTAGTTAGCTAGCTAACAAAACGTTAGCCTGCAATTTAACTGTTGCTAAAAACCCTGACGACCTGTCAGAGCATGTGACCCAGGCAGAAGTAGCTAACGTTACAACAAGAGGTGTTACTTGGGATTTAGTTTAAGTCCTCAAACAGGTTGAAGTCGCTCTCTATGTCCCACTACACATAGTGCCCAAGCGGCTATGGGACCTGGCAGAGAAGCAGTCTAGACATGAAAACATTCACAGGTGGGTCATTAGGCTAAAGATAAAATAAGTCCATTTTGGGGGTGTATCAAGGAGTTGGAAGGAAAAATGCTACTGTTCTAAGTTAATGAAGAATGCAATAATGACATGCATTTGAAAAAGGGAAGTAGGAAAGTGAAGGGCCCAACCCTCTCACATGCCCCATGTGTTGTCAGCATTCCAGCAGTAACATGCTGTGTCAAGACTAACCCCATAGTCTAACCTCTAATTTCCACCATCTGTAATAATCTCCCCAGATGCTGAGCTAAAAATACAAAGAGGAGGCTGGACGACTGAACAGCACGTCCACATTGGACAACAAATCCCCAGGTGGAGGTACGTGTGTTTCCAAAGAGGAAATTGTTCAACTAAGACAACCATTTCCGTTAATTATTGACATTTCTGACTAACTTAGCAAACATTTAGCTGGCCAAATATGACAAGTAGGAGAATGCAGAGCTTTTTAGACAAGGGGGGGCTAGAGGTTAGGATGGGATATACCAGAATTAATCATATACATGTAACAAAAGAGAAGAGTGTCAGTTTTGTTGGAATTTACAGCCATGAAAGCTTTTTAATCATTTAACATGTGGACAACCTCAAAACCACAGAAGCAGGATGTACAGGCAACAAAGGTACCGTCAGTATCTGCAAAACATAGGAATGATATAGAGGAAATATTTAAATATGCATTAAAAGTGTGATTTGCCTTTTGATCCTTAAAACAGAGTCCTGTCTAGCTTATGGTCCAACAAAAGTGGGTACCGCTTTCTAATAGGGCAAGAGTTGTTTGAGAAAAAATTCAAACTCAAGGTTCACTTACTGGCTTTTTTTTTTAGCTTTCAACTGCATCTCACAGCCTTCCTCAGCATAAGACGAGCTGAAAAAGCTAGTAGGTGGACATTAAGTCAAACTTTATAAATACTGTTAGTTGTAATTAATAGCTTAATTAATGGTTAATCCCTTGGCTTGTACGTATTGTTAGCTAACATAACTTACTTTTTAGTTATACAGCTATTTAATTCATTTTGAAGGTTTATTAGAAAGTAAAGACTTAATAAAACGATAAATAAACCCACTAATCACAACTTGTAAACCATTTGCAATATATGCTTTACTTAGAAAGTAGTACCCAAAAGTTCATTCCCGGCTTCTTCCATGGTTGTCCTTGGTCTAACATGGCTCTTAATACAATTGCTTTGCACGTCATTATCAAACTAAACCATAACAAAAACATGTCACTGTCCAAAAATCACAACCAGTACTAAAAATCAACACGAACACGCCAGAATTCGTAACAAATATACAATATCTATCACTGTAATATAGATTTTTTTTCTTCATTTTTTTTGGAGTGTACATGCAGTCCATCGTTCAACAAATTCCCTTTCGAAAAGACAGTGCCTCAGGCTGAAAAAGTGCAGCAGTGGGGGGGCGGGGGGGGGGGGGGTCCCTTTAGACAATCGTGGCCTTGTAGAGGTCCGTCTTGCAGTCCTTGCCCTCCGGTGCGTTGCGGCCGTTCTGGGGCATCTGGGTGCTCCTCAGCTTGCTCTGGCACTGCCGCAGCTCAGCGACGTAGCCCTGGAAGCTCAGGCTGAGCTCAGAGTCCTCTCCCTGGGATGTTTCGTGCGTCCCCTCCTCCAGGTGAACCCCCTCCACATCCATCACCTCCTGAACCATCTGTGCAGCGTCGGCTCCGTCGGTGGGTGATTTGGTGTCCGCGTTCGTTCCTTCAGCGATACAGACAGACAAGGAAGATTTAAGAGGAGTTGTTGCATTATGGACGGCCATGGTTGAATATTTATGGTCACTATGAGTTATCCCTTTCACATCGTGACTTAATCCATTGTTTGTATAGAAATGTTGATGACTTCAGCTTTAAATAAGCAAATTAAAACAGGCAAACAATCTTGCTGTCAAAAATATATTGTTATATAATGGTGACTAAATATAGGTCCCAAAAATGGTCCCATCTCTGTGCAGCTTTGACTCACATGGACCTGCAGGCCTCCTCATTAGACTGCATGATCACCAGATGCTTAGCATGAATGTATGAGACTTCAGAGGATCTAAGAAAATGGAAACGCTGTCACCCATGGTGTGGGGTGCACATGCATTTTAGCTCTACTCAAATGAACACATCAGTTTAATCAGTTGCGTGCGTAATCTGACAACTGTATAATCTGGACAGCTGTTGTCAAGAAGAAAAAAAAATAATGACATAACTGCTTCAGCTCAAACTTGCTGAACTCGCTTGCCAAATCATGGGAAAGAACTGAAGGAAATTGTAACAGGATTATAAGTATTCATTCATAGACTTGTTGTCACATGTGCTGTGTTTCAACATTACCACTTGCGCTTCATTTCAAACTATTTGGGGCTGCATGACCTCATCAGACACAAGTTAATGCAACCTTAACATCACATTTAAGGAGGGTGTGTTATGCATGTGGACCCCGTTTGTCCCCGTCTTCTCATGCCAGTGCACTCAGGCGGCTGCGAACCCAAGTTTCCGGGATGCAGGCATTACGGGTTATGATGACGGATAAACTCTCCGCTTCTCATGTGAACCCTGTGGCCCCTCAGACTCTAAACACAGAGGCCCGAGTGACTCAAACACGGAACTTCAACACACAGACTCTCCGAGCTCTGCTGACTGTGATTCACTGCTGTTCAGTGCAGATGTAAACACAGCCTGTGAGCTCCAACAGCTGACCTTACACGGACCCTCAGCCACACAGCGACTTCAACCACCGAGGGGGTCGGCAAACATAGTCAGGGACTTTTCAGCAACTGTCACGGTCTTGTCTGAAGTTCATGGACATTGTCCTGACGTGTGTTTGCCAGTTAATTAGAATTTAAATATATAATATAAAATATTTAGTATAGTTGATACATCAACATGAATCTCTGTCACAGGGTTTTTCCGCAGGATGTGATTTATTGACGCTGGTATGCAGAGTGGCAAGGTGACGCATGTCGATAAATTGGGCTTTGTCGAACTCAAAACTAATTATACGTTCGACATCATAAATGTATTAATCAATCCATTCTTGGCCCCTACTCTCATCCACTCTCTGCACCCGCGGTTCCCAACCTGGGTATCAGGACCCCTCAAGGAGTCGCAAGATAGATTTTAAGGACAATGAGATGATTTTAGGCAATACGAAAAATCCTTCATCACCTACAAGTTGTTTATAATTGCAACTCTCCTGTGAAATACTAGATTTGACCTCTTCAGGCTTACAAAATGTATTTTTTTTTTTTAAAGTTCAGCAAAATATAAAAGTAAAAATCCCTTCTTGACTCAGGTCTTAATTGCTCATAAAAATAGTTCACCTTTGTCAGTTCACGTCCCTGCTTGATAAAGGGTCCCAAGTAGGACTGCAACTTATTTTTGTTGAATTGGATTAATTATTACAAAAAAAAAGTTTTATTTACAATAAATGGCTCAGCATCACGTTGAGATCGTTCAAACATGCCTGGTTTTGCAAACTCCCGTCTCTGGAAGAAGGGAAACTCCAATGCGATGCATTTATTTAAAATTCTATGGATCAATCCGCACCTCTTGCCTTCTCTACATTATTTACCCAAAACTTTTTCTCAAACATGTGCTCTCTCTGCTATGACGCGTCAACACGATGTTAAACACACCGTGTCACCGCGTCTCCCGTGGAGAGTCTCGTCCACAGGCACGTCAGCAGCCGGGTGCTGAGACGGACCAGCTACAGTCCTCACTGAGGCCGACTGCCAAAAGATCCGCGTGGAGCCCTCCTCTGACCGCCAGATGTACGACAACGCTGGCCCAGGGTCAGAGGTTGCCAGCTTCGAGAGCTGACACAGAGACACTGAGCCTTATGGTCCCTCAGGTCAGGTGTGCTTGAATCTTCTCGTATTGGGCCAAACCTTTCCTCTGAATTAAAACCTTCAGCAGAGGGGGAAAGGAAACTTAATTTCTACAATTTATTAATATTATTCAGCACAAAACTAAAAGCTCACGTCCGTGAGTTCAAATCAGTCCTATGAATGGAGTTACACTGTGTGATGTCGCCCTCTAGTGGGCGGCCTTATCCCCACCAACCGGGCCTGCTGACCCAACGCTTGCCAGACAGGTGATTACAGCCATGATTAGGACATGATTGTGGTAACAACGGGCAGCAGTTCTCAGTTCTGGTCCTCTGGATACAGACCAGAGGCCTTCTGGTTTTGATTTCAGCAGTCTAACTAGGGGATAATTCACACTTGATATGCCGAGTAAATGCAACTACCTGTAGGGCTAGAAGCACTCTGGGTACTTAGACTATGCCTTAGAGCCACTGCCTTAGATGCAAATGCTTAAACTGATGTCGGGGTAGAATGGTTTTTAGTACAAAATAAATTGCACCCCCTAAAAGAAATCAGTGAGGTCTATAAACACATTTTATTGTGCTCCTTAAATGCATTCATGAGTTTGATGACTTTGCAGTACAATCAGAGGAAACAATAGAGTCATAGTATTTTTTTAAAGTAGCTTATTTCTCATATGAAGAACATTTAACACAGAATATTTAGTCCTCTGCGTTTCTTTAGTACTTTATTATTTATGGCACAGTGGCAGTGATGTCTGAGGAAGATGTCGATCCGCCTCATCAGCAATTATTTATTCCCTCGTAACAGCAGAGGGCGTCCGTTTAACAGCGATACAATCTGTAACTGGACGTCTGCAGCGGCTGGAATCAAGCAGATTGACGCAGTAAAAAGAGCACAACTGCTCCTGAACCTGTTAACTTGACGGCCTCTCACTTATTCAGTGGGTGGTTTGTCTCGTAAAACACATTATTAAGCCCGTGAGCATGACTTTCCACCAGAATTTAAAAAAGTAACAACTTCATAAAATCTCAAAAAAGAGTGGAGGCGTGTTAACTCGGATCCCTCACAGACTCAGAGTTAGAGGGAGATATACAGGCCTGAATCACAGCTCTGCTTCTATTTTAGCTGAGAGAGAAATGGAGAGATGGAGAGAAATAGGATGGGAGATAGCAAACAGTGACAGTTTCTATCTGGAGCTCAAGTCAACTCGTGGATAAGGTTACCATGGCGCACAGGTGGTGGGAAGAATCAGGCTGATGCACTTAGCAACCAGAGAAGAGGAGAGGAGCTCCGATCCTTCCTCGCCGTCGTGTGTAACATACCTTACATTAAAAGCCTTTCAATACAAGGCAGTAAGCTCAGAGCGAACATGCTCGTGCACCTTCGATGACGTGCTTTGAAGTGCGAGGGACCTGTCAGCTTTGTTGTTGGCGAACACGTAGAGCGTGATTATTTTCTCTTCGTGTAGAGTTCACAGGGTTTCAAAAGAAGCTTTCCTGGGATCAAAAAAAAAACCAACGTGTTGCCTCTAATTGGATATCTGAAGACAGAAAGCTTTTGGCCTTAGTTGATGTATTCTGCTGTAGAAAAAACCCATCACCATTACGAATCAATTCACCACTTCATTGTGTACATTATGTAAGAAACAAACACAGTGGAGGAGTGTGTGTGGAGGGGGGTGGCATGGATGGGGAAATAGAAAATGAGATCCATCTGCGGGAGATGATGATGATGATGATGATCTAGCACTCCATACACAAAGAGTCGACACACAACGGCAAGCTTTGAAAACACAAGTTTGAAAGAAGACGCACTCAAACAGACCCCGAAACGCCACGCTTAAGGCAACACACAACAGAGCGGTGACCCCATCGGATAACATTACACCGAGCAGGTGGAGCAAGCAGCGTTTTAACGAGGCCTCACAAACACCGACACACTGAGCAATCTGAGCAACACACACACACACACAGCGAGCGGCGACACACAGAAAAGTACACAAAGGAGTGGGAGCTGATGAGAGGAGAAAGCCACAGGATAAGAGTGAGACAGAGCTGAGGGAGAAAGGGGAGGAGGCATGCGGAGGAGGAGGATGAGGAGGAGGAGGAGGAGGAAGGCGGGGGAGAAAACTGAGCTCACAAACGTGTAAAAAGACAGACGAGAGTGATTTACAATTCTAACATTTATTAGATCTACTCAATCACAGGTACAGAGTTCATTGGCAGTGATTATCTACAACAGGCATCTAGCGAGAGGGAGTGAATGACCCGGATAGAGGATGACGGGCAATTCAACAATGTCACCAGCGCTGAGGAGCACTTGTCCTCCGGTGACTAATTCTTTTCGCCATTGCTCAATTTGCCGACACCATTTAATGACTCACCGGTTTGAGAGATACACAAAAAAAAAAAAAGAAGCTTTTTTTGACATTGTTGAATTGCTCTTAACTTGAGATGGTGGGATGGAGAGGAACACAGTATTCATATTGTACTGACTGTCAGCAGCCACAGGTCCAACACTGTAAAACAATTGCATGGGTCTGGTTTGCTGCGATGTTTTTTTTCTAATTGCACATAATGAACCCGTATGCCAGGAAACACAGCTGCTAAATCGCATCACTTCCAGTTGTTCTCAATTCACCGACTGCAGCGCTGTCGAATATTGTTCATTAATCTGTATGCACTATGCATATGTTATTAATATCCACACGCTCTGCAAATCAGTTACATCAGCATTCTCAGGCACCCAAAAAACGACAAAATAAACTGAATATCTAACTGGAGTGAAGTCATCCCAGTCATGTGGCGAACCCCGACAACTTGTGGCGTGGGAAGTGACATCCAAGTAAACGTTGCTCACTGAACAAAATATACACATCGGTATTTACAAGACGAGATCTGAGTGTAACGAGGATCAATCACACACATGCTTTGCTAAGATTAATAAAACAAAATCAGTTTAAATGAATGGCAAACTGAGAAAGAGTCAGTATCAATTTGTCATTAAAGTGCATCAGAGTCAGTGTAGAGGGAGTTTAATGGTGAAGGTGGTCGGGTTGAGGCCACCGGTTGGGGATGGGGGGGGAGCGCACGCATGCACATACCACACACACACGCAAACACACGGAGCACTGGTTTATTACACTGTAGAAGTACCTGAACTGGACTTTCCCTCTCCACCCGCGTCTTGAGACTGGGAGCAGGGCGGTGGCGGCGGGGTGAAGTTGGCTTCGGGCAGGCTGCTGTTGAAGGACTGCATGGGGAACGGCGATGGAGGCAGCAGGGTGCTGTTGGGGCTGCTGATGTCGCCCTCCCCCACGAGAGTCAGGTCGCTGTGGGCGTCCTCCTCGACGGTGCGGAGGATCGGCCGGGTGTCCAAGGGCCGGGGGATCGGGGAGAGGTGGGTGCCAAAAGTCGAGTGGCGAGGAGGGGGCATCAGGCACCGCCTGGTCCCGGAGTGTCCGTTGGCGCTGGAGCTGAGGGAGGAGTCCAGGCTCTCCGAGCGAAGGCCGGCGGTGAGGGCCCCCCGCAAGGAGACGCCGTTCTCCCGACTTTGTTTCAGGGAGTCCGGGGTGGAGCAGGCCAGGTCAGAGGAGGCGGAGCAGGAGAAGGTGGGTGGGACTAGACGCAGGAAGTCGGGAAGCACCAGGTGTTCTTTGCTCAGGAGTCCGCGCTGGTCGTTGGCTCGGGAGCTCTGCGCCCGGCTCAGCAGCTCAAAGAATTCTGCAACACAGATCAAACAGGTTCCCTCACTTAGACTTTCCAAATAGGTGAGCGCCTGGAAGGAAATGATTAGTTGAGGGTGTTAACATTCAGCGTAGCATCCTCACACCTGACGGGGAAAGCAAAGCAAAGCAAAGCTCAGAAATCCACCAACAAGTCAAAGAAAGAGAGAAAGAAGGACATTTACCTTCAGCTTCATCTATATTAATCTTTTTCTGTTTTCTCTTTTCCCCTGGGAGTGCTGAGTCTGGTCCACTTGCTCTCAGGGAAAAGTCCATTGGTGTTGACCTCTCATCTCCCTGCAGATGCAACAATAACAATGCAATCTGTTAGGGGATGGGGGGATGGGGAGGAGGAGGAGGAGGAGGAGGAGGAGGAGGAGGAGGGGCATGAAGGGGAGGCTAAGCATGAGCTGCAGAGCACCCTACTGAGCAGAGTGTCCGGATTTACTGACACCCTCGTGTAAAAGATGAGCCGCGTCCATCTGCTGGCTCTCCGCGTCCAGGCCGAGTGCTATCTGCCTACGTATGGTGCAATAACTCAAGCATGGAAAGGGAGCAAGTGAAGTCAGCCACAGGCAGCGTTAGGCCAAGGGATACAAACAAATCGGGAACCCACCAACTCAAAGCTTGTCAAAAGATTGTAAATGTTAATAAGGGTGAATGTGGGATGTTGCATAAGCGGCGCAGCAGCGGAAAGGGACAAAACACCACAGCGGGACATTTTTAAGCAACATATATATGAGAATAAAGATGTCGGGAGTACTTACTGCGGCAGAAAAACTTCTACTTGGAGGGTGGTTTTTCAGGGAGGACGACTTAGATTTGTCTATTTGAAAAGAGAGACGGAGAGAGATGAACAAGAAAATTAATCATCAGGCTGAGAAATGAATGAGACAAAAACGAGACGAGAGGACATTTTAGAAACCGTTGTTTACCAGTTCCAGTCGTTAAAACAACTTTTCATATTTAAAATAGAAATAAGTTCTTGTTTGCTTTTGTCAGTTTGTAATATTTAGTATTGATATTGTCCTGCAGTGTGTTTGACGGTCTTACCTTTCCCTGGAGCTGGGTCGATTCGATCCAAAACAACTCGTAGGCCATCCAAGCTCGATATGGGGGCGCCCAGGTCCAAAGGCTCCGTTTCTCCGCTCTGAAACCAAACACAAATCGATGGTCAACACGTTGCAATCTACACCTGTTGTGCAGAAGTCTAACTATGGAATAATTTGTCTTAGTACGTCGAGCACAAGGCTGAGATCTGAGTTCACGAGCCTTTGTTTCATTTATAAACTATTCCTCAGCTCTGGACTACTGTATAATACTGTTATAATGCCTGAAAACCCACAGGACTAAAATAAAATCTTCTGGCAGGCGTCTAGGGGAGGAGTTGGCATGTTTAAGGAGTGTCGTCATTCTTAATTATAGCCCCGGTGCTCCATCTTCAGAGGCTGAGTCACAGCGCTAACCACCGTGTAGAGATGGAAAAGGATGCGGTCGCTTCCCTCCCCTGACCATGATACTCCACCCTGTGGCACTGTCACACACTACACAGGCTGCTCCCCGGACACACACGGAAGCTTAAAAAAATAGATTAAGGCATCGTAGCCACCGGGGACGACTTACTACTTTGGCCACAAGATCGCTGAGGTGGAGGCCGTATTTGGCCACCACGGGACGCAGGACCTCGGTGACTGGTTTGGTGGGTTTGGCTTTCAGCCCCACGGAGCGGTTAATGGGTACCAGGTCCAATCTAGGAGCAGAGAAAGAGCACGAGCAAATGTCAGCGCAGACATGAAAGCATGGACAGAATAGGTGGCTTTCAAAAGAAATTGACAGATCCGGCAAACTTTGATGAATTATTCATACCTGAACAAAGTCCGCTTCTCCACTCGCAACTCTCGAGAGCTGAGGGTCATGCAGTCCTGGTCCAACACCAAAGGCTGTGAGGAAAAACAATAAAACGACCCATTAGCAACACATTAAGCTCCAGTAAAACAACCAAAACACTACGTACTGTACATATTGTCCACTTTTAGAATTAGAAATCTTTTCAATTGAATTCAGCTTTTTTTCACCCAAGTTCTAACAATAACGCATGTGTAAATGGCGAGTGAAGAGGAGCTCGCAGCAGCTGTTTTTAGCATTCATCGGTGGTTTCCCTCACCTTCTCCCCTCCCACCAGGAAGAGGTCAACAGCAGCCATGTTGATGCTGATGCTCTGACAGAGACCTTGGAGGACTTCCCTTATGGAGGCGCCGGGCCGAAGGCTGATTGAAGAGCAGGAACCGTTGGGCAGCACCACGCTGCAATGTTTGGGGGAACGCTCCCACACCGAGTGGCGATTATCAGACTACGGAAGCAAGATTTGGGAGAGAAAAAAAAAAAAAAAAAAGAGTAAAGATCTGGATTATGGCTTTTAAAGTGTTAACGATACACGGATTCAGTTGAAATTGTAGCTCGTTGTTCTCTACTCTCTGATCTATGCCGTCCATAAACAAACAATGAGTGGGCTGTTCAACCTGCAACCTGTTATGATGACTTCACCAGACACAGGGCTCTGTGTTGCCATGGTGATCTGTCCAGAGGAATCTTACCTCAATCTTGCCGGCAGAGCAGGAAGTGGCCATCTCCAGACTGGTACCGGACGACAAGGAGCCCTGGGACTCCCTCCGCCCATTACTGCCCGAGTAGTCTGCACAAAACCGCACAGAGGAGGATGAACTCGGGCAGATAAGAGACACCAGCGCTCTACGAGCATTAAGAGGACACGTACGATATGTAACACCAAGCGAGCGGCAAGCTGTAGCACGACTTATGGTGCGGCTACATTTACGTTGAAGCACCGGTGTGATATTTGGTTCAATTTAGCAAGAAATCACATGATTGAAATGGAGATAATTAAGATGGTATCAAAACTGTGCCGTCTGCAATGTTTTGTACACCAGCATGACTACTTTCAGAGAATATTTACAAACAAAGAAATGAGGAATTGTTATAATTTCCACAAAGCTTGAAAGTGTAAAAACTAAATCTGAGAATGACATTCAAGTCAATTGAAGCCTTTAAAACAAGACAAACTTTAAGCTATAATTTGATGTTATAATAATCAAAATCCCAAACGATGGTTTCAGAATCAATACATCAACTTCATTTTGGTATTTTGCCACCTTAAAAGCGTTGGCCCTTTGCGGACAACACCCTCTCCGGCGGGTCAAAATGCCAGAGTTTCAACAAGTATGTTTCTGCTCGTGTACCAGGACTGTGTATGCAATAGTTTGAGGACTGCGGAGCAGCTGTGTTTCTACGTGCCTCCCCCGCATAGAGTTCATGGCAACCCTGGAGCTGACAGTGATTTTGGTGTCTAGTTCAAGGACACATCAGCAGTTTGGAAGTTTGTGTGTGGCAAAAAAAAAAACTTTCAAAACTGTAACCAGACGGCAACCGGCTTGTTGATCAGATTCTTACCGAGGTTAATGTCTCCTATGTCCTTCTTCTTCGGGCCCTTCCCAAAGCTCCTGTTGCGCGACCACGAGAAGAAGATGCCGCGTTTCTTGTCAGCGCTCTCATCCCGGCTTTCTTCATTCGGGGACCTCCCGGACCTCTGCTTTCTGGCCTCCTGTCAGTCGGAGAACAAAAAAAAACCAAAAGACTTGAACTCTCGTACAGGTATGGCGAGCGAAGGACCAGTGGCTTTGACACAGTCGAAAAGCAATAGCGGCACCTTTTTGGGAGTGGAGAGGGCCGAGCGGTCGGAGGTGGCGCTGTGCTTCGAGGGCGCGGGACTGCAGGGAATCTGGTAAGGGTCCGGCAGGGGTCGGCCGTCCACCTCGGCACGCATGCACTCCTTGTAAAGGGAGGACTTGAGGAATCGCGAATAACTGTCAAACTTCATCAGGTTGAAGATCTGTAGACGTAAAGAGGAAGTGTTTGTGAGTAAATCAAAACAATGAAAGCGACGGAGAGGTAGAGGTAAGAGACACACGAGGGTCAAAAATAAGAGGGTGAGGAAGAGAAAATGACACACGGACAGAAGAAACTACTCGTGTTATATGGTTGCAGCTGATGTTATGACAGATATCAACAGTGAGCGTTTTTTAAGTCATGCTCGTGCGCAGCCTGAAAATATACAGAACACTGACTGCGTGTCTATGTGTCAGTGTGTAGAGGACGCGCTACATTCTCCGTGGGCGTACGCCAGTTTGTGTTTATCACTCTTGTAAAGGCTCGGGGCCCTTTCGTAAACAAACCCAGATGGCCACCGAAGAAAACCCAATATGCTCGGGCAAAGTGACGAAAGGCGAGATGAGAACCAAACCCCCTACTGTCAAGAGAAGCGTCTCCATCTTCAGTGTGAATACGGAACAACTCAACGCCCCCCTGAGGCATTTGTGATATTGAACTTGAACATTGTAAATACACTTGAAAGTCGAAATGAACCAAAGACAAAAGGCAAATATTTTAAAAAAAAATGTCTGTGTTAGGAGATGAGCTAACTACTGGGACTGTCTTGTTGGTACCTGTAGCTGCTGCGTCTTGAACATGTCGGGCCGCGGGGAGGTGAGCACGTCGTCGGCCAGCTGGGCTTGGCTGTCGATGTTGACCGGCATCGTGGCCTTGCTGGACAGGAAGCTGTTGTAGATCTCGCCAGCTCTCTGGCCCAGCTGCAGGACAGAGCGGTTGGATGATGGAGAATTTAAAGAACACACGTACTCTTTTTATGGATATATTTTACACGCAAATCACATAAGCATCCAGATGTAATTTATTTATTTATTATTCAAATTCTACAACTTGAGGGAAGGAAAACTCACTTGATATTAAATCTGAGAGGAGAAGCCACACAGACTTTATTTTGTTTGACGGTTTTATTTACCTGCAAATAGGTTGGGAACCATTCCAATCCGTGTGTATGTTTGTAGCAATGGGATTTGCCTCATACTGTGTGGACTTACCTGCTTTTTATCAGCTGCAGAGACATGACTGAAGTATTCGCAGGCCTGCCAGAACAAGATGTTCTCCTCGCTGAATTCTTTCTTGAGAAATTCCTGTGGAAGTCACACGGCGCAAGAGTTTCTATACGATCTCAAACTCATTCTCTCTCTCGCATCGTTCCAGCGCAAGTGTTGTCGAGAGCAGTAGTGAGGCAAGAAAAAAAAAGCGATTGGGTGTGATGTTGCGAACAGGATTGGTGTAAAGCGTAGGCGAGGGATAAGTGTAGGCGCGCAGCTCTGATCGGCGCTGAGGGGAGGTGAGGAGCGAGGTGGTTCTGGGACGCCACAACTTAGCGTTGAGCCTCCTGAAAGTGTTGTGGGCTACAATTCAAAGACACATCTTTTATGTGGGAGGTAACATAAATGAGGTGCCTGTGCTCGGAAAGGTTGGACATTGAGAAGTGGTTCTGAACTCGAACCTGTTCCAAATCTATATAAACCTAGGATTTGTCAAAAAACAAAAAAAGTGCTTTCCAACTGCTGTCAACTCTCCAAAGTCTGGCAATGATTGAGAAAAGCATACAACTAAATGTAATGATGTGTTTAAATAATTCAATGCACGAAGGAAGATGGTCTAGTCAAGACTACCTGAACCAAGACCAAGTAAAGACCAAGACCAAAGCAAGGCTTGACCAAAGGCTGGACCAGATAAAATGTGCAACATGCAAACCAAAGGCTCTCCTCGAATTGATCTGAAAAATCCACATTCCCACCGAAAACAAATGAAGATTCCTCTTCATTCTCCTCTTTTGTTGCCATATATAACTGTGTACGTGTGTGCCTGTGTAAGTGCGCCATGAGAAATGTCTTGATGAAATAACCGACAGGCATTGCAGAGGTGTATTTTATGTGTGGAACTTCAACGGACCGAGTAAAAACGCAGTCAGTTCCGAGACTGAGACCTTCAAAAAGACATTTTTATGCCGTAACGGTCGATCGTCAGCTAACAGAAGAGCACTACGCACGAGTAAAACAAGTGTAAAACTAAAGAGGGTATTTTTCTTCAGGCTTCAGTAAGAAACATAATTAAAAATCAATAAAATCCAAACAACACTTCCTGCTCGCCCACTTTCTTTTACTCTTAAACCTGAAGCACCAAGACGCTTCACGCTGCTGGTTTTTGACAACACTTTTCGGTTCAGTATGACGGGATTCAATCAATCTAGGACACTTTTTTGTTTCCTTACCGAGAAGTAGCGCACACCCACTGGATCCTGGAGGAGGCGTTCGAAGCAGGCGGCCCAGCTGGCCACGCGCTGCTCCGGAACCCCTCGGAGGCTGCCTGCTCCTGGGAGACTGCCATTGCTGTTCAGGCTGCTCTGGCTGCAGCATCCCTGCAACTGGACTCCACTATAGTCTGCAAGACGGAGGAAAAAGGTTAGTGGGCTCCAACGTTAAAGGGTAATCCGAGCCAGAGGGAACGTTGGAGCAATTCTGCTGTGTGCCCTGCGGCATTTTTGTGTTTTTTGTTAATTTAATCCGAGGAGGAAAACACAGCTTTCATAGAGATTTTTTATAAGGATTTTTTTATATCTTCAAAAGCAGACACGTTTGAGTTTTGGTGATCGTGTAAGCGAGAAAGCGCAATAAAACAGCACATTTGTTCATCCGATTCGGGTTGAGGTGCTTATTTAACTACTGGCCACTACTACACCTAAAACTCTCACTACGGCCTTCTCAACACTTTGCTTCTGAGTGCAGGGAACGACGTACGAGTTGTCAGCAATCTGATGAAAGCCGTGACCCTGTTGGAGTTAAGAGAGGGAAGAACGTGCCATAAAATGGTCTGGACATAATGGGGAGCCAAGAGGTGGCCTGTATCGGCTCCAAACATAATTACAAACAGAAAGTGGATAAGGCTATACGGTAAAGGTCAAGGGATTCCAAAGGAAAGCTAATGGCTCTTCACTCCCACCGGTAAATGGCACACAATAAGTGAAAGTCAAAGTTCAAAATATGTGACGAGGGACGTGTGGAGAACAAGGCTAACAGTTCTGATTGCAGCCGACAAGCAGCAGATGCCACTCGGGTTGGTAGAGAAGAGGAGAGGAGCAAAGAGGGGGGGGGGGGGGGGGGGCTGCGAGGACAGAGAGCAGAATGAAAGAAGACAAAACAGAGGAGACAAGGATGATGAGAAGGACACAAGGAAGGGAGAGTGGGCGAGGAGCAGGGAAGCTGCTGGTCAACTAGATGGCCACTTTAGAGCTGTGGGCCGAGCAGGCACAGTTAAAAAAAAACACACACAAAAGGGTCACAGTGAGATATATTACAGATACATTCTGCTGAGAGTCCACCGGTTGGCACGGTGAACGGGTACTAACAGAGCGCATCTCTGCTGTAGGGTGAAGAGTGGACGCTAACTGGAGTGAAACGCAGTGCTTGCACATCTTCATCTTGTCGATACGCCTGCACAAGAAGCAGTGAGGATTCACAAATAGGTGCAGTTCAAAAGCACTGTAAATAGTACATGACGTCACCAACAGTCTTTCAGAATATTACTACGGTGGCCTCGACATGACCTTTGTAAAAACACAGTATATCTCAGCAAGCAGTCCATCTGTCTTTAGTGCGTGTGAGATTTGCTTTCTTACAATCGGGCCAAATGGCTGGTTTCCCCTGGGGCCTCTGGAAGTCCCTGTCTAAAGTTTGCTGACAAGCCATTTGTTTGGACTTGTTGTTAATGTATTAGTGCGGAGGCTTTGGGAGACGTGTTTACCACGGTGTGTGGCGCTCGGTTAATGAGATGACTTTGTAAAGCAAACTGTCTGCATCCACGGTGCCCTTCCTCGGTCAGCCTGTTAGCAAATGTTGTTAAAAAACGGTGATGAAAGGACCAGACAGCGTGCGCGCTGGCCCCAACTGTAACCCCAAACACGCGCAGCAAACAGCCTCTGTTAATGAGGCACGCTGCTGCCTACAGTACATCATCCTCACTGACTTAGTGTTATTACACCAGTTGAGTTGTATTGAGCAACTACGGAGTTCTGAGTCGAGAAGAAAATGAGAAATAAAAAAAAATACACCGCAAGCTGGAAAAGATCAAACGGCTCCACAGTTTTAGCTTAAAGAAAAACAATGATGAAGAAAAAGCCTTCAAATCTCGTCGCTCTTGTGATTTAATTCAGTTTTAAGAGTTTCACTTCGACGGCAGGCGGTATTTTCCACGCTTCACATCAAATAATCCTGTGTGTTTTAAAGTAAGTAGTAACAGAAGGTAATTGTACTCACCGCCATCTGAGGAAGCAGCCGACTGAAAGAGAACAAAGAGAGACATGGGTGAGAGGCTGCCCTCATGACCTCCTGTGCTGAGACAAGAAGCTGAAGATATAGCCGTGATAGCAGGCATCCCACCAGTCACTCTGAGGTGTGTGTCCTTGTGGTTTCTAAGTGAGAGTGTGTGTGAGTGTGTGCGTGTGCTACTGGGAAAGGGTTGGATCCTTACACAAGACCATTCATTTGTAAGTGGGTGGACCCCAGGCCTCTACCACACACAGCTGTTCACACCTCCACACCAGGACCCACCCTTCATTTTATACTATCCTCACACACACACAGGCCCTGAATGTGTGCATTCCTGCTAACTGCAGTCACAAAGACCAGAGCTCCTCAAGGCAGAGCTCCTTGAGAGGCCGTCGCTGGCCATAATGGCCCTTCTTTCACTTGCTAATTCCAGCAGTGAGGAGGTCGTGCATGTGTCGACGGCCATGAATAAAAGGCAAACAGCACATGTCCCTCCCTTGTGGGCATGACAATTTAACGGTGACAACTTTCCATAATTGGGTGTGATTATAGCCAAGAAATAACGCTGAATCAAAACACCGCTCTTGTCTGATCTTGCGACGGATCAACACATATTCACGCGGCAACGTTTCAGTTTGAAATCTCTGCCTCAGCATCGGGGCTTCTCTAAAAACCCATTTCAGTTTGGCTGCTGAAGAGGGATTTAAAGCCCAAACTGTGTATATATTTAAATGCAGGGGAGGATATGAGAGGCGCATCTTCGGGTTTGGTCCAAGAACACGAGAACAAAACAAACACAAAAAAAAAAAACCGGCGCGTTGGAGGATTCATCTGAAAAGGGGAGACTATTTCCAGAAGAGTGTCTTCTGAGCTGCCACTTCAAAGTGTGAATATATCCGAGGCTGATAATACGTCTAAACAAGGCTCCCGTTGCCAGGCTGGTGCCTCGGTGCGAGCGGTACATACAGTTTGTACTTTAGTGGAGTTGCATAATACCGGACTGTAAAAAGCTGCAATAAAACAGGACAATGGGAATGAACTAAAGTGAGTTGGCTGTGAATGTGATTGGTTCGCGTTCAGCTCGATCGATCCGCCAGAAGAACAAGCTCGGACATATTCGTTGATGCTACTGGTCGTCTGAAGGCCGGGGCAACGCAACCGCGGTCATGCGCCCCGACGTGACGCTCCGTTCCATATTTGGGAGCGACCACATGTAAAAGCTCTATCACGACACAGACCACTAATTGTCTGTCACAGCCTCTTTACAACTCTGCTGCTGCTGAGTCCAACCTCGCTATAGTCAACAACCAAAAGCCCCCCCCCCCCCCCCCATCCCTTCTGTGGTGGCTAGCATGTGTACAGTAATCATGGAGGACCAACATGAAGCCCAAACAGAACAGAGTGAACACCCACTCCATCTGTCCGTCCCTTTTGGGTCTAAAAACAGCGAGACCTCAAACCTTAAATACATAGATTGAGCCGCGGTTCATTTGAAAAGAACCAGACAGACATCACACGACGTGACGTAAACTTTGGTTTTGAACAAAAAGGTCTCCAGGCAGAATATTATGATTTGGTGTATTTCCTGCTCTCAATTCTTTGGAAAGATGTCTTCTATGGTGATGAATATGATAGATATCCACTTCCTCTTATTCACAGACATGTAATATGAGTGGGAGAGTTTAATCATCATGAATGGCCTGTGGACACACAGGGTTTTATGCGATTTCATCGTTTAAAGCATGCTTCGTGTCAGAGGAGAAATATGTCGATGACAAATATGAATGTATAGGTTTGGTGAGCAGGCTGAGAGGCGTCTAAATTAATGGAAATGTTGCAGAATCCTGTAACCAGTCTGTGACATAGGGTTGTCATACCGCTAAAAATGAGTCCACTGGTAAAGATTTGGCAATACCAGTTGTGGCGATTCTCGCGTGATCAGGGGATTTTGTCGTGTGATGTTGCGAATCCAAATGCCTTAAAACAGAAACACGATTGGGGCAGACATGGAGAAAGTGAAGGAGGTGGTTTCTAAAACCAACCCAAGATGAGGAAAAACGGTTCAAATGTCTGTCAGTCACAGAATGCAGGAAAAGTTGTTTTTCTATTGCAACACTTGAAGTTATTGTTGTGAAGTTATTGTTCTCTTAAAGCCGTACTCCATTTTGACCTTATTTTATGTTTGATTGTTTTGAATCTATTGTTTTTAACGTGTGGCAGTTGATTAATAATAATAATAATACATTTTATTTATATAGCGCTTTTCATGACACTCAAAGACACTTTACATTAAAATCATCACATATAAAAACAATACACTAAAAACAAAGTACACAATAATTGAATGTACAGTTACTGTGATATAGAAATACCACGATAGAAGCTTTTGGCAATAACGCCACACATTTGTTAGATTACACATCATTGTTTTAGATTTAGTTCAAAATCTACTCGCGTTCTCAAATGATTATTTCAAGTGTTGATTCATTTGCTCATGATTTATTTTTTATTTTTTCAAATAATAGATAAACAATAAAATGACAGAATGCATGTTCCCAATGGTCAAAAACCCCCAAAAAAACATTCAGTTTGCAAAAATAGAAAACTGAAAATCTGGAAATATTTGGCTGTTTTGCTTGATAAACAACCTAAATGATAAACACATTGCTGTTAGATCAACTAATCAATTACTTAATCAAGGACATAATGGTGAAGCGTCACACTTTTACAAGTCGACCAGGTCGGGCTGTCAAATACACCGTGGCTGGTGTTTGTGTGTAGGAGGCTGCAGCGGTGAGACCACACACACACACACACACACACACACACACACACACACACACACACACACACACACACACACACACACACACACACACACACACACACACACACATACCACTCGTTATTACTTCCTCTGCCCACGAGTCCCCTGCAATGAGGCACACCGTCACCTCGTCCACCTTCCTCTGTTGACGCCTCTGGTGGCGAGCTGGTCCACCATGGGTGGCTCTGCGGTGCGACAGACCCGCAGAGATCCCATTTCACCGCTGGCGTCCCCTCTGAGAGCGGTCCACGTTAGGTTGTTATCAACCAAATGGACAAAACAATTCAAGTCACAGCGACGGAGCCGGATCTGGCTCTGGCTCTCCGGTTGGAAAATACTCTCCCAGCTTTAGTGAGGTACGGCCCCCACGCCACACAGTCTGGCATCCCGGGACGCCACATGCTGAAGGAACGTAGATGATCCCTCCAAGACAGATTCATGTGTGATCTCCGAAGTGAGCCACCCGCGACACAAGCACACTTTCACCGGTGTCAAATCAAGGATAGGCCACATTTACACAAATGTCCCCCATTAACACTATATCTGATCTTTTGAAAAGGGACTTCTATTACCTTTTGGGCTTGTTTCAGCATGTTCCTTCCCTCACAAACTGGGTTGAGATGTACCTTGCTCCACACTCGGATAAAAAAAAAAAAAAAAGCCTCTTCTAAACTTTTACACAAGTCAAGGCTGATTCTAGCATCCCGCAAACAAACAACCGCGAGTCCCCACCGCTTCAGACAGCTGTTCTGAGTGGTAGAGAGGCGAGCAACAACGAGGGAGATTAATGAGAAAAGCAGCTGACTGAACAAAAGGAGTCTCTTCGTACGCAGGAGGAAGAGGAGGCTCGCTGGGCAAACCACAGTTTACTTACAGTGTTGAACTTCCAAGTCCTCTTGAAGGAAAGTCTCTTCTTGAGACTCATTGTTCCACAGTCTGCTACACCAGCAGCACACAGACAGATCGTGTGTGTGCATATGTGTGTGTGTGTGTGAGAGAGAGTGTGTGTGTGTGTGTGTGAACGCATACCTGAACATTCCCCACCCAAAACTCCGCAAACCATGTCTGTACAAGTCAGAGAGCGAGAGAGAGGAAAAGAGGGAGGGAGGGAGGGAGAGGAAGAACTCTGACATGGTACTGGACAGACAGAGAGAAGAAGAAGAGGAGGGGGAGGGGGGTGAGAAGGAGGAAAGAACGATTTCCTTACTCCGCAGCTGTTGCCATGGCAACGCGCCCGACAATACATACAGCCTCCTCTGCCACAGTGGCATGAAGGAATCACATGAATTAACCTCCCCCTTTTGTTCCCCTCACACACACACACACACACACACACACACACACACACACACACACAGGCCATGTCCAAACCACAGTGCCCCCCCCCCCCCCTTTCTGTTTCCAGTCGGGGGCACTCTCTCTCTTTAGTCAGTTTAAAATGGAAACCAGATGAATTTTGCCAAATCAAAATAAAAAGTTTGCTCGCCCACGAGTTGAACTCGGAGCTTCATTAGCCGCTGTCACGGAGCGCCGCTCCCGCTCCCCCAACTTTAACAATGTCTATTGGTGTTTTATTCCTCGAGCAATTTATCTGATGTGCCGGCAACCAATTCTGGCTCCACTCATTGCCTCCGCTGCAGCACTGCGCCTCCACATTTCTGGCAAATCTCTACAATCAGCACGCCGACTGTTTTGTTGGGCGAACTGTTATTCTTGAAGCAATGGTGGCTCATTCGGAGGTCTTCCCGAGGCACACGAGTCAGCATTCCTTCGTCCCAATTTTGCCGTGAATCATGGAGACGCGGCGTTTATTAACTGCAAGGTTTTCGTGGCAGCTTTGTCCTGTTTCATTGGATTTTCACGTGGTCTACCACTTTGGAAATTGGATGTTTGTCATATGTGCACGGTTGTGTTGATCACAAATGACATCTTAACCTAAAAGAGAAGGATTAATGGTGAAAGGCCTCCCGTATGCTTCAAACACACTGGGTCCAACTGTCTACTTCAAGCCCTGCACTTTTGCCCTTTGACCTCCCTGAGGCAGAGCGTCCACTGCAGCCAGGCGAGCACATCTACGAGCACATGACGAAGAGCAAAGCACGCTGGAACTCTTCAAACCAAAGGGTCGCTCACTGAAGAGCCGGCTGCCGCAAAGTAAAGAGGTTCCACGCGAGCTCCGAGCCTCCACTTGACTTTTAATCAATTCGTTAAAAAAACCTTTCTGGACAGGCGGAGCGCCCCTCGTCACAAGAGCTAACTAATTGAATGTCAAGTTCTCCACCAGGCAATCTGTAGCGGGAAAATAATCTCGGCCTGCTATCTGCGGCAAACTATTCCCTGACAATAACATCAAGAGAGCGCCTCGCATGGCGGCAACTTCCTTTTTGAGGCAGAAAGCGGGCGAGGGTGCGGTGACTGATAAGACGGAGGAGACATTTCATTCCCAACCAAGCAAGGAGTGTGTGAGGGGGAGAGAGAGAGACCGATTTAGAGAATTATGAAACACCACCACCACCCCCCCCCCCCCGGAGATAGCGCAGTCAGACAACCGGGTGTTTGATTTTCGGAGGTTAAGGAGGATCCGGTGTTCTTACTGCGGGGGAAATCTTGTTTGTCGCAGCAAATCTGTCACACAATCACATTAGCAAGGATCCGATGAGGTCAGCATGCTTGTGCGATACAAGGCGGTCAGGAATGGTAAACAACAAGAGCATAATTGGCGTGCCTTTAGATTTCCTATGTGTATTATGTCCAGAGATCAAGGGCAGTGATTTTGAGTCCCTTCAGACAACCACATGTGACTCACGGTCACGCTCCGTTGGGAAATCCTATTTTTGACACGAGAGCCTCTGAAATTATGCCAGCGGTGTAATTTAACTTCACTTAAATTATGATCAGATTTAGTGTCACATATACTGGGAAATAACTTCATGTGATTTTTACTGAAAACAAGGGGACAGAAAGAAGGCGGCGTTATTGCCAAACTTAAAAAAATGTAAGGCTCAGATTTACATACAAACATTAAGATTTGTTTTCCCACCACAGTGCACGAATTCAGATGTAAAATCTTGTCATGCTATCCATGCGAACAGATGTGACCATATTCCCGGAGCTGACGCGAGTGGGAAGCAAACACTTAAGTTTAATTTAAAAAACACAAATCTAGTGAAAGAGAGGTTTCTAAGCTCTTGACTCAAACCTGACAGTGATGCTGGGTGGATACATGTCTGGCCCTCGGCCCCCGGGCCATAAACACTCCAGACTTCTAAGTGTAATCCCCTCAGCCAACGAATGGGTCGTTCTCAATGCCTTTAAACGACACGAGCGATTTGCATGCAAACAGAGGCCATCGCCACAATGCGTTTCATCTCTTAATCCCCCTCATCAGCACTAAATCTTCCCCAACTTTAACCGGTTAGCCACGGCAGATGCTCCTGTCTGGATTAAAGTGGCATTACTATGATTTGTTCAGCGCTGCCGGTGTGTGTGTGTTCACCACTTGTTGCTGACAGGGAGTACCAGCATTCCTCTGGATGGAGATGTTTACCTTTTTCCCCCCGCGGCTGCTCTACTTCTCGCGAAGCGCAAACCGCTATCAGAATGTGTCTTTCCCAACTCGTGACGACAATGCAAATCCTGTAAACTCTGCCTGAACCTGTACAGCTCGCGTCACCGGCCCCGCTGCCCGTGGCTTCAAGAAGCCCGAAAGCATGCGTGGAAAACATGGCGTTATCGTTGGAGTAGCTAGGTCGGAGGGAATGCTGCTAACAAATACAAATACAATTTAAATTTACAAGGCACAGCTAAACAAAAATAGAATAACGTCAGAGAGGGAAACCAGTGGAACCAGTGACCACGACCCCTCCCATCTCAGTTTACCACCATAGAGAAAGGGCTGCGCTCACATGAGCCTGGAGGGCTCGGGGTGGCTAAACCGCATGAGATACCACCACACCCTATTGCTGCTCTCTTTCTCCTCCATAAAAAACACCAGAAATGGACTTTCCATCCTGAAACCCGACACTTGTAATTAGTCCTGTGAGGGTTTTTTTTACACGAAAGCGTGGTACACGGTGTTTTGAACAAAGTCTGGGCGCTCGGGTACATTCGTTGTGTGCCGACAAGGCCGAGATATAAATGAATATCTGCCTCCTGGAAGTGCACGAGGCTGTAATGTTGCCGATGACAAAGGACTGCCATGATTGTTCGCTTCCTGTGTAAGCCCCGCTGACCTTACACCCCACTGGTAATCCTTTTGGTCATGCAGGGAACCTGAGCTTATTGAGGGAGACAGGAAAAGAGTTTATCCCTCTAGGCTGAGCGCTATATGATGGCATTTTGTCTCTATGGGTATTTGGCACGGCGACAACTGCATGTTAACAAAGTGACGCTTGTGACACTTTCTCTTCACACAATGTATACGGCATCTGCATCTTTCCTTTGAAAACTCTTATCATACGTGCTACATGTGCTGGTCACCTTTCGCTGAAACAAATATTTCATAATAGGACACTCGCATAGCGCTGCATGATTTGCATTTCAAGGCAGCCGGTTTTTTTCTTTTCTTTATCTACTGCCTTTAGAAATACCAGGACACATGGGGAAGGTCAACACATGAACAATGTGTATCAGTCTACTCCACGCAAAGCAGTGAGGTCTTGCAATAACCAAGCTATACATCAACAGACAGATCGTATTTCTTGATGTTGATGAATATGCTATAGGAATATATCACGAGGGAAATGTTGGTGTTTAGACTTCCGAATTAGAGCGCCAAGCCGATCCCTCGCGGTATCACGGGGAGAGCAACATGGCCGCCCCGACAATTCCATGTTCACGACCTCGAAGGAGACAAGGCTTTGGCCTAATTCTGCGGCGACACGAGGCCTAAAAAGATACCAACTAGCATTCACTTTCCGAGCCTCGGCGCAATCCTCTCCAGTTCAAACAAGACGAGCCGTCTTGCTCAACGTCTACAAAGACGTAAAGCGTCTCCTGAGCTACAGGTGTGAGGCAAAGATTTGAGCACGACGAGTGAGCGGCCCCGTCGCTTCCCAGACATGTCCAAACTGTTTCCAGGGAGGTGATACAAGACTTTGGCACTTCTGAAGCCGTTCCTTGTTGAGCAACCTCCACACCCTTGGCAGCAGATTCCCGTTCAGTGGAGCAGAGACATAATAATAGTACGATTGAGGAAGGTAAACAGTGAATCACCCCCATTGGTTGCGTATCACACTCTTTCCCCCCCCCCCCCTATAGCCAATCAGCACGGGATGACGAAATGCTGTGTATGCATCGTAACCCTGAATGTCGACAGATGATGTCATAGCGTCTCCGTCCAGAGATGGCGAGGCGGCCGGGGTATTTTTCCGTGGTCGCGGTTTTTGGGGTCAAACGGCAAACTCAGCAACCACAGCCACAAGTTTTGTTGGTCTTTTACCAGTCGGTGGGTTTGGAGAGACACTTAATTGCAAAAACAAAACCTCTTGTGGGAGAAGAGCAGAAGAGAAGGAATCATACCGGAGACATTTAGAGGAAAGAGCCGGGCTGCGTGGTCTTAGCATTCTATACTGGTAGCCTGAGGATACTTTCGCTGAGCGCAACTGTCCACCCACACTCCAGAGCCGGCCGTGTGATGTCAGCCAGATAAAAGTGTGTCGTGTTCTCTGTGCCCCTCTACAGCTAATCCTGCAGGAACGCACATATTCCTGCTCATCTTCTCAAATCATTACACCCACATCAACGAAAGAGAATTCACACGACGAAGTACGGCATCGACATTTAGCAGCTTTACTAGAATATCAATAATAATAATGATGAGTGGGTTGGCGTGGACACACTGCACGGCTGTCTGGTTGAAACATATATGAGTAACCCGAGGATCATGCAGTAGTCATGCAGCACCAGAAGACGATCTGTTTGAGATAAGTGAATCAGAGCGGGGACATGCCTGCACAGGGGCAGAGAGAGAGGCAAGGCGAACACCACAGCCATTTCAAGTTCAAACTAAACTGCAGCTATTCGGTCCCCTAAACAAAACACAACGCAGGAGAATTTAGTTCCACCTGACCTGTGATCTCCCTCGCGCACTGGATCTAACTTCTCCTTAATGCCACCGAGTGATGGCAAAACGAGTCACTCCTCAGCGCGAGCGCAACAGAGCACACTTCATCCAGTAAGCGAGCCTTTGCGAGTACAATCTCGGGTCACTTCACAAAAAAACCTTTTTAATGCGGCGGTCTAATTTAAAGTCAGCGCGCGTCCTGATATAGACGCTAGACCACTTTTTTTTTTTTTTGCTGTATAGAGCCACGCAGTGTGCGTGCGTGTGTGCGTGTGTGTCATGCAGCACATGAGAGTTCAGCTGGCTCTGGTGAAAACATTCCTCTGACAGACCGCACAAGCTAACCACTGTACGCCGCTCCAAAAAAGAAGGGGGCTACAACAGGAGCTACAAAGAGCCCAAAGACGGAGACGCAGGGGGAGGATGGGGATGGCACCGGTAAAGACAACAAGAGGAGGAGAAGAAGCGGAGACAGACAAAACAATGAAATAATAATAAAGACTCCGGGATTTCCTGGCAAAGACTTACAGAGCCGAGGGTCAAAGTTTGCTCCATGTATGCCGCTGGGCGCGCGCGTTCCGCTGGCTTGTCCCCTCAGCGCTGCTCCGCACGCCTGCTGCGTGTAAACCCGTCCATCCGCTGGTGCTCCGGCGGCGCGTGTGTGTGTGTGTGTGTGAGTGCGAGAGGACGGTGTTTGCGGGTGCAGAGAGAGACAGAGAGATAAACGGGGGAGGAGAGAGCGCGCGCAGGAGAGCCGAAAAAATCCTGACAGCTACTGGGAGTTCAAAAGCTCCCTCTCTCTCTCTTCCTCTGCTGCCGGCTCCCTCCCTCTCTCTCTGTATCCCTCCCTCCTCTTTCCCTCTCTGTCTTCATGCCTTCCCTCGGTTCCTGCTACGCCCACAAGGTAGATCCATTACCCGCAGGCGTGCAAACAAGAGCCGCTAATGTCTCCAAACCTAAGAGGAGAGAAGAAACTTCACACTCACGGAGCAGGAAGAGGTGCCCCAAATGTCTTTCCCAGCAGGCACCTATGCCTGAATAGAAACAACGTGCTTCGACGAAAGATGTGCTCACGTGCAGGAGGGAGAAGTTGGCTCGTAGTGGCTGTGTTGGTATGTGGGGGGCCGATTTGCAGCAGAGCTCTGCTCCGCGTGGATGTAAGACCAGCAGGTACAAAGCAGCACATTCTCAAACATGCCCCAACATAAGGGGATCAGATACGAAAGCCCAGCGTGCATCACACATGTCAAAAAAATCTCTGTGCCATGAGGACAGTCCAAAATCCTTCCCAACAATACACAAGTTAGGGAGACCGTAAAGAGACCACTTCAACCCCTTGAGGTCGTACTTGCACGTAGAAGCAAGGAGTCACTTGAGGTCAGCAGCTCAGCCGTCTCCTGTCTGATGCAAAGGCTCTTCAGAGAGAAGTTTGCCAGATCTGTTGCCCAAGTAAAACCACCAACTTCTCTACATGTGTAAGTCTTCGTAACGACACACTTGGTAATGCCATTGGAGTGCTTTTGGTTTGCCACCATCGGATCTCTTGACCATGAACCCAGGGTGAAGCTCAGCCCTTGAAACAAGAGCCCCGGGGGCAAGTGTGAGGATCTAACTCGCCTTTAGTGACCGTAAAAAACATCCCCTATGGTGCCTACCATGACTGAAAACTGCACGGGGTAAAAATGACTGTTCTTGATGATTAGATGCAGTCTGAACTCCTATTGAGCCGGACGAACCACGAGAACAGATTCTTTGATGCTATCTCACAGGAAGTAGAGCGATATCATCTCCAGATATCAGCTAATCAGATTAGTGCGACAATCTGCGTGTTTGTCTGCCGACATTGCAGCACAGAACTGAAACCGATCAAATTTAGAAATACTGTTGCCATTATATCGTTACACGGTGTCCAGCCGTACGCACTTCCAACAGAAATATGTCCAGATGAGGACAGATGTTGGTTATGACTCTTTGAGAATCAAACTGCAGGGACCCTTATCCAAGCTCTCTCTTCCCTCCAACAACTCCAAGTCGATAACGGCTCTGTGCAAAACAAACAGCAGACAACTCTGTTTGCACAGCAGTGACTGTGTTCCACTGTTACAATGGAAATGGATTTCCTATTCAGGTTTTTTTTAAAGTGGCTTTTTCAGACAATTAAACATTAACATTCTTCTGTTTGTCATCATGGGGACATGTCCCACACCAAGGCGCACTATAGCCAAACTCGGCTGTCTTCATTCAGCGGCCAACGTGTCGGCGCTTGATAACGTCACGTTACCCATAATGCTTGCATGCGAGAGGCCGGTGTTTTTTTTTGACATGACCGATACGACACAAACACAATAGACTCGGTTTCTCCCCGTTGGTGTCATAGCAGCTCCAGATAGAGTAGGTGTGTGAAGTCTAAGGTTTGTACACACATTGCGTAACGAAGAACCCAACACACAATTACTACCAAGTGTAAAAGCAACCTGCTTTCGGTCCAGCCGCTGCTATTTTGTTCAGTGAAAAATAGTTCCACATAACAAGTGTAAGGGAGAGAAGTGTACTCTCTGAGTACAATGTGTGGTCCGTGAGCGTTTGGCATTTGGTTTGTTGTTCATGTGCTTTTTAGAGCAGCTATGACATGTAGGATGGCTCCGGTGTGCGTTTTTGTTTTTTGTGTGCGAGTATGAATCAGTGTGCATGATGAGTAATGCCCGCATGAGAGCGAGAGAGCGAGAGAGAGTTCCTCAGCGACATTAACACGGGAGAATGTGAGCACGACATATTGGGTCGCGCAGCAGTGCTCATTAGCAAAGGCCAAACAAACAGGGCCGCGCCTCTGGTGCGCACACAAAGACCACTTTGTGAGCCGCCCCGTGCCACAAGTTTAGCAGCGAACGCAGAGTTCAAGGCGGCGGAAATGAAAGGTTGAAAAAGAGCTGAAAGTGGAGCAGAATGAGAAAGGGGAGGGGGGGGGGGTCAGCTGAACATCCACATTAATGGAGCAGACCACTTGAAAACACGCTGACGATTTTCCAGCTTTTGTGGAAGACAAACAATGAATCATATTAAAAGCTTTGAATATATGAATGTTCCGATTCAAATACGATGAAGACAAATAAATGAAATACAGAAGATAAACCTAAAAGAAAAATAAATAAAAACGTGTTGCCTACCTCTAGGTCGTCCAGTGATCGTGCCAAGCTCATGCGTTTGGAGGAGCGGCGTTTGGAGGCCCGAGCAACACCCAGACCCCAAAACCTGGAGCCCTGTGACAATAAAAAGGAGTTACAGATGAGAAAAGACCATAGACAGCATATTCACACTTATCCTTGTACTTCATAATTTATAAATAAAAGGAAATTCAATTAAAATCAATTTCATTAAATTGTATTGTCAGTACTTGTCTGGATGAATTACCAAAGCTCTAGAAACCTCAGATTTCCTACAGAGCTTCTGCATTTACATGTAATGTTATGCATTACCTGAACTACTACAACCCTGTTTCAAAAGTAACGACACAGCACTGACTTCACAGTCTACCATAATAGAGATCAGACAGAACATAGTTTTCTGCCTATTGTCACTGATGAGAAGATAAAGCAGTTTCGCCCATCGCCCCTATTCTTATGATTGGAGAGGCGGACTCTAATGTTTGAAGGAGAGTTTAAGAATGGCAGATAATTACCGCTGCATGACATGCGGGCTCTACCCTGTAATTTACCCGGCTTCCTGTGGAAGATGGTCTCCTTTCAGAACTAATGCAGGACACAATCTCCTTCATGAACACAGCTAAAAGGCTTTGCTTGGATAAGGCAGAAAACGCCAATAAATGAGAAGAAGAAAATAGATCGGCAAGGAGATAAATATCTGTATACAATAACACGCACGGCCACATCAAACCAACATCTGGAAACTAACAGCTGAAGAAGTTAAAGAAAAGGAAATGATCACCTGCAAGTTGAGTAACACAGAAGAGGAAACTGGAGTAAATACGTCACTGTTAACTGGGCAAAAAATGACCTGAATTTAGATTTAAAGCTGTTTAGCATGTTTGCATACATGTCTAATGACTAATTGCATGTATCCCTTTGGCTGAGAGAGTTAAATAAACTCTGAGATACTGCGTACACATCATGGATTTCCTCGAGGAGCCTCATTTGCGGGACTCTATGGATGCACAGGGCCATCTTGTGGGCAGAAAGGACAGTTACATTAAAAACCCTCTCTCTCTCTGCATGTTTATAACATCATTGACTTAAAACAGGTGCTTTCTTGAGTTCAATTCACACTCAGCACCAATTGACTGCTGAAAAAGGTGTGTTGTATTTCGTTGTATAGGTGCCGCCAAAAAACAGGCTCGCTATAACACCCCCCCAGTGTCTGGAAAGCCAACTCCGTCTGACCATTTAATACTTCCTGTGTCGCCGTGTTGAACATGAATGAAGTACAGAAACAGATGTCTTGGTGTGACCGAGCTGCCAGTGGAGCTCTAAAATGTCACCGTGTAAGGATTTCTCATTAACACGTGGCTAGAAAAAACTCAATATGCAAAGATACCGTATATGAGATAGAAACAAGTACTCGAAATCCTATGATATCTAGAAAAAGTACACACAAATCAAGTTTTGATTTAAGGTAAATAGCCACGGGTAAAATGTTTTTACCTTCTTTATAATCAAAATATGAATGAATTTGAAACTCTTCAGGCTTCTAAAAAATGAAATAAAAACACCCAAAAATTGCAGACTTCAGTTTTAAAACGTCATTTTATTTTGTCTTACTTACATTTTTGGTACCGTCATCTTTCCGCTGTTTGTCTCTCTGCTCAAGAAACCTTCTGGTCCATTCCTGTCTGGGAGGCATCATGACCTCTGCTGAGCAGTACCTGTCTGAGGGGATCTGGTTCATGGGGGGCGGCAGGATATTTGTGCCGGTGCTCAGGCCGGGGCTGGAGGACCAGCTGCTGGTCACCGGAGGCTCAGGGTTACCGCTCAGGGCTTTAGACCACTTTGGCTTTGAGAACCACCTTTGGCTCCCTCTCAGAGGGTCTCCAAGGAAGTTTGCTTTTTTGCTCAGAGGCAGGGGAGGTGGTGGGGGCTTGAACTGGAACTCAAGCCTGGGTGGAGGACCTCCATAAAAGCTATGAAGAGAATCGGGGCCGGGTAGGGACTCTGAAAGGGAATGTGTGCCGGCACTGTTCTCAGGATTCAGTTTTTGCCCGTTCTTGGAGAGGTTTATTGGGGTGAGGTCTTCAGCCCGGGGATAATCCCATGGACAGCTGGGGAGGTGGGCTCCAGGGTGGTTTCGGATGGCAGAAGGGAAATCCCTATCCGCTCTCTCCTCGGGGGGCGACGCATTCCCAATCCCACTGTCCCCATTGCTGCTGGCGCTGCCTTGTTTGCCGGCGCTGCCGATCTCCTTGGCTTGCTGCCGAGTCTCCATGTCCAGTTTGACTCGAAGCCTCTCCACGGCCTCCCCCATGTCACTGTACAGCACTGTGACGAAGTGAAGAACATCTGGCGGAGTCTGAGGGAATTCCAGGCAGCCCAAGGCATCTGGATCGGGAGTGCAGTCGAAGCCAAAGCGTCCGGCAATGCCTATGTGGTCGTCATGATTTCCTAGCTCTGGGTCGATGAAGAACACGTGGCAGGAGGCCCGCAGAGGCCCATCCGCGGGCACGCGGCCGTTGATTATATGCGCTGTAGTGACCAGGCATAAAAAACGGGGGTCTTCAGCACACACGGCCCCTAAAACCAGGTTCTCGGCGGGCAACGCCGCCAAAACAGCTCCGGCGTCATCACAGAGTCGGATGCAGTCGAACATGATCTTCATCATCACCAGGCTATGGGTGTTCTGCTCCGTTCCCAGCAACCGTATTCGCTCCCGGATGGCTTTCAAACAGTCCTCCTCCGATTCGGTGGTGTTTAAAATCAGCTCTGTGGAGCTCAGGTAGCCCACCACCAAGGTCATGTTTAACATACTCCAGTCTGCGTTAGCTTCCTCTCTGTCCGTAAACACGGAGTCCGTGTCCCCCGCTCTGGCAGTTCCCTCCTCTCGCTGCTTAGCTAGAGAGTTCCACTGCTGCCCACCCCACTGCGACCATTGCGACATATCGGGCTCGGACACCGGCCTCTGTTTGGCGCCGCTGGCACGACTCGAGTTGAAGGAGGAGTTACTCGAATCGTGCGAGATGGTGCGGAGAACACCTGCCTTTTGGAAAACACCACTTTTCGGGCCGATCCCAAACTTTGCGTCATTGAGAATGGGGTTCCCCATGATTCGGCTCGCAGCAAGCACCACCAACTGCAAGGGCCCCATGCAGCTGCCAATCAGCTGCACCACGGTCTCATGCAGGGCGGTGGACACGTCGTTCCCATTGATGGCCATTATGTGATCCCCCTGTTTGAGTCCCACCAGGTCCGCGGGGCTTCCCTCCAGGATGCCGCTCAACAGGCACGGCCTCTGTCCCGAAATAGTGAAGCCATAGCCGGCCCGACCGCGGCTGACCTCCACGCCCCTCAGCTCACCGGCCGCGCTTAAATCCAGACGCCTCCTCGCGCCCTCGGGCTGTCCCTGTATCCTCATCTTTGTTGTAGGGTGCTGTGAGATCCGGCGAGTTGGAACTGAAGCACTTGCGGGTTTGCCAACACTATTGTGTTGTTGTCATCCTTCAAAACAAAGTGGGGAAAAAACAGGATGACACTTTAAAAGCAGTTTGTTTGCCGTACATGAAATTATACCCACAAAAAAAATAACAGAAGTATTATCACACAGGGTCAGACAATAATTCAGTTGCTCTCAACAGAGACATGTGTCAAATTCCTTGGCATTGAATTGAGTCTTGTCAAATTGTAAAAATAACACCAATCACAGTTTCCCAATATCCCAATATCAATATAACAAAGATATTGAGTTTACAGCCATTTGACACAACATAAAGACAATCTTTACTTTTGAGAGGCTGTAACGAGCTAAATGCCCAATTTGTGCAAAAACTAACTTCAACTCAAAAAACAATCATCTAAATTGTAGCTAATCCTTTCTCTAGATTACACATATAATAACTATGTGCAGTTCAAATGTAAAATACACTTAAATAATAATTCTTGTTGAGACAATTTGGTTAAAAAGCATACATACAAATACACTTTACACAATAAGGGCAGGGTGTTGCTCTAGCTCTGTCTTACTCATACTAAAGTAAAATATAAACCGAATAAAACACTGATATCAATCTTTTTTAAGCAATTATCTGTCAGAGATAAAGCTCACACAGCTTGCCTAGCCCCCCTCCACCCACTCCCCTAAAACAGAGTGCCAGCTGGCTCTCTACTCACAGCAACATTTATTAAATGAGAACCAGCCTCTTTGATTTCGGTCAACCACTGTTTATAAATGTTCCACTATTCTGCTGACCATTTGAATCTCCGGAAACAAGGAGCCTTGTGTTTTTGTTTTTATTTTGTATCAATTGTAATAAAAAAACATGACGTTACGCTCGCATTTAACGCAAAATCCGAAACTATCGACACAATGAGGCTGCGTGAGGACTAACCTTTTAATTACCTTTTTGCGGGAGTGAAAAGATCCACAAACGCTGCCTCGGGTTTAACTCTGCTTAACGCCTTAAAAGTTTACATTTTCACTTTAAACGTCCATTTTTTTTTTTTTCCCTGCCGTGATTCAGTGGTCCATATGGCAACGCGCGCGAGCACCGCCGCCCTCCATTCGCTCGAGGCGGAGATCACAAAGCGTCTTTCATTGTAACCATGACAGCGTAACGTCTCTGGAACACGTGACCTCCCTCTCTGGCCAATCACCACGTGTATCACGTTCAATATTCAAACCTTTGGAGTGTCGCTATTGGCTGATGGTGATGACTGCTGACAGTTTTCATTTTGCAAATAAATCCCATTTAACAAGCATTTAGGTTGTTTTTTTACTAAATAACGCCACTTAAATATGGAAATAGTGTGATTTAGCCCAAGTGTAAGCTCTGTTATCATCCCGGAAATATGTCATGTTAAATTTTAAAATGCACAGTCACATTCAATGTTGATAAGTTGTCAATATAAATTAAAAACACACATTATTAGTCTTACCTATATGATTTTGCTGTTACTGCAGTATCTCCCAATCACTGTGCATGTGGTTCTCCCGCCCTGCTGCCTCTTCCACACAGGAGCAGCATTGACTGTGGTTAGTCTGTAAACAATACCTCTGTGGTCAAAGGGCGGCAACGGTTGCACTGTCACATGGCTTTATTACACATGTGCAGCAGCCTGAGCCAAGAGAGACGGTTTGATAAAAGATGTCGCATTGTGATTCCTGATAAATGGCCTAATGCTATTTGTCATGAAGGAATTGTTTATTCCCTATGTATAGGTTTTGGAAACAGCAATATCACAGGTAGCAATATTTGCTTCACATCTTGAACAAACAGTATTGCATTTTCCTCTTTCATGAAGCAGAGACTTCCATGGAGTTGGTGTAGTGTGCGAGGAAACTAACTTAATCCCCAGTTTCTCCAAATCCTCTTAAAATAGGCTGAAAGGCAGAGACTTTAACATTTCGGTTCTATCAGGCCATGTCTTCTGTGTATATTTGCATGTCAATAACTACTCTGCAGTAAAAATGAAAGACAATACATAATGGTAGACTGTGTGTTGTTTTATTCAGCAGAAATGCACATACGAACAGATCTTTGCATATTCTAGCATTGAAATCTCAGGAAAAAAAAGCGTTTCTGTTTCCGTCTCCATTTGGCCTATAGGCCTTTATCTAATCCTAAAAGCACAATGCCGTCCGTGATTAAACTGCATGTCATTTGTTTGTCCTAAGTCAGTCCAATTAGTGTGCCGGCAGTGTGTGTGATCACACATGACGCACAATCTGAATTTGCTGGATATGAAATATAAAAATGAGTCAGATGAGTCAAAAACTGTCAGATTTTTTATTTATTGCAACTAAATAAGACTCACAAAATAGACATGTCTGTGGGCTGCAGCCGGTCATGTTGGCATTTGCTGACAACATTTCCAATCCCTTCATTATTGCCTCAACTTCTGGTTCTTAATGCTACAAATTGTCCTATTTTGGCATTAACGTTATGCAACTTGTAATTATCCTGGCACAGTGAAAAAGTAACAAGATAAGTTGTTTTTTTTGCAACGCTGTTGTTCCCACAGTGATTTTAATAGGATACTTGACAAATTATCACGACAGGAGATCTGGTACAGCTATCCCTACAATAAAAGCCCACATCGGGGCTTAACATACATTAAATGTTTAAATGCCAGCATATGTCATTATGGTTATTAACATGGGCCATTCCATTTATGATATGCAGGCTGAGGACACTTTCAGAAATGGTGACAGTACATTTTTGTAACTCTGCACTGATAAAAGCTACATGACATATGCAACATGACAAACCTTTAAAATGTTGTGTGTTGAACTGAAAGCCAAAATAAACATTATTTTTCTTGCCTCAACGAGGCTATATGTGAGGCAAGACCATGATCTCTCCCCGACCACCCTCACGCTTCATGGTTTCACTGGTTCTTTGATCCCACTCTGACCCCATGATGCTGACGTGGCGGAGGGAGGCTGGATCATCTTCTCGAGAAGGTTCATCATACGTTCCTGCAGCTGCAGACACTGCACCTGCAGGAGGTTCTGTTGTTGCATGGCTCGACGGACCTCCCGGCACGTCTCCTCGATGGCCCGGCTCGACTTCCTCTGTTGCTGTAACATGGCCTGCATCAACCGCAGTTTCTTCCTCTTCATGGACAGCTGCTTGTTGGCATGTCGTTTCCTGGCTGAAGTAGGGTGGGAGCTGGAGAACAGAGAATGGGCCTTTTAGAGTCTAAAACAGTTTGTTAACATCAGCACATCTCTCCAAAAGCCAGAAATCATTGAACCTGAGTACCAAAAGTACTTTAAAGGTAAAGAAAATTTAGTTAAGACCAGACCCAAAGTAAATGTTTTACCATATCAGCTGCTAAAACATTGCTAAACACCAAACCAAACAGTCAACTACCACTAGAGACCCCAAAGCTCAAGCTAGCTGAAGATAATCATTCTAAGTCAGACTTGGTTAAAGACAAATGTACCGACTGTTCCCACCTTGTTATGTCATATATGTGTAAGTTCAACGAAAACCATGTGTGAAATTTGAAGTTGCTACAAGAGAGCCAAATCCAGTTTAAGCTAGCTGATGATAAACACAGCTAGCCTCTGTTGAAGCTACATTTACTCCCCCAGCTGTTTCCTGTAATTGAAACATATCAATTTGGAAAAAGTAACATGATAGTAATTTAGTTTGTTATCCCACGTAAATAAGGCAGCAGCAAAATCCCGTCATTAAGGATAAAAAAACAGCTAAACTACTCCTGCTAAAACGATAACTAGCCTAGCTTAGCACAGTAGCTTTCTACACTTGGAGAACTCATGACTTGCTGTGGCTAAGCTGTTTTTAAATCACATATTCATGAACTTGTAAATAATTATATTCAGAAGAGGGAATACATCATGTTTAATTTGTATTGAATGTTTTCTAAATCATGTGTTCTCCGCTCATGCTCCCTGAAGTTTGTCTTCCAATGGTCATTGTTGTTTGTTTGTTGTAAAATACTAAAGAGAAAACTTCAATCCCCTTTTTCTCAACTTCACTTCTTGCTGTAGTTACGCTGCTCCGCTCTGTAAGGGGCAGCACAACCACAAGTTGTTCCTAATGACACGTTTACTTGTGAGTTTGCAAGTTCAGTCTTGACATTCAGTTTTGAAATCAGCAGTTTTGCAAAACAATTACCCGCACACCTTCTGCTTATTTCAGCCACATCATTTGATTTTCCCCAGCAGACGGAGTGATTAAGATGTCATGGAGATGGTTTTGGCTACATTGTTGTCATGTGAAAGTATCATATCAAGGCATTATATTACATGATATTATCTCATATGACAATGTCATATAAATCTCTTTCTCTGTTATCGGCTCAGAAAGACGACAAGATATGGTTGAAAGCCAACCTTGAGCTTTTGCCATTTTGTTTTACTGTTGCTTTTGGGTTTTCTCTTCTTCAAAAATATACATCACTAGTTCCTGTTACCTGGAGTCCTGCGTGTGTGTCTCGCTGTCAGAGCTCAAAGAGTCCAGCTCTTGTTTTATCTCCATCTCATCTGAGGAGCCTGTGTACTCTGGCAGGAATCCCAGCACCGCCTCCTCGCACTTGGGCAGCAGGTTGTCTGTAGTCTGGGAGGAAGTGGAGGGACCTGCACCGGAGGCCTGAAACTCCAAAGAAGTCACACGCCCGTTCTCCAGCGGCTTGGAGAGGATCTTCTCGATGGCCTTGAAATACGGCCAGTCCGGCGTCTCCCCACTTTCACAAACTACGGCTTTCAATCGCCTGTTGGATAAAAAACAAACAAAAAAAACAGATGTTTAAAGTCATGCAACAGTTGGAGTTTGTTGTCATACCTCTGATTGGCCATTTGGATCCGGGAACTTGCCTGTATTGAAATGACATGTTGGTGATTTTCATCTTGATCTCCTCTTTGAAGCGCTGCTCTCCGGTCAGCTGGTAAAACCTCTGGGCCATCTTCTCGTAAACCTTGGCGTTCCTCTTGCTCATTTTCAGTTCAGGGTGGTGTTCCTCCCACACGTACAGGAGTGCTTTCATTTCCCCGTCGGTCCAGTTCGGGGCCCGCCGGTGTTTGTCACTGTGACCCGCCATTAGGTAGCTGAAACCGTCCTCTGCTGCCATTTTTCAAAATGGTGTCTCTTGGCCTGTTTGCAGAAACAGGATCTTTAGTGGTTGTATTTGAAAGCCTTTTACTGTGCTAAGAGCCGTGTTGGATCTGCAGCGAGGGAGTAATACATGCATGCAGGCACACACACCGTCCTGCCTGTGCCCTTCCCCCTAGCCTAGCTGAAAGAGGACTCAAAATGGGGCCTAAGGCGGGAGAGGAATCCGGTTAAAAGCTTTTAGTGGTGCGTGATGTCACCGTGACATCAAGTTGCCTTGGCAACGGCGAGGGGAGGACTTCATTTTCCCTCCCTCTCCACTAACCACTCCCATCCGCTCTCCTTTTCCCCTCCACTCTGCTCCACTGGCAGCACAAAAAGCTTTTAGTTGAAAGGCAGCAGTGTGAGCTGCATGAGATCGCTGACAGTTTTGAAATATGAGCCTCTGGGGGACGAGGGAGGGGGGGAAAAAAAAAAAAAGGAGAACTGAGGGTATGTGTTTCCCTGGCAACGAGGCACCGGATTTGGTCGTCAGCCAACACACTGCTCCGTTTAAAAGCTTTTAATAATAGAGTCATTTTGAGACGGACGGCGGAGGTTTTGCTGGAGAAGAGAGGAAGACACTTCTTCCAGGCTGCAGATTAGCCCTAAAAGGCAAGAAAAAAACAGCTCACTGAAAAGCTGTGAAACCCTTAGGCACCATTGCAACGCAATACAAAATGCTGACTGCTTCCTGTAATCAGCTTTCTATTCATAGCCCTGGTTTGAAGACAATGGAGCCCTGCAAGAGGGGTTTCTCTGACCAGTTGGAGACCCCCTCCCCCATTTACATCTCAGCAAGGGGGCAGGTCTCCGTCCACCCCCATCTCAAGCGCCCTAATCTATACCATATTATGTGCATGTATTCTCTTGCTCCCCTTCTCTATTCCGCCCTCTTTGTTCCCAATCTTTCCTTCAAGAATATTTATGCATCAAAGATCAAAGCCACACTGCACAGACCTCAAACTGCTCCCTCCCCTGCAGCATTTTGCCATTTTCTTTGTCTCTCCATATTGACTTCTGCCACCTAAAAAGTGCAGAAACGGTGAGGCACTAACACACAACTCCCCCCCCCCCTCACTTCATCTTTATTAGTGCCACTAGTTGCTGTCAGTGCGGCTTAACTCAGTTCTGGCCTGATTAGACATTAGACCCATCTGCTCCTCAGCGACCTGACAGGCGGCCGGTGAATTTTCAAGCTACAAATTTGCCTCTTTGCCCGATCCATCACATCTGTCACTGAAGACAGACGTTAATCTCTGCGGTTACAGAAATGGAAGGGCAAATGAAAGTCGCTGTGAAAGGTTTGTTTTTCCACCGATGCCTCCAGTGTGCAGTTAAAAGGCCTGCGTCTCGAAAAGTGAATCAGTCTTTTGGGTATGGGTTTATAGTCATTGCTTGGCAGGTTTCGTTCAGAATTAAACAGGGTAGGTGTGTTTCTCTCACGGGACAATGTAAATAGTCATTAACCCTTGTTCGTTTCAATATCATGAAATCCTCTTGCTGGGGTCCACTATAATTGTGTTTAATTATCTCCGTACATTTTTTCATTCATTAAAGTGGAAGAAATCCAGACTACTAATCCAGGAGCCAGACTAATCTACAGATAAACTGCTCCTGCGCCGCTCTTGTCTTGAAGTAATGTACCCACATCTACGGTATAAAAATCCCACTACATTGTAAAATGCAACTATATGACTAACAGGATCTAATTTCCAGGAGACCTTTACAGATTTCTAATTTCATCTTGCTCATAATGGCAGAAAATGTCTCTATAACTGCACTATCTATCTACAACACAGTAACGTTTGCAAGTAAATGTGACCACTGTACAGGTTTAAAAAGGCCCAAAAAAGCAGTTTAAATAGATTGTATCAGTGTGGTGCTGCTGGATGAGTCATTCACATAGATCCAGTGTAACATAGAACACAAACACACAAGGAAAAACTTTCCATTTGATAGTCCCACTTCACTATAGGCCTACTGTACATGATGCAAGTTGCATGCATTTTGTACTGCGTACTAGTTTCTGCAGTGCAACATGTTTAATCTTCCCCCTCTTTTGCTGCTTGAGTCTTTTTTGGTCTGCTATGACCAGTAGCATATGTGGCTAATGTTAGCTTATGTTAGCAAACGCATTCTTCTCCACTTGTTCTCTACCGTTACACAATGCTTTAGCATTTCGCAACAATTTGCATTTACAGTTTGCCACAGCATCTGCAGACAATGGCGACAGTGTTAACAGAGTCTTACCTGGGGCGGGGGAGAGGGAGGGTGCCATATGAGTGCAAAAAGGCAACTAAAAGGCATGCAGGCCGACCGGTCGGCTACGTCAACAAAGCAGAGAGAAACTCAGATTATAACACACACAAAGGACAAGTGACTTAACTCTCTGCTCAGGTAGACATTACTTCGTTATATCTTTATATTACAAGCTGTTGTTTGATGCTATATAAGCTCTCTGAATGTTGTACAGCAAACATTTAAAGTAGTGAGAACTGGCACTTATATGGACTTCAATAAACACAAAATACCTTACATATAAAATGAAGGAGTAAACCAGAGTAAAGTTCTGTTATCTCTTTGAACCTTAGAAAAACGTTTAATGCAAATTTGTGCACATAAAACACATACATACAGTACAGTGCATACAGTAAGTATCATAAAGTATAAATGCTTTTAATGTTGGCCTACATTAGTATGTCAACACATACTGTTGTACATCTCATCTATTGTACCTCATAATAAACCGGTCCACAATGGACCGAATGCAAACTAACTGGACCACTTTGGCCAAAGCTGGATCCACAACAAGAGATAGTCTTCTGCACCCGCTCATGGCAAAAACTACATATGACGAAAACAACTGATGAGCACATTTTGTAGTGTGATTAGAGCATTTGAGGCTGGTGTGTGTGTGTGTGTGTGTGTGTGTGTGTGTGTGTGTGTGTGTGTGTGTGTGTGTGTGTGTGTGTCCTACACAATAATACAGGAGATACAAGCTGTCTGGTTCATTTTGATACTAAGTAGAAAGCTCTGTGCAAGTCTGAGCTCAGGCAGGCGGTCCAATCTTAGCTTTTTGGGAATTTACTCCTCCTGGTGGGGGGGGGGGGAATGGTGTAATCCATGGTAGCCTTTCCTCTATCAGTTCTTAACATTAACGCAGATACAAGAAGACATAGAAAGCTATTAAATGCACCCATGCTCTGAGGGCAGAACAATTAAGGAATGTCAGTTTGTGAGCTAATCTAATACAAAATACCAACAAAAAAAAAAAGAAGATTTTTGTTAAAGGGGGGGCTGGTATATGGCATATAAAGTGTCAGGCAAACTGGTACACCAGCAGCTCATCTTAACTTCACCCCACACCTGAAAACAATGCAAAGAAAACACACCATATAAAACAAAATGTCTAATTAAAATATAAAAAAACATGATAGAATGGAAACAATATCATATATCAAGTAGTCATAATATACAACAATACAATAAAATATAAATCAAACCTAAACAGGAATGTTGTTCTGGAAAAGTACCACTAGAGGTCAGCAAATATTCATGCTCAGATATCCAGTTATACATTTGAAATATTTATCTGCAATGACAAGTTTCTTCTGCTTGTGGACTTAACACTTGAAACAACTTACAGACCTTCACTCCTGTTCAGTTTAACCTCCTGTCAGCTCCACACAGCAGCAGCAGCAGCAGCAGTGGTAGACACTTTATCAATTCAGCAAAATTCACTTAGTTACATTCTTGAAAGGAAGTCTCACAGTATAAATGACAGTTGTTGTTGTTGTTGTTTTTTTTTTTTTAATCTAACACTGACTTGTATGTGCACAGTGGTCTCAAATGTCTCACTGAATAACATCTTCGATCTTGACACAGTTACTGCATTGGGAGAAAAAAAAAAAAGTTTTCCCATGTATCGAAACTGACTCATGCAGTCATGAGAGACATCTTATTCCCAGCAAATTCTGCTGAAACACTTTCTCTAACGCTCCTGTAAAGAGTTTCGTTTTTTTGAAGTTGCTGTCCACCTCTGTTGGTCAAAGTCCTCTCCGTTCATTTTTTTAATTTTTTTTTTAGCAGACTTAATAATTCGTCTGTCCGGCTGCGGATCCCGTTCCAGGATCGCGTGTGTTTATTCCCGCGTCTGCAGCGTTTTGAATGTGTCCGTTCAGTCTCTGGGCAGGCACTCCTCCTCGGTGATGCCCTGAGCCTTGAGCTCCTCCAGGACGTTGTCCAAGTGGCCGGGGTCGGGGTAGCCGTGGCCCGTCAGGTTGGAGCCGAACTCCGTCTTGTGGTGCACCTCGTTCCAGATGACTGTATCCGACTCGCCCGTGGTGCTGGATGTACCCACGGAGAAAATGAGCCGGCGGTCCCATGCTACCAGAAGAAGCCTCAGAACCTGGACGAAGGGATGAAGAAAGGAAAGATGACGCTTCATCACAGATTCCAGTCACATTAACTTGAAAACATACAGGAAGTTCGACTGTAGGGAAGAGTTCTCATTTACCTTGCGTCCCTTCTCGCTGTCAGGGAGGTAGCAGTGTCTGGGGAACCCGCGGGCAGTGAAGGGTTTGCCTGGATTCGGGTGCTCTGGGCCCTAAACAGCAAGAGCAAAGTTTATCACATCATCCAAGTAAAATCCAATAACGCTTCCCTGTAGTCATCATTTAGAAGCTAGTGTTCATGCAAGCATGGGTAAGACTTTACCTGGATGCCAGGAGGGATGTTATAAATGATACGGACGGTTTTGCAGTCCGGGTGGCCCGGTAGCGAGTGGGGGATGACGTGGTACTCCATCTTGCCCGGGGGCTGGTTGCCGGTCTTGACTCCGTAGATGGTCTTGCAGGTGGGACACTGCAGGCTGCCGTCCTTGTTGCCGTTGTTGTACATTGCGACGAGGCATTGGAGGTGGTACTGGTGGCCGCACTGTGCGAGGCGGCCCACAGACTCGGCCCGGGAGATGCCGCCCACGCCGGGGCCTTTGTAGCCCGATGGCCCGGCCAGGGCCTCCATGCAGATGGTGCAGTCCTGAGACGGGAAGACAAGTACGACTTATGACTTGCCCAGTCTGATACAGGCCTTTTAGGTTTAGTCAATTAAAACAGGTCTTTTCAAATTAACAAAATTTAAAAAAACATCCAAAAAGGGAGAACTCACCTCCTCTGGGGGATTGCGGACTTTCTGAAGGTACCTCTTCACCACCTCCTCAGGGGTCTTTCCTACGAGACGGAAACACAGAATAAAACCATCCGTTTATGACCAGAATGCACACGACAGGTGCGACTGCGTGAGGGTGAAAAAGCGCAAGCCGTCTTCATCGTCACACCCACCTTTACGAGCCTGTTTCTTCGTGGTTTTGCGACAGCAGTGGCCCAGACCGGGGATGGGCTTGATGTCACTCTTGCTGACGGGTGGAGGATGGAGCACCAGCTTGGGAGGGCGGGTCAGGCAGACGGGAAGTCCTGCCGCGCTCATCAGGATGCCTGTAATGCCTGGACACAGCCAGTAGAGGGGGAATGTTAGACACTGTATTTGGGGTTTACTCAGTGAGCGAGGAGCTGTTTATCCAGGGAATCATCTATGTGAGGTCTGGTCAGGGGATTTACTAGTTCAATTTGGGGTTAAAATGTCATTAAATGTGGTGTCTGTAGGACAGTAAATCAGTGAAAAGTAAAAGTGTATAGATGCATCTTCAAAGTTTTGAGAGCGGACCTATTTTTAATTAAGCCCTTTTGATCGATTTAAATATAATGAGGGGGGAAACAATGGTTGTAACAATGTATTTACCTGCCAGCGCAGGGTGAACAGGACTTGATCCATTCAGGTTCTTCACTGGAACAGTTGGCACTCTGAAAAACAGGAGAGCCAACATATTAATCTACAGATTGCAGACACACTAAAAAGCAGACGTGCAACCGGCCGAGCCACCTCAGGCTAAATTCAAAGCATCAGACGAGCCACATGCAAACAGGTGGAATGACACAGAGAATATTCCAGCTTCTAGTTCACTCAACGTCAGCAGGCTAAAGAGCTTTTGCCGAGTCATGTCGAGAAACAAACAGATGCTGCTCATCACGACTTAAATTACTGTCCTACAATTACCAGGTACTTCCTGCTCTGTAAGGCTTTAGATTATAGCATCGTGTGTACGGCAGCATTATCGACATTATCGATTTGGTGGAATTTTGGACACGCAACACGTTCAATATGAATAAACTTTGAATAAACAAACTTGCAGCGCTGTGTGGAAGCAGGGGGCGGAGCCTCAGGGGTCTGCGGGGCAGCAGACTGTTATGTTAACACTGTGGGTTCACTGAAATATGCAAAGCGATGGACGATTTCAAGGCACCCCGTAGCTGGCAGCACATTTCCAGACAGGCGTTATTTGCATAAACTGACCACGCACTGGGGATCTAAACAGTTACTATATCGAATGAAAACATTAAAACTGAATAAAGTGTGATTCTCCAGAAAGCAGAGGGCAGCACCGCAGGCCGAGCATGCTGCCCGTTCTGAACAGGCATGTTTTGAAGGGTACTAGTTTGAATCAGATGTCAAACCATCCTTCACCACTGCTGTGCTGCATCTCTGCTCATCAACAGGCAAAACACACATGTAAAACGCACGATAACCGTCACTACTATCCAGAGGCGTGTACTTACGGTGTGGTAATTCTGATAATAGTCTTTTTTTTTTTAAACTCAAGATTGTCCAGCAATACTTTCTACTCGTCACAGTATTTGACTTCCTCCAGCACTCGTCCGTCCCTGTCTCTCTCTTTCTCCGTTTGTGTGCAGCTGTCAGGTCTCCTTCCTCCTTCTATAGGGATTATCCACCTGTTTCCATCTGTTGACCAAACTCTGGGCCAGAGATCCGTCACAGGCGGGGGATTACCTTTCGGTTACCATGTCACACTGCCAAGGCCGCCACAAGGCCGCCAGACACGAGCACATACGACTTGTTGATGTACGAACGAACTGCCGCTGGATGGATAGCACACCTGCTGTCACAAAATCCTCACCTAAGATTTGGGCGGGGATGATTTGAAGACATTAATGAAAGCTATCCATTGAAGTTGCCCTCTGAACTCACTGTGCTCTCTTTTACTGTAGCTGTAATGTTTACAACCCACAGTCATGATTGATTAATGCGAACAAATAAAGAAGGCCAATCATATAGAAGAGCTACATTTATGTGTTTTTGGTGCTTGGGGGCCGTTGCTCCTCGACTACCGAGTGGAAATATTTGCATCAATCTATTTATCTTCATTCCATTTTTTCTCACAAAGACAGCCCATGCTCTACCCTTTATTTATTAATTTGTTGTCATTATTTTTCTTTTATGTGTGTGGGCTGTTCCTTTATTTTTGCCATTTTGTCTCTCCTCTTGATTTGTGCAATGGGAGAAATACGCATAAATACATATTTTTTTAAACTCTCCCTCTCCTTGTTTTTGTATTTCTGCAAAATTCATACTGTGTCACATTATTTGACAGTTGAAGCCTGTGTTCTGGCAGCAACAACACATTTTAGCACAGTGTTTTCATGAGCTGGAAGATCCCTATAAATGATGCAACCGTGACACAGTGAAACGTACAGTCAATAGTTACTGAGCTGTACAGTACCGGACAATCTGCTTCCTGTGACACACAGTCTGGCTGGGTCAAACCTGAGCATAATAAGCTGACTGACATTGGTGTGTCATATGATAAAAACAGATCAAAGGACGGCGAAGGAAGAGCAGAGAAAGGATGGGAAACAAGTGTCCATTGGTCACGTTTCTTTAATCCCGGCTAATCTAGTGGCATTAGAGCGACCTCCATCTGGACCGCTGGATGACGGGAACGCAAGCCGCCAGCATGTGGCAACACACACACACACACACACACACACACTTTGCAGTGTAGGTTTTGTGACATTGACACGCTTGCAGAAATCAAACCCAGTGCAGTGAGAGGAGAAAGCATCACAACAGGTGTGTGGACCAAAGGCCGCTCTCATCACCGAGACCATCTGTGACGTTAGCGACCCCTCGGAACACTTCACTCGGAAACCATCTGCTCCGTTTCACTTCAGGCAAGCTCTTGCAATGATATAACAACAAATGTTGTACTTTAAATATAGATATTATCGTTAGTATACATTTATTATGTATCTCACTTCCTCATATAGTTGCTTGTTTGTGTTGACATGCGTCTCACGGCGATTCGTAGTTTGTTTTTGAATGCGTTATTTTAGATATCGTGTATATATTCTAGCTCTTTAAGGTTTCTTATCTGCATTCTGTATCCTCTACATCCTTTTTGCTGCTGTGACACTTCGGTTTATCTGTATAGGATCAATAACGTTAATCTTACCTTATCTTGACTAGTAAATGATAAAGGGTGTCGCTCTAAACAATGAACCCGGTAAGAATTAGCACCGTACTGCAGCTCCCTTCAGCTCTACCGAGGCACTGTTTCGATTTTCTGGCCCTCAACTTGGTTGACTCTCAATGCTGTCGGGGAAAAAAAACAAACCCGACACAGCCTGCGGAGCACCAAACTGAAGACAGGCACAGTTGGCAACTAGCTGGTGAACAAAGATGACCATTTTGAAGCCTTTAAAATAACGCTGAGCTATTGATTCTGAGGAATATAATGATTTTTTTGTTTTGTTTTTTTACCTTCCCCACTTCCTACCTTGTTACGTCCGGTGCCCTTGCTCGGACCACACCCATCTTCAAACTCTGCCTTCATTTTGATCTTTACACACCTGTTTTGCGCGGTTGGGACGCTACCACAGGGACGAAATCTGTCCTGAAGGACTGAATTAGAAACAGCTGGCAAAGTCCTTAAAACTCTTCTGTGGTAGCTCCTGCTACAGCAGGTGTGTCCGCTGAGTTTTGCCCTAGAAAAACTGTCAGCTAAACATCAGTTACACCAAATGAGACCTGCAGAATAGGCAAACTGGTAAAATATTATATCAACTGATGATGGCAACGCTTCAAAGGGTCAATTGTTTTCTTCATTAAATTACTCAATACAGCCTAATTAGCTTCACGTACTGAGCTCTACCACTGGGTCCCCCAGCTTAAGGAGCCCCTTCCCTCCTCTGCTCCGGTATCCGTGCGGTGCCAGTTATGAATTTGGGGATAAAGCAATAAGGCGATGACAGCAGGAGCACTGAGTGGCGCTAAGAGCAAATAGAGGGAGAGGTAAATAGAGGGAAACGTCGGAGGGGTGAGCAGAGGATCCCCGGCCGATGGGACCAGAGAGAGACTCTTCTTGATCTGTGACGTTGGCTGTTTTAGCAGCAGCAGCAGCAGGTACTCTCACCCGATAGGTTGAAAGAATGGGTCGGTCACACAGCTCACCCGACACAAAAAACAGATTACTGGCGCAGGAATATTAAGCCTGTGGTGTTTGGTATTCATCTGAGGCTTAGCTGGATAGCTAATGCGAGGATTCAGAGAGTTGGGGTTCTCCACTGGGGCAATGTTGGGTCAATGTTGGGTTTGCTCACACGGAAGTGTGGTCTTTTTTAAATTCATTTTTTATTCACAGTACCAAGCAGCTCTGTTGCAGATCATGCCAACGTGACTGCATGCGTTGGATTCACTTCTCACAACTGCAAAACAAGTGAAATCTAGAGCACCCCAGAAACGTCGCTGTCAGAAATGTTATAAAAAGAAAGGCTATAATTGGAGTCTGTTGCTAAAATTCGCCGGACGCTCACAGCGAGTTGTCAAAGGAGAACCAGCTGCACAACTGACAGGAATGATAAAATGATGAAGGAACAGCAGTGCTCTTGGTCCTCGAGTCTTCCCGTAACCTCTTTCCAGCCTCGACCCCAGACATCTTGCTAATCAGCGGCCTCTGGCTACGACACCTGGACACTGTGATGGATTTCATTCGTTAACACTGATGCCAACGACTGTTGTGTTTTTAGACATATACGGTAGTTTGTGTCGTTAGCTTCTGTACTGTGAGTATTCCCCAGCGAAACAGAATATTTGAGCGCTGTACCATCGCATTTATTGAAATAAAATCCTTCGCATTTGATTCGACCGCTAAAAGGTGGGCGGGCTCAGAAAAACCTCAATATTTTTGTCGACATTGCGCTCAAAGACATTGCGCTCAAAGTCTCCCGTACAAGAACGCCACTGATGGGAAAATCAAGCGTTCCATATCGACGGGGACATCCCAGATGTTACACACCAGTTCCAGATGTGGTTTGCGAAGCAAAACTGTCTTTTTTTACAATCAGCCCAAGTTTCAAATGTAACACACACACACACACACACACACACACACACACACAAAGCATTACCAGGCTTTTCAGATTTCTTGAGGCCCTGAGCGACAAATTGTTTGCATGAAAAAGGATATACAAACTACGTACTGTACGTCCGTGTGTATGAGTGTGTCATTAAGCGGTTGCGTGGCGAATGTGAAACACTTGCTGGTAAAAGAATATTTTGACCAAACTGATGTGGTTGTGTACTCACCCAGAGGCAATGAGGGCACGCGACTGAGCCATGGCTATACGCTGCAGCGCAGGTCGGCTCAGCCCCGCTAGGCTGGACCGGGGCGGCAGAGGGGCTGCGCAGGCAGCGGCACCGGACAAAGACACTGGACCCAGGACGCGGGCCGAAGGCGACGGCGTGCAGGTGGAGGCAGTCGTGGAGATGAGTGGCTGGCCCGGAGCGGGCACTGCAGGGGCGGAACAGGGGGCGGAGAGGGAGGACGAGGTGGAGGGGTGAGGGGGAGAGGTGACCGCAGACGAGAGGGCGGTGGAGGGCGGAGCGGGAGGCGGTGGAGGCGGGGGGAGAGCTGGAGGAGGGGGTCGGGTGGAGGAGATGGAGAGGGCGCCGGTGGCAGAGCTGAGGAGGGAAAGAGAGTGGGGGAAGCCTCCTCCGTAACCGAGGCTGGCGCCGCCAAAACCACCGCCGCCCATGTAACCTACACCTCCTGCACCACCCATACCACCCACACTGAAGCCACCTGTCGCCCCGACTATGGACGTCCTGTGGGGGGAGTAAGACCGAGACAGGGAAGGAGGTCGAGGGAGAGTTAGTGAGTACGACCCTCCTGGGACGGGGTAACTACTGATTTTGGGACTAGGTGGTTTGGTCTGTGGCGGTCTCCGACCCAGAGTGTGAGCGGACATGGCGCCCGCTTTGACGCTCAGCACCAACATGCACTGCTGACAAGCGCACGGCTGTCCCAGGGACGTGATGGCTGAGGCCGGGAGCGCCCCGCTGGGGTACGCGCTCCCGTTTCCAGTCCCGCCGCTGCTCATCCGTATCCCCATGCCCACTCCGGATACGTCCACGCCGAGCAGTCCTCCGTGGCTGGGCATGGACATGGGCCCCCAGGCGTGGTGGGATTTGGGCAGGGGCCCGGACACCAGCGGGTAGGCCAGGTCGGCGCGGCGCTGGATGCGCCGGCAGCGCTGCGTCTGCCCGTTGATTTGGGTCATGCTCTCGAAGTCAATGAGGTAGCAGAAACCCAGCGGCGCCAGGTCCAGCCAGGGCTGCTGGCGATCGCGCGCTGCCTGGATGGCGATGCCCACCGCCGTGTCGTACGCCGTCCAACTGCCAGCGTCGTTCTCCCACTCCCACAACCAGCCCTGGCCCGGCGCTGAGGTGGGGTCGTAGAAGCTACGTCGTACCGGTCGAAGGGTACCTGAGGCAGGGATTAGGAGGTCAGAACAACGCAAAAGACGAATGCACAGTGTTTGGATTTTGACAAGGCGCAACAGCTGTTAGCAATACAGTCATATTGCATTTGGACTAAATCTGTGAAAAGCACTTTGGGCAGATTCAATGAAGAGTGATGAGAGGTGGCTGCAATAGGGGGTAAGAGACTGGCTGTGGTACTATTTACCGCAGACAAGTAGATTGCAACCCTAACAAATTCAACATGTTTGTGTTTGCTCGCTAAGAATTTGGGCAAACAGGTTGCCCCTGGTAACAGCACACGGTGTTCTGAATTCTGATTGGCTGGCAGCCTCCATCCGACCTAAAAGCTGGCTGTGTTTGCTTTCCCAGGGTGTCCAGAGAAACTCTACAGAGCCTCCGTGCGCCGTGAAGCCTCCACACATCAAATCCTGTGTCTGAAACGCAAGAAGGGGGCGCAAAGGATTGTCTGGAGGATGAGAGTGAGCTTGAATCCACAAGTGTGAGATGAAACCGTTTTGGGGATCACAAGGCAATGTTGTCAGAAATGTAAAAAAAAAAAATCTATATTTTTCCCGTAGGTATTGTTACAACCAAGCATTTGAAATACATGTAGGACCAAACATATGGCGTGGAAGCAAAACATCTCTGATGCCCCCTGAAAAAACAAAAAACAAAAATAATCTCATATCACAAAAAAAATAATCTAAAAACAATTCCTAAAAAACACAGTCTGCTCAGACATTTAACAAGACAACAAGGGGGTTCATTCATGAGATCTGCTTCCATCGGCCCCATTTCACCAATGACCTCAGACTCCTGAAATTCTTCCCCACCCTTCTCTCTCTCCACCCCCCCTCCTCCTCCTCCTCCTTGTCTCCTATTTAGACTGGGGCACCCTGTCTGCCTCCCCCCAGTTCAGCTTCTGCTGGGTTTTGGAAAACAAACTTCACAAAGGCTTTTGTCAGCCAATGTTTAGAGAGAGAGAGAGGGAAATGTTGGCTTCTCTGCCAAAGTAAGACACCTGACAACTGACAACTCCCTGCTTTGTCTTACTGCCTCTCTCTCTCTCTCTTGTGAAGCTTTGACTTGTGAAAGATGGTTTCTTATGCCCGTATTCTGCTATTAAAGCCAGTGGTGCTGATGACAGTAATGTGTCTGTGGCTGTGACTGGACACTTCAGCTGCTACTGTGGCCTATGTGCCGGTTGCAAAACACACACATTCCCAACCAGTATGACTCACTTCAACCAAACCCGACACCTTTCATCGCAGACAGCATCTCTGCCTCACCTTTAAATGAAATGTCACATAATACAGAAAAGGTGTAACCTATAAGGAGACTCGAATTGGGAATCTAAATTGATAAAAAAAAAAAAAAGAATGGCATAGTCATTGCTGCAGGAAAAATGAGAAGCCACTTGGCAACAAAACCCACCAGGGCATCAACTTCGGGCGCAGAATCAACACCAGGGCTTGCAAAGATATAGACACACATGAGCAAAATAAAAAATGTAAAATTTATTTAAAAAAAAGGCCTCCACCTCAGGCCCGGCCGCGCCGTTACAACCTAACGCCCCGCGCGCCTCGCTGCCGTCTCACCTGTGTCTTGTCGGAACTGGTGCATGGAATGCAAGTCGATGATGTAGGGCGAGAGGCGAGAGTCCACCTGGCCGAGGACGACACTACCACACCGCGGGTCGCTCCGGATGACTGCCTCGATGTGATGACAGACAGCCGGGCTGTAGGGCCGCCAGCGTCCGTGCTCGTTCAGCCATTCCCATACCACCACGGCGGATGCTAGTAACATCCTACTCCTGCAGAGGGGAGGGGAGGGGAGGGGGGAAAAATAATAATAAAACTGACAAATACGTACAGGCAAAAAAACGCGAGGATGATTGGGCGTTTAAAGGCAACCTGCTGCCGCTCCACCGTGCATCCCTGCGCACAGCGGCGCTGCATCCATCTTGGACAGTTTGCAAGCCAGATGTGTTTCCTATCTGTGAATATAAATATATATATATATATATATATATATCTGTTTTGTGCCCATGACACGACATGCAAACTGTACCTTCCATGTTTGTAGTTTCGGTTATGCAGCAATTAGTAGGTCCTTTAATCACACGGCGAGGGTACAGTGCGTTTCAGACGCGCCGAGAAGCTTGATGCAGGATGGTTGCATTTTTACTCCCTATGCAGATGAGTGACGTCTACTGAAATCATTTCTCCGGCACAATCAAGTTAGGGTGAGAGGAGAAAATGCAACTTGGATGCTCACGGTGGTGCAGCACTCCTGAAGTAGGTTACTGTGGCAGAATGGCTCTGATCGTGCAGTGCTAGGTTTTTTGCACTTGTTTTTTTTTTTGCACTAGATCTGTGCTGTCGGTGAGGGAGGATCAGATTCCTGCAAGCAAATGATTGACATATTTACCGGGTTAGATGGGCTCCGTGTCTCCGGTCAGATCACAGAACAGTTTGGGTGCTTTAATAGCCTAATGGTCCATCTGTCTGTGAGGGAGAGTCTTCAGTCTTGAGGTAAAAATCCCGGATTTATAGTTACATAAATGCTTTGAGAAAGGTGTCACTGCACACAGTTCTGTTTACTTTGACTCTGGCATACTTATTGGTTATTCCATGATGTGGCTCTCACCCACCACTGGAGATAATTTGGCCGGTGAAAAATAAATGTTTGACACTCGCACGCACTTGCGTAAACACTCCCACACGCACGCACGCACGCACGCTCCTGGAAGATCTCCAACGTCCAATCCGATTTGAGCCAGCGCTCCGTCTGGCCAATCACGAACATGTCCCATCTCACGCGCACATTGTACACTTCACAGTATGAACTGTGTTGAAATGTTGTTGTATTTGTTATAATTAATATAACAGCTTTAACACATGTATATTGTCTTGTGATATGTTTTAAACAAAGTATAGTTAACCTGGAGAAAGTCGTAAAAGTATGGAGATGCCGGGGATTGAACCCGGGACCTCATACATGCGAAGCACGCGCTCTACCACTGAGCTACATCCCCATTGATCGCTTTCATTGAAGACAATTGCTCTTTTGATCTATTAACGTATTTAGTGTAGACGTATGATCGGTAAAACAGTAGTAAGAGGGTAGTACTTAGGTTAAAAAAACACTATTTTATGGATTTTGTTAGTGTACAACGACTCAAAATGAAAAGTATAATATTTTGCGAACAAAAACGACCGTTTAAATACGTTTGTACAGGGAAGTAAGTCAAATATGTACATGTATGACAATGGTTTTGAGTTTAAAGGAACATTATTGTATTTTCATTTCATGGGATCATCATTCTATCCTTCAACAAAGAAGAGATATACAGAGCTTAATCTTATAGTTTTGCAGTACATTCAACACTGATCTATGTTTACTTCACATTCGGCCACAATGTAACTCACATACAATATGAAATGTCACTTGATGGAAAGTTTGACTCCCACCTACATTAATATCCCGCTGCAAGCAAAGATTTTACTGTTAATATTCTGCCTTCGCAGTTTATCACTATACCATCAATCCACGTTTGAGAAGCTGGGACCATCTACATTTTGTACATTTTTTGCAAAATCGCTCAATCGATCAATCAATTTACTCATGTTTCAGCTCAACAAATGATATCAACAACAATACAAACACAGTCAAATCCATTTTTAGTTTTTCTGTTTTTAATTTGCATGTAAATTAGAAATAAACATTCAAAGTTATAAAAACACATGAGTCCACAATAAACAGCATGCAATAGAAATGATACAAAGTTTGATTTGAACCGTTTTACAGGTCAACTTTTACACACACATTCAAAATGCAATCCATTTGTTCTCCTGCATATTTATAACAGCTTCATCCACCCATCACATTTTTATCCTGATGCCTCAACAGGAAGTGAAATAAAGACAAACCCGGTAGCTACCAGTGAGGACAATGTCTTCAGCGGTGAGCGGTTTATAGGGTGATTCCAGTATTTTAGACTACTTAAGGCTGACACAAAGAGTTATTATTTTTTTTGGAAGTGTGCACCAGCATTTAGACCTTCATGTTAGGAAATCAAATTTACAGAGAATATATTTCAACATCTAATTAGGGAGACTTGGCCTCAGTAGGATATTACTTCTGAAGCCTCCCTTGTAATTGAACTTTTTTGTATTTATTCTGTTCTCACAGTGCAGTCACATCACTGTCTAAGGCCATACCTCCCTGTTCCTCAGACCAGATGGCACTTCCAGAGAACTGCTTTAGATCTATCGACAATCCAGCACCCCCTCTTGCTTCACCTGTACCTTCCCCATCTCCCACCTTCTCCCCCGTGTCTCCCTCATCCTCCGCCTGATCCGTTAGTCTGTCTTGCTCCTCTGCCTCCGAGTTCTCCAAACTTGAGTTGTCACCTCCTTCTTCCTCTGCCCCACCACACTGCTCCTCCTCCTCCTCCTCCTGGTCGTCTCCCTCGCTGTCACTCTCCTGGCTACCACCCTCCTCCACCTGTCCCTCCTCATCTTGGACTTCCTGCATCTCCTCTCCATCCTCATAAGCATCACTTTGAGGCCACAGCTGGACTCCGAGACGTGTCCCCAGAGCTAACGCTGAACTTCTCACCCGGTCCCTGACCCCTCCGTCCTTATACACCGTGCGCCGCACGGTGTATTCTCCATTGGCCTCCTTGTTCAACAGCTTGTACAAGATGAACAGCAACACAATCAGGCAGACTAGACAGGCTAAGAGGATCAGCACGGTCGGAGTGGACGAGTCTGGCCTGACCTCAGAGTCGGCCATGCCTGAAGTGAAGAGAGAGAGAGAGAGGGTGTTACAATGGCCACGCATTGGGATTTATTCATTTCTTTGAATATGTTTGTACTCAGTGGCCCTGTCTCTTGAACAAATAGTCAGAATTTCACGTTTTTCCATGAAGCTAACAAAATGTCACCGGGGGAAATATGAAACAGGTTGAAACGGATGCTGAACATTATGTGGACATTCTGTTTCAACTCGGTCTCAATCCACGGCTAAGTCCTTTCCAAGAGCACCAGAAGTCATCACATTCAAGCTGTAGACAAAACTGAGACAGATTCGATTTAGAAATGTACTTTACCTCCTTAGAGTAGAGTAGAAAAATCCCTCTGGCTTGGAGTCACAGTTACAGGCAGAATTTAGAAGTCCTTGTACTTTAAAGCAGTTGTGAAGTTTTCATCAGCAGGAGGTCCATTGGTTGATTTATATTAAGGATCTAGAAAAAAAGAAAATTTGAAAACGTAATAGTGGTGCATGGTGTTTCCAGCTTAGATGGCTTCACATGCAACATTACCCATTCACTTTAATTGTTGTGGCATTTGTGGTTTAACTGACCAAAGAAATGCCAATAATACCACTTTAAAAAGCTGGAGAAGCTGTTCAATATTTTTTTTTCCAATACTGACATCTAATCCAGACACAATTACAACCACAGAGTTACCATTTGGGCTGGCTAACACGTCACCAAAGGTTCATAATTGCATAGACACGTACATTGGAGACGTGACAGGAAGTCTGTATTGCCTTGATCTTATGTGACTGTAAACTGGCTGTGCTGGGGTGACAGGAAGCGAGCAGACCGCTCGCAGCGTTGCTGGTTTCCTGTCAAAAGGATATTTGAACAGCATCAGTCAGCCTGTCATGGGTGGAAACTTTTTTTTAGTCACGGTTAATCAGACTCCTAGAGACCAGGCAGAGTTGCAACATCATGTTTAAAGAAAACAATACGAATGTGAAATAAGTAAATGTACTTGACATGGATTTACAGCTGAAATGCATGAGGATAATTTGTGGTAAATTACTGCCTGAAATACTGTAACCATTTAAAACATAAAGCACATTAAGTTAAATATTGAATCTGAACTCAAATATTATATTATATTATATTAATATAAGCTGTAATTAAACAGAGAAGAGATCATATCATAATTAATTAAGAATATACAAAATGTGTGCAGCAAAAACCAGTTCAGATAGTGTTCAAAATATTTTTTAAAAGGTTGGAAATTGAACGGTAAAGAACTTACCCAAGTTGTGATCAGAAGATAAAGTTTGAGGTGTTTGACGAACGCTGCTAAGAGACTGACTTGTGTCTTTCTTTCTATTGTTGAACTGTGCGACAGCGTGTGTCGGTGTGTGGAGGAGATGATAAAAACGAGAGAGGGGCTGATGCATGAAATGTGGTGAAGAAAGTTTGCTGCAGCCCTTTGAGGTAGGAGGAGGCTGGAGGGGGTGAGGACACAGATTAAAGAAAAAATCAAGCAGGGTGTGTTGGAGAGCACAGATAAGAAAATGTGCAATTATTGAAAAGAGGAAGACTTTTGTTATTTTCTCCCTGCAAAGTTGACTTATCGGTTTGCAGCACAGGTGCAGATGACATTATGCAGCAAATATCAAGTGTGTATTTTAAAACATTTTCTTCACTGACTAGAAGTCACAGGAAATACATGACACAGTAGGTTTATTTCCTGTTACACATTTCAACCATCGGCGGGTTGTTGATAACAGCCCAACTATACACAAAGGGCAGCTGAGGTCAACATGTTGGCATGCTTTGTTAAAAAAAATTCTAATTTGACTTGCTTTTTAAAGTAGAATTGAAGTATTTTTGATCTTACACTGGAAAACTGGAGTCTAAACGTGTTATGTGAGCCCAAGACAACCCAAAAACTAAACCATGATCCAGATTAGTCTTTTTGATTTACACGAAAAAATATAACGTTTTTTAATCTACACTACAGATTTAAACTAAGAACACGAAGAGCACAGCTTCGTAAAGTGAAACAAGAAGACCACATCCTGTGTTCTCTCTGGAGGCCAGGCAGCCACAACACCGACACCCAACAAAAGCAGTCGTACAGTCATACTGTCCTGATATCAGGACAGTCATTTTACACCATATACTCAGTGAGAGATCGGTGTAAAAATAAGTGTTAAAGTGTTATCAAATATTAATTTGATTTGAGATGAAAAATTCTCGACAGTCTTATTTCTCTGCTCTGGGTATATTTCCGTTCTTGTGTCTTTAGATGTCAAACATGGTAATAGAGTTCTATACTTCTGCAAGGAAAATGTAATCTGATTCTAACTCATGGGTTCACAAAACGTTTATCGGAGTTCATACAGTTAATTAAGTAGGCTACAACAAAATCCATGGTAATCTGAAATAAAAATGTGCTCCAGTTGGGTGAACCTTTAGCAGCTGAAATATTCAGGTCACACTCGACAGGTTTTTGGATTTCTCTCGAAATATTTTAATAAAGTGACTGTTAGTTATATAATGTAGGCTATTGCCCACGTGGCCCTTCTTTTGTCCTTCTTGGCTGGATGCTCAGTTTGTTTAGATGACCGACTAAATATGAGACTTCCAGCTAATGATGGCTGTCAAACTCTTTCACTTCTCTCCGACATTGCAGCATTAGCTTGCTGAAGTCTCTATAGCATGCATGGCATCAGCATCTGTCATTTTTGCCCAGTCAGCTGAACTGGCCACTGAAGCAGTTAGCTTAGTTTAACATAAATACTGGAATTAGGGAGAAACAGCTTGCTGGCTCCGCCTAAAGAAATAGTCCAACACATAACCGCCATAAAACAGGAAATTGTCATGTTTACAGAGCCACGCTAGCTGTTTCCCCCATGCTTTATGCTAACCTATGCTAGCTAGCCGTAGCTACATATGCACTGTACAGACATGAGTGGCATCAAGTGTTTGGACATCCTATTCTGCTGTAACCGCTTGAGCGGTGGCGCATGCTCACACGCGCTATTAGCACGTGCTGCCCACCTGGCTATGTCAACAAAGCGAGGAGAAATCGGATAACAACACAGAGAGAGGGAGAGGACTTCCTGCTCTGCGCAGGCAGACATTACGCCTCTATATCTTTAGATAGCAGACAGTTGTCTGCTGCTATATCAATGTTCAGAATGTTAAATACAGCCCCTTTAAGAATACTTAAATATGATGAATTCAGACAAAGGCGGAAAAAGCCAATATAAAATGTGAGAAATCTTCAGGGTGTTACATCCTGTATGGAGGCAACGTGTTTTGTGTCCATGTCTATTTAACACACAGCTAACACACTCAACACGGAGACTATCCAAACATAAGTCGACCAGTAATTATCACAAACACCACAAATATGTGATCATGATCACATTTATTTTAATACAAAGGAGGAATGCATGTTTATTAAGTTTTCACAATGTAGTCTCATTTAATCTGCTACCAGTTTTACAGTTAGTGTTGTGAGGTCAGTGCATAAAGAAATATAAAGTAAGTAATAAAGGGATAAGCTCTATGTGGAATGTACCATTGTTACACGACCATTGACTGACTGGGATGCAACAGAAGAATGCCTCTAAATGTAAATGGCAAAAAACACAAAAATAATAATTAAATAAAAAAAAAAATCTTTCCATCCTTTAAAACCAATACAAATGCAATTGCAAACTGTAAAAAATGCTTCCCATTTCACAGTAACTTCCTCTTCTTCTCTGATCTGCTGTTCTGAATAAAGCTAGTGTGAGACTGTAGTCATATGCCTCAGGTTATATTTGTATACAGCACAACTTGGGCCGAGTCCACCGAACACTTCATTTTAGCTTACAGCCTCGAGGACAACCGACGACTAAACTCGAAATACTGGTTCTTTAGGGGGCGCAAAGAGGCAAGTATTTCTGCGTATTCATATCTCTTAATGATTAAGTGGACAAATACTATGCCTTTTGATATTCCAGAAACCTTCGTAAAACCGCAGCTCGCTGCTGATAACATGAGGTAAAAAAAAAAAAAATCACAAGTGCTACCTTTTCATTGACCGCAAAGACTACACAGAATTACGATACACATACACTCTTATTAGCTATCAGTCACATAACTCTCACTGTCACGGTCAGGTTGTGTGTACCATCATAGCTTCCTACGGTTCACCTTACACATGGCGTCCTACAACGAAGCAGTAAAACAAAGCATAAATCACACAACGAGTAACGGGGGGGGGGGGGGGGAGTGGCCTGATATGACATCACAGTTTAGCAGCTTTAACTACTTGATTAAATAGCCCTAATGGTTATATTTGTGAGTGCTTTAGGGGAAGAAAATCATGTTGGAGGTGCTCATTTGCCTTGCTATAGTACGTCGACCTTCATTAACTTTAAAATCAACGCTTTTAATCACTACTTCGTGCATTAACGCGAGGCATTTGTGGAACTGTAACACCTTCAAAGCCCTTCAATATTAGTGTGGGGATTTTGCAAAGCTGAAAGCTGCACTACATGTACCACCGAATAGCTGCTACGATACTCCTTCATATGAAAAAAACAAAACTAAATATTATCTCACTGTCAGAATTCACTCTACGTAGATGATAACCCCGGTTCTCAACCACAGTCTGCAAAACAATCACAGAAATTATCTCTGGAAATGAGCCACCGTGATCAGAGTTAGTCGCTACCCCTGCACTACATTCTTCCACTCGCACAGCTTAAGGTACTGTTGATTCTAGTAAGGCTACGGTCTGTGGATTTAGTGAGTGTGCCCTCCGAATGTAGTGGTCCTCCGCCCCGCTCACACATCCCCGTCCTCGATTCGAGCCAGCTGCCTCTCCAGTAGCTCTATTCTCTGGCTCTGGGCGAGGACGACGGCTCGCAGGGCCTTCATTTCTGCCAACAACTCGTTCAACAATTCGTCCTGCAAGACGGAGAGAAGGAACAAGTCAGAAAACAAACTTGGAGCACTTCAATTGTTGGTGCGGTCACTACGTCTCAACTCGCCTCTCTCTTCGGCCTTTCGGTGTTTCCATCCGTCTCCCTTGTGGCGACTCGCGGCTGTGGCACCTCTTCTTCCGCCTCCTTGGCGGCAGAGCAAGGTGTGGATGTGGGGGCTGCTGCGTTGCCTGTTGAAAGCGGGGCGGCCCCGGTCCCAGAGTCCTGCGAGACCAGCTTGGGTTTGCTTCTGAGGGTGTCCCTGTGCTTGGACGGAGGAGCCGAGTAGCCGCCGCCCAGAGAGACCAACAGGGGCGGTGCATCCTGCCCAGCGATCCATTCGTCGGCCAGGAGAGCCGGCTCTGAGCCGGCTGTGTCCGGGTAAAGGTCTACCTGAAACAGATCTGACTGGGGAGGAGGGACGGACACAGAAAAGTGTTTAGTGGTTAAACTTCCCGGGCATGCAAATGCTGCTTTCACTTCCTTTTTCAAAATAAAAATATGCATGGCTTACCTTTCGTGGTACAGTCATAGAAATGGGTTCCACTTTCCTTTCATGCAGTTTGTAGAACCTACAGAAGACCAGGAAATGAGTAATCTCATTAAAGCATAAGGCTTTCTTTATAGTTTACAAAGCCCATGAAAAATAAAACATGCATCTAAATGCTTTATTACTTATTGATACTAACTGTGGCACTAAGCCTCAATCTTATACAAATACAGGAAATGCAACACATAGTTTCATTTTAAATAAAGGCTCAGTAACGTCCTATAAAAGCTGGGCACAGTAGTTTTTAAGCAACCAAAACAGAGGAGTAAGTGGTGCATTTGTTGGGGACTATTTTCAGCTGCGGAGTAATACACATTTGGTGTGATAGTAAGAATGTTCCTGGTAATAAAGGATAAATGTGGCTTATTTATTCATTTGTATTAGTTGTAATAATAGATGACGAAGCTACCTGAGGTTTTGGCTACACAAGCAATACTTTATGGGTCAATTTATTCTTGTTTTGTATTGTTGTCTCAGGAAAAATATATAATTCATTGCCAGCCATTTAAAGTTATTTTTAAAGTGATTCAAAGAATATCGAGGAAAACATGACCAAGCATATTTACCTGGCAATTTCACACTTGTTGACATCGACGCCTCTTTTACTCAGGAAGCCTGCTCCTCTCTGCGGCTCCTTGCTGCTGTACAAGCTGAGGAAGTGAACATACGGGGACTCGTCTGTCACCTCAAAGTACCGGATGGTGCAGTCCCCCTGAAAGCCAGCAGAGAACCGAATTAAGACCACGGAGACAAAAATGAATCGATGCGAATTTTTAACATTTGTGTAATTCTGTGTGCAAAACAACACAATCTGTAGCTTCCTACCTTTCCACACAGGTACACCATGTTTGTGTCAGGGTCATAAAAGGGTAGAAGGACCCCGTTACTTGTGTCCATCTCCTGTACTGCCATTGGCTCAGAGAGATCCTTCTGTAAAGAACAAAAAAAAGCACAAAACATTTATTTTACAACACAACTACTTCCCACACAGACTCTGAAAGTTGGTATTGAACAAATTGTGCCCTGAAGAATCATTCAATACGGACGTAAGACTGACCGTATCCCACAACGCCAGCTGTCTCTCACTCATGCGGCTAAAGCCTGTGGTGAGGATCTTCCCGTCGGAGAGGAACACGGCTCTCATTGGCCTGGTGCCGTCATGGACCTTCTCCTTCACCTGGGAGAACAAGAACAGGACATTGCAAATAGGAAAGCCCCAGCATCCACACGCACGGCATAGTGTGACATAACTCTTTTGTATGGCAAGAAACGTGGCATCACCTTGAGGACGGTGCCCCGTCGCGGGTCGATGACACGCAGAGCCTTGTCCTTGCAGACGGTGCAGACGGCACTGCCGTCCTTGTTCCAGCAGACACTGTAAATGAGGTCCGGGTGGGTGTCGTTCAGCTGGTACACAAGCTCCCCCGTGCCCACGTTCCACACACAAATCACGTTATCGCAGCCTGGAGAGAGGAAGACACAGCGCCCACCGAGTCACGTCACGGTTATTGTCGGTATTTGTTTACAAGGGGAAGTGAGAAGGAAAGACTGTGATGAGTGAGGTTACCTGCAGTCAAGAGGATATTGAAAGCGGTTGGGTGCCAAGCCAGGATTCCCACTCTTTTACTGTGTCCCTCCAGGTTCACAATGGCCTCAGTCATTGGGCTCGTCAGGCCCCCGTCTGGGATCTGCCACACCTTCAAACCGCCGGGCACAGCAGACATTTGTTTGTGAATGTGATCCAGTCAGGTGCACGAGAGCTACTTTGGTTTTTAAGCAACGCATTGACATACAATAGCTTCTTGGCGACTTTGACGGAAATCTTCAGGCAAAAGCAATGAGGAATGTTAGGTTGAAAGTCTTTATACCTAATTGCTGCATCGTAGCTAACATATATCCATCTTCTTCTCCAACTATTGGCAAGAAAGAGGGAATACAAGAGTTAACCTACCTTTACTGTGCAGTCCTCTGAGGCACTTGCAATGATGTTGTCGTCATGAGGAGACCACTGGATGTCCAGCACCGGTGCTGCATGGCCGCACACCGTGGGACACGCCTGGTCGACTCTGCCGCTCTGTGGGAGAAAACAAAAAAGTTAAGATTACGACACTAGTCGGTGAAACCTTTGTTCCCTATTGGTCTGGGAGCTGTAAAAGTGCTGCGTGTGCATTAGCCGGACATGGAGCGAGGCGTCGAAAGACTTGCTGACACATTGCTTTTAGTAGCAGAGTGGAAGATAGGAAACATGTTAGAAGCTTTCCAAATAAGATATTGATCCTCCTGTCTATTTGACGCCGATATGAAACCGAGAGGGGTCGTGCACCTTGCTGATCGGCACAACGAGGAAGCAGCCTCCTCCGCCGGCTTCGATGATGACGGCGATGAATTTGGGGTTGACCGCGCAGAGGCCGGTGTCCCACGTCACGCGAGACACTCGGACGTCGTCGATGCAGTGCTCAGCTTTCCACGCCTGGGCGAAGACGTGGCGGAACTTGCTCTGCCGGACCACACCGCGCCGGAAAGACATGTCTGTGGAAACGATTTACAGTTACAGGCACTGCTGCACATTGCTTCAATGACTGTTCACATGAAAAACAAGAAAACAAACGAAACAAAAAAATCATAAACTTTTGGCTTGAAGCATTTCTTTTCTGACTTCTGCTATTCTGAATTTGACACGTTTGTTCAAAGTATACTGCAGTACTCATAATATCAAAACTGATGTTTTTCTTTTCTGTTAATGTGTAACTGGACAATGTCTCGTTATACTTTTGGAGTTTAATAATTAGCTGTGTTTTGTAATCCCATGCAAGGTGGGCAATATATTTGACATGGAAATAAAACACACCAACACACACACGATAAATGACTTCTTTAGTCTTTTTCCATTCCTAGAAAGCGGCACAAATGACCTCCGATGTGGCTTTAGGTTGTCAAAACAGCAGGCCAAATTCTTTCAGACTGAGTCTGTCCTGAAAAGCTTCAGTGGACAAAAGGGCATGATCCGCCTGAAACCAAAACATGCCGTGGCACAGTGAAGGGGGGGGGGGGGGGGGGGGGGGGGGGGGGGGGGGGGGGGGGGGGGGGGGGGGGGGGGGGGGAGTCAGCGCTAGCAACTCTATGCAGTCTACCTAACGCTTCACAGTTGTCAAAGCAAATTGTATTTTAGCATGTATGCAGGTTGTCGTTTCCATCCCCCCCAGTTGTTTGCGAGGATAAAACAGCTCCACATCCATGCAGCTGTGTATAGTAGTACACTTCCATCCGTGTACGGCCATTAAATACTATTCTCCGATTGTATAACGGTGGTTTTAATTCCCTTCTATATAGTTACAAGATACCCACATAGTATTTTACACCATTTATATTGGTTTATATTGTTGCCTGCACACAATGCGAGCAAATATGGCTTTTTGCGGTGCGTAACGGTATGCGTGCGCAGCAACGCATAGTTAGTACCAGACAGAGGCATTTTAAGGAAACGATAAGGTTGTTATGATCGAGCACAATAGCATACCTGGCTTTCGACTTCTCCTAATTGGACAACGGATCGCTAAAGACTCGGGCGTGACGAGGCCAATAAAAATAATCCTCCGCCAGCAGCAGTAACTTAATCCTCTACTCCGGGCAGGCGTTCACGTTGATTGCGCAGACCTATAAACAAAACACGTCCATTAGAAATAAATGCGCATCCGTGCTATCACCAAAAATGCAGCTATTCTCATGTTAGTTTGTCAGTAATTACGCAAGTCGGATGTAGTACGAGCCTGACCTGACAGCGCATGCCCCGTGCTGATGTAGAGCTAAACATTAAACGACGCACGGCGACGCCGAATGGAGTCAAGCGGATGGAGTCGGAAGAAGTAGCGCAGACTGGGTAGCGCTAAATGCACACGGCGTCCGTGTTCGCCCCGTCTCCCCTTTTGCAAACGACCAATTTGAAGCGCGGAGCAGTATCCCAGACACTTCCGCTAATGGCAGGATATATCAAAGACTACGCAGGGGAGTCAAGAGGAACACCGTCCGTTTACATCCGGGTTCCTGTCTGCCAGACCGGATGTGTACGCATATGCAGAAAACACTACATACCAATGTAGCCGAGGGTTATGTTGCTCCTATACGTTATAAAATAATAACACGGGGCTCCGTAGTCTGCACCAACATGGCAACCACTTTATTCTCTTTTCACACACTCCACAAGAACCTTTTTCCTCTTCCCCTCCTTCCGTTGTATCATTCACAATAAAAGTCCCAGACACATGAAACACTGCTTTCCAGAGAGCTCTTAAATAAGTACAATTTTGAGGTACTTGTACTTTACCTGGGTTGTTTCCATTTTATGCTACTTTATACTTCTAGTCCACTGCATCTCAGAGGCAAATATTGTAGTTTTTACCCCACTTAATTTATTTGATATCTTTAGTTACTTTAAAGATTCTTAACAATAATACAAAATATAATCAATTATTATTTTACAACAATTATTGTTTTACAACAATTATTTTATCATGTATTATTATACGGTTAAAATAAAACTGGTGGTGAAATTCACCAGCTTCCTGGCAGTATATATAGTAAAAAAAAAGAAAGAAGCTCTACCTTTACCAGCTGCAACATTAAAGTGATACTTACACATCGATGCATTATGCAATATTATACTGAAATGGGCCGTTGTGCAGAATGAGCACTTTTACTTGTTGTACATGAAAAGTACATTTTCAAGCTAATACTATTAAATACAGGACTCGAAGACGTCGATTGGTTAATTCTTGGTTGCGATACAGGCGCTGATTGGCCACCGCGGACAATTCCTGGTTGATTTGTGGTTACAGGTGGATAGGTGATTGGCTGTCACAACCGAGAATTAGCTCGACTCACGGGTGGCAGGGAGCGCGACTCAAGTGTTGAGACTTCCATCAGCACGTCTCCTGAAGCGAGGTTACATCTAGATTAAAAAAAATGAAATTATGAAGATGAAATGGACAAATAATTTTTGTTATTATAAGTAGAATAAACTGTTCTAGCGTGTTGTGAATGGAGCTTCAGCACCACCTGCTGTTTAACATCTCACAAGGCAGGTTCATTATTTGATCCCAAATGTGTTGTTTTGTGGAGCAAATGTCGGTTTTCGCTCGAGTTAACACAACACCAACGTCCATAACTTACTAACAGTCTATAATCCATACCTATCCGGGCCCTTTAATGCCACAGTAAATCAAGAGTGCCTGTAAATACAACACAGCTTTTTATATGCAACAAGTGGCTCCGTGGCGCAATGGATAGCGCATTGGACTTCTAGGTTGATCCGAAGGGATTCAAAGGTTGTGGGTTCGAGTCCCACCGGAGTCGACTTTTTGATTCGTGTAGCCCTGAAACCCTATAGCGATATGTTAGTTACATATTAACGAAAACACGCACATATCAAGAGTTTACAGTTCTTTTTGTGTAAACTGAAATCGTGTCATTTGAAAGGTAGAGAGCCAGCTTGTTCAAACGTTTACATAAACGAGAAGGGTTACTCTCATTAATATGCGTTCCTATCTGTAGTAAATGCGCTCTAAACATTCTACTGTAGTTTGCATATATTATAATATGAATCTATTTGACGTTATATAGCTGACATAAATGTTAGCTTAGCTAGCTAGTTAGTAGTAAAAATAATCAAATTAATGTGTAAGGAGCGAGATTCAATCAAGGTTGTTTCCGATTGTATCCTTCAAAATAAAACATTCGCATTATACAAATCATAGAGTGCACTACAGGAACAGTTATCAGTTCATTTACTGCTATTCTGTTATTAAAAGCACGCATAAACGAATGCATTTATGGGCATGTATATAGTACAGATGGTATATTTCGATCACCTTTAACTGAGACGAACATTATGACTTGTTTTTATGCGGGAGATAATACCGACACAATGTGCTATTACTTTGAAGGCAAAGAAACGGTTTCGTCCGGAAAACAATGTCGCCCATCTGTTTCCAGACGAGACCAAATTATGTTGCACCGGGTGTAACCAACGAGCTAACGTTAGGCTAGTTAGATATAGCTAGCTAGCTTTAGATTCTTACCCGCGTACGCAGCTGTATGATGAACACTAAACACACGATTATAGAGGGATACGAATGGAACTCGTTGGTGTCACTTTATTTTACAACCACCACGCTGGTGTCGTCGACGTCTTCGGTTTAATTGTTTTCATCATTAGCCGATCCTGTGCTGGTCAGTTAGCTAGTTAGCCTCTTCAGCTAGCTAGGTACAGTAGCGTATGGGAGTCAAAGTTAGCTGTGACTTCCCCGGGTGTCTGGTGGCCTGATCTCACATTTTCGGACACGTCAAGGTAAACAGTCATCGGTCGGCGAGCTTTAAAGCGAGCTAGTGAGTTAACGAGCATTTGGCGGCGTGTCTTTTGCTTTTTACCATGTAGTGAATGTGCACGTCAGCTGGTTAAGTTCGAGAAAACACGACACGTTGGTGTTTTCTGTACTTCATGAGCTGTTACTACTGTGACTCCCACTGGCCTACCCGGAGCTAACGTCGGCTAGCCTCTGGTGTCATACTCATCAATATGTTGGGAGTTTTATCAATTTTATGTTTTTTTGTTGATTGCACAACTGTCACATTTCCCTGACCATTACAATCACATGTTTTTTTTTAAAAGATTGGCTACTGTGTCAATTAATAATATTTATCCAGGTCATAGGCAATTAAGAAGACAGAATCACACTGAGGGGTTTTAATCCCTCTTTTATGCAAATCTTTAATTCCGCCTTCAACAAGTTTTCTTGGTAAAACGTGTCACCAGGGGATCTGTATTGATTCCATGGTTAATATTTTACCTGTCCTACCACACTGAACGAGCAATATCAATCAGCAGTGTTTTAGTCCCGTTACTGTAAAATGAAATGCTGAGATGATTTTGTATTAACGTAAGACTGTGACAAACTGATTGCAATTTCACAAAGTCCAAGTCGACATATGAACACATCTTGTCTTGTCTGACACACACAAGATATTAACTTTATTATCACTAAGAAAACCAGTGAAAATATGCTGATTTGAGAGGCTTGGAGCAGCAAATTGGTGGTTTTCTTTGCCTGGAATAAGTTGAACGATGAATCGATTAACAAAATAGTTGCTGATTCATTTGGAGGCAGTCTGCTTTATTGTTTAATACTTTCAGGCCCAATATGAGAACACAAGCCCTGCCATTTAAAATACGATTTTTAACTTTTAATTTCCCTTCAAGGTTCCTAAAATCTGTCTCTTGATTTTGGGGGCTGTGATGTCGGAGCCCAAGACCCCCACCCCCACCCCTGCTGGCGACACATACAAAGGATGGGTGTTCAAGTGGACAAATTACATCAAGGGTTATCAGCGGAGGTGGTTTGTCCTGAGCAATGGGCTTTTGTCCTACTACAGGTAGGCTTTCCTGTAAAACACACCAAATTGAAGGATAGCAATGATCATGTCACCAGAGAAACCAAACTACTGATCAGCTGTTTATTAAGCAGGAAGGCAATCAACCTCAATTTATTCACTTTTATTTCCTCCTGTTGAATTTCGTTGTCTGATCGAAGCCCAAGTTTTGATATTGTACTCGCCGAAACACAATCGGTACACATGCTGTTTTTTTTTTATGCTTGGTTACATTTTCCTCAAAATGTCGAATCAAACCCCCTCTGATTATTAGGACCCAAGCAGAGATGGGCCACACGTGTCGAGGCACAATCAACTTGGCCACAGCAACGATCGCTGTGGATGACGCCTGCAACTTTGTCATCTCCAATGGCGGAGCACAGACCTATCACCTGAAGGCCAGCTGTGAAGTGGAACGTCAGCGCTGGATCACTGCCCTGGAACTGGCCAAAGCCAAGGCAGCACGCATGCAGGCTGAGTCAGGTACAACACAGGCAGACGGGGGGGTGGGGGGGTGGGGACAAGTATTCAGTGTCTTGTGAAAGCCTCTTTATTCTTAAGTGTTTTTTGCTTTGATCATAAACAGATGACTCGGGGGATGACTTCTCCCCATCTTCCCCGCCGGTACCACCCGGACAAGGTGGCGGATCACAGAATTCAGAAGTCCAGTCTGCTCTCAGAACACTCGGCAGCAAGGTGGAGGACCTCAGCACCTGCAACGATCTAATTTCAAAGCATGGCTCTGCCCTCCAGAGGTCAGGCTTTACCACACTATTGCTCTCTCTCTCGCTCTCTCTCTCTCTCTCTCGCTCTCTCTACATAGGAATGAAGGATCCAAAACACATGCATCTAAAACATAAAACATGACATGAAGAAAACCTTCTTTGAAGTAATGGCCTTGTGTCCAGAATATCATATCACTGTTGCTTTGATTTGTAAAAGAGCATGTAAATGCACAAACGCTGCAGTTGACGGACAAAACAAGCACGAGTTATAATAATAAACCTATTAAGCCTGAGGCTGATGGCTTTTTACAGTGTGTTTTGATGATATATGGTCCCAACTCCTTATTCACGTTGTACATTTTTCATAATCATTGCAGGTCTTTATCAGAACTGGACAGCTTGCGTATGACTGGAGAGGCTGGGGATAAGATCCGCCAGGTGACAGAGAGGGCCACGCTGTTTCGCATCACCTCCAACGCCATGATTAATGTAGGTGTCGCCCTCCTCGCTCAGTTTATCTGTTTCTTGTCTGTGTTATAATGTACAAGATTCTCATATTCATTGAATGTCGCGTTCCAATGGTCTCCAGTTTGAAGCCTGTTGGATGTTTTGCCCCCCCCCCCCACAGGCGTGCCGAGACTTTCTTGCCCTCGCTCAGGGTCACAGCAGGCGGTTGCAGAAAGCTCTTCAAGCGGAACGGGACCAGCGGGTCAGGCTGGAGGAGACTTTAGAGCAGCTGGCCAAGCAGCACAACCACCTGGAGAGAGCGTTCAGAGGGGCTGCACAGGCTAATGCTACTTCCGACAATAAAAGTAATAACGTGACTACTGCAAAAGGCAAAATGCTTGTCATGGAAAGGTTAAAACGGGTTCGTTCATAACTGTAAATGGGTTTTCAGTCTCTGCTGGGCCGGGAAAAGGTGAGGCCAGCGACGAGGACGACGACAATGAGTTCTTTGATGCCATGGAGGAAGCGCCCGAGTTCATCACTGTGCCTGCAGACCCGCGGTTCCACAAGTCAGTGCACACTCATTCGTCACACCGCAAATGCAGCCACACAAAGAGTTGCTTGTGAACTGTTGGGTTGCCTCAGGCCATTCAAACTGTCAAGTATTTCTTTTGTTCAACTCAGTTCTTGGTAGGACAAACAAGTATGAGATGTGATAAATTCACACGGGTTGATGGCTTCACCCCTCCTTTCGTCAGAATTAAGTGTTGACCCAGTTTATGCTCCATTTCCTTGTATGACACACTGGCAGTGAATGTAACCGCGACGTTTTCAGACACTTAACGATTCCCTTTGTGTTTAAATCTCTTCACAGAAGGTCGAGCAGTAATATCAGCGGTTTCAACAGTGACATGTGTCCCGATGATCAATCGGTAGGTTTCATTCTGGCCTCTTAAGATAGCTGTTAAAAGACTGGTTCACCTCATTAACATGATTCTAACCATCATTTATTACTATAAATATAAATTACAAAGATGTTTTCAAAGAAACACAGTAAATCTGTTTCGAAAGCTTTGTTATTTCCAGAAATATGCTGTTGCGCTAGTTTATTGACAGAATTTTCTGCCCTTTTTAGCTTAATGAGGAGCCTCTAGCGATGAACCCGGAATCTCCCTCACAGGAGTTGGTACCACTGAAGAAGAGGCGGACGCGCATCTCGGACAAACCCAACTACTCTCTCAACCTGTGGAGTATCATGAAGAACTGTATAGGCAAAGAGCTGTCCAAGATCCCGATGCCTGTGAGTATTCTCTTTAGAGGTTACTCCGAATTAAATGCGACTTCCAGGCAGTTTGTTCGTCAGCCTTTCAAGTGAAAGGCCTCAGGCAGTTCCACCCCCTCGTCTAAAGTCACCATTAGCTGCTCCCTTTTTTGTCTTTGTGTTGTCACCAAAAATGCTTTCACCGTGAGAAGCGAACAAAGTGATGCGGCCACAATCAGTACATCACAGACCTCTGGCAGCAGCATTCTACTGTGACGTGGGTTTGATGAAAACACTGCAAAACACCCTATAGGAGTCATCGGTGGTTAACATATCTCTGTTGAGAGGTTGAATGACCAATCAGAAACAAGTACAGTTTGTTCCTTCAGAGACTTTCCGGAGATTGATGCCTGTGACCTGTCTTGACCACGTGTGCTCCTCCAACAGCACTTTTTCAGTCATTACGATAATTCCTAATAACCTGATGCCTGATATGTGTTTGGTTCGGCTGAATGCAGTCATCAACAAACTACACGTAGCACACTTTGTCTGAACATTAACACAGTAAATGAGGAAAAACTAAATACACAGATTCAAGCCAACATGTAAAGATGAAAATATTCCACGAGACAAAAAACGAACAAACCGGCCACATCCTCTGTTTTTTCATCATTATTACTGCTTATCATTGTTTGTAGTCTCACTACCTTGTCTCTTTCCTTCTTTTCTTTTGTCGTTACGCATCAGCCAAAAGCCGACCGCGTCACAAACATACCCTCACCTAATCTTCCATCAAACTCAACCTGATAGTATCATACAATCATACAATGTGCTCATTATGCAAACGGTACATCGCTATATTAAGCCCGCTCAGTATCTACATTGGTCACAAAAGAGGGATCCTTATCAAGATACTTTGTTTAAAGTATGTGGTAATGTTTTTAGATTGGCCGATATATCGTTATCACATTTAACAAAAAAAACAACAATATCGGCTTCAACAATCCAGTATTGTTAGGGCTATAGTATAATATATAATGAACTATACTGTATATGTTATATAGTATAAGTGCACGCTGTATATTTCCATGTGTAAGTGGGTGTGAGAGTAGAATTTCAAGCTAAATGTTGTGGGCACTGTGAATGAGAGGCACCGCTAACATCGATCCATCTCTAGGTAAACTTCAACGAGCCCATATCCATGCTGCAGCGGCTGTCGGAGGACCTCGAGTACCACGAGCTCCTGGACAAGGCCTCCAAGTGCCAGAGTCCGCTGGAGCAAATGTGCCACGTGGCCGCCTTCTCCGTGTCCTCCTACTCCACCACCGTCTACCGCACGGGCAAACCCTTCAACCCTCTGCTGGGAGAGACGTACGAGCTGGACCGCCGGAGAGAGAGCGGCTACCGCTCCCTCTGCGAGCAGGTGAGAGGCACAAGTAACCCGGAACGATGGAGAGATAAAGCCAAGGAAGTGAAACTGAAGAAACAAATAATGAATGAATGAATGAATGAAAGCCAGGGAGGAAGGCTTGAGAAACAATAATCCCACTGACTCAGCGTTTTTGACAGTGTGTTAAGATAAGAGATAAGATAAGATGATCCTTTATTAGTCCCTCAGTGGGGAAATTACAGGATTACAGCAGCATTGCTCACAAGTAATAAAATGAAGATAGAAATCAAGTAATATGAATAAACTAAACAGTAATAAAAAATATGACAGTAAAGAAGAATACAAAATATACCAGTATATACAGACGGAGTAAAATGTAAAATGTAAGATAATACTTAAACGTATTGGATATTGCACGGGATATTGCACAGGATTGCACGGATTAGATAATAGTGTTGCTTCCTTTTTGGATTCTTTGAAGGATAAACAGAGAAGGAAGTAATATGTGTCGAAAGAAATCATGGCTTGAAACCCATGTTTATCATAATTGCTGCTGCTACAAACTAATTTCCCCCTGGGGATAGATAAAGTTTCTATCTATCTACAGATCTATGTATCTATCTATCTAATTGACGGTTAGAGGAGTCGTGGTTAAACCGACATGATTACATCTTTGATTGTAATTATTTGTGGTAGCAAACGTGTCGTTATTATGGTAATGGCGGCATTGTGACATAACGATACAAGAATCTGATGAAAATATCATTTTTGTGATCATTTGGTGCACACAAAAGGGGAGGGGCGACAGCAGGACGCAGATCGGAGGCTCATTGAGTCCGATCCAGTCTCGTGTCCGGTGATCATGCAGCTGCGGGGGAGGCCGGTGTTTTGAGCTGCTTGATCACTTGGTTTGCCTTTCGTCAAAAACGTCTCCAGACAAAGTCATTCCGGGGAATTGTTGCATCTCAACCGATAAGCTGTTGAATTGTTTTCCGAATACTTGTTGACAGCCCGTCCTTTGTGACGCGTACAGCTTCATTCTATTTTTAAAACCAAATGTACCCATCACGTCTTAAACCTTTTTCTCAGGTGAGTCACCACCCCCCCGCAGCAGCGCATCATGTGATTTCTGATCGTGGCTGGACCCTGAGGCAGGAAATCACTGTTGCCAGCAAGTTCAGGGGAAAATACATCTCCATTATGCCCTTAGGTAAGACACGGTGCGGTTCAGAACAATACTATACACGCCTTTGCGGTCCGAACACAGCTGAGGGTGTGTCCTCGCAGCTCTTCCTAAACCCGTATGGAATGCACGACTCAGTTGGTGTTTCTGTAAGAGATAAGTTCACGAGGCCTGCGGAATGTGACAGAGAGCACACCTTTTGTCTGTTGAAAGGTCAACCGTGCGTTTTGTTCGGGGAGACTTATTCACGTTTCTGCCGTCTCCATTTTGTTTTTCCTCACAGGCACAATACACGCCGTCTTTGAAAGGGGCGACAATCACTACACGTGGAAGAAGGTTACCACCACCGTGCACAACATCATCGTAGGAAAGCTATGGATCGATCAGGTGAGACTGACGAGAGTTAAAAGTAGGGTTGGGTATCGTTTGGGTTTTTTCCGACACCGGTGCTAAAACGATACTTTTAAAACGATACCGGTGCCTAAACCGATACTTTTTTCTTCAAATTGAACAATATATTAACTCTTTAAAGTATACTATAAATATAAATAAATACAAAACACTTTGCTTCAAACTACAGCTTCAAACTTTTAAACTTCAAACTATGAACAATATGTTAACAGTTTACAGTATACTTAAATAAATACAAAACACACACACGCTCTGTACACGCACTACAGCTTCAAACTTCAGCAATTATTTTGCAGAAATATGAGCATATTTGCCTTCTCTTGCAAAATACGACCTCTCCTGACTTATTTAATTTTATTGAACCAGTTGGTGGCTCTAATGCGCCAATTCGTCATTTGCCAACCGCCACTACACCTCAAAGAAGAAGAAAGTTTCGCGTGCCTGTGTTGTGCTTATGAGCGGCAGCGTTAAGTACCAGGATGTCGATGGAGGAAGTCAGTAGCCTGCCAGCCGTTTGACAGATCTCGTTCTTTGTTTTTTTTTCAATAAATCATGGCCGAAGCTTCGTCACAATGATGGAGGGGTTTGTTTCTAAGCGCGCTCCTCACTTATGAGTGAGGAGCGGAGGACCTAGGACGAGCTAACCTAGGACGGAGTCATCAGTCGTGTAAAAAAAGTATTTCAATCGGCTCAGGCACCGAAATCTGCGTTGCATTTCGGTCCGGTAGATGCCGGTCGTATAGGAACCGGTACCATACCGGCACCGGTTTTCGGTACCCAACCCTAGTTAAAAGTAAGATGCCACATTTATACATACAATTTTGACGCATTGATGTTTGTTTTTTTATACACTGGGAAAATTGCACGGCATTCTTTTCTACTTCTTATTGTTGACAATGCGCCTTGCTTTGTGCTCCACATGTTGTTTTAGGTGACACACAAAGCGGTGCCAGACTTACATGTGTACACAGTGTCTTCATTGTCATGCTCCCAACCCTGAATGGAAGTTTAAACTTTTACTCGTTTTGAAAATGTCTCCGCAGTGTCAGCGATTTACTTCAAAACTTTCTTTTTTCGTCCTTTCTGCCAGTCGGGGGAGATTGATGTGGTGAACCACACCACCGGAGACCGCTGCCACTTGAAGTTTGCGCCTTACAGCTACTTCTCCAGAGATGTTGCCAGGAAGGTGAGGGGGGAGGGGGGGAGGGGGGGAGGCCGTGTGACAGCGTGTGATGTGTGGCAACATGGGTTGCTGATAACCCCAATAACCCCAACATACAACATACAACTTATTGGGTATAATCACGCTATAAGAAGACTTCCATGCCTTCCACCCTGTGACCAGTCTTTTTAGCTTAAAAGACCCATGATGCTTCACTCCCCTGTTAACCCTCTCTCTCTCTCTCTGTTCTCTCTTCAGGTGACAGGTGTGGTGATGGACAAGGACGGCAAGGCCCACTACGTGCTGTCAGGCACGTGGGATGAGAAGATGGAGTTTTCGCGGGTAATGCAGAGCAGCAGAGGAGAGAATGGCACGGAGGGCAAACAGAAGACAGTCTACCAAACCCTCAAAGCCAGAGAGGTTTGGAGGAGGAACCCTCTACCGTAAGTACCATCAGTGCATGGCCAGGTGTGCGTAACGTTGTGCTCTAAATATTACGACGGACTGAAAAGCACTAAAAAGACGTCAGTGATCCAGCAAAAATGTCATCATACCACTAAGGTACTGCCTTTCTTGTAGAACTACTTGTAGCTCGAGAAGATATAGTCTCTGTAGCGCCGGTCTGCCCTCGGTCCAGAGAACGAAGAAGTAGAACTGGATCCATGTGCGTTTGGATTAAAGGTCTACTCGGCCCTTTGACCTTTCAGTGCTGGTCTTCCTCTTTGCTCTACCACAGTGAGGGAGCGGAGACCATGTACTACTTCACTGCCTTGGCGCTGACCCTAAACGAGCACGAGGAGGGCATGGCTCCCACCGACAGCCGGCGGCGGCCCGACCAGCGTCTGATGGAGGACGGCCGCTGGGACGAGGCCAACTCGGAGAAGCAGCGGCTGGAGGAGAAGCAGCGCAGCGTCCGGCGGGAGCGAGAGAGGGAAGCTGCCAGCCAACGCACCTCCAGCCAGTCAGAAGAAGGTGAGTGTCTAGTGTGTGTTATCCGTGTTCCTCTCTACCATGCATGCGGGAAAATCTTGGAATCAAGGGGAAAACAAATTCTATGATTCCCCCTTTTCTCTTCCAAAAGCTGTCGACGAGGACTCTCTCACTGATCTGTCCTTAAAAAGCAAGTACTACTACATTGCCGCCTCCTCACGCTGTCATTTCCGTTTGAATCTTCTATCTAGATCGTTTCGTCTTTTTTTTTTTTTTTTTTGCGAACACAATTTGTCTTGTCTTCCAGGCGCGCCTCATGACAGCTACCAGGCACTTTGGTTCGAGCGATGCGAGGACCAGATCACAGGTGAGCAAATCCATATCTATAAGGGAGGCTATTGGGAAGCCAAGGACCGTGGCAGCTGGGAGGGCTGTCTGGACATATTTTGACCTCGGCATTGACGGCACAGTGCCCACAAAGAGACTGATGCACACCCCCACACCTCCCACCTGGACAGTTGACTCCCTCCAGTGGCTCTCTGTTCTAAGAGATCTCCAGGACTGTCGCTGCTGTCTGATCCAGCGGGGGAGCAGGGCCCCCCCCCCCTCTCCCTTTTCATCCCATTTCGGTTCCTGTCTCCTAGAATCTTAGCACCTAAACACCTTGTTGCCGTCGCACATCGGAAAGGACTGGAACAAAAACAAAACAAAAAATTGTACTGGATTGACTCGGGGTCAGGCTGAGAGGGGAGGAAATGAAATGCGCACTGCTTCCAAATCATGGGTTGATCATTGTTTCTAGTCTCTCCGCTCAAGTCTCAGATCAGCAGCACAGCAGGTTTTGTGCTGAACAATATGAGATAATATAGTGTTCCTGTTGTCATCCACAGCATTGTGTGCTTTGGTTAAAAAAAAACAAGGGGTTAGACCTGGTTAACATATACAATTGTGTATAGATATGATTCAAATAATTTCATTTAAAAAGTCAACTGGTGGCCTTCAAGACGTTAGCGAGGATTTCTTTCTTGTTTATCTCTCTGATTTAGTGTCTTAATGTAACGAAGTGATGGTTCTTGTGTGTGTGTGTGTGTGTGTGTGTGTGTGTGTGTGTGTGTGTGTGTGTGTGTGTATATGACTGCATATCTGCTCTTCCATCACTTTACAACACTGCCGCTGTGCAGTACACGGAGTTTAAAAAGAAGCGATTGTCTGAAAGACAGGTTGACCCATGTATAGTAGGTAGAAGAGATTTATTTATTTTTTCTCCATTACAAAAGGCCAGATGATGAAAATGTTGATGGTGGAAAGTTTGATTTGGCTAACGGGGCCCTTTCTCTTTGCCTTCTCTCGTTTGTGTTTAAAGTACATTTAAAGTGGATTTAAGGTTTCTTGGATAGAAATTCAATCTTTGAAGAAGTAGGGAAAAAGACTACACAACGAGCTTGTTCCAGTGCTGAGAACATCTCACATAAATGCAGTTTTATTTCATAATAATTATGGAAATTACCATTTTTCACAATATTGGAATAATATTCTTTCCATTTTGTACCCAGTGTGATATTTTTTGTGTGTGTGTGTGTGTGTTGAGAGGAACACGTACAAATAGGCAAAGGAAAAAAAATTCAAAATAAATGCTAGTGGTGAAAATTGACCTTTTGTATCTGCTGAAGAGTTCATACATATGCAAGTACATTTTGACACCAAAAACATGGGATATTGTGTGTGTGTGTGTGTGTGTGTGTGTGTGTGTGTGTGTGTGTGTGTGTGCGAGAATTTCACAATTTTGTTTGTAAGTGTACTTAAAAATTAATGAAACAAAGAATTTAAAAAGCATCGCAAATAACTATGATTTTATAAATGTATAGAAATTCATTTAGTATTGACTGTAAGGTAGTTTTATTTTTTCTTGTATTTTTGGTTCCAGTCATGTCATTGGAAAGTCTTCATTTTCAGAAAAAAAGGGAGTTTCTATACTTTACTGAGAGGGGAGATATGACATTGTTCAGTATTTTGTATTAACACGGAAAAAGATAATGTAATAAACAAATGCTGTGATGTCAAAAGAAATAGCTTTTCATACTGTTCTTTCATTTAATTTGCTCCGTTCATTATTAATCGGGTCGCAAAATGAACAACTTGCCAGATCAAATCTTTTGGGAGTTTCTGTCCTTCAGTAGGAGCTCAAGATGGGATGACAAATCTTGTCAATAAAAAAATGAAACCCAATGAAAACAGGTCTGTGTTCCAGTTGAATTTGTTCTGTGCATTAGTTCATTTTAAATCAATATATTACTGAATTTTCACAGGTATCAAAATGAGATTTTAAGCAAACGCTGTTTTAAGAATCCCGTTTCATTTGTACGTTATTGTTAAATTGCAAAATATATACCATGAAAGTTGTCCGCATTTATTAAAATAGTTGATGGTGAAAGCATGTTTTAACTGCTTTCCAGAAATGGGAGTATAAAAGACAACGAAGGGATATATGGAGCATCAAAACAGCTGCTTTAGATAAAAAGTAAATTAGCTTATTGCGGTATCATATTATCGGTATTGGCGTTAATGTTAAGCGTAAACATCAAGAAGCTGCACCATAGACATGCCGGGGTTGGATATGTTTGAGGCATTTGAGTGAAATGTGTCAATAAAACTCACTGAATACAGAAATGATCCATTTTAAAACGCCATTTTACAAAAGGAAAAACGTATTTCCATTCTGAAAAACGGGTATTAAAACAAGATTAAACCTACTAATCCTAGTTCTTCTTCAGCATCCAGACTTGTATTTACAGTTTAAGATTGAATCCGTGTTTATTGTCCCTGTGAGAGGAGCGGTTTCTTCCACTGGAAACATCACAAGCGCCTCTCCTGCCGTGTCATGCCAGCAGATTTATTTTTAGCCAATATATCTCTGAAAGGTAGACTGGAACCTACCATCCTATACATGGGGCAGAGAGAATTGGGGGGGGGGGGTGGGTGGAGGGGGTGCACCACATCGCACTCAGGACACACCCTGCCTACCATAGAGTATAGTGCAGTGCAGTGGACAAGAGGTGGTAGAGAGGCGGTGAGAGTTTGCATAACAGGCAGCTATACGGCCTGTACAGAGGGAGGGATGGGAATGCTGAATCAGTGAAACTGCATGAGAGGGTGGGAGAGGGAAGAGAGAGGGTAGACTGGGTAAGATGGACAGCACGAATCCTCTTCATTCATTTCACCTCTTGTTTGTGAATGTGGAGCTGGCCGTTAACCCTGTTTTACCTCGAGTCAAGAGACTTTAAATAGACTTTTAATCTCAGTACCGCTTTAGAGTACAGTGAAGCCGGAACTCCCCTTAACAGTTTCCAGCGAGCCCGAAGGGCGAGGTAAGGTTTCAAAAATCAATGTCTCCGCTTTGTGTTGCAGTTTGTGTGCCCAGTGACATCAACACTGGAGTAAGGTATACCTCCCACTGAGTGAAACCAGGGAAATCAAAAATACACGTGTCATTTTACGTCATTTGATATTGATGCATGCGGAATAAAAGCAGCGTACATGCAGAGAAAATACAACAGCAATCTGTGCGAGCGCCGCTCAAAACTAGATGCAGCATATTCAGTAATGGAGGATCACAAGATAAACGTCTTGCTGCAAAAATCCTTGCACTTTTTCCACTGTGTATCTGCCTGCTCTCGCTCAGATGGAGGTGGACGAGGTGGTGTGTTTGCCAAGGTTGTCCCGGGTCGCCGTGTGCGGCGGCACCCATGGCAATGAGCTGTCTGGGGTGTACTTGGTGAGAGAGCTGCTGAAGGTGAAGAAGGAAGTGATGGAGAAGAAGAAAGAGGAGGAGGAGGATGAGGAGGAAGAGCCTCTGTCGGTGCTGATGGTGCTGTCGAACCCCCGGGCCGTGCAGCAGTGCCGCAGATACGTCGACACCGACCTCAACCGCTGCTTCACTCACGCCACCCTCAAGTAAGGCGAGGAGAGGCGGCGCTGCTCGCGGTTACTGTCGTGGCGACGATGATCAGATTGTTTCTCTGTCTCCCAGTGGTCCCACATCAGGCGACGTCCCCTACGAGCTGATCAGATCCCGGGAGCTGAACGCCACGCTGGGCCCCAAAGGGAGTTCTGCGGCAGTGGATCTTGTTTGCGACCTCCACAACACCACGGCCAACATGGGCCTGTGCCTCATCGCGTACTCCGACTGCGACTGGATCTGCCTGCACATATTCAGACACCTGCAGGTCAGCGCAAAGTGTTCCTACTCACTCAAGTCAAATCAGTTCACCCTGCATGTCTGAGGAACTTTACAGATTTGGGTACACTTAAATTAAATGGAACAAAGAACTGAGATCGGTAATGCCGATGGAATCTAAAGTTAAAGAGCGACATGTCATTTTCAGAGGAAGATGCCAGATATACCAATGAGGTACATTCATTTTGAAGTCTCCAATAAAGAGTCATACTCCCTGGATTCAGTGGGGAAGCATGGCTTTGGTGAGTTTTTCACATTTACAATAACGCTAGTTTATCAAAAGCAACCGCTATGCGTGATGATCTCTGATATTTGTCATTAAAAGCCATGGAGATCGGCCCCCAGCCCCACAGTGTGGTGAGGTCAAACATCTATACGGCAATGAAAGATGGCGTGCAGCACATGCTCGATTGGGTTTGTTTCTTCAACTCAGGTACAATTTGAGTATTTTTGCTGCGCAAGTCCAAAATGCCACAAGTCATGCAAACTTGTGTGCGTCTTTTAAGCCCTTTTTGGGCTCGTTTTAAACCCTTCTTTTGTTTTCAGGCACTATTTTTGAAGGAGAGTGCGTGGATGTGTTCACCATGGTTAAACACATCGACTACCCAAGAGACAGTGAGACGCACACCATCACGGCAGCCATTCATCCTCAGCTCCAGGTACAGTCGGGAAACCTAATTGTACCTTCAAGCTTTATTGTCCTTCGGCAGATTTATATGACAGCTTAATTACCAGTATATGGGTTTGAATAGACCAGGGAGTGGAATAAATAACAAGACCAACACTGACTATACACGACAGCCAAACAAAATAAACTCAGCCTTTTGACTTGAGAAAAACAACATCCATTGTGTGCTTTGTGACAGGTGATGTAATTATTTAACAATGGAAATGCCATGTGTGTGCGTGCGTGCGTGGTGGAATTTTCATCGGTGTTGTAAACACGGGGTGGGACCTCGAACACAGTCATGAAACCGCATGCCAACATGCCTTCATACCAGCAACTGTAATTATCAGCTCTAAATTTAGATTACGAGTTGAAGATGCCAGAAAATGAGTCAGAAATGACTCGTGTCTCTGACCTTAATAAACCTTAAAGGGTAATCCACTGGCTCCCAACCTGGGGTTCGCGAGGCCTCCCCGATTTTAAGAGGTGTGAGACAGCTTGCTGTAAAAATATACAGTTGGCCTATATCCATTTCTGCGTCGAAAACTAAATGCAATTCTTATTTTAAAAGTTTGGATTATTGAGGTTATAAACCTTGAAAGATCTCACAGGCTAAAGGGACGGAAAGGGTTAAGAAAAAGGATAAATGTGACAGTGATGTGTTGATCACACTGCAGCTGGTGTTTTGCAATATCAGCACAAAACAGGAATAGGGAACAGGTGGGTTAAGTTTAAAGTAGAACAGTACTTTGTTGTCGGGGACTGACGTGAATAACCGTTGTGAACTCCACCTCGTGGTTTTAAGGGTTGTTCAGTATGTGGTGTCGCTGCAGGTGAATGACTTTTAATCATGACAAACAACCAGCCAACTCTGGATTTAAACAGGCTGGTTACTTGTACACCAAACAGAAAACTCTGAGCTTCTAGCGTCCCATTTAGCATCCATAAACTATGAGAGTGGCCTCCCGTATATATCTGACTTCTCATCTAGCTACTTTCCTAAAATGTTGACCTTTTAAAACAGACTGCTTTTGTGACCACTGCTCCAACAACTACAGTGAACAGCTTGTAGGGACCTATAGTTTGCTGTCGCTTTAACACCTCACATATAGACGTGGAGATTGCTAAATCTCACAGGTGTTGCTCGTTAGCAATCAACCTAATTGACTGTCCCCTCCACACAGGACCGAGATTTCTGCCTGCTTCACCCCGAAGACCCGCTGTTCCAGACTTTCTCGGGGGAAACTCTGAGGTACAAAGGAAGTGAACCCCTTTATCCTTTCTTCATCAATGAATGTGCTTATTACGAGAAGGGCATCGCTCTGTCGCTGGCCAGAAAAAGGCGCGTGACGATTCCCGCCATCCGGGTGCAGACAGAGCAGGAACGACAAGTGGCCGCACAGGAATTTGCATCAGAGGAAGAGGAGTGAGGATGGACTATAAAACACACCCGATATGAGACTGATGTGACTGTGAAATACATTTTTTACAAAAAAGCTTTTATTGAAATAACAGCAGTTGATTGGCACACGCACGTGTATGCTCTCTTACGCTCACACATGATACTTAAGTGTACAATTAACCGTTTCAGCTCACAACTGGAGCGTGAACAACACATTCACTGTAGATTCACGAAAGCACAGTCATACATGGACATTGGATGTTATAGTTACGCTACAGGGGGTTCAGGGATGGAACAATTTCTTGAATTAAAGGGTTGAATTATGCAAAATACAATCTGATTTGTCATGAGACCCATCAGACCACACATTTCTTTTCAGACATCCTTTAGTTTTTTTAATTTTTATTTATATATATATATATATATATATATATGCAAACATATAATTAACAGGGTATTATTCTTTTTTCTAAAATGAGTTTATTTTTGTAACACTTGTATTTTCAAAAAATAGAAATTCACAACTGACCACTACAGCAATATTCAGGATATGTTAAAAATAATTTAAGTGCAAAGTAATACTGTAGTTTATCGCAATATGGCCTTTAATTTACATTCATAATGCCCAACAGGGAAACACTGTTTCCCTTAAATCCTATTGAATTGAAATGGTGGCAACACATTTTTTTAATTAAAACAAATACAAATCAAATACATGACAACAAACAACTGAATTCACAAAAGGAAATCAATGTATAAGAGCATGTAACGAAACAACCAAACATGAAATGTTGAAAAATCTTTTGAGCTTTCCTGCAAAAGCCTACAAAATCAGTCAATGTAAAAAACAAATGCTTGCAAACAGAAAACAGTTCATTGAGTAAACTAATTATAAACACAATCGGACCTTCACAATGGCCGTGAATAAATAAACGAAACAAAAGGGACGCAACTCTTTTTGTAATAACAAAACAACATACACACACACACACACACACACACAATAGTCTCTAGTCGTTGCTACAACTGCAAACCAGTCATAATAAACTATCTTGTGGATGTGTAAAATGTGTTTGTCTTGCTGTCAGACAACATGGATCAAGTGCAACAAAGGGGAAATGTCACCTCACCCAATCAATGCGAGTCTTGGGTGTAGACAGACATGCAATAGACTGAGGAACAAATGCTGTCTGCCAATTCCGTACCCAATGTTGTTCTAGTACATATCACGTACTACTGTACACAATAGTCCCTTTTCACAGCAACCATTTTGACATGTCATAGCAGGGTAAACACTGACACAATTGTTGTTGTACCGATTGAAGCGTCATGTCTTGAAACTCTTTGTCAAGAGTCCACAACTTGATTGCGAGATCATTATGAAATGCGTCTTGGTGACAGACGAGGGTATAGAGGGGCAGAGATCCGGAGCCGAATCTTCAGCCTATGCCACCCGGTAGGCGCTCATGCGGTAGTAGTTCTGACTGTGACTGCGTGCCGCCCACACTAGCAGCGCAGCGGCCATCATGTGGAGCGGCGAGGAAATGAGGGCCAAGTAGAGGGACCAGCCCAGAGAGCCGTCCACCTTATCGGGCAGCATCGACACCCTGTGGAGCAAGTCCATCCCAGCCAGGTAGCAGCACACTGTGGCTAAGGTGCAGAGGCCTGCAGGGCACAAAATAAAAAAATGTTTTGCAATAAAACCAAAATTGTGATCTGAAAGACACAGACACTCTTTGAAACTGATTATCAAAGCATCTGCCACAGATGCACCAGGTATATCTAACCCTAACCATTTGGGTGATTCGTACGAAGCAAACTGCCAGTTACTAGGTTTTCATGAAGCTGAACAGGTCTTACCAGCCAGGAGGTGAAGTATTCCAATGCCAAGTGTGGGGGTGAGGCTTCGGCAGAGGCAGGCACAGAACCCAGTCAGGCCTGCCAACACCACCAGACCCAGGGACACCAGTGGCAGCAGAAACTGGCTCCTCCACAAATCTATGCAGACATGCACAAACACGCAAAAATGTATTAGTCTGTGTCACTAAGGTCTTCATTTATTCACCTTATGTGAGGAACCAGCCCTGACGGGGCATATTGGTCATAATGAATGCACTATGCAGTGAAGAGGCTGAATCTAGTTTTTACAGCTTAATGCAATTTATAACATTCAGCCCACTGTTCCTAAACGCTTATTATAGGTGAAATGTCATGTATGCACCTGTACGTATATTATGATTGTAATAAAGTTTTCTGAGGTTTTAATAAGGGTGTTTGTGACTGAACTTACAGGTGCGCAGCATGTCCTCTCCGCTGTTGTGGTTGCCTGGTTCTTTATACTTGGGAGTGAACTGCTGAGAGAGAGTGAAGCTTCGACACTCCAGCATCATCTTGGCATCTGAAAGAGGTTATTTATTTACAGTATACGCATGTCATGTACTGACAATACATAAAAGATGCACGAAGTGGCCCGAATGAATTCGGGGAATGCGCCACACCTGGTGGAATCTACCTGAGACAAGGTGGTGCTGTGACCTAACAGACAGAGCTCGTGACTCATCTGTGTTATGCAAACTGTCCTTCAGCAGGTTAGCGCGGCTAACGTACCTCGCTCTTTGTGCCAGTTGGTAGAAACGAGCACACACCGCCACCAGAGGCCCACGGTCCCGTTGAGGCGAAACAAGGTGTCGCTGTAGGTTTTCTCATCGAACTCCCCGTCCATGAACTCCTCGTACAGTGAGCGCAGCTCGGACACGTTGGCCTCTCCGCGCACGGCGGGGCTGCTGTACTGGTACCAGTGCTGCGTCCCGATGGCCACCGACAGATACACGGTGGCCAGCACGCTCAGCACGCAGGCGATGACCAGAGCTGTAGCGTAGCGGTTGTCAACCATTGTTCACCGAGCCAGAGACACGTCCAAAAGGGATTAAGTTGACGCCAGTGGTCGGGTCGAGTCGTCACTCATCAATTTGGTCAATTCTGTAATTGCTTTCGGACACACACACTCTTAGCCAAGTCACTGATCGTGGTCAAGTCAGCGAAATACCCTGTGTAACAGCTAAAGACAACCGTTCCTTTTATTGACCGATACTCGTTTCCAGTGCTGTCCTAATAGTCCGCGTCAGCAGCCCTGCAGGCCGGCTTGGATGCGCCATCTGTTCCCATGTCCCACTTCCACAGATGGTGAGTGGCTTGACGCTGCGAGTAAAACACTAACGTTAGTCCGGGACAACAGCCCCCGTTCTTCACCAAATACACAAAAGCGGGCCTGTATTAAAGGATGGGCTACGTTATTCCAGCATGGAAATTGAAATTGCATGGGTCTATTTTGGACGGCAGCGTAAAGTCGGGTGCATCCGAGATGATAAGAGTTCTAATACACTAATCCATGCGTTTTCCTCTTCCGGTTCCGCTGATGAGCGGTATCTTTTTTTTCTTTCTTTTTTCCGTAAACGTTACTGAGAGGAGTTTTGGGAGCGAGATGAGCAACACAGGAGCATTATCATAATAGAAAATAAAAGTCTTCAAAGAAATTATTATGAATTCAATTTTCATAGGGCTGCAACAACTAGATGCAATGAATATTTCGGTGCTTAATCCTTTGGTTAAAAAGGCCCATTACACGCTCCCAGAGCCCATGGTGACTACTATAGATGCTTTATTTATCCTGACAAAAGTTTTAAACAAAGTAACCGAATAGCTGGCACTATAAGACAAAGTAAAGAAGTATGTTTTCTGATTTAAGCCCAGAACCTGAACATTTTGGGCCTCTTTCCGTGAAAAAAATCACTTAAAGATGATCCAAATCGACCAACTCTCTAATTAATTGGCTTTTGTTCAGCTGTATTGGCTGTATTCAGCTGTATTTGTAGCGTGTGAGCTATTTGTGGCAATTAAAGGCATTTGAATATCAATATATTTACTATAATTTCATCATTCATTCAAGAGTCTTGGTCAAACAATCTAACCGTGAGGGTGACTACAGAAAGCAAGACAACATTTTGTAAAGAAACGTTCATTTCTTCATCCCGCAAGTAAAAAGCTGAATTAATAAGCAATAAAGCACCCCCTTGTTCAATACACTATGCAGGGATATAGCCAGGATTTTAAAAGGCCAAGCTCCAATTACTTCCCATCCAACCTCAGAAAACCCTGACCACAACACCAAAAGAAACAACTCTAAAACTCAGTATTTTCATTCCAACAATGAATTTAATTTCATATAAATAGCATTTCCCAACACAAAGCTCTAGATGCTGGTTCAAAAATGTCAAATGAATTATATTCCATTTTAAAACTACTTAAATCAGGCAATTAAAACCCTCATGTGTGATATTTGACTGCAGAATTCCACCAGTTTGCTAAAACCCCCAAATTGATTATTTTGTTCTTTTTGTGAAAGTCATCTGCACTTTTTATTTCTTCTCTTAAACACTAGCCCTATTTGGCCTCTGCTCGAAAATAGCATACCCATACTAAGGAGACCACAGTTCTGTAACTACAAGGTCTATTTTAATAATTTTTGTGTCTATAATCAGATCACAACACTGGGGAGATTGTTCAGTGGGTAATATTGTGTATATGTTGCTGGTTAATATAGTAAATGAAGACATTACACAGCTCAAATTGAAAATATTCAGGTTCGCCTGAAAAAAAGCACTTTTATTGATATTGTGTTTTTTAAATAATGCAGCAGCTCCCTAAAAACTCTCCCAAATCATTGCACAACTGATCAGTAGTTGCTGAATAAAGGTTAAAGTGGGATAAAGTGAAGAATAAGAGGCTTTAGTACAGAGAGGTCACGCAAGGTCATAATTTTCGAACCAGCTGTTGCAGCTCTTACATTGTACTTTTATATACTATATAACGATATATTTCACTTTTTTATCACTCATATTATTCAATACATCCAAATACAGCTGCTAGGAATCATTTTGAGATTCCTAACATCATCAGAGTATGTTTCTGGCTGTCATCCATAGGATTTTTTTCAGTTCATGTGTGTGTATTGGGCTCCAGCTCCTCCTATGATTGGTCGATCTCAGTCATTGAGCCTGCATTCGACGCAGAGTCTCAGGAAGGCGGGTGTAGAATTTGGTGTTGATTGACAGAACTTTCAGCAAGTAACGTTGCAAGAAGTGCCGCTTATCCCCGAGCGTAAAATTCTATTGGCCGAAAGTCTGACCCCTGGTCTGTGAAGCCAGGTGAAGCTGAAGGGTCTCAGCTGAGCTCTGATGTCACAGTGAAATGCTTTAACTTCAGAAATTAGTTGAAAAATAAATAATGTTGCTGAGCACTTTCATGGTTAAGTTAAGTTAGTAATAGCTGCAGTAATGTATACTGTAATTTGTACGGCTATTAAGATGCCATGAAAGTGTCAATAGGTTGACTGTGTCTCTATCATACATCAACTTATCTTTGTATTACCTGCAGGAAACATCATCAAAGAGTTTATCAGGACAGCAGGCTGAAGGAAGAGCAGTTGGAGCCGTGGAGTCTCAGGTCTAACAGTGGCTCATTTATAAGATGTTGACATTTCTTTGCTACATATTCAGAATATTGATCGATAGGGCTGCATCTACCAATTATTATGAATTATCTGACTTTGCTTTTGTTGATTGATTATTTAAAATATATATAAAATAGTAAACAGTGCAAAATGTCCATCACAACTTCCCAAGTTGCTTCTTTTGTTTGACAAAGGAGTCCAAACTCAATGATATTCAGTTCAGTATCATTAAACAGAGAAAACCAGCAAATGTTAACTTATGATGGATACTATCACTTATATGAATGAAATATTATATATTATTATTTGTCATGTTTGTAATTGTGTTCTGCACTGTGTTATATGGCCTGTACTGTTACCTAACAGAAAGAAAGAGGGGCCCGGCTTTGATCCCTTCTATGTGGAGATTGCTTGATTCATGATAAGTTGGTGTATGATAGAGGCACAGTAAACCTATTGACACTTTTATGGTATCTGTAACTTGTGTGGTGAGGAACCAAATGCAGTACGACGGACACACGGAATAGTTGGAACTAGACTTTATTCCAGGCAGAACATACAACAGGCAAACAGTCTTGGATCTGCACACATGTAGAAATCCACTCAGTAGAACGCCAAGCCATCAGGGGAGAAGGCAGACAGAAACCAGAGGAAGCAAAGGCAGAATCTCTTGGTCGGGGACAGAAGGCTGAGTCGTTACCCGGGGCTGAGGCGAGGCAGAAAAGTCCAAACAGGCAGGGTCGGCAACGGGAAAACAGTTGGAGGGTAAACGCGGGGAAAGTCTGTCATAATGCGGAGAATGATCTGGCAGTGTTAGGGCATCAGAGTGAGATAGAGTGACAGGAGAGAAGGGGCAGAGCTCTGACAGTATCTTAATAGCTGTACAAATTACTGCAGCTATTACTAACTTAACCACGAAAGTGCTCAGCAACATTATTTATTTTTATTTATATTACTTATTATTGACCACTTTCTTTGTCAACTTAAACAAAAGGAGAATGTTGCATATAATGAGCAAATGGCAAGTTTATACGAACATCTATGGTAAAGATTATGCTTACTGTGGTAGCCTTACGTCTTTTTCAACATAACTGTATTTTAAAATGCTTCTTTTAGGTGAGAGCCATTACATAAATGGCTCGTCACCGAGTCTTCCACAAGCTGCTAGCTTGACAACTGAGAGTACTAACAATCACCATGTTTGTTGTTTACGTTCATTATATGTTTGCGTTCATAATGCTAATTTTGGTAAAGTGACTTTTGAGGAAGGCCTGAAGGGACGGGCTGTCAGTGGTGGCAACTTGGCGACTTTCTTGCGAGATGTAGCAACTTTTAGAGCAAGTGTTGCTTGCTACTTTCATTGGAAAAGGCATGGCAACATTGTGCTGGGTTTATCGGCTGGATGATTATTTAAATTTAGCGTACTCTTGCTAGATTCTCAAGATTACCAATCCTGCCTTCAATGTTCTTTTACATTAAACATGACTTGATACATTTTGTATTTACCCACCAAAATTGCAAAACATCACACAAGAGACGATTTCAATTCCTCAAAGATTGTGTATTGTGATCATTGTAAATGTTTTGACAGAAATTGTACAAACTAAAATATATATCCCAGAACACAGCATGATTACATAAATACACTTCCTATAAATATGAAAATTGACAGTGCATTATTTTTGACATATATGTATACCATTACCTTTGATATAACTTCCTTCAAACAAGGGTGAAAGTGATTTCCAGTGTGGCTAGTTTTACTTTTTGATTAATTTGACAGTAAGTAAGTTTATCCGAAGATGTAAAAGACTTAGACTACAAGAATCTTAGATTTTTACTGACAACAAAGTCATTTTTCATACCAGTGATGGCATTCATGTATTGATGTAAAGTCAAATGGAAATCAGCACTAATGCTATTGTTGGCTTGACAGTAGCCATGACAACACTACAAGGCAGGATGCGGTGATGAGACTCATCTTATGACTTCCACTTGAAGCTGTCGTTGCTTCAGTTGGTGCAGCTGCAGCTGCAATCGTAGGTGCCGCTGTTGAAGGTGCGGCAGTGAAACAAACCATTAGTTTGACAAACATTTGTGCAACTTTTGACATTTTTGATCAAATAGCACTCATTATTGCTTACATGCGCCATTCACAGTGATTGAGGTGGGGTCAATGGTCAATTCGGGGACGTCTGAAGCATCCATCAATGCTTGTAGAATCACAGTTGCATCAGGAGCAGATGTCGTGTTAAAGTTAAGTTCCACCTCATTGATGACCGATCCACTTCTGCAGAAGGAGAAACAAAAAATGTAGTTTGATGTGTTAGAATTATGCCACTATTATTGAATTGTAACAATTGTAAAACTGTATCTCTCAACATAATACCTGAATCTCAACAATCTTGAGAAGAGGAAGGAGGAAGGGAATCTTCTTTTGTACACACGATCAACCTGCAGAAACAAAAATGAAGTTGTATTTAAACGACCAGTGTGTAGGTTTGCGGGGGATCTATCAGCAGAAATGAAATAAAACATGCATAACTATATTTAATGAGTTTCGTCTGAAATCAGCTGTTACTATGAATCTAACTAAGAATTTGTTTTTGTTGGCTTAGAATGAGCCCTTCATGCCTATATAGGGAATGGATCCTCCCCACGGAGTTTGCCGTGTTGCAACACAGTGTTCATACAGTAGCCCACAAATCAAATACTGGCTCTACAGGGAGCGTTTTTATGTTTGGTTGAGGTCATGTAGTTTTCCGACATGCTAGTGAGTCTGCAGTAATGTGAGCCGCGGTTTTGCAATCGCCGGCTTACGCTTTCCGGTAGGAGTGAGCGGAGGGCCATTCAGTTTGTTGTTCCTCTTAATGTCTCCTTCATTAATTCCTTCTGGAAATTTGAATATGTGATTTTTTTATATCTAGTATGTATACTCTCTCGTAAGTTTTCAGTCCTTTGATTGGGTGCTTAAGCTCTGTGATAAAATAATTCAGTAGTTGAACCAGCAGGTTTTATTCGAAGTGTGAGACTTACCCCTGTCGTTACCATGTTGGATCGAGTTTTGTAAGCTTCAGTTGATGGATCGTTAAAATCAGGTATAAAATCGACATTCACAGATCTGAAAGTCAAGGCTGCTGTTATCGGTGCTGCAGTCGGTGCGGCAGTCGTAGCTGCGGCTGTTGGAGGTGCGGCTGTTGTAGGTGCAGCTGTTGTAGGTGCAACTGTTGTAGGTGCTGCAGTGGTAACTGCGGCTGTTGTTGGTGCTACAGTTGTTGTAGGTGCCGCTGTTGTTGGTGCTGCTGTTGTAGGTGCTGCTGTTGTAGGTGCAACAGTTGTTGTAGGTGCAGGAGTCGTAGCTGCGGCTGTTGTAGGTGCAACTGTTGTAGGTGCGGCAGTCGTAGCTGCAGCTGTTGTAGTAGGTGCTGCTGTTGTAGGTGAGGCTGTTGTTGTAGGTGAGGCTGTTGTTGTAGGTGCAACTGTTGTTGTAGGTGCTGCTGTTGTAGGTGCTGCTGTTGTAGGTGCGGCTGTTGTAGGTGCAACTGTTGTTGTAGGTACAGCTGTTGTATGTGCTGCCGTTGTTGTAGGTGCAGCTGTTGTTGTCGGTGCAACTGTTGTTGTAGGTGCGGCTGTTGTAGGTGCGGCTGTTGTAGGTGCGGCTGTTGTAGGTGCAGCTGTTGTTGTAGGTGCAACTGTTGTTGTAGGTGCAGCTGTTGTTGTAGGTGAAGCTGTTGTTGTAGGTGCAATTGTTGTTGTAGGTGCAACTGTTGTTGTAGGTGCAGCTGTTGTAGTAGGTGCTGCTGTTGTAGGTGAGGCTGTTGTTGTAGGTGAGGCTGTTGTTGTAGGTGAGGCTGTTGTTGTAGGTGCAACTGTTGTTGTAGGTGCTGCTGTTGTAGGTGCTGCTGTTGTAGGTGCGGCTGTTGTTGTAGGTGCAACTGTTGTTGTAGGTACAGCTGTTGTATGTGCTGCCGTTGTTGTAGATGCAGCTGTTGTTGTAGGTGCTGCCGTTGTTGTAGGTGCAACTGTTGTTGTAGGTGCAGCTGTTGTTGTAGGTGCAGCTGTTGTTGTCGGTGCAACTGTTGTTGTAGGTGCGGCTGTTGTTGTAGGTGCAGCTGTTGTTGTAGGTGCAATTGTTGTTGGAGGTGCAACTGTTGTTGTAGGTGCAGCTGTTGTCGGTGCGGCTGTTGTAGGTGCGGCTGTTGTAGTAGGTGCTGCTGTTGTAGGTGAGGCTGTCGATGTAGGTGAGGCTGTTGTTGTAGGTGAGGCTGTTGTTGTAGGTGCAACTGTTGTTGTAGGTGCAACTGTTGTAGGTGCAACTGTTGAAGGTGCAGCTGTTGTTGTAGGTGCAGCTGTTGTTGTAGGTGCTGCCGTTGTTGTAGGTGCAACTGTTGTAGGTACAGCTGTTGTAGGTGCTGCCGTTGTTGTAGGTGCAGCTGTTGTTGTAGGTGCTGCCGTTGTTGTAGGTGCAGCTGTTGTTGTCGGTGCAACTGTTGTTGTAGGTGCGGCTGTTGTAGGTGCGGCTGTTGTAGGTGCGGCTGTTGTTGTAGGTGCAGCTGTTGTTGTAGGTGCAACTGTTGTTGTAGGTGCAGCTGTTGTTGTAGGTGAGGCTGTTGTTGTAGGTGCTGCTGTTGTTGTAGGTGCGGCTGTTGTAGGTCCGGCTGTTGTAGGTCCGGCTGTTGTAGTAGGTGCTGCTGTTGTTGTAGGTGAGGCTGTTGTTGTAGGTGCAACTGTTGTTGTAGGTGCAGCTGTTGTTGTAGGTGCAACTGTTGTTGTAGGTGCGGTTGTTGTAGGTGCAGCTGTTGTTGTAGGTGCAGCTGTTGTTGTAGGTGCAACTGTTGTTGTAGGTGCAGCTGTTGTTGGTGCAACTGTTGTTGTAGGTGCGGTTGTTGTAGGTGCAACTGTTGTTGTAGGTGTAGCTGTTGTTGTAGGTGCAACTGTTGTTGTAGGTGCGGTTGTTGTAGGTGCGGCTGTTGTAGATGCAACTGTTGTTGTAGGTGCGGCTGTTGTAGGTGCGGCTGTTGTAGGTGCAACTGTTGTTGTAGGTGCAGCTGTTGTAGGTACAACTGTTGTAGGTGCTGCCGTTGTTGTAGGTGCAACTGTTGTTGTAGGTGCAACTGTTGTTGTAGGTGCAGCTGTTGTTGTAGGTGCAACTGTTGTTGTAGGTGCGGTTGTTGTAGGTGCAGCTGTTGTTGTAGGTGCAGCTGTTGTTGTAGGTGCAACTGTTGTTGTAGGTGCAGCTGTTGTTGGAGGTGCAACTGTTGTTGTAGGTGCGGTTGTTGTAGGTGCAACTGTTGTTGTAGGTGTAGCTGTTGTTGTAGGTGCAACTGTTGTTGTAGGTGCGGTTGTTGTAGGTGCGGCTGTTGGAGATGCAACTGTTGTTGTAGGTGCGGCTGTTGTAGGTGCGGCTGTTGTAGGTGCAACTGTTGTTGTAGGTGCAACTGTTGTAGGTGCAACTGTTGTAGGTGCAGCTGTTGTAGGTGCAGCTGTTGTTGTAGGTGCTGCCGTTGTTGTAGGTGCAACTGTTGTTGTAGGTGCGGCTGTTGTAGGTGCGGCTGTTGTTGTAGGTGCAGCTGTTGTTGTAGGTGCAACTGTTGTTGTAGGTGCAGCTGTTGTTGTAGGTGAGGCTGTTGTTGTAGGTGCAACTGTTGTTGTAGGTGCGGCTGTTGTAGTTGCGGCTGTTGTAGGTGCAACTGTTGTTGTAGGTGCGGCTGTTGTAGGTCCGGCTGTTGTAGTAGGTGCTGCTGTTGTTGTAGGTGAGGCTGTTGTTGTAGGTGCAGCTGTTGTTGTAGGTGCAACTGTTGTAGGTGCGGCTGTTGTAGGTGCAGCTGTTGTTGTAGGTGCAGCTGTTGTTGTAGGTGCTGCTGTTGTTGTAGGTGCAACTGTTGTAGGTGCTGCCGTTGTTGTAGGTGCTGCCGTTGTTGTAGGTGCAGCCGTTGTTGTAGGTGCTGCTGTTGTTGTAGGTGCGGCTGTTGTAGGTCCGGCTGTTGTAGTAGGTGCTGCTGTTGTTGTAGGTGAGGCTGTTGTTGTAGGTGAGGCTGTTGTTGTAGGTGCAACTGTTGTTGTAGGTGCAGCTGTTGTTGTAAGTGCAACTGTTGTTGTAGGTGCGGTTGTTGTAGGTGCAGCTGTTGTTGTAGGTGCGGCTGTTGTAGATGCAACTGTTGTTGTAGGTGCGGCTGTTGTAGGTGCTGCCGTTGTTGTAGGTGCAACTGTTGTAGGTACAGCTGTTGTAGGTGCTGCCGTTGTTGTAGTTGCTGCTGTTGTAGGTGCGGCTGTTGTTGTAGGTGCGGCTGTTGTAGGTGCAACTGTTGTTGTAGGTGCGGCTGTTGTAGGTGCTGCCGTTGTTGTAGGTGCTGCCGTGGTTGTAGGTGCAGCTGTTGTAGGTGCTGCCGTTGTTGTAGGTGCAACTGTTGTTGTAGGTGCAACTGTTGTTGTAGGTACAGCTGTTGTAGGTACAGCTGTTGTAGGTGCTGCCGTTGTTGTAGGTGCCGCCGTTGTTGTAGGTGCTGCTGTTGTTGTAGGTGCGGCTGTTGTAGGTGCGGCTGTTGTAGGTGCAGCTGTTGTAGTAGGTGCTGCTGTTGTAGGTGCAACTGTTGTTGTAGGTGCGGCTGTTGTAGGTGCGGCTGTTGTAGGTGCGGCTGTTGTAGTAGCTGCTGCTGTTGTAGGTGAGGCTGTTGTTGTAGGTGAGGCTGTTGTTGTAGGTGCAACTGTTGTTGTAGGTGCAACTGTTGTAGGTGCAGCTGTTGTAGGTGCAGCTGTTGTTGTAGGTGCAGCTGTTGTTGTAGGTGCTGCCGTTGTTGTAGGTGCAACTGTTGTAGGTGCTGCCGTTGTTGTAGGTGCTGCCGTTGTTGTAGGTGCTACCGTTGTTGTAGGTGCAGCCGTTGTTGTAGGTGCAGCTGTTGTTGTAGGTGCAGCCGTTGTTGTAGGTGCTACCGTTGTTGTAGGTGCAGCCGTTGTTGTAGGTGCAGCTGTTGTTGTAGGTGCAGCTGTTGTTGTAGGTGCTGCTGTTGTAGGTGCAACTGTTGTTGTAGGTACAGCTGTTGTAGGTGCTGTCGTTGTTGTAGGTGCAACTGTTGTAGGTACAGCTGTTGTAGGTGCTGCCGTTGTTGTCGGTGCTGCCGTTGTAGGTGCTGCCGTTGTTGTAGGTGCAACTGTTGTAGGTGCTGACGTTGTTGTAGGTGCTGCCGTTGTTGTAGGTGCAGCTGTTGTTGTAGGTGCTGCCGTTGTTGTAGGTGCAACTGTTGTTGTAGGTGCAGCCGTTGTTGTCGGTGCAGCTGTTGTTGTCGGTGCAACTGTTGTTGTAGGTGCGGCTGTTGTAGCTACAGCTGTTGTAGGTGCTGCCGTTGTTGTAGGTGCAACTGTTGTAGGTACAGCTGTTGTAGGTGCTGCCGTTGTTGTAGTTGCTGCCGTTGTTGTAGGTGCTGCCGTTGTTGTAGGTGCTGCCGTTGTTGTAGGTGCGACTGTTGTTGTTGGTGTGACTGTTGTTGTAGGTGCGGCTGTTGTAGGTGCTGCTGTTGTAGGTGCGGCTGTTGTAGGTGCGGCTGTTGTAGTAGGTGCTGCTGTTGTAGGTGAGGCTGTTGTTGTAGGTGAGGCTGTTGTTGTAGGTGCAACTGTTGTAGGTGCAACTGTTGTTGTAGGTGCAACTGTTGTAGGTGCAACTGTTGTAGGTGCGGCTGTTGTTGTAGGTGCAGCTGTTGTTGTAGGTGCGGCTGTTGTAGTAGGTGCAACTGTTGTAGGTGCAACTGTTGTTGTAGGTGCAACTGTTGTAGGTGCGGCTGTTGTAGGTGCAGCTGTTGTTGTAGGTGCAGCTGTTGTTGTAGGTGCTGCCGTTGTTGTAGGTGCAACTGTTGTAAGTGCTGCCGTTGTTGTAGGTGCTGCCGTTGTTGTAGGTGCAGCTGTTGTTGTAGGTGCTGCTGTTGTAGGTGCAACTGTTGTTGTAGGTACAGCTGTTGTAGGTGCTGCCGTTGTTGTAGGTGCAACTGTTGTTGTAGGTACAGCTGTTGTAGGTGCTGCCGTTGTTGTAGGTGCTGCCGTTGTTGTAGGTGCTGCCGTTGTTGTAGGTGCTGCCGTTGTTGTAGGTGCGACTGTTGTTGTAGGTGTGACTGTTGTTGTAGGTGCGGCTGTTGTAGGTGCTGCTGTTGTAGGTGCGGCTGTTGTAGGTGCGGCTGTTGTAGTAGGTGCTGCTGTTGTAGGTGAGTCTGTTGTTGTAGGTGAGGCTGTTGTTGTAGGTGCAACTGTTGTTGTAGGTGCAACTGTTGTAGGTGCGGCTGTTGTAGGTGCAGCTGTTGTTGTAGGTGCTGCCGTTGTTGTAGGTGCAACTGTTGTAGGTGCTGACGTTGTTGTAGGTGCTGCCGTTGTTGTAGGTGCAGCTGTTGTTGTAGGTGCTGCCGTTGTTGTAGGTGCAACTGTTGTTGTCGGTGCAACTGTTGTTGTAGGTGCGGCTGTTGTAGGTGCGGCTGTTGTTGTCGGTGCAGCTGTTGTTGTAGGTGCGGCTGTTGTAGGTGCAACTGTTGTAGGTGCAACTGTTGTTGTAGGTGCTGCCGTTGTTGTAGGTGCAGCTGTTGTAGGTGCTGCTGTTGTAGGTGCAACTGTTGTTGTAGGTACAGCTGTTGTAGGTGCTGCCGTTGTTGTAGGTGCAACTGTTGTAGGTACAGCTGTTGTAGGTGCTGCCGTTGTTGTAGTTGCTGCCGTTGTTGTAGGTGCAGCTGTTGTTGTAGGTGCTGCCGTTGTTGTAGGTGCTGCCGTTGTTGTAGGTGCTGCCGTTGTTGTAGGTGCGACTGTTGTTGTAGGTGTGACTGTTGTTGTAGGTGCGGCTGTTGTAGGTGCTGCTGTTGTAGGTGCGGCTGTTGTAGGTGCGGCTGTTGTAGTAGGTGCTGCTGTTGTAGGTGCAGCCGTTGTTGTAGGTGCAGCCGTTGTTGTAGGTGCAGCTGTTGTTGTAGGTGCTGCTGTTGTAGGTGCAACTGTTGTTGTAGGTACAGCTGTTGTAAGTGCTGCCGTTGTTGTAGGTGCAACTGTTGTTGTAGGTACAGCTGTTGTAGGTGCTGCCGTTGTTGTAGGTGCTGCCGTTGTTGTAGGTGCAGCTGTTGTTGTAGGTGCTGCCGTTGTTGTAGGTGCTGCCGTTGTTGTAGGTGCTGCCGTTGTTGTAGGTGCGACTGTTGTTGTAGGTATGACTGTTGTTGTAGGTGCGGCTGTTGTAGGTGCTGCTGTTGTAGGTGCGGCTGTTGTAGGTGCGGCTGTTGTAGGTGCGGCTGTTGTAGGTGCGGCTGTTGTAGTAGGTGCTGCTGTTGTAGGTGCAACTGTTGTTGTAGGTGCGGCTGTTGTAGGTGCGGCTGTTGTAGGTGCGGCTGTTGTAGTAGGTGCTGCTGTTGTAGGTGAGGCTGTTGTTGTAGGTGAGGCTGTTGTTGTAGGTGCAACTGTTGTTGTAGGTGCAACTGTTGTAGGTGCGGCTGTTGTAGGTGCAGCTGTTGTTGTAGGTGCTGCCGTTGTTGTAGGTGCAGCTGTTGTAGGTGCTGCTGTTGTAGGTGCAACTGTTGTTGTAGGTACAGCTGTTGTAGGTGCTGCCGTTGTTGTAGGTGCAACTGTTGTAGGTTCAGCTGTTGTTGTAGGTGCAGCTGTTGTTGTCGGTGCAACTGTTGTAGGTGCGGCTGTTGTAGGTGCTGCCGTTGTTGTAGTTGCTGCCGTTGTTGTAGGTGCAGCTGTTGTTGTAGGTGCTGCCGTTGTTGTAGGTGCTGCCGTTGTTGTAGGTGCTGCCGTTGTTGTAGGTGCGACTGTTGTTGTAGGTGTGACTGTTGTTGTAGGTGCGGCTGTTGTAGGTGCTGCTGTTGTAGGTGCGGCTGTTGTAGGTGCGGCTGTTGTAGTAGGTGCTGCTGTTGTAGGTGCAGCCGTTGTTGTAGGTGCAGCCGTTGTTGTAGGTGCAGCTGTTGTTGTAGGTGCTGCTGTTGTAGGTGCAACTGTTGTTGTAGGTACAGCTGTTGTAGGTGCTGCCGTTGTTGTAGGTGCAACTGTTGTTGTAGGTACAGCTGTTGTAGGTGCTGCCGTTGTTGTAGGTGCTGCCGTTGTTGTAGGTGCAGCCGTTGTTGTAGGTGCTGCCGTTGTTGTAGGTGCTGCCGTTGTTGTAGGTGCGACTGTTGTTGTAGGTGTGACTGTTGTTGTAGGTGCGGCTGTTGTAGGTGCTGCTGTTGTAGGTGCGGCTGTTGTAGGTGCGGCTGTTGTAGGTGCGGCTGTTGTAGGTGCGGCTGTTGTAGTAGGTGCTGCTGTTGTAGGTGCAACTGTTGTTGTAGGTGCGGCTGTTGTAGGTGCGGCTGTTGTAGGTGCGGCTGTTGTAGTAGGTGCTGCTGTTGTAGGTGAGGCTGTTGTTGTAGGTGAGGCTGTTGTTGTAGGTGCAACTGTTGTTGTAGGTGCAGCCGTTGTTGTAGGTGCAGCTGTTGTTGTCGGTGCAACTGTTGTAGGTGCGGCTGTTGTAGGTGCGGCTGTTGTTGTAGGTGCTGCCGTTGTTGTAGGTGCAGCTGTTGTTGTAGGTGCTGCCGTTGTTGTCGGTGCAACTGTTGTTGTAGGTGCAGCCGTTGTTGTAGGTGCAGCTGTTGTTGTCGGTGCAACTGTTGTAGGTGCGGCTGTTGTAGGTGCGGCTGTTGTTGTCGGTGCAGCTGTTGTTGTAGCTGCGGCTGTTGTTGTAGGTGCAACTGTTGTAGGTGCAACTGTTGTTGTAGGTGCTGCTGTTGTAGGTGCCGTGACAAAATTAAAACAATTTAAAATGAATGTCAAAACTTATCATCATCTTCAGTTCATAATACACTGATCAAAAAGAAACATTTGATGAGATGTCGGCAAGAAATTATTTTTTTGTTTACTACAAATTTTTTACTTTAATTGATCATTCACTTTTAAAAGCGATGGATTCAACGTCAAACAACTTACCTATCAGTATCAGGAAAATCGATACTATCCGTCTGACATCCATTTCGTTTTTTACTCTGAATCTATAAAATCAAACAATACAGTTTTTTCAGACACAGCACGTCAAAAGGTTTTGCTCTATGACTCATTACAATATTACATATTACAATTATTACTTTTAAAATAGATAAAGCAATATCAGCAGCATTACAAATGTGTCTGTATATATCCTCCCTCTTGTGTTTATATTTGAACAGATGATATTTAACAAGATTACCAAACATTTTACAAATTCAAGTCACTCAGAATAGTGGCTTACAATTTGTTTTGGCAAATCGCCAAGTTCCCTTCTCAAGACCTAATTTCAGTCTCCCAAAGTCAAAGAAATACAGAGAAAAAAATAAACCATGTCAGGTTTTCAGAGTGTATTGCTAAAACTGAACCCTGCCTGAAAAAGTCCACCTGTTTCTTCACACGTCACTGACAAATTGCTTCTCATATTCCACATTCAATTTCTTGTATCTATTTTTCAAAACATATTATCTAGGTTAGAGCTAATGGAATATACATGTCTACTTGCAGTACCTCAAAAATCAGAGTACTTGAACAGGCAGGTGCAACAATCTGTGCTACTGTTTACAACCATCAACCAGGCTGAAATGTCTTAGAGCAAAGCACTGAAGCTCTATTAGAGCAGGTGTGCTACTATCTGAACCTGACCTCTGATTCCATGAGTGAGAAGTAATAAAAGAGATTGCTACACGAACAATACTGTATCACATTTTTGATAAAGATCTCTACTTATTTTTTATCAGCTCTATCAATAAGTCTTATGAGTTAGTTGTACTCTTCGGATTTACAGTGCAGGATGCTCATGTGTTTGTACCTAAAACAGTGTATTTTTACCACGCTGCCAAAAGAAAGGTTACGCCAACCATGGTAATGGAGATGGAGGAAACATCTTTGAAATAACACCTTTAATTGGGGAATAAACTAGGATATCAGCCAAAGACAAACCGTTGAAGCAGGATATCACAAAGTATGACAAAAATGTTATGTTAGTTTAAAAATATCACATGTTGTATCTTTTAATATGTGAAACACAGGTGAGTATGAGCTTCCTATATAACGTATCAGTAGCAACCATGTTTGCTCCTGGTCTGATGGTGCTGACTGAAACACCACAAAAAAGGATTAAACTCCCTCCTGAAACAGAAATGTTTCCTCAGCATTTCTTAAAATTGGAATTAACATATTGGTATCTGTGATATCGCAAACCTTAAATGCTATGTGACAGTCTACATTCATTATTAATTTTATTTTGGAACAAAATAAAACTAATAATGTAAATCGTAGATCTTGCAGCACAGCAAGGTACAAAACCTAATTTCAGGATAAATAATTTCAGGATAATGGCATCCTCCATTCCATTCCTGAGCATTCCACCTAAACATGGAAAGGAATTCACCAGTGTGAATTTACGTGAGGACAAACACTTGAATATACATTTCTAGTGATGTGGAGCGGGAAGAAATGCAAGAAAATGTTTTTGCACAAACAAACATGTTGAATAAATATTGTACATATGTTTGTATATGTTATCTGAGTAAATATATAAATGGGTGATAGTACAATCAAAGTACAAAACAATGATATTATTATTACACATAAAAAGAAAAGCATCTCATTTTTATTTTCTAATATTTACTTTAGACACTAACAGTGTCACTTGGTGACATCATCATACTCCAGTATGAAATATGAAGTATGACATATATTGTGACTATATATATATATATATATTTCTTCCAACCTCAATGTCAATAAATGAAACAGAGTTTTTGAAATGACTAATTGTGGCATATTGTTGTTAATACCTGTTTCTTGATTTACTGCCCGAAGTATGGTTGAAAACCAGTTGGGAGAGTGCAACGTAAAATAATTTATGATATCTGTACTTCTCAGCACTATAGAAAATTGATTCTTAGCGATATAATTAATTAAATGAATGCACCCTCGACCTGGATAAGCGGCATAAAATGGATTGGTGGATGAACCAAAGTAAAATGTATTTATTTAAGTTTATTGAAGCTTTTGCTTGAATTGGCACTTGCCCGATATGGGTCAATCAGCTTCCTAATACTTTAGGTAACACTAGTACAGTGTTTGCTCAAGGTCTCATGGTGCTGACAAAAAAAGATTCAATTGCCTCCTGAACGCACGATCCAATCTAGCAACAAACCCTCTTTTAGTTTGTATGGACCAATGTCCGGACAGTATTGTCAACAGATTTAAGAATGTACTTACCCAAAAGGATGAGAAATAAGATGAAAAGTTATAAATTGCCCCTCTCTTTCCGCTTTCAATGTTTTGAACTATTTCACTGTCTTATAATTCAGTCCAGTTCACATCTGTGATATTGCAAACTGTTCTCCTTATGTGACAGTCCACATCTATGAAGGCCTTTATATTGAAACGGAATGAAGGCTGATGACGTAAGTCATAGATGTCTTTTCGTAAACCCTGCCATGAAGACAAAACAAAGCATATTCTGAATTGCAGCTGTCAATCTGTCAGTGTTTTGGCTCAGTATCATGGCCCACTCCCTTCTTTTGTCCTTTAATTACTGGTGCATTCCACCGATGGCAATGTTGAAAGAAGACTTTCCAGCGTGACAGTGAAACAAAAATATAAATATAGATACTGGTGACACGGTAATGGAGCAGGAAGAAATACAAGGGACAAAAAGCACATTAAAACATACTTGAAATTATCTGAGTAAATATGTGACAATCACATGATACAATACAGTTAAAGTACAAAGCAATAATATATATATATATATATATATATACTGTAAATATTGACATATCATAAGGAAAGCATCTCATCTTTATTTCCTCATATTCTTCCAAGACAGTGTCATTTTTATATGTTCGTCTTAAATCACTATTTTTAACGAATTATAAATATGTACTTGTACTTTTTTCCACCTTAAATATCAATAGAAATGAACTATTGCAGCATATGTTTTTGGCAAAAACAAGTAAACTGAAGTTGATTATATTTACATATTATATTTATGATAATTAAATACAGGAGGACACACATTTTAAATGAGGTAATCATAAATCATGAGGTCCCCCTGCATAAATAAAGGATAGATTGTGTGGGTCGATTCTTTCTTCATCGCAATTTCTGTATTATATTTTTTAAAGGAGCTGTATTTAACATTCTGAACATTAATAAAGTCTTTGTGACGTCGCCCATAGGTTTTGTATAGCCCAAAGTGGGAGGCTACGGCTATTGGCTTGGTAAAAAATGGGTAAAAAGGGGGATTGTCGTGTTTGGCCCGGGTGACGCAGCAGAGCAGACAGCTGGTGGTGAGCGACCTGAGACTGTACCCACCTGTCACTCAAAGCAACCATGGCCTCAATTATGTCTAACTTCAAGCTTTAATATATTTAAAACAGGTGAGTTCATATAAGTTAACATCATGTACAGTTGTCATCTACAGGGAAATTAGTTCTCGAAAACAAAATGTTTTTTTGTACCAGGCTGTGAACATGTGTATTTCTGCCGTAAAGTTGGGCATTTTAACATGGGGGTCTATGGAGATTGACTCCCTTTTTTGGAGCCATCCTCAAATGGTCCTTCGAGGAACTGCAGTTTTTGGCTCTTCCTTCTTGGCTTCGTTTGTCTGCACCGGAGGCTACTGTTTGGCTCCAACTAAATCTACAAAGTGTATTTTGTCAACTATTAATTCTCTTGAGAGGCATCATAAAACGATAAAATGTTGCTCGTTCTTCCTCGCCTGATTCTGTTTGCTGCTGCCTTGAATTGAACCAGATTCAATTAATATATGAATCAATTTACTGCATTTCTGCATTGTACTACTGCATTTTATTTCTTACACTGTTTTTTAATATTTTAATGATAATGATCAGTTTGTTTTTATTCTTTCAATGAATGTTCTTAATTGTTTTTAAATCGCCTTTTCTTTTGCCTTATGATTTGATGCTTTTATGTGAAACACTTTGAATTACCTTGTTGTTGAAATGTGCTATACAAATAAACTTGCCTTGCCTTGCCTTGATATCAAGCAGAATTGTCAACGTGTCGCACTCTGTTTCCATCTTCAGTCTGATATTGCCTCCACTCCACACTAATTTGGGTTGTGGGTTGAGGTTCTATTTTCGCTCACCAATCACGAGAGATCAATGTATCTGCCGAAATGCGACGTCATTTTAAGTTGACAGATATGTGTTGCCATGAAAACAGATTTCAAAGCACTTCATCACAATGAGGTTTAGTGACACAGGTAATAGTCATTTGGGAACACTCTCCTGTGACAGTGATGTGTCAATACATCAGTTAGCTGGTTGGCACATGTTCGAAGTACACCACAGGAATGTTATCATGCCCAGCAGCTTTACTTATCATTACTCTCATCAGGGTTTCTCTCACAACTGCTGTGGATACTGAAAATAGCAGGCCGTCTGGAGGCGGGGCAGGCTTGACAGACGACTTCTTGTTGAGGAAGTCAAAGTGAGCATAAAGTGTATTTAGCTCATCTTGCAACGTGGCCTCACACGTGATGGGAGAGCTACTGCTTGTGTAGCCTGTGACACTCGATCGCCCGTTGATTTGTTTTTTTAATGCAAATCCACTTGAATAGAATTAAGTTAAAGAGGTTAAAGCTGAACATTGATGTTAGGTTAAAGTCCAGGTTTGTCTGGTTTATGGTTATTATCAAGCGTCTAGAACCATATCAATTATATTTTTTCTGTTCAATTTTATATTGTTCTTTCAAAAGGAGCTTACATTATCCTGTAGCTTAATTAATAGGCAGAGACCATCTGTCCTGCTATTATTTTTTTAAATGTCTTATCAAGATGCATTCCTTTTAGTTTCAGTGACGTCTTTGGCTACATACTCTATCCCTGTGTATTTTTGAATTGCACTTCCTCGTGATCAAATCAAACAGTGTTGACAATCCTGTGACGTACATGTTGATTTATGGCAGAACTCTGTCTTGTATTTCCGAAACCGCACAATAAGAATTCAGAAAACAATCAAACTGTTATATAATGTAGGTTTGCTCCTCAGTCACATAAAGTTGACTGTGAGTCAAGTTATTCTTAATTCAGACTAAAGACAATAATCATACGCCTAATAGGCAGACATTTAACAACAGCAATGATGCAGCAAACAGCACTTATTAAAGTCACAAGACAAGTTATACCTGATGCATTAGGTATGTTGTGTTGGGAGTTCATTCTGCTAATAAGATATAGACCGACTGTATTTTTTTTAAATAATACTTTGGCCTATTGAATATAATGTTGTGTTAAATCACTGTTTCTTTCTCACTTTTTCTCTTACCTTCTGACATCTGAGGTAAGATCTATAAGTAACGTGGAAATACTTAGTTTGTTAGAGAGAGCACTAAGAGCAGAGTCAAACACTGCAAAAAGTAAAAGTGTTGCATTCTGCTGTGGATTTTTTAAATGTTTTTTGTGTTTACGTCAGCTGATTATGTGATGATTTCACAGGTCACCCCTCAGTTTCATTTACATTTAATTTAATTGAATAAATTATTGTGGACACCATTGAAAATGTCCAATTCATTTTTTATCGCCAATTTTACTTAATAACATTAAGTTTAAAAGATCAGTACTTTGATCAATACCCTTTAAATAGAGAAAAACTCTTCAAAACAGTGCTGTAGATTTGGGTACAGGCCATAAGGTCCCTTCGTCAATTGTGAGACTAAATATTTAACCAATATTTTAAACATCTTGTCATTTTTTCATTAACCAGTAAAATAACCAGTAAAAAATACCTCCCCCTCTGTCCCCCATGGTGAGCTGCATGGACTCAGAGCCCTCCACTTCAAATGGCCACCACCAACACTATGACCCCTCCCCCCCTCTCTGTGACTGGCCAGGTGAGAAGACAGCTGGAGCGACTCCACCAAGGCAAGGCTGCTGGACCTGATGGCATCAGCCCCAGGGTCCTGAAGACCTGCGCCATCCAGCTGTCTAATGTCCTTCAACACCTCTTCAACCTGATCCTGAAGCAGGAGGAAGTCCCGGTGCTGTGGAAGACGTCGTGCCTGGTTCCTGTACCAAAGAAGACGACACCATCTGGCCTCAATGACTACCGACCAGTTGCCCTCACATCTCATGTGATGAAGGTGCTGGAGAGGCTGGTCTTGGCCCACCTCCGGCCGCAGGTGAAATCCTCACTGGACCCTCTGCAATTTGCATACCAGCCTCGTGTGGGGGTGGACGACGCCATCATCTACCTGCTGCAACGAGCTCAGTCGCACCTTATCGCATGGATCCGGTGGCTCTGTGAGAATCACTTTCTTTGATTTCTCCAGTGCATTCAACACCATCCAACCAGTGCTGCTGAGTGAGAAGCTGCGGGTGGTGGGGGTGAACGTGTCCACCGTCTCCTGGATCACTGACTACCTCACAGGCAGACCACAGTTTGTCCGACTGGGCCGTGTGCTGTCTGATATGGTGGTCAGTGATACTGGAGCCCCACAGGGAACTGTCCTGTCTCCCTTCCTGTTCACCTTGTACACCACTGACTTCCAGTACAACTCGGGGTCATGCCATCTGCAGAAGTTCTCTGATGACTCTGCAGCTCAAAAGCAGAAACGCCCGTAAGATATGCTGAAGGAATCAGTTGCGGTCACAGCAGAGGCTGCGACCTCTTCTCTGACCTGTGCACTTTTCGAGCATGGAGACGTTTGTGGTTAGAGCAGTCATTTCCTGTCACGCTATGAATTCTGTCTCCACAGCACATTCTACAGAAGACATGTGAAACATTTTTATCACTACACCTTAGCATCTGTCAGATGAAATTAGAAGAACCTGTTGGTATTTTTTTATTCATGAGCCTACAAATATATGTTTGCTGGACATAACTAGCATCACTCATTTCTGATATGTTTAAAATTCAGGTGTAGGCTAATGTGCTAGATAGTTTGTTTTCGTTGCTCAAACGTGACATTTTAACATCAACCAACTTTAGTTGATATTGTAGACATTTTAAAGAGGAACCAAAACAATCTGAATTTCCTGGTCCCAGCAGCAGCTGTTGATGCCAACACAGCCAGGTGAAGCTGAAGGGTCTCAGCTGAGCTCTGATGTCACAGTGAAATGGTTTAACTTCAGAAATTAGTTGAAAAATAAATAATGTTGCTGAGCACTTTCATGGTTAAGTTAAGTTAGTAATAGCTGCAGTAATGTATACTGTAATTTGTACAGCTATTAAGATACCATGAAAGTGTCAACAGGTTTACTGTGTCTCTAATCTATCTGCATTCTTTTCTGTACTGGTGTTCTTGTGCCCTTTTTAAACGTCATCTTTTGCAACCAAAGTAATGTCCCGATACTCAAGTTTGCTTTCTGCAAAGAACAGAAGAACAGTTAAATTCTCTGAAGTGTTTGTCACATGCCCATTTCGCAAAGGATGCATTGGTTGGTTACTTGTGTGAATTTGACAGCGAAAGTATCCCAGCATTCATTTCAGCATGCAATCAAGTAGCGGGAGTCAGGCCAACAATAGTAAGGTTTTTTGCTGTTTTTGTAAGCTATTTCGTCACTGAATTCCTTTTTATAGAGCTTTTGAGTTGAGGATTCAACTATGTAGATTTCAAATATTGGCAATTTTATGAAAATGAATGGAAAGACGGGGCTGGTATGCAAACAGCAGAGGGTCCAGCTATGGCACGAGTAATGAATGGAGGTGCTTCAGGACCTGCCTCTCCAGTTACGGTACTTAATGACATGTGAAGTCAAAGTCACTTGTCTGTAGTCACTGAGGGTGTTTGGTTTGCTTTTTCTTGGTGTGACGGCCTCAGAGGCCTGTTGCCTTGGACCTGCTGCACTGGTACTGTGTGTGTGTGCTTTTGTGTTTGTAGGTCCTTGGCTGGGTGGAGCTGAGGGGTCATCACCCTAATTCGGATCTCCTGGCCGGTGTTCCTGCTGTGTTTAACCCCACCTGCCCAGATGCCAGAGTGTCAGTCCATTTTTACCAACCTGTTGTTTCTTCATTACTTTGACTTACTTTAATAAATTTAAGATTGTTACTGATAAGCCTAGTGTGCCTTTTGTTGCGGCCCACGAGCTGGGCGTAACATAGGTGCTGCTGTCGTAGGAGCTGTCAGCTGTCAATTTGATATGTTTCCTGGCACAGTATCATGGCACACTCCCTTCTTTTGTCGTGTGAAAAAGCATTTCATCTACTCGACGTTCCACGAGTGTGACTGTATACGTTATACAAACAACAATATTTCTCGTGACATTTCAATTGGAATAAATGCAAGAAAATAATTATATACAAAGAGCATATGAAACGAATATTGTACATCATGTTTGGAGTGATTGGGGGATATTTATGAATTAATTATAATGGATAATACTCTTGATAATACTTTTCCTTATTTTCTTCTGAGTATGTGTCAGTTAATGATATCGCTATGTTCCAGTATGAATTCACTAAATTTGATAAATGGTCAATATCAACCTGTATTTTTTGTCCAACCTGATGTCAGGGTTTCTTCAGGGTTCACATCAAATGTTTTAGACTTTTTAAGACCTTTTTAATACCACACACAATGTATTTTAATATACTTTATTACCTGTTTCAAGTGTGATGAGAAAACAATATGGACGATACAGCCTTAAAATGATTTATTATTATGTCACACTTTTTCCAAGCAGCAAACACAACCATTAAAAAGTTTGTAACTGCCTGCCACAAAAGCTTGACGTGGTACAGCCAGATGGCTGAGTGGATTATTCTGTTTTCGGTCTTTCATGCTTATAAGTTGTTAAGTCCTCCTAACAAATAGATTTAAAGGGCCGAAAGAGACAGGATCTCAGACAAAAATAAACATTAGTGACATCAGTGATATTTTAGAAGATTTTTCTTTCTTTTAAAGGAGATGCTCGAGTTCTGATGAACATTTTAAATTGATTTGAGAAAAACAGAAGAGAGGTTTCAAAGCCAGAAAACTGGCATCTATTTAGACTCACCTGTCAAAAGGGTTAGAGGGATTTTCATATAATGCTCTGGAATACAAGTCTTTCCTCATGTTGAAATAACTGCTTTTTTTGTAGTTTACCTGCTTTACCACTGCACGTGAACATAGGTATGCTGAGTTAAAGTCATTTACATTACATTAGTCATTTAGCAGACAAATTTACACATCCTATAGGATGAATTCTAGTTATGTACTTATTTGAAAAGGTTAACATGAACGATGAAAAGGAGTAGGCTAGTCCATTTCACATTATGTCAAAAACCACGGCAACTTTGGTTCTTGACAACTGACAAGAAAGTCAAGATTAAAACGCATGGGTGATTGAGATCATGGAGAAACACATTTGGTATGATGGCTCCCTCTGTTGATGAATATGGCTACCCTAGAGTACAATTTCTTCCCCTCAATTAACAGAACAGTGTAGCAGGGATATGTCCAGAGGGTATGACAAAAAGCATATTTAATTACGGTGCCATATTACAAAGGTTTGAGGCTTGGAGTCGATTTATTTTTACGTTTGTGGGATTTTTCCACCAATAAAACCAAGCTCTTCGTCCATCCTGTTGCATTCAAAGCTAAGTAAATGTACTCATGTAGTAGGACTTTTTTTCCCCTTCTAAAATCTTTAGTATCTGTAACACAGTGCATTTTATACCTGGGCCTTCATTGCTGGTCCTGCAGTTGAAACACCACCTTATAACGACATTGTGGCGCCACAGCTCTTTTTTAAGGTTGTAACTATGTACGTCTTCGTATTAAACAGTTTGGTATGAGTCACTCGACCATTGAGAGAATGCAAAAGCCTAAATTCAGGAAAATATAATGTTCTCAGCTGGTCTGGCTGTGGTATCCACCATCATTCCTTAATGACACACCACAACCCAAAGAGAGTGACAGGATTTTACTTTCACAACTTGTAAGTTGAACGTACTGCTCTGCAGTGTCTTTCCTCCTCTCAGCACCTTGTGCCATGGTGCAGCTCAACTCAGTCAGAATGCATTTTGATTGGCTGACCTGAATCACGTGATGTGATTCACTACCCATCAGCCTCTGCCGACCCCCTCACCCCCTCATTTGTTACTTGGAGCAACCTGACGAGTTCTCCTTGCACATGGACTGGAAAGATGATAGCTTCAAGGCTCTCTTCCTGCTGACATCTTTAACCTGTAATGCTGACGTCATTATAGGCCGCTAGCAGCCACTGACACGTCAATGAATACGCCCAACATGTCAAACTAAAGATCTGATTGGTTGAACACTATGACAATCAACAATATCGTCCCCATGTACTTTAATCTGCACTGGCTGCAGAGCCGAGTCTGCAGGCCTCTGGCTCTGTTCTTACAGAGAGACACAGAGGTGAGATCTGAGAGCAACTGAGAGCAACTGAGGAAGACAGTAGCTGTGCAATGAGAAAATAAGATAATGGGAAAAATATTTTTATAAATTATAATACATGGAGTGCATTTAAGAAAAAATATTAAATTATAAAATAAATTATAATAAAAAAAAATATATATAAATAGCTTTGCGATTATGTTTAGGCCAGCAGAGAAGGCCTTGCAGGCCCCGACGACCCGCCACTGCTGTAATGCTGCTCACACACCGGGCGCGTTTTTTGATTGACGCGCGTCGAGATTACATACAAAGTCTATGCACAGACGCGATGAGATTAAAAATCGCGGCGCGCCAGTCTCATCGCGTCTGTGCATAGATTTTGTATGTAATCTCGACGCGCGTCAATCAAAAAACGCGCCCGGTGTGTGAGCAGCATAACGGGTGTGTTAAGAACCCAGGAGCAGTACGACAGACACACTGGATAGTTTGAATCGAAGAGAGTCAGAGTCCCCAGCCGGGTGGGTGGAGGGGGTCTGGAGGTAGGGTTCTTCGGGCCCGGAGGAAGGGCCCTCATTGTCCGCACAGGGAACCTACTGGGTGTTCCCAGCAGGCGTCTTAGTCCTGGAAGGTTGTTCCGGGTGCTGTCGATGAAACCTGGCAATGATTCTTGGGTCGCAGATGTTATGAGCTGGAACCCATTGCCCCTCCTCCGGACCGTATCCCTCCCAGTCCACCAGGTACTGTAATTCTACTGTAAACCGGGTTGATAATCCTCTTGATTTCGAAAGGACCGATGAATCTCTACCCACAAGGGTAGAGTCCAAGATTATATCCGCAAGGGTAGAGTCCAAGAAGAGTCTGTCCAAGAAGAGTCCAAGAACAGCAGCAGCTGTTAACGCTGTGTTGCCTTTAAAGGCGTTTTTCTACTTTGTTTAGATCATTTGTTTAGGCTCATTACAAGACGAAAAGATGGTTAGTGTAATGTTGTTTTTCCGTTCACGTCATGAGATCACTTCCGGTTTATCACTTCCGGTTTTGTCACTTCCGGTTTTGGTAGCTTCATTGGTTGAAATCAAACAAAAGAGAGCCGCATGCTCAGAGGTGTAAATCTGCTCGCATCCACCTGGAAGCATCCTAGGAGCAATGCTGTAAGTTACTCTACTTGACATTGGACATATGGGCATTTTATATCAGTATGCCAGTCATTAAAAACAAAGCTGGTAAAGTATGTATTCTGCTGGACAGAATACAGGACTTGATCACCTCCACAGATAACCAGTTCGGCTTTAAAGCCAAACATGGCACTGACTTGTGTATATATGCCTTAAAGGAAATTGTAAACAAATACATAGGTCAAAACTCATGTGTTTTATTGATGCCTCCAAAGCTTTTGATCGTGTTAATCATAGTAAATTATTTTTTAAACTGAGCCAAAGAGGTGTCCCCACATACATTGTGAGAATTCTGGCTTACTGGTATGCGCACCAGAGTATGCAAGTAAAATGGGGTAAAAGTGTGTCAGCCCCATTTGGGGTTAGCAATGGTGTCCGACAAGGGGGAATTTTGTCCCCAATTCTGTTTAATCTGTATATTGATGATCTGTCCAAGCAACTGAAAGCTTGTAATACTGGGTGCATGATTAGAAATACTCTGGTTAATCACATCATGTATGCAGATGATCTGGTGATCTTTAGTCCATCTAGCGCTGGTCTTCAGCAGCCCCTCACTATATGTACTGTGTATGGTGTGGAACATGACATCAAATACAACGCCAGTAAGAGTGCTATCCCGATCTGTCGAACTAAAGAGGACAAATGTCTAAACTTCCCTGACTTCAAATTGTCTGACAATAATCTTGGTGTCTGTAGTGAAGTAAAATATCTTGGTCATTTTTTAACAGAACACATGACTGATGATAACGACATTTCCAGGCAATGTCGTATGATGTATGCACAAGTAAACAGTCACTCACGCAAGTTTGGTCTGTGTACAGATGGAGTGAAGATGTCTCTGTTCAGAGCATATTGTACTCCACTCTACACTGCACACTTGTGGTCAAACTACAAAAAAAAGAGTTTACAGAGACTTCAAGTAGCGTACAATGACGCCATGAGAATACTTTTAAAGAAACCGAGATGGAGTAGTGCTCGTGAAATGTTTGTGGCTGCACGAGTCAACACTTTCCAAACTGTTTTAAGAAATTTCATGTACAAATTCATCTGTAGACTGAATGACTCTGTAAATGGGATCATACTTGTTTTAACCAACATAAGGTTTAGTACCACACGCTACCAGTCCCAGCTGTGGCGACATTGGTACAGCTGTCTCTTTGTAAGGCATTGCTAGGCCGATGTACTTTTATTGTTTGTGTCTGTCTTTTTATGTATCTGTCTGTATGGACCTATATCAGTAAAGATTTCTTGACTAAATGGGTTTGATGGGTCATTTAAATAGGTTGTATTATATGTAAGTTGGGAACAAGGCCAGTGGTTTTTATGAATGTTTGTTGATGTTCAAATGATCTATTTATGTTTGTATTTACAATAAGACTGAATATTTTGTATTGTTTGTATTTTCAGTTTTCACCACACAGCATGTTAAAGGAACAAAGTGACAGTAAAAAGGGTGAAAATTACTACGACTCTGTATTCATTAATTGTGGTTTAGCTTGGTGTTTAAATCAGAGTTTCGACACACTGAATGAGAACACTAAAGATGTTTCAAAGTGTTCAAGATGGCAGGCAAGGACAAATCATCCGTATCCAGTGCCAGGAGTAGCAAGACAACAGCATCATCGGCAGGTGTGGCTCGTGCTCGGGCTAAAGCAGAAGCTGCTAAAGTGAGAGCAGCATATGCTAGCCAGGAGGCTAAACTGAAAATGGAAAAGGCTGCCAGAGAAGCTGAAAATCAGTTGGCAACCGCAAAAATAGACACAGAGTTGGAAGTAATGATTCTACATCGAGAAGCTGAGGCGGCCATAATGGAGGCTCAAGTGCTGGAAGACGCCGAAAGAGTGCAGGTTGCACGTGGAGACAGAAAATCTGAAGCAGACATGGTTCAAATTGAACGAACCAGTGAATTTGTTCAATTACAAATTAATTTTCGGAATCTTGAGTTTTCCGCTCCACTCTTGACAGTCTTACCTGGTGCTTCCTCATTCCATGCAGAATCAAACGCCAGCTTCATAACATGGCATCCGCCTACGTCAGACATTTCACAACCTGCCAACAACAAGCCAAAGTCTGAAGAAGCTGACAGTAGGCATATACCTACACCAATTTTACCTGGTCAGACCATAGAGACTAGGCCTGATGTTAGAAGAACAAACCCCATTGTGAATGTACATGCTCAGTCATATGCATATGTTCCACGACAGATTCCTCCAGCCAACACAGCACCACTGTCAGAACCTTTGGCACAGTATTTAGCACGACAAGATCTTGTCAATTCAGGACTGTACCAATTTGATGATAAGCCTGAAAATGACCTTGCCTGGTGTTCCTCATTCACCAACGCCACTGGCGAAGTGAACCTCACAGCAACCCAAGAAATGGACCTTATGACTAAATGGCTGGGAAGGGAATCGAGGGAACGGATGTAACGCATACGCTCCGTGCATGTAAGCAACCCCAAGCTGGCTTTACGCAAAGCATGGGAGAGACTACGTGAGTGCTATGCCGCTCCCGAAATAATTGAGAGGTCTCTCTTTCAGCGATTGGACGCAGTCCCCATGATTTCAGCCAAGGATCCCTCCAAATTACGTGAACTTGGAGATTTGCTCATGGAAATCCAAGGCGCTAAAGAAGATGGTTACCTCACTGGCCTGTCGTATCTGGATACTTCACGTGGAGTTGGACCAATCGTGGACAAACTTCCATTTGGACTTCAGGAGAAGTGGATGTCCACTGGGTCATGGTACAAAGAAGACAACCATGGGCGGTTCCCTCCCTTTGAGTATTTTTGTAATTTTGTGTGCCAGGAGGCAAAGAAGCGCAATGACCCCAACTTCATGTATCAAAGTAGCATCATAACATCAACAAAACCAGATCAATTCATTGTAAGGAATTTTAACACCAACAAACCCATCTCAGTGAACAAAACCAATGTTTCTCCGACCAATGATGTCCCTAACAAGAGCTGCCCATTACACAACAAGCCTCATCCGCTCAAAAAATGCAGAACATTCAGAAACAAACTATTCTATGATAGGAAGACTTTCCTTAAGGAGAAAGGAATATGTTTCAAATGCTGTTCTTCGGTCTCACACCTTGCAAAAGACTGCAAGTTCTCTGTAAAGTGCTCTGAATGTGACAGCCCCTATCATGATGCAGCCATGCATCCTGGTCCATCACCTCAAAACAGAGGATGGCGGGGAGGGAGAAGATCATTCTAACACCACTGTGGTTAGAACAAGCTGCACAGAAGTGTGTGGTCCAGGTCAATGGAGCCACTCGTGTTCAAAGATTTGCCTCGCAAAGATATATCTAAAAGGTTCCAAGGACATGGCTGTGAAAGCTTATGTAATTCTGGATGACCAGAGCAATCGCTCACTAGCTAGACCAGAGTTTTTCAAACTTTTCAGTGTGAAGAGCAAACCATTCTTGTACGACCTTAGAACTTGCTCTGGCATTGTAGAAACATCTGGCATGAAGGCAGAAGGATTCGAGATTGGAAGCCTGGAAGCATCCTGGAAGCATCCTAGGAGCAATGCTGTAAGTTACTCTACTTGACATTGGACATATGGGCATTTTATATCGGTAAAGATTTCTTCACGAAATGGGTTTGATGGGTAATTTAAATAGGTTGTATTATCTGTAAGTTGGGAACAATTCCAGTGGTTTTTATGAATGTTTGTTGATGTTCAAATGATCTATGTATGTTTGTATTTACAATAAGACTGAATATTTTGTATTGTTTGTATTTTCAGTTTTCACCACACAACATGTTAAAGGAACAAAGTGACAATAAAAAGGGTGAAAATTACTATGATTCTGTCTTCATTAACTGTTGTTTAGCTCGGTGTTTAAATCAGAGTTTCGACACACTGAACGAGAACACTACAAACGCTAACACAGGCATGTGTAGCTGTAGGGTCTCAGCTAAGCTCTACTGATTTATCTGTTATTAACTATTTAACTATTCTTTTCTTGATCAATTGATTATTTTTCCATGTTTGAATGCACATCAATAAGATCAGTGTATTGACGACTTTCTTGCGAGATGTTGCAATTTTTAGAGCTAGTGTTGCTTGCTACTTTCATTGGAAAAGGGATGGCAAGTCTGTGCTGGGTTTATCCGCTGGATGAGTTTTTAAATCTAGCGTACTCTTGCTAGATTCTCAAGATTACTTATTCTGCCTTCAAAGCTCTTTTACATTAAACATGACTTGATACATTTTGTATTTACCCACCAAAATTGCAAAACATCACACAAGAGACTATTTCAATTCCTCAAAGATTGTGTATTGTGATCGTTGTAAATGTTTTGACAGAAATTGTACAAACTAAAATATATATCCCGGAATACAGCATGATTACATAAATACACTTTCTATAAATATGAAAATTGACAGTGCATTATTTTGACATCTATATATATATATATATATATATATACCATTACCTTTGATATAACTTCCTTCAAACAAGGGTGAAAGCGATTTCCAGTGTGGCTAGTTTTACTTTTTTGGCAAACAAGCCAAAACAAGACCGCATTAGTAACTGTCATTATGTTAACTATTGCTAAAGCTCAATCATTTTACGACATCCCAGGGTTTCCGATTATGTTGTTTATCTTATTATTCTAGAGACGTCTCAAATAGACCTGGTGCTTAAAGTTGGCGATGTCATTTCATCCGGTCCATGATCCTGGACATTCCCACACAGATACATGTTCAGTTAGACAGACATACCTAATCCTCTTTCATTCATGTGTTCACTTATTGCAAATGATTAATTTGACAGTAAGTTTATTCGAAGATGTAAAAGACTTCTACGACAAGAATCTTCGATTTTTACTGACAACAAAGTAATTTTTCATACCAGTGATGGCATTCATGTATTGATGTAAAGTCAAATGGAAATCAGCACGAATGCTATTGTTGGCTTGACAGTAGCCATGACAACACCACAAGGCAGGATGCGGTGATGAGACTCATCTTATGACTTCCACTTGAAGCTGTCGTTGCTTCAGTTGGTGCAGCTGCAGCTGCAATCGTAGGTGCCGCTGTTGTAGGTGCAGCTGCAATCGTAGGTGCTGCTGTTGAAGGTGAAACAAACCATTAGTTTGACAAACATTTGTGCAACTTTTGACATTTTTGATCAAGTAGCACTCATTATTGCTTACATGCGGCAGTCACATTGATTGAGGTGGGGTCAATGGTCAATTCGGGGACGTCTGAAGCTTCCATTAATGCTTCTTTAATCACAGTTGTATCAGGAGCAGATGTCGTGTTAAAGGTAAGTTCCACATCATTGATGACCGATCCACTTCTGCAGAAGGAGAAACAAAAAATGTAGTTTGATGTGTTAGAATTAAGCCACTATTATTGAATTGTAACAATTGTAAAACTGTATCTATCAACATAATACCTGAATCTCAACAATCTTGAGAAGCGGAAGGTGAAAGGGAATCTTCTTTTGTACACACGATCAAGCTGCAGAAACAGAAATGAAGTTGTATTTAAACGACCAGTGTGTAGGTTTGCGGGGGATCTATCAGTAGAAATGAAATAAAACATGCAATACTACATTGAATGAGTTTCCTCTGAAATCAGCTGTTACTAAGAATCTAACGAAGAATTTGTTTTTGTTGGCTTAGAATGAGCCCTTCATGCCTATATAGGGAATGGATCCTCCCCACGGAGTTTGCCGTGTTGCAACACAGTGTTTATACAGTAGCCCACAAATCAAATACTGGCTCTACAGGGAGCATTTTTATGTTTGGTTGAGGTCATGTAGTTTTCCGACATGCTAGTGAGTCTGCAGTAATGTGAGCCGCGGTTTTGCAATTGCCGGCTTACGCTTTCCGGTAGGAGTGAGCCGAGGGCCATTCAGTTTGTTGTTCCCCTGAATGTCTCCTTCATTAATTCCTTCTGGAAATTTGAATATGTGATTTTTTTATATCTAGTATGTATACTCTCTAGTAAGTTTTCAGTCCTTTGATTGGGTGCTTAAGCTCTGTGATAAAATAATTCAGTAGTTGAACCAGCAGGTTTTATTCGAAGTGTGAGACTTACCCCTGTCGTTACCATGTTGGATCGAGTTTTGTAAGCTTCAGTTGATGGATCGTTAAAATCAGGTATAAAAATGACATTCACAGATCTGAAAGTCAAGGCTGCTGTTATCGGTGCTGCAGTCGGTGCGGCAGTCGTAGCTGCGGCTGTTGGAGGTGCGGCTGTTGTAGGTGCAACAGTTGTTGTAGGTGCAGGAGTCGTAGCTGCGGCTGTTGTTGTTGCTGCAGTCATAGGTGCGGCTGTTGTAGGTGCAACTGTTGTAGGTGCGGCAGTCGTAGCTGCGGCTGTTGTAGTTGCTGCAGTCGTAACTGCGGCTGTTGTTGGTGCTACAGGTGTTGTAGGTGCCGCTGTTGTAGGTGCAACTGTTGTTGTAGGTGCAACTGTTGTAGGTGCTGCTGTTGTAGGTGCAACAGTTGTTGTAGGTGCAGGAGTCGTAGCTGCGGCTGTTGTTGTTGCTGCAGCCATAGGTGCGGCTGTTGTAGGTGCAACTGTTGTAGGTGCGGCAGTCGTAGCTGCGGCTGTTGTAGTTGCTGCAGTCGTAACTGCGGCTGTTGTTGGTGCTACAGGTGTTGTAGGTGCCGCTGTTGTAGGTGCAACTGTTGTTGTAGGTGCCGCTGTGGTTGGTGCTGCTGTTGTAGGTGCTGTTGTTGTAGGTGCAACAGTTGTTGTAGGTGTAGGAGTCGTAGGTTCGGCTGTTGTATGTGCTGCTGTTGTAGGTGCCACTGTTGTAGTTGCTGCAGTCGTAACTGCGGCTGTTGTTGGTGCTACAGTTGTTGGTGCTGCTGTTGTTGCTGGGGCAACAGTTGTTGTAGGTGCTGCAGTCGTAGCTGCTGCTGTTGTAGGTGCTGCAGTTGCTGTAGGTGCAGTAGTTGTCGGTGCAGCTGTTGTAGGTGCGGCTGTTGTAGGTGCAACTGTTGTAGGCGCTGCAGTCGTAGCTGTGGCTGTTGCAGTTGCTACAGTCGTAGGTGCGGGTGTTGTAGGTGCAACTGTTGTAAGTGCGGCTGTTGTAGGGGCGGCTGTTGTAGGTGCAACTGTTGTTGTCGGTGCAACTGTTGTAGGTGCTGCAGTCATAGCTGCGGCTGTTGTAGGTGCTGCAGTTGTTGTCTGTGCAGGAGTTGTAGGTGCTGCAGTTGTTGTCTGTGCAGGAGTCGTAGGTGCAGCTGTTGTAGGTGCAACTGTTGTAGGTGCTGCAGTCGTAGCTGCGGCTGTTGTAGTTGCTGAAGTCGTAGGTGCAGCTGTTGTTGGTGCAACAGTTGTTGTAGGTGCCACTGTTGTTGGTACTGCTGTTGTAGGTGCAACTGTTGTTGTAGGTACGGCTGTTGTAGGTGCTGCAGTCGTAGCTGTGGTTGTTGTAGGTGCCACAGTTGTTGTAGGTGCCGCTGTTGTTGGTGCTGCTGTTGTTGGTGCTGCTGTTGTAGGTGCAACTGTTGTTGTAGGTGCGGCAGTCGTAGCTGCGGCTGTTGTAGTTGCTACAGTCGTAGGTGTGGCTGTTGTTGGTGCAACAGTTGTTGGAGGTGCTGCTGTTGTAGGTGCAACTGTTGTAGGTGCAGCTGTTGTAAGTGCGGCTGTTGTAGGTGCAACTGTTGTTGTAGGTGCGGCTGTTGTAGGTGCAACTGTTGTAGGTGCGGCTGTTGTAGTTGCTGCAGTAGTAGGTGTGGCTGTTGTTGGTGCTACAGTTGTTGTAGGTGCTGCTGTTGTTGTAGGTGCGGCAGTCGTAGCTGTGGCTGTTGTAGGTGCGGCAGTCGTAGCTGCGGCTGTTGTAGTTGCGACAGTCGTAGGTGCGGCTGTTGTTGGTGCTACAGTTGTTGTAGGTGCTGCTGTTGTAGGTGCTGCTGTTGTAGGTGCAACTGTTGTAGGTGCAGCTGTTGTAAGTGCGGCTGTTGTAGGTGCAACTGTTGTTGTAGGTGCGGCTGTTGTAGGTGCAACTGTTGTAGGTGCAGCTGTTGTTGGTGCTGCTGTTATAGGTGCAACTGTTGTTGTAGGTGCGGCAGTCGTAGCTGCAGCTGTTGTAGTTGCTACAGTCGTAGGTGTGGCTGTTGATGGTGCTACAGTTGTTGTAGGTGCTGCTGTTGTTGGTGCTGCTGTTGTAGGTGCAACTGTTGTTGTAGGTGCGGCAGTCGTAGCTGCGGCTGTTGTAGGTGCGGCAGTCGTAGCTGCGGCTGTTGTAGTTGCTACAGTCGTAGGTGCGGCTGTTGTTGTAGGTGCGACTGTTGTAAGTGCGGCTGTTGTAGGTGCGGCTGTTGTTGTAGGTGCGGCTGTTGTAGGTGCAACTGTTGTTGTTGGTGCTGCTGTTGTAGGTGCTGCTGTTGTAGGTGCAACAGTTGTAGTTGCTGCAGTCGTAACTGCGGCTGTTGTTGGTGCTACAGTTGTTGGTGCTGCTGTTGTTGGTGCCGCTGTTGTTGTAGGGGCAACAGTTGTTGTAGGTGCAGGAGTCGTAGGTGCGGCTGTTGTGGGTGCAGCTGTTGTTGTAGGTGCTGCAGTCGTAGCTGCTGCTGTTGTAGGTGCTGCAGTTGTTGTCGGTGCAGGAGTCGTAGGTTCGGCTGTTGTATGTGCTGCTGTTGTAAATGCCGCTGTTGTAGTTGCTGCAGTCGTAACTGCGGCTGTTGTTGGTGCTACAGTTGGTGCCGCTGTTGTTGGTGCCGCTGTTGTTGTAGGGGCAACAGTTGTTGTAGGTGCAGGAGTCGTAGGCGCGGCTGTTGTGGGTGCAGCTGTTGTTGTCGGTGCAGCTGTTGTTGGTGCAACAGTTGTTGTAGGTGCCGCTGTTGTTGGTACTGCTGTTGTAGGTGCCACTGTTGTTGTAGGTACGGCTGTTGTAGGTGCTGCAGTCGTAGCTGTGGTTGTTGTAGGTGCCACAGTTGTTGTAGGTGCCGCTGTTGTTGGTGCTGCTGTTGTTCGTGCTGCTGTTGTAGGTGCAACTGTTGTTGTAGGTGCGGCAGTCGTAGCTGCGGCTGTTGTAGTTGCAACAGTCGTAGGTGCGGCTGTTGTTGTAGGTACGGCTGTTGTAGGTGCTGCAGTCGTAGCTGTGGTTGTTGTAGGCGCCACAGTTGTTGTAGGTGCGGCTGTTGTTGGTGCTGCTGTTGTAGGTGCAACTGTTGTTGTAGGTGCGGCAGTCGTAGCTGTGGCTGTTGTAAGTGCGGCAGTCGTAGCTGCGGCTGTTGTAGTTGCGACAGTCGTAGGTGCGGCTGTTGTTGTATGTGCGGCTGTTGTATGTGCGGCTGTTGTTGTAGGTGCGGCTGTTGTTGTAGGTGCGGCAGTCGTAGCTGCGGCTGTTGTAGTTGCTGCAGTCGTAAATGCGTCTGTTGTTGGTGCTACAGGTGTTGTAGGTGCTGCTGTTGTAGGTGCTGCTGTTGCAGGTGCTGCTGTTGTAGGTGCAACTGTTGTTGTAGGTGCCGCTGTTGTTGGTGCCGCTGTTGTAGGTGCTGCTGTTGTAGGTGCAACAGTTGTAGTTGCTGCAGTCGTAACTGCGGCTGTTGTTGGTGCTACAGTTGTTCGTGCTGCTGTTGTTGGTGCCGCTGTTGTTGTAGGTGCTGCAGTCGTAGCTGCTGCTGTTGTAGGTGCTGCAGTCGTAGCTGCTGCTGTTGTAGGTGCTGCAGTTGTTGTCGTTGCAGGAGTCGTAGGTGCGGCTGTTGTGGGTGCAGCTGTTGTTGTCGGTGCAGCTGTTGTAGGTGCTGCAGTCGTAGCTGTGGCTGTTGTAGTTGCTGCAGTCGTAGCTGCGGCTGTTGTTGGTGCAACAGTTGTTGTAGGTGCCGCTGTTGTTGGTACTGCTGTTGTAGGTGCGGCTGTTGTTGTCGGTGCGGCTGTTGTTGTCGGTGCGGCTGTTGTTGTCGGTGCAACTGTTGTTGTCGGTGCAACTGTTGTTGTCGGTGCAGCTGTTGTAGGTGCAGCTGTTGTAGGTGCAGCTGTTGTAGGTGCAGCTGTTGTAGGTGCAACTGTTGTAGGTGCAGCTGTTGTAGGTGCAGCTGTTGTAGGTGCGGCTGTTGTTGTCGGTGCGGCTGTTGTTGTCGGTGCGGCTGTTGTTGTAGGTGCGGCTGTTGTTGTAGGTGCAACTGTTGTTGTCGGTGCAGCTGTTGTAGGTGCGGCTGTTGTAGGTGCAGCTGTTGTTGTAGGTGCAGCTGTTGTAGGTGCAACTGTTGTTGTAGGTGCAACTGTTGTTGTCGGTGCGGCTGTTGTCGTTGCGGCTGTTGTTGTCGGTGCGGCTGTTGTTGTTGGTGCGGCTGTTGTTGTAGGTGCGGCTGTTGTTGTTGGTGCGGCTGTTGTTGTAGGTGCGGCTGTTGTAGGTGCAACTGTTGTTGTAGGTGCAACTGTTGTTGTAGGTGCAACTGTTGTTGTAGGTGCGGCTGTTGTTGTAGGTGTGGCTGTTGTTGTAGGTGCGGCTGTTGTTGTAGGCGCGGCTGTTGTAGTAGGCGTGGCTGTTGTTGTAGGCGCAGCTGTTGTTGTAGGCGCGGCTGTTGTTGTAGTAGGTGCGGCTGTTGTTGTAGTAGGTGCGGCTGTTGTAGGTGCGGCTGTTGTAGGTGCGGCTGTTGTAGGTGCGGCTGTTGTCGTAGGTGCGGCTGTTGTAGGTGCAGCTGTTGTAGGTGCAGCTGTTGTAGGTGCGGCTGTTGTCGTAGGTGCGGCTGTTGTCGTAGGTGGGGCTGTTGTCGTAGGTGGAGCTGTTGTCGTAGGTGCTGTTGTCGTCGGTGCGGCTGTTGTCGTCGGTGCGGCTGTTGTCGTCGGTGCGGCTGTTGTTGTAGGAGCGGCTGTTGTAGGAGCGGCTGTTGTAGGTGCGGCTGTTGTTGTAGGTGCGGCTGTTGTTGTAGGTGCGGCTGTTGTAGGTGCAGCTGTTGTAGGTGCAGCTGTTGTAGGTGCAGCTGTTGTTGTAGGTGCAGCTGTTGTTGTAGGTGCAACTGTTGTTGGAGGTGCAGCTGTTGTTGTAGGTGCGGCTGTTGTTGTAAGTGCGGCTGTTGTTGTCGGTGGGGCTGTTGTTGTCGGTGCGGCTGTTGTTGTAGGTGCGGCTGTTGTTGTAGGTGCGGCTGCTGTTGTAGGTGCGGCTGTTGTAGGTGCGGCTGTTGTAGGTGCAGCTGTTGTTGTAGGTGCGGTTGTTGTAGGTGCGGCTGTTGTCGTAGGTGCGGCTGTTGTCGTAGGTGCGGCTGTTGTCGTCGGTGCGGCTGTTGTCGTCGGTGCGGCTGTTGTCGTCGGTGCGGCTGTTGTCGTAGGTGCGGCTGTTGTCGTAGGTGCGGCTGTTGTAGGTGCAGCTGTTGTTGTAGGTGCAACTGTTGATGTAGGCGCAACTGTTGATGTAGGCGCAACTGTTGTTGTCGGTGCGGCTGTTGTTGTTGGTGCGGCTGTTGTTGTAGGTGCGGCTGTTGTTGTAGGTGCGGCTGTTGTTGTAGGTGCGGCTGCTGTTGTAGGTGCGGCTGTTGTTGTAGGTGCGGTTGTTGTAGGTGCGGCTGTTGTCGTAGGTGCGGCTGTTGTCGTAGGTGCGGCTGTTGTCGTCGGTGCGGCTGTTGTCGTAGGTGCGGCTGTTGTCGTCGGTGCGGCTGTTGTCGTAGGTGCGGCTGTTGTCGTAGGTGCGGCTGTTGTAGGTGCAGCTGTTGTTGTAGGTGCAGCTGTTGTTGTAGGTGCAGCTGTTGTTGTAGGTGCAACTGTTGTTGTAGGTGCAGCTGTTGTTGTAGGTGCAACTGTTGTTGTAGGTGCGGCTGTTGTTGTAGGTGCGACTGTTGTTGTCGGTGCGGCTGTTGTCGTCGGTGCGGCTGTTGTCGTAGGTGGGGCTGTTGTCGTAGGTGCTGTTGTTGTAGTCGGTGCGGCTGTTGTCGTCGGTGCGGCTGTTGTCGTCGGTGCGGCTGTTGTCGTAGGAGCGGCTGTTGTAGGAGCGGCTGTTGTAGGTGCGGTTGTTGTTGTAGGTGCGGTTGTTGTTGTAGGTGCGGCTGTTGTTGTAGGTGCAGCTGTTGTAGGTGCAGCTGTTGTTGTAGGTGCGGCTGTTGTAGGTGCGGCTGTTGTTGTAGGTGCGGCTGTTGTTGTAGGTGCGGCTGTTGTTGTAGGTGCGGCTGTTGTTGTAGGTGCGGCTGTTGTTGTAAGTGCGGCTGTTGTTGTAAGTGCGGCTGTTGTTGTAAGTGCGGCTGTTGTTGTAAGTGCGGCTGTTGTTGTAGGCGCGGCTGTTGTAGGTGCGGCTGTTGTAGTAGGTGCGGCTGTTGTAGGTGCGGCTGTTGTAGGTGCGGCTGTTGTAGGTGCGGCTGTTGTCGTAGGTGCGGCTGTTGTCGTAGGTGCGGCTGTTGTCGTAGGTGCTGCGGCTGTTGTCGTAGGTGCTGCGGCTGTTGTCGTAGGTGCGGCTGTTGTCGTAGGCGCGGCTGTTGTCGTAGGCGCGGCTGTTGTCGTCGGCGCGGCTGTTGTCGTCGGCGCGGCTGTTGTCGTCGGCGCGGCTGTTGTCGTCGGCGCGGCTGTTGTCGTAGGTGCGGCTGTTGTCGTTGGTGCGGCTGTTGTCGTAGGTGGGGCTGTTGTCGTAGGTGGGGCTGTTGTCGTAGGTGGGGCTGTTGTCGTCGGTGCGGCTGTTGTCGTCGGTGCGGCTGTTGTCGTCGGTGCGGCTGTTGTCGTCGGTGCTGCTGTTGTAGGAGCGGCTGTTGTAGGAGCGGCTGTTGTAGGTGCGGATGTTGTTGTAGGTGCAACTGTTGTTGTAGGTGCAGCTGTTGTAGGTGCAGCTGTTGTAGGTGCAGCTGTTGTAGGTGCAGCTGTTGTTGTAGGTGCAACTGTTGTTGGAGGTGCAACTGTTGTTGGAGGTGCGGCTGTTGTTGTAAGTGCGGCTGTTGTTGTAAGTGCGGCTGTTGTTGTAAGTGCGGCTGTTGTTGTAAGTGCGGCTGTTGTTGTAAGTGAGGCTGTTGTTGTCGGTGCGGCTGTTGTTGTCGGTGCGGCTGTTGTTGTCGGTGCGGCTGTTGTTGTAGGTGCGGCTGTTGTTGTAGGTGCAACTGTTGTTGGAGGTGCAGCTGTTGTTGTAGGTGCAGCTGTTGTTGTAGGTGCGGCTGTTGTTGTAGGTGCGGCTGTTGTAGGCGCAACTGTTGTTGTAGGCGCGGCTGTTGTTGTAGGCGCAACTGTTGTTGTAGGCGCGGCTGTTGTTGTAGGCGCGGCTGTTGTTGTAGGCGCGGCTGTTGTTGTAGGCGCGGCTGTTGTTGTAGGCGCGGCTGTTGTTGTAGGCGCGGCTGTTGTAGGTGCGGCTGTTGTAGGTGCGGCTGTTGTAGGTGCGGCTGTTGTCGGTGCGGCTGTTGTCGGTGCTGCTGTTGTCGTAGGTGCGGCTGTTGTCGTAGGTGCGGCTGTTGTCGTAGGTGCGGCTGTTGTAGGTGCGGCTGTTGTAGGTGCAGCTGTTGTAGGTGCAGCTGTTGTTGTAGGTGCAGCTGTTGTTGTAGGTGCAGCTGTTGTTGTAGGTGCAGCTGTTGTTGTAGGTGCAGCTGTTGTTGTAGGTGCAACTGTTGTTGTAGGTGCAGCTGTTGTAGGTGCAGCTGTTGTAGGTGCGGCTGTTGTTGTAGGTGCGGCTGTTGTTGTAGGTGCTGTTGTTGTAGTCGGTGCGGCTGTTGTTGTAGGTGCTGTTGTTGTCGTCGGTGCGGCTGTTGTCGTCGGTGCGGCTGTTGTCGTCGGTGCGGCTGTTGTAGGAGCGGCTGTTGTAGGAGCGGCTGTTGTAGGTGCGGTTGTTGTTGTAGGTGCGGTTGTTGTTGTAGGTGCGGCTGTTGTTGTAGGTGCAACTGCTGTTGTAGGTGCAGCTGTTGTAGGTGCAGCTGTTGTAGGTGCAGCTGTTGTAGGTGCAGCTGTTGTTGTAGGTGCTGTTGTTGTAGGTGCGGCTGTTGTTGTAGGTGCGGCTGTTGTTGTAGGTGCGGCTGTTGTTGTAGGTGCGGCTGTTGTTGTAAGTGCGGCTGTTGTTGTAAGTGCGGCTGTTGTTGTAAGTGCGGCTGTTGTTGTAAGTGCGGCTGTTGTTGTAGGCGCGGCTGTTGTAGGTGCGGCTGTTGTAGTAGGTGCGGCTGTTGTAGTAGGTGCGGCTGTTGTAGGTGCGGCTGTTGTCGTAGGTGCGGCTGTTGTCGTAGGTGCGGCTGTTGTCGTAGGTGCGGCTGTTGTCGTAGGTGCGGCTGTTGTCGTAGGCGCGGCTGTTGTCGTAGGCGCGGCTGTTGTCGTAGGCGCGGCTGTTGTCGGTGCGGCTGTTGTTGTCGGTGCGGCTGTTGTTGTCGGTGCGGCTGTTGTTGTCGGTGCGGCTGTTGTCGGTGCGGCTGTTGTTGTAGGTGCGGCTGTTGTCGTTGGTGCGGCTGTTGTCGTAGGTGGGGCTGTTGTCGTAGGTGGGGCTGTTGTCGTAGGGGCTGTTGTTGTCGTCGGTGCGGCTGTTGTCGTCGGTGCGGCTGTTGTCGTCGGTGCTGCTGTTGTCGTAGGAGCGGCTGTTGTAGGAGCGGCTGTTGTTGTAGGTGCAACTGTTGTTGTAAGTGCGGCTGTTGTTGTAAGTGCGGCTGTTGTTGTAAGTGCGGCTGTTGTTGTAAGTGCGGCTGTTGTTGTAAGTGCGGCTGTTGTTGTAAGTGCGGCTGTTGTTGTAAGTGAGGCTGTTGTCGGTGCGGCTGTTGTTGTCGGTGCGGCTGTTGTTGTAGGTGCGGCTGTTGTAGGCGCAACTGTTGATGTAGGCGCAACTGTTGATGTAGGCGCAATTGTTGTTGTAGGCGCGGCTGTTGTTGTAGGCGCGGCTGTTGTTGTAGGCGCGGCTGTTGTAGGTGCGGCTGTTGTAGGTGCGGCTGTTGTCGGTGCGGCTGTTGTCGTAGGTGCGGCTGTTGTCGTAGGTGCGGCTGTTGTCGTAGGTGCGGCTGTTGTCGTAGGTGCGGCTGTTGTAGGTGCAGCTGTTGTAGGTGCAGCTGTTGTAGGTGCAGCTGTTGTTGTAGGTGCAGCTGTTGTTGTAGGTGCAACTGTTGTTGTAGGTGCGGCTGTTGTTGTAGGTGCGGCTGTTGTTGTAGGTGCGGCTGTTGTTGTCGGTGCGGCTGTTGTTGTCGGTGCGGCTGTTGTCGTCGGTGCGGCTGTTGTCGTAGGTGGGGCTGTTGTCGTAGGTGGGGCTGTTGTCGTCGGTGCGGCTGTTGTCGTCGGTGCGGCTGTTGTCGTCGGTGCGGCTGTTGTAAGTGCGGCTGTTGTAAGTGCGGCTGTTGTAGGCGCAACTGTTGATATAGGCGCAACTGTTGATGTAGGCGCGGCTGTTGTAGGCGCGGCTGTTGTTGTAGGCGCGGCTGTTGTTGTAGGCGCGGCTGTTGTTGTAGGCGCGGCTGTTGTTGGTGCGGCTGTTGTTGTTGGTGCGGCTGTTGTTGGAGGTGCGACTGTTGTTGTAGGTGCGACTGTTGTTGTAGGTGCAGCTGTTGTTGTAGGTGCAGCTGTTGTTGTAGGTGCAACTGTTGTTGTAGGTGCAGCTGTTGTTGTAGGTGCAACTGTTGTTGTAGGTGCGGCTGTTGTAGGTGCAGCTGTTGTTGTAGGTGCGGCTGTTGTTGTAGGTGCGGCTGTTGTCGTCGGCGCGGCTGTTGTCGTCGGCGCGGCTGTTGTCGTAGGCGCGGCTGTTGTCGTTGGTGCGGCTGTTGTCGTAGGTGGGGCTGTTGTCGTAGGGGCTGTTGTCGTCGGTGCGGCTGTTGTCGTCGGTGCGGCTGTTGTCGTCGGTGCGGCTGTTGTCGTCGGTGCGGCTGTTGTCGTCGGTGCGGCTGTTGTCGTCGGTGCTGCTGTTGTCGGAGCGGCTGTTGTAGGTGCGGATGTTGTTGTAGGTGCAACTGTTGTTGTAGGTGCAGCTGTTGTAGGTGCAGCTGTTGTAGGTGCAGCTGTTGTAGGTGCAGCTGTTGTAGGTGCAGCTGTTGTTGTAGGTGCAGCTGTTGTTGTAGGTGCAACTGTTGTTGTAGGTGCAACTGTTGTTGGAGGTGCAACTGTTGTTGGAGGTGCAACTGTTGTTGGAGGTGCGGCTGTTGTTGTAAGTGCGGCTGTTGTTGTAAGTGCGGCTGTTGTAAGTGCGGCTGTTGTTGTAAGTGAGGCTGTTGTCGGTGCGGCTGTTGTTGTCGGTGCGGCTGTTGTTGTCGGTGCGGCTGTTGTTGTAGGTGCGGCTGTTGTTGTAGGTGCAACTGTTGTTGGAGGTGCAGCTGTTGTTGTAGGTGCAGCTGTTGTTGTAGGTGCGGCTGTTGTTGTAGGTGCGGCTGTTGTAGGCGCAACTGTTGATGTAGGCGCAACTGTTGATGTAGGCGCAACTGTTGTTGTAGGCGCGGCTGTTGTTGTAGGCGCGGCTGTTGTTGTAGGCGCGGCTGTTGTTGTAGGCGCGGCTGTTGTAGGTGCGGCTGTTGTAGTAGGTGCGGCTGTTGTAGGTGCGGCTGTTGTAGGTGCGGCTGTTGTAGGTGCGGCTGTTGTCGGTGCTGCTGTTGTCGTAGGTGCGGCTGTTGTCGTAGGTGCGGCTGTTGTAGGTGCGGCTGTTGTAGGTGCGGCTGTTGTAGGTGCGGCTGTTGTTGTAGGTGCAGCTGTTGTTGTAGGTGCAGCTGTTGTTGTAGGTGCGGCTGTTGTTGTAGGTCCGGCTGTTGTTGTAGGTGCTGTTGTTGTTGTAGGTGCTGTTGTTGTCGTCGGTGCGGCTGTTGTCGTCGGTGCGGCTGTTGTAGGAGCGGCTGTTGTAGGAGCGGCTGTTGTAGGAGCGGCTGTTGTAGGTGCGGTTGTTGTTGTAGGTGCGGTTGTTGTTGTAGGTGCGGCTGTTGTTGTAGGTGCAACTGCTGTTGTAGGTGCAGCTGTTGTAGGTGCAGCTGTTGTAGGTGCAGCTGTTGTAGGTGCAGCTGTTGATGTAGGCGCGGCTGTTGTTGTAGGCGCGGCTGTTGTTGTAGGCGCGGCTGTTGTTGTAGGCGCGGCTGTTGTTGTAGGCGCGGCTGTTGTTGTAGGCGCGGCTGTTGTTGTTGGTGCGGCTGTTGTTGGAGGTGCGACTGTTGTTGTAGGTGCGACTGTTGTTGTAGGTGCAGCTGTTGTTGTAGGTGCAACTGTTGTTGTAGGTGCGGCTGTTGTAGGTGCAGCTGTTGTTGTAGGTGCGGCTGTTGTTGTAGGTGCGGCTGTTGTTGTCGGCGCGGCTGTTGTTGTAGGCGCGGCTGTTGTTGTAGGCGCGGCTGTTGTTGGTGCGGCTGTTGTTGTTGGTGCGGCTGTTGTTGGAGGTGCGACTGTTGTTGTAGGTGCAACTGTTGTTGTAGGTGCAGCTGTTGTTGTAGGTGCAACTGTTGTTGTAGGTGCGGCTGTTGTAGGTGCAGCTGTTGTTGTAGGTGCGGCTGTTGTTGTAGGTGCGGCTGTTGTTGTCGGTGCGGCTGTTGTTGTAGGTGCGGCTGTTGTAGGTGCTGCTGTTGTTGTAGGTGCTGCTGTTGTCGTAGGTGCTGCTGTTGTAGGTGCGGCTGTTGTTGGTGCGACTGTTGTAGGTGCGACTGTTGTAGGCGCAACTGTTGATGTAGGCGCAACTGTTGATGTAGGCGCAACTGTTGTTGTGGGCGCGGCTGTTGTTGTGGGCGCAGCTGTTGTTGTAGGTGGAACTGTTGTTGTAGGTGCGGCTGTTGTTGGTGCGGCTGTTGTCGTAGGTGGAACTGTTGTTGTAGGTGCAGCTGTTGTAGGTGCAGCTGTTGTAGGTGCAGCTGTTGTAGGTGCAGCTGTTGTAGGTGCAGCTGTTGTTGTAGGTGCAACTGTTGTTGTAGGTGCAGCTGTTGTAGGTGCAGCTGTTGTAGGTGCAGCTGTTGTAGGTGCAGCTGTTGTAGGTGCAGCTGTTGTTGTAGGTGCAGCTGTTGTTGTAGGTGCAACTGTTGTTGGAGGTGCAACTGTTGTTGGAGGTGCGGCTGTTGTTGTAAGTGCGGCTGTTGTTGTAAGTGCGGCTGTTGTTGTAAGTGCGGCTGTTGTTGTAAGTGCGGCTGTTGTAAGTGCGGCTGTTGTTGTAAGTGCGGCTGTTGTTGTAAGTGAGGCTGTTGTCGGTGCAGCTGTTGTTGTCGGTGCGGCTGTTGTTGTCGGTGCGGCTGTTGTTGTAGGTGCGGCTGTTGTTGTAGGTGCGGCTGTTGTTGTAGGTGCAGCTGTTGTTGGAGGTGCAGCTGTTGTTGTAGGTGCAGCTGTTGTTGTAGGTGCAGCTGTTGTTGTAGGCGCAACTGTTGATGTAGGCGCAACTGTTGATGTAGGCGCAATTGTTGTTGTAGGCGCGGCTGTTGTTGTAGGCGCGGCTGTTGTTGTAGGTGCGGCTGTTGTTGTAGGCGCGGCTGTTGTAGGTGCGGCTGTTGTCGGTGCGGCTGTTGTCGTAGGTGCGGCTGTTGTCGTAGGTGCGGCTGTTGTCGTAGGTGCGGCTGTTGTAGGTGCAGCTGTTGTAGGTGCAGCTGTTGTAGGTGCAGCTGTTGTTGTAGGTGCAGCTGTTGTTGTAGGTGCAACTGTTGTTGTAGGTGCGGCTGTTGTTGTAGGTGCGGCTGTTGTTGTAGGTGCGGCTGTTGTTGTAGGCGCGGCTGTTGTTGTAGGCGTGGCTGTTGTTGTTGTAGGCGCGGCTGTTGTTGTAGGTGCGGCTGTTGTAGGTGCGGCTGTTGTTGGTGCGGCTGTTGTTGGTGCGGCTGTTGTTGTAGGTGCGGCTGTTGTAGGTGCGGCTGTTGAAGGTGCTGCTGTTGTTGTAGGTGAGGCTGTTGTAGGTGCGGCTGTTGTTGTAGGTGCGGCTGTTGTAGGTGCAACTGTTGTTGTAGGTGCGGCTGTTGTTGTAGGTGCGGCTGTTGTCGGTGCGGCTGTTGTTGTCGATGCGGCTGTTGTTGTCGGTGCGGCTGTTGTTGTCGGTGCAACTGTTGTTGTAGGTGCTGCTGTTGTAGGTGCCGTGACAAAAGTAAAACAATTTAAAATGAATATCAAAACTTATCATGATCTTCAGGTTATAATACACTGATCAAAAAGAAACATTTGATGAGATGTCGGCAAGAACTCCACCTTGAATTATTTTTTTGTTTACTCCAAATCTTTTACTTTAATTGATCATTAACTTTTAAAAGCGATGGATTCAACGTTAAACAACTTACCTATCAGTATCAGGAAAATCGATACTATCCGTCCGACATCCATTTCGTTTTTTACTCTGAATCTATAAAATCAAACAATACAGTTTTTTCAGACACAGCATGTCAAAAGATTTTGCTCTATGACTCATATCAATATTACATATTACAATTATTACTTTTAAAATAGATAAAGCAATATCAGCAGCATTACAAATGTGTCTGTATATATCCTCCCTCTTGTGTTTATATTTGAATAGATGATATATGACAAGATTACCAAACAAATTCAAGTCACTCAGAATAGTGGCTTACAATTTGTTTTGGCAAATCGCCAAGTTCCCTTCTCAAGACCTAATTTCAGTATCCCAAAGTCAAAGCAATACAGAGAAAAAAATAAACCATTTCATGTTTTCAGAGTGTATTGCTAAAACTGAACCCTGCCTGAAAAGGTCCACCTGTTTCTTCACACGTCACTGACGAATTGCTTCTCATATTCCACATTCAATTTCTTGTCTATTTTTCAAAACATATTATCTCGGTTAGAGCTAATGGAATATACATGTCCACTTGCAGTACCTCAAAAAGCAGAGTACTTGAACAGGCAGGTGCAACAATCTGTGCTACTGTTTACAAGCATCAACCAGGCTGAAATGTCTTAGAGCAAAGCACTGAAGCTCTATTAGAGCAGGTGTGCTACTGTCTGAACCTGACCTCTGATTCCATGATTGAGAAGTAGTAAAAGAGATTGCTACACGAACAATACTGTATCACATTTTTGATAAAGATCTATACTTATTTTTTATCAGCTCTATCAATAAGTCTTATGAGTTAGTTGTACTCTTCGGATTTACAGTGCAGGATGCTCATGTGTTTGTACCTACACAGTGCATTTTTACCACGCTGCCAAAAGAAAGGTTACACCAACCATGGTAATGGAGATGGAGGAAACATCTTTGAAATAACACCTTTAATTGGGGAATAAACTAGGATATCAGCCAAAGACAAACCGTTGAAGCAGGATATCACAAAGTATTACAAAAATGTTATGTTAGTTTCAAAATATCACATGTTGTAAGGTGATTATGAGCTTCCTATATAACTTATCAATCGAAACCATGTTTGCTCCTGGTCTGGTGGTGCTGACTGAAACACCACAAAAAAGGATTAAACTCCGTCCTGAAACAGAAATGTTTCCTCAGCATTTCTTAAAATTGGAATTAACATATTGGTATCTGTGATATCGCAAACCTTAAATGCTGTGTGACAGTCTACATTCATTAAGGTCTTTATTTTGGAACTAAATAAAATTAATAATGTAAATCGTAGATCTTGCAGCACAGAAAGGTAACCTAATTTCAGGATAAATAATTTCAGTATAATGGCATCCTCCATTCCATTCCTGAGCATTCCACCTAAACATTGAAAGGAATTCACCAGTGTGAATTTACGTGAGGACAAACACTTGAATATACATTTCTCGTGATGTGGAGCGGGAAGAAATGCAAGAAAATGTTTTTGCACAAACATGTTGAATAAATATTGTATATATGTTTGTATATGTTATCTGAGTAAATATATAAATGGGTGATAGTACAATCAAAGTACAAAACAATGATATTATTATTACACATAAAAAGAAAAGCATCTCATTTTTATTTTCGAATATTTACTTTCGACACTAAAAGTTTCACTTGGTGACATCATTATGCTCCAGTAGGAAATATGAAGTATGACATATATTGTGTGTGTGTGTGTGTATATATATATATATATATATATATATATATATATATATATATATATATATATATATATATATATATATATATATATATATATGTATATGTATGTGTATATATATATATATATGTGTATATATGTATATATATGTGTATATATGTATGTGTATATATATATATATATATATATGTATATATATATATATATGTATGTGTATATATGTATGTGTGTATATATATATATATATATATATATATATTTCTTCCAACCTCAATGTCAATAAATGAAACACTTTTTGAAATGACTAATTGTGGCATATTGTTGTTCATGCCTGTTTCTTGATTTACTGCCCGAAGTATGGAAGTATGGTTGAAAACCAGTTGGGAGAGTGCAACGTAAAATAATTTATGATATCTGTACTTCTCAGCACGATAGAAAATTGATTCTTAGTGATATAATTAATTTAATTAATGCACCCTCGACCTGGATAAGCGGCATAAAATGGATTGGTGGATGAACCAAAGTAAAATGTATTTAAGTTTATTGAAGCTTTTGCTTAAATTGCCACTTGCCCAATATGGGTCAATCAGCTTCTTAACTACTTTCGTTAACACTCGTACAGTGTTTGCTCAAGGTCTCATGGTGCTGACAAAATAAGATTAAATTGCCTCCTGAACGCACGATCCAATCTAGCAACAAACCCTCTTTTAGTTTGTATGGACCAATGTCCGGACAGTATTATCAACAGATTTAAGAATGTACTTACCCAAAAGGATGAGAAAGAAGTTGAAAAGTTATAAATTGCCCCTCTCTTTCTGTTTTCAATGTTTTAAACTATTTCAGTGTCTTATAATTCAGTCCAGTTCACATCTGTGATATTGCAAACCGTTCTCCTTATGTGACAGTCCACATCTAGGAAGGCCTTTATATTGAAACGGAATGAAGGCTAATGACGTAAGTCATTGATGTCTTTTATTAAACCCTGCCATGAAGACAAAACAAAGCGTATTCTGAATTGCAGCTGTCAATCTGTCAGTGTTTTGGCTTAGTATCATGGTACACGCCCTTCTTTTGTCCTGTGAATTACTGGTGCATTTCACCTGTGACAATGTTGAAAGAAGACTTTCCAGCATGCCAGTGAAACAAAAATATAAATATAGATACTGGTGACACGGTAATGGAGCAGAAAGAAATACGAGGAACAAAAAGCACATTAAAACATACTTGAAATGATCAGAGTAAATATGTGATTACATGATACAATACAGTTAAAGTACAAAGCAATAATATATATATATATATATATATATATTATATATATATATATACTGTAAATATTGACATATATATATACTGTAAATATTGACATATAAGGAAAGCATCTCCTCTTTATTTCCTCATATTCTTCCAAGAAAGTGTCATTTTTATGTGATATGTCTTAAATCACTATTTTTAACGAATTATAAATATGTACTTGTACTTTTTTCCACCTTAAATATCAATAGAAATGAACTATTGCAGCATATGTTTTTGGTGAAAACAAGTAAACTGAAGTTGAAGTGTACAAAGTGTATTTTGTCAACTATTAATTCTCTTGAGAGGCATCATAAAACGATAAAATGGTGCTCGTTCTTCCTCGCCTGATATCAAACAGAATTGTCAACTCGTTGCACTCTGTTTCCATCTTCAGTCTGATATTGCCTCCACTCACACTAATTTGGGTTGTGGGTTGAGGTTCAATTTTCGCTCACCAATCACTAGAGATCAATGTATCTGCCTAAATGCAACTTCATTTTAAGTTGACAGATATGTGTTGCCATGAAAACAGATTTTGTGCCAGTGTTTTAAGAGTGGAGCCGAGCCAGTTAAAAGAGAAATCTAGAAAAACCAAACTAGCCTAAGATGTCTGGCGATATTGAGCTTGATATGAAAAAAATCTTTTTAACCTCCCAGTGAGAAATAATCACGATGGAAACTTCTTAAAGTATTAAAAACATATTTAATGAGCAGACACTTCAATCAAAATTCAGCTGAATGGATAGAGCTCTTTCTCCATGGATGGTTCGGAGGTCAAACAATAAAAAAAAAAAACAGAGTATATATGCGCGTTATCTCGTCTCCCCTCCCTTCACCCTCCCCCTCACAGATGTTGTTGGTCGCTACAGCCACCAAGTCCAGGTTCCCAGCCTTTTCGTGGGAACAGGGTTACGCAGGTTTAAGCAATACAAGTTATAACGAAAAGAACCATATGATACATTTCCACAACACTTGACATGCCGTAAATGTTAAATTCATTTCTTATTCACAGGCATTAACAATGAAAGATGTTGGATAATTCTCCCCTCACAAACCAGGCATCTATTCTGGGAGGATTTGTGTAAATGTTTCAGATTACTTGGAAGGGTTCAGTTCAGGCTGGCAAGGATATTGTTTTTCATATGCGGTAGAACCGGTTTCTCAAAGCACTTCATCACAATGAGGTTTAGTGACACAGGTAATAGTCATTTGGGAACACTCTCCTGTGACGGTGATGTGTCAATACATCAGTTAGCTGGTTGGCACATGTTCGAAGTACAGTACAGGAATGTTATCATGCCCAGCAGCTTTACTGATCATTACTCTCATCAGGGTTTCTCTCACAACTGCTGTGGATACTGAAAATAGCAGGCCGTCTGGAGGCAGGGCAGGCTTGACAGACGACTTCTTGTTGAGGTCAAAGTGAGCATAAAGTGTATTTAGCTCATCTTGCAACGTGGCCTCACACGTGATGGGAGAGCTACTGCTTGTGTAGCCTGTGACACTCGATCGCCTGTTTTGTTTTTTTAATGCAAATCCATTTGAATAGAATTCAACACTGGCAGTTGAGGTTAAAGCTGAACATTGATGTTAGGTTAAAGTCCAGGTTTGTCTGGTTTATGGTTATTATCAAGCGTCTAGAACCATATCAATTATATTTTTTCTGTTCAATTTGAGATTGTTCTTTCAAAGGGAGCTTACATTATCCTGTAGCTTAATTAATAGGCAGAGACCATCTGTCCTGCTATTATTTTTTTAAATGTCTTATCAAGATGCATTCCTTTTAGTTTCAGTGACGTCTTTGGCTACATACTCTATCCCTGTGTATTTTTGAATTGCACTTCCTCGTGATCAAATCAAACAGTGTTGACAATCCTGTGACGTACATGTTGATTTATGGCAGAACTCTGTCTCGTATTTCCGAAACCGCACAATAAGAATTCAGAAAACAATCAAACTTATATAATGTAGGTTTGCTCCTCAGTCACATAAAGTTTACTGTGAGTCAAGTTATTCTTAATTCAGACTAAAGACAATAATCATACGCCTAATAGGCAGACATTTAACAACAGCAATGATGCAGCAAACAGCACTTATTAAAGTCACAAGACAAGTTATACCTGATGCATTAGGTATGTTGTGTTGGGAGTTCATTCTGCTTCTAAGATGTAGACCTACTGTATTTGTTTAAATCATACTTTGGCCTATTGAATATAATGTTGTGTTAAATCACTGTTTCTTTCTCACTTTTTCTCTTACCTTCTGATATCTTGTAATTTTTTCATTAAGCAGTAAAATAGCGTTATGCCAAGTTGCCAGCTTTGAGTGTTTTGTGCAAAAGTGGGCTATTTTGATAAAGAGTGAAGGAGAGACGTGGGGGATATCAGACCCGAGGATCTGGCAACCCCAAGCTGTGGCTGGTAGCCTATACTACACATTTTCGATCAGCTGAAACACCAAATCAAGGTAACCTTAGCATCTGTCAGATGAAATTAGAAGAACCGGTTGGTATTTTTTAATTCATGACTCTACAAATATATGTTTTCTGGACATAACTAGCATCACTCATTTGATATTATGTTTAAATTTCAGGTGTAGGCTAATGTGCTCGATAGTTTGTGTTCGTTTCTCAAATGTGACATTTTAACATCAACCATCTTGAGTTGATATTGTAGACATTTTAAAGAGGAACCAAAGTGTAACAAAATCTCAATTTCCTGGTCGCAGCAGCAGCAGGTATTTACATTATAACAATTGATCTGCAGTTTCAAGCTCCCCATTGACCCCTCCAGTCATCTCCTTCCCCCTCTGAGTCTTGTCAAACAACGAGATCTGTCTTTATTACCCTTGATTACCACTGGGAGTCTTCACACCTAAACATTTTCTGGTTAAACTGCACCCCCATTCAGTTGCTTCCTCTTATCAAAGCAAAGGCAGAAATACCCCATATGGTCCTGTTACCATTCTGCTAGGTATACAATCATATGTCACATATATAGTTTTGTTAGTGAGTAAGGCACATGAACTAAGTCACAGTAGAAATGTACTAGCACAGGGAAAATTCTCCATCTGGCAAACTGGCAACCAGGATGTCATCGAAGTAGACAAACAGGAAAGTATCCGTTAGACGCTGGAAAGTCTGCGCTGCATATTTGAGTCCAAACGGCATCATCAAAAAATGAAACAGGCCGAAAGGAGTTATCAGCGCTGTCTTGGGAATGTCCTGCGGGTGAACCAGAATTTGATGGTAACCATGTACAAGGTCCACATTAGAAAAACGCAACACCACCCGACAAGCGGCCAGAAAAGTCCTGAATGTGCGGAACCGGATAGTGTGGAGAATTTCAGTATTAAACGCATTATAAGTAAGATTAAATAACCCCCCTAGTGATGAGTAGAAGTGTCACAATAATAATATGTTAGTCACAATATGTTTACAATATTCTTGCTTATAGAAGATATTATGTGTTACAGTATATTAACTAATTGAATGTATTGAATCATAAAAGTATAGTCACTAAATGTATTAAAACACTAAGAATAGTTTGAGGGTCAGACAGGGATTCTGAATGGGACATGCAGCAAATGGAGGATGTGGTCAGTGGGGAGGGCAACTGACCAGGGGTGGAGTCAAGACAGATGTTTTGCAAGGAGCAAATCTGTTTCGCTAAGGGATCGATCCAGGGAGGGGACAGAAGTCAAATGGAGCCAACTACAGATCGCCACGGAGGGTCATTCAGATGTTTTATGACTGTTTCGGACATTTCCGACATATAAAAGATTGTTCTGTAGAGAATTGTTCAGACCACATCCGCTCTCGTTTTTCAGTACCTGAATTCAGACCTGAGAGTGAGATGCGTGCGTGTGGTCTCTGTTCTCGAGAACATTACTATTGATAGTTAATGCAGTTTGTAAGTGAATTTCATGTAGTACATTAAATATTGTTATTCATTTTTTAACCGGTTCCAGCTCATTTTTCCACTGTGCGTGCACTGTAAGAAGTTCGCAGCGGAGAGAGGTCCTGCGGCCTCGCAGTGCTTCATCCTTTGTTTCCAGACCTAACAATAGCGGTCCAGGATCGTTGCCTCGTTTAGGCGGCAGTAATCTCCACACGGGCGCCACCCGCCACCCGCCACCCGCCACCAGCAATGTGCAGGGGTGAAGCCCACGGACTGTTGGAGCGCCGAATGATGCCAAGTCGCTCCATGTTGTCGAACTCGGCCTTGTGGATGGTGAGCTTTGCTGGGTCTAGGCGCCGGGCCCGGACATGTACCAGTGGGCCAGTGGTAGAGATGTGATGTGCCACCCCATGGTTGACAGTGGAGGACGAGGAAGTGGGGTGCGAGAGGTCTGGGAACTCGGCCAGCAGACGAAGAAACTCATCAGCAGCTGAAAGCATGTGAGGCAGCCTGGTAGAGTCAGCTCCACATATTGTACATGGATAAGAAAGGTCACAGCATTTATCAGACAGTGGTCCTTGTTGTCCACCAATAGTCCATAAGCACACAGGAAACCTGCGCCAAGTAGGGGAATAGCAACTTTAGCAGTAGCAAAGGCCCAGCTGCCCCATGAAACACAGTTCTATGCATCGTGTCCCAAAAGGGCGGCTGGGGATACCGTTCATTTCACTAGCTAGGGCCCCGCCTCGGCCGGCGACGTGGTTGGTCGGAGTGTTTTAGGGATGGTTGGTGGAGGGTAGCCTAGGTGAAGCGGTTTGGGGAAAGGCTAGGTTGAGGGTCCACTGCGGCTCCCGGGCCTTGCAGACCCCCCCGTCCATGTGGGACAGTGGTGACTGGGAGGAAGGTGCCTCCAGGGAGTGGTTTTAAAGAGGGAGGGAGGGTGGGGTGCGAAAGGCGTGGCAGGCCGAGCTATAGTGGCCGTGGGTATTTGTAGGGTGTGGCCGGAAGTGGCCCCGAGGAGGTGTGGCCCTGCTCCTGAAATTCAGCTAAGGTCTTATCTCCAATTCACTAGCTAGGGCCCCGCCTCGGCCGGCGACGTGGTTGGTCGGAGTGTTTTAGGGATGGTTGGTGGAGGGTAGCCTAGGTGAAGCGGTTTGGGGAAAGGCTAGGTTGAGGGTCCACTGCGGCTCCCGGGCCTTGCAGACCCCCAAAAGCCTGCCTACGGGAGCAGCGCTGCCTGCCCGTGCGCATGTCGGTGGCGCTGTGGCGGGTATAAAGTTGGTAGGCGTGGGAGGATCAGCGGCCTAGGGCTTTGATGAGGTGATCGGGGACTCCTCTGATCACCTGCTGGGATCAGAGGGAAAATGGTGGGACCGGGTTTGGGTCCTCCTCCGCGTCTGGCGCTAAGGTCCTGAAGGTGGAATTCGGTGGGCCATTTGGCTGAGAACCATCGTCTGCCATGGTACCCCCCAAAACCGGCGGAAGGGGCTGCGTCGGTGAAGAGCTGGATGTCTTCTGGGTTGGAGAGGTGGTCGTCGTAGAAAAAGGTGATGCCGTTCCAGTTGGACAGGAGATGCTGCCACATCTGCATCTCTGCTCTGGAGGGTTTGTCCATGGGGACTAGGCCGGTGAGTGAGGGTGTGGATGATTTCTTTTGGGCTGGTATGGAGGGGGGAGGGATCGCTGATGCCAGGCAGCACTGCTGGGTGTGTTGTTGGTACTGGGGGATGAATTGTTGGTACTGGGGGACCTGGGGGAGGGGCCTAGCATCCCTGGGCGTGAAGCGGCTGGTTTCCATGTGGCGGCTGGTTTGGAAGAGGATGGGATAGTTGGAGAGAAGGAAAGGAGAAGTAGGAACTGGCATCCCGGTGCCAGGAAACTGTGTGGTGAAAAAAGGGGGGGGGGGGGGGGGGGGGGGGGGAGGACTGAGGCGAGGGACCCTGGCAGCCCGGTGCCAGGTGCCTGCGTGGCGGGAGCATGCGTGGTATGGAAAGTGGGATAGGGGGGGGGAGGACGGAGGCGAGGGACCCTGGCAGCCCGGTGCCGGGAACCTGCGTTGTAGGGAAGGCAGACGTAGTAGGAAAAGTGGGATAGGGGGGGGGGAACAGAGGAGAAGGAACCTGGCAGCCCGGTGCCAGGGCAGGGGGCAGAGGAAGTGTGGTGAGGGGGAATAGTGACAGTACAGGCAGAAGGATCCAAGCTGGAGAGTGCAGTAGGATCCTGCGGAAGTAGGGAAAAAGAGAGAGTTGGCTTTCCTTTTTCTGAGGGTGATCCCGAGGAACTCCCAGGAGCGTGACGGCCCTTCTGTCTTCCTATGGAGAGGGGGACGCCGAGCTGAGCGAAGACTGATGTAATCGTCGACAGGCCGTGGGCTGGAGGTGCTGACTGGGGGGAAATGACTAGGAAGTCGTCGAGCAGGTGGACCAGGTGGGGGATTTTTATGGTTATTAGTGAGGATCCAGCATGGGGCCTCTGATAGTGAGTCGAATAGTTTGGGGCTGCTTTTACATCCGAATGAGAGTCTCACGGCGAAGTAGTAAGCGCCCTTCCAGCGAATGCCGAAGAGGTGCCAGCAGTCCGGGTGGATGGGGAGGATCTGAAAGGCATCTTTTGGAAGAGGATGGGATAGTTTGAGAGAAGGAAAGGAGAAGGTAGGAACTGGCATCCCGGTGCCAGGAAACTGTGTGGTGAAAAAAAGGGGGGTAGGGGGAAGGACTGAGGCGAGGGACCCTGGCAGCCCGGTGCCAGGTGCCTGCGTGGCGGGAGCATGCGTGGTATGGAAAGTGGGATAGGGGGGGGGGGGGGGGACGGAGGCGAGGGACCCTGGCAGCCCGGTGCCGGGAACCTGCGTTGTAGGGAAGGCAGACGTAGTGGGAAAAGTGGGATAGGGGGGGGAACAGAGGAGAAGGAACCTGGCAGCCCGGTGCCAGGGCAGGGGGCAGAGGAAGTGTGGTGAGGGGGAATAGTGACAGTACAAGCAGGAGGATCCAAGCTGGAGAGTGCAGTAGGATCCTGCGGAAGTAGGGAAAAAGAGAGAGTTGGCCTCCAGAGCTGCTATGAAAAGGGGGGTTTGCTTGGGATGGTTAGTTTGCTTGGGATGATTGAGGGGGACGCTGTGAACTTGGCAACCTGGAACGGTGTGGCCGGCGGGGCGGGGCTTGGTGGTGCGTGGCTGCGTCACTGACGGCGCACCGGTGTGTTTTGCCGGAGAGCGGGTTGCTGCGTGGCGAGGTGCCGTGGCGGCCGAGAGGAGTTGGAGCAGTTTCGCTTTCTTATCGCGGCGATTGTGGGGGATTCCCTTCTCCTGCAGCGCTGTTAGTAGGCGCGCTACGGTCCAGGCGGCGATCCTGGTCGAGTCTGTTCCGACCGGGGATCCGGTCGGGGCGCGAGCGCCGTGCGGCGGCTTCGAGCGTGGCGTACTGGGAGGCTGGAGTCGACAGAAGCTGGGCTGTCGGGGGAGCGTTCCCGAGCGCCGTGTCCGGAGTGAGCGGAGGGGGACTTCCGCGTCCGTTGCCTGCGCTCGGGGGTAGCGGGTCTCCGTCTGCTACAGGGGCTTGCTCTGGAGCGAGCGGAGGAGGAGGAGGGGGAAGACCTCCGTCGTGGTTCGCTGGAAGATGGCGGTTGGTCTGGGTCCCCGTATTGGCAGATTGTCCTGAGGGAGGGATTCCGGTCGATGGGTGAGGCTGGTGCGCGGGTTCGGCTGTGTTTAGCTGCCTGGCGATCTCGGAGGCAATCGATGGCGTCTGACAGCCCTACCGTGGTGGAGTGCGTCCCCGGGATGTGCGAGTGGCGGCTGGGGAGACAAGCTGGTCGTCGTCGTCGGAAGGCCGGAGGGTAGCAGGTCCATGCTGCGAGGTAAGGGATTTTCTTTGTTTTGTTTTTCTGCGTGGCGTTTGCTGTTTAGTGCGAAAGGCGTGGCAGGCCGAGCTATAGTGGCCGTGGGTATTTGTAGGGTGTGGCCGGAAGTGGCCCCGAGGAGGTGTGGCCCTGCTCCTGAAATTCAGCTAAGGTCTTATCTCCAATTTATATTTAGAGTTTTTATACTAGATTATATACTTTGAAACAACTGTGATTAAAAAACGCAACTGTAAATTAAATGCAACTTTCACATTTGGGAAACTCATCTATGTTTCAACATTTTTATCATTGTAATTGACGTACATGCAAAACACTTCAGTAGATCCATCACAACATTTTGAAGATTACCAGCAAATTCAGAAATTTAAGTAATTAGGGAGAGTGGCTATCATTTATAAGACCTCATTTCAGTTTCCTACATCCAATGCAGTACAAAAGCAACAAGAAACCATGTCAAGTCTTCAGAATCAAAACTAAAAGCCAGTCCACCCATTTTATAACATCTCACTGAGGTAGGTTTTTCTTCCCATAGTTTAGTGTCTTTATACTATTCTCCATAAGATCTACAGGCTAGAGCCAATGGAATATACTGTACATATTACAAATTCAACCAGCAGAATACTTGAACAGATTGAGCACTGTGTGAGGAAACTGCTCTTGAACTGCCCTAAACAATCTGCGCAACTTTACACAACCATCAACCAGGCTAACATAAGTCCTTTGTATTGCAACAGAATAAAGGCTCATGTTGTGAGTCATAGGCCAAACCTTTTCTTCAGCATGGGAGAAAATTCTGAACATCTTCGCATTGGCACAAGACCAAATCATAAGCACGGTATCATCTTTCAATCTGTCAGTTTCTTGGCTCGGTATGAAGGCATACTCCCTTGGTTTGTTGTGAGAAACAAATTCCTGATGCATTCGAGTCGACTCTTTGAATATTACAAGAAGTTTCACCAGTGACACAACACAGTAAGTTATGACAAACAAATGAATATAGATTTCAGTGAAGTAGTAATGGAATGGGAAAAAAATGCAAGAGAAAAGAAAAAGAATGACATAATCAAGCATATTGAATGAATATTTTATATTTGGAGTCATTGGAGTAAATATGTCCATAGATGATACAATACATTCACATTATTGTTTTATACTTTTAAAGTATAAAACAATAACGTGAATATGGACACATCAAAATAAAAGCATCCCAGCTTAATTTCCTCATATTCTTCTGAGTAAGTGTCCATATGGACTAGTATGAATCAGATAATCTAATAAATGGTGAATGTCTACCAGTATTTTTCCTCCAACCTAAAACCTTCATGATAACAATTGCAGCATATTGTTGAAATAGAAGTAAAGTGCAGGTGCATTTACAGAGTTTCTCTAAGGTTCACCATGTTAAATGTCAGACTTTTAAAGGCCATTTTAAATGTACTTTAATCCTTGTTTCATGATCATACTGGGCTATGAAAGTCAGTCTGGAGCATACAGCCTAAATAGGTGTGGTTGTTATGATTGCCTAAATGTTGTGACACCTTAGCGATAAATCAGATCTTAGGATATAGTGCTGTCAATTTCTTGACTCAGTGTCATGGCACACTTCCATCGTTTGTCCTGTGAAACTGGTTCCTGGTGCATTCTAACTACGTGAATGTTGAAAGAAGTTCAACCAGTGCTACGGTGAGTTATGACAAATAACAATTGCATATATAACATATTGAACAAATATTCTATATACGTATTTGGAGTTATTGGTGTAGATCAGGGGTCTCTAACTGGCGGACCGCGGTCCGGATCTGTGGTATTTGTTATAAATACTTGTTGTCACATAGATGTTATGGAAGCTGTACGTGGGGGGACTTAGGACCCAGGGGAATGGGGGCGAAGCAGGGCAACCTGGGAAAGGGTCTGGACTGTGGGGGAATGTACCGGAGCAGCTTGAAATAAAGAGTTGAGTTAAGAGCAGTCTGTTCTCACGTTTATTTCTAAACACGACAGGATCCGATCCCAGACGCAGTTGCATCCGGACCCAGGACCTAAAATCGATATTTCGGAATCACACATATATTAGGCAGCGAGTTTGTACTTTAACCGGTAGGGTTGTACGGTGTATCGATACTAAAAAGGTACCGCAGTACCTGTACATTAAAAACGATACGATTTTGCATATTTTTAGTATCTATACTTTTTTAAAATAGCGCGCGATCAGAGCGCACTCGCTGCTCCGCTCCGTGTCATGCTGCCTGCAGGCATGCAAGGGGGCGGGGCTGCCCAGCGCGCTCACAGCAACAGGCAGCGCGCGCACTCACAGCGAGTAATCACAGGGGAGACATGCAGGAGCTTTTGCCGACCGCCCTCAGTTTGTTGGAAAACAAGAAGCCAGAAGTATCATCTGGAAGTACTTTGGCTATATTGCAGACAGTGAAGGAAAGCCCACTGACCTACAGAGACCCGTCTGCGAAACGTGTTTCAAAGCCACACAGACAAAGTGAGGCAACACGTCTAACACGGCAAAGCACCTTTCAGACAGACACCCTGAACTTTTTAAAGAGTTCAAAGAACAACGGGTAAGCAAATGTGATTATAAACATGAACACCCCCAAGCTCACCCATAGACAGCTAACACCAGTAGCCTTAGCCTAGTTTGACAACAAGCCTATATGATCATGAGGTCACATTGCACACAAACGTGTACTAAATGAAACACAATTGATGCAAAATGGCTCGATGCTGGTGGAGCCTGAGGGTGGAGCTTGAGCTAATTATTTTTATTTTTAGTTTAGGAAAAATAATTATTCCATGAATTAAGATAAAATATGAAGTGAAATTATCAAACTGACTATGCAAGTAAATTAAGTATTATTTATCAACCCACTCCCACAGACAGTCAGACAGATGCCAGCAGAGTCAGCAGCAATCATGGCACCATGTAGTTTTCATTAATATCTTGCTGTTGGCTAATACTAATATTAATGCCATTTGTTAAGTGTTCAAAAAGCAGGGCAGGAACAAGCTGGTAAAAAAGGGAACCGTACAGATGTTTTATTTATTACTAGTATAGATAAATATACCAGTTCTCCAAAAAGAGAAACGTGTTCAGAGAGAATATAATTTATAAGCAAGAATGAACAGACTCTTCTATGTTAATTCTTCCCACAGGCAGTGTGTCATATGTTCAGAAACCGTAACTATTGATAAAAGCGGCAAATGAAGCGCACTACGAGGCAAAGCACAAGTCCTTTGAACAAACGTACCCTCTCACATCTGAAATGAAGACAGAAAATAAACCTAAGAGCCCAACATGATCAGAATCCTAACGCATGAATTCACTGTCCCAACAATGTTGTTACCAGAGAGGATAGAGCTGAAACAAGTGATAATAACCACAGATAAAGTCCATGCTCACTGATTTCTCTTTTTAGAAGACAAAAACATAATATTGTGGCTTTTTGATTGACATCACTTCACACCTGAATGAACTGAATTTAAAGCTGCAGGACAATTCAGTGAAATACATTTTTCTAAAATGAATTACTTTATTTTAAGATGCACATTCTTCAAAAGCTTTCTGTTATGTCAGTTATTCTTTAATCCAGCCATTATTTTACTTGAAATGAGAAGAACATTTATTTATGTATTATTTATAATCCATCCAGTTAAATTTGAAAACTGAGAATAATAGTTTGTTAAAATATAATTGATGTGTACTTTCTTTATTTGATTTGACAGTTGTTGACTACACAGAGACGTTGTTACTACTACTAGGCTTCTTGAATATATATATATATATATATATATATATATATATATATATATATATATGGCACTAAATAGTGCGGGTTAAATATTATTGTAATGTTTCGGACCTTTGCCCCGAGGAGATTTTCTCAATCTGGACCTTTTGGAATTTTAGTTGAAGACCCCTGCCCTACAGGGTAGCAGGAGGCACACCAACGTTGCTCCTCTTTTTAACCAAAATCCTAGGTTTAACAGTTTATATTCGCTGGCCGAATTCACCAAACTGTCTACTTTATCTTTGTTCGCATCCACGAAGCGAACCCGTTTAATCCTGCAGAAGTGAAGAAGCAGACTTCTTCAGAATGAGAGACCGAGAATTTCCACTCTCCACTCTCCCCCAAGCGCCTCGCCTGCTCCGGCCATAAGGACGCGAAACTCCCGTATCCAGACGACAGCTACTCTCTCTCTCACCGACAGAAACACGGCTTCCGACGCGCAGCATGAGCCCACTGAAGCGCCGAAGAAACCCTCCAGAAGACTCCCCTCAATCACCACGATTGAATCGTACCGTAAGGCAAATAGATTCTGGGCAGAGTTAGAGAGAGTTCATTTGTGTTTATTTTATCTTGTTTATGTGCTTAAAGTACTGTTCATTTTTGTAACGTGGTGTATGCTTAATAATCGCCGACACTAACGATCGCTGAGATCGTTGGGGTTGTGTAGAAGTAGCGTGTATTCCATGCTACTGTGATCTGTGTTGAAACAGCCGCAGTGAGGTCGAAGTTGCTTCTCATCAGTTCAGGAGGTCAGAACCGCCGGCTGAGACAAAGAGTCGCTGTTCTCTCCCCTGGCTGAGAGAGCAATCTTCCGTACTCCCGTGCAGTGCAGAGGATCGTAATCGCTTGTTTTATTTCATTTTGTTTGGGTTCTGTTCCCTTCTCTTTTACGAACCCACACACACACATATAGCTTTGAGCTAATCGAGCTACGTGCTGAACAGCTACCAGCATATGTAGACACCGGGTCTCCTGTCGGCTCTCCGCCATTTTGGGTCTCACGCATGAGAGACGTCACCACGTCCCAGCTACGTCACACGTCACTGAGCTGTTCCCTCGCTTCCCCCCCCCTTTGCTCACCCACACACACACACATACACACACACACACACACACACACACACACCCCCCCCCCCCTCTTTTCAATAGTCTGTTGATTTTAGATCGCGTGCTCATGAATGTATAGTTGTTGTTAGTTTAGATATTAGTTGACTAGATCATTAGTATTATAACTTAATAAACTCTGTTATATTTTAAAGAGCAGCTGTCTGTGATTACTTTGTGCATGCGTATTGTGATAATAACTGTATATGTGGTCTGTGCTCGAACTTAAAAACCTTCACTTACACTCTGAATGTGTAATAGTACTCAGACCATTGACATTATGAGTGAACACTGATTATGAGACTTAGTTTTATCGTTTGGTTATTGGTCCCTGTTCGCAGGGTGGTGCCCCGTTATTATTAATAATCATTCATAATTGTTACTTACATCAACAATTCTATTGATGTCAATAATTTAGTTTCTTAGATGCTGATAACCCAAACACGCTCCTTTACGTTCCCAACACTTGTAACGTAGTATTTTTTTCATTGTGCTCTAGAAAACAATGTTATCTTTATTTATTGAACACATTGGTTCTATAAATATGAATTATGATGACACACCAAAAAGGTCACGCTTACAATGGATAAACAAGACCGATTATTGTGGCCCGAGGCGCAGTATAGTGTTTCTCCCCATTAAAGGGTTTTTTTGGGGGAGTTTTTCCTGTTCCCATGTGAGGGTCCCGGGACAGAGGATGTCGCATGTGTGCAGATTGTAAAGCCCTCTGATGCAAATTTGTGATTTTGGCCGATACAAAATAAATTGAATTGAATCCAATGGCTGAACTTGTGCAGGGTGCTAAATAGAAAGGTCCAGTTTACTTTATTGAATGCCTTTTTAGAATCTAATGCCATTATGGTTTGGTTTTGTGCTTGTTGTGATACATTGATTAGGTTGAAATGACTAGGGATGGTGTTCGAAGCATGTCTGTTGTTTTTAAAGCCAGTTTGGTCAGGGTAAATTAGCATAGTGGTGGCTGTGTCTATTCTGGTGGCAAGTGTTTTGGTCATCATTTTTAAGTCAATGTTGATTTCTGAGAGAGGACGGTAACTGGAAGGGGTGCATTGGATCTTTATCAGGTTTTGTTAATTATCACAGTGGTATTCATATGTATGGTTCATATATCTTTAATTTTGGCGGCTACTCAGTAAAATAGTGATGATACAATATCCCGGAAGTGTTTACAGAATCTAGCCATAATTCCATCTGTTCCAGGTGATTTATCATTTGACATTTTAGTCAGAGCTTTTTGTGGCAACTTTGATTCTTGACAAGATAGTCATTAAAACACATGGGTGATTGAGATCATGGAGAAACATATTTGGTGTGATGGCTCCCTCTGTTGATGAATATGGCTACACTCGGGTACAATTTCTTCCCCTCTTTATTAACAGAACAGTGTAGCAGGGATATGTCCAGAGGGTATGACAAAAAGCATAATAATTACGGTGCCATATTACAAAAGTTTGAGGCTTAGAGTTTGTGGGATTTCTCCACCAATAAAACCAAGCTCTTCGTTCATCCTGTTGCATTTAAAGCTAAGTAAATGTACTATGTAGTAGGATTGTTTTTTTCCTTCTAAAATCTTCAGTATCCATCTAAAATACTTTTGGATAAATACAATAGAAGAACAGATGACAAATGCCTTTTTGTAATTCCTTAGAAGTCACAAGATTATTCAATATAAACCTCTCTAACACATGTTTACTCAATTTTACATTTGTTGCAAAATTCTTAAAGTAAACACAGTCTTAGCTTATTATGCCAGTTAATTTATGCCTTCACAATGCCCAAAAATGTCTCCCTATGTTTCTGATATATTTATTTGTGAATTTTCTCAGAGCAACTTTTTAAACTTATACTTTCACAAACTAGTTTTCATCGAATTAAATATTGAATATTGAATGATATTTTTGCTGGATGTAAATAATATAACTCTTCTGGTTTGATTTTCAAATGTCAGGTGTTTAATGTGCAAGCTAGTTTGTGGTCATTGCTCAAACATGACACTTCAATATCAACCATCTTAAGTTACTCTTCTAGACAAAGTTACAAATAGTAGACAAAGACAAAAAATGGAGACACTTGTTCAAGAGGAACCAAAGTGCAACCGAATAACTAGTTCCTGGTAGCAGCAGCTGTTAACGCTAACACAGGCATGTGTAGCTGTAGGGTCTCAGCTAAACTCTAATTTCACAGTGAAATGGCTTATCTATATAAGTTGGTTGAAAATAAATGCAAATGGACATTCTCTCTATAGTGTATTGATATATTTAGTGGTTAATGTGACATTTCAATAGGAATAAATGCAAGAAAATGATTATATACAAAGAGCATATGAAACGAATATTGTACATCATGTTTGGAGTAATCGGGGGATATTTATAAATTAATTATAATGGATAATACTCTTGATAATACTTTTCCTTATTTTCTTCTGAGTATGTGTCAGTTCATGATATCGCTATGTTCCAGTATGAATCACTAAATTTGATAAATGGTCAATATCGACCTGTATATTTTGTCCAACCTGATGTCAGGGTTTCTTCATCAAATGTTTTTGACGTTTTAAGACCTTTTTAATACCACACACAATGTATTTTAACATACTTTATTACCTGTTTCAAGTGTGATGAGAAAACAATATGGAAGATACAGCCTTAAAATGATTTATTATTATGTCACACTTTTTCCAAGCAGCAAACACAACCATTCAAAAGTTTGTAACTGTCTGCCACAAAAGCTTGACGTGGTACAGCCAGATGGCTGAATGGATTATTCTGTTTTAAATGGTCTGTCATGCTTGTAAGTTGTTGTTAAGTCCTCCTAACAAATAGATTTAAAGGGCCGAAAGAGACAGGAAATCAGACAAAAATAAATATTAGTGACAGATATTTTAGAAGATTTCTTTTTCTTTTGAAGGAGATGCTCGAGTTCTGATGAACATTTTAAATTGATTTGAGAAAAACAGAAGAGAGGTTTCAAAGCCAGAAAATTGGCATCTATGTAGACTCACCTGTCAAAAGGGTTAAAGGGCTTTTCATATAATGCTCTGGAATACAAGTCTTTCCTCATGTTGAAATAACTGCTTTTTTTGTAGTTTACCTGCTTTACCACTGCACGTGAACATAGGTATGCTGAGTTAAAGTAATTTACATTACATTAGTCATTTAGCAAACAAATTTACACATCCTATAGGATGAATTCTAGAAATGTACTTATTTGAAAAGGTTAACATGAACGATGAAAAGGAGTAGGCTAGTCCATTTCACATTATGTCAAAAACCACGGCAACTTTGGTTCTTGACAACTGACAAGATAGTCAAGATTAAAACGCATGGGTGATTGAGATCATGGAGAAACACATTTGGTATGATGGCTCCCTCTGTTGATGAATATGGCTATCCTAGAGTACAATTTCTTCCCCTCAATTAACAGAACAGTGTAGCAGGGATATGTCCAGAGGGTATGACAAAAAGCATATTTAATTACGGTGCCATATTACAAAGGTTTGAGGCTTGGAGTCGATTTATTTTTACGTTTGTGGGATTTTTCCACCAATAAAACCAAGCTCTTCGTCCATCCTGTTGCATTCAAAGCTAAGTAAATGTACTCATGTAGTAGGATTTTGTAGTATCTGTAACGCCGTGCATTTTATACCTGGGCCTTCACTGCTGGTCCTGCAGTTGAAATACCACCTTATAACCACATTGTGGCACCACAGCTAATTTTTAAGGCTGTAACTATGTACGTCTTTGTATTAAACCGTTCGGTGTTAGTCGTTTGAATAACGCTCGACCATTTAGAGCAGGGGTCTTCAACTAAAATTCCAAAAGGTCCAGATTGAGAAAATCTCCTTGGGCAAAGGTCCGAAACATTACAATAATATTTAACCCGCACTATTTAGTGCCATATATATATATATATATATGTTGGGGTCTGAGCATATAGCTGCACATGTGCTGTGAACAAAGACAATCAGGCCTTCCCTTTTGCAAGCAAAGGTTTCATCCTGATTGTGGTTTGATGAGCACCAAACCCCCTCTGAAGGAATTTCACATTAGGGTGTGAATTTCTCCCCCCCCGCAAAACTATGGTTCCTGAATGCACCGCTGCAATCTCATTGGCCAGGAGCCAAGACAATCCAGGAGTAGAGGCACCGGGCCCTTCTCCCCCCCCCCCCCCCCCCCCAGCGCCAAGCTGACAACCGAAGGCCCACGATTTCCGGGAGGAACGAAACGACCTCAGCCGATGTTCACCCACGAGGGCCGCGCACCCTCATCCAACCCTCCGGCAGGAAGACGTCGAATCCCCTCCTGACTGATGATTTCCGGGAAACCGACACGGACCCCACGCCGTCTCACCCGACGTTTCACTGTCCCCGCTGCAGCGAGAACAGATCGGACCCGCGCTTGCTCCAAGGCGAGCCGCGCCACAGAGGTCTGACCCCATCGGCGCTAGCTCAAACGCCGCGCCGATGTCAGCTCAGTCTGCGTCCACTCCAGAACGAGTCACGCGACCGGGAGCGACCGAGCTCCGAGCTACTCAGTCTGCGCTTGCTCAAACGCCGCGCTGCCGAGCCCACACTCGAGGACTGATCGATTCCCATCACGGGAACGAGCCCCATCGAACGAAGCTTCTCCAAAGTAAGAGTTCATCATGGCATCTTGGGCATAGCTTAGCTTAAATTATCCTAAAATACATTCAGGTTAATTCATTTATGTGTTATTATTCCCGCACCCTGTTGTGTTCAATCACTGTCTTGTTACACCGCGTCATTGCGCAATTATCGCGGACCACGGAGTCCCGCCATATATTGTGTATTTCCTGTCATAACTGTCTGCCTTAAGATCAGTCGCTGCTAGTGGATGTAGTATTTTGTTATTATTGCTTAAGAGACATGATAAGAAACAGACGCTCATCCCACAGCAGTTAGGAAGATCTGTTTTGTTTGGGAATTTTCATTTATTTTATTACACTTCGTGTGATATCCTCTTTTCGTGAATCAGCTCTGAGTGAAATGTGGAATCTCGGCTATCGTACATAAGTGCCGGCAGTTCGGAACCGACAGCGGCATTTTGTATACGATACGGCCAAGCACCCCCCATTATCACTACAACGCGGACCGCACGCAGAAGCTTGATTCATGACCCCCCACCTTTGCTCCCTTCCAGCCTCTCCCCTAACACACACACACACACACATGTGGCTCACAGACACATGTGGATACATACAACAACATTTCCACCAGTTGGTCTGAGTCACTCGACTCCGCCAGCTGGTGGAGGTTGAGAGGTAGCGTTAAGCCCTCGTTCACACATAGAGATCCTCACACACATACACACACACACACACACACACACACACACACACACACACACACACACACACACACACACACACACACACACACTCTTACATATATACACCCTCACCCATTTTATTAGTTTCTTTAGGTATTAGGCATATAAAATTGTATGATGGTGTTTGTTGATTGTGATGGTAATTGATCTGATCTTTTATTATTCTAATGTAATAAACCCTGTTATACTTTAAGGAGCAGTCGTCTGTGATTACTTATGTGCATATGTAGGTAATGAGAACTGGATGCGTAGCCTGTGTTTGAACTTAAACCCTTTACTTCCACTCTGAATGTGTAATAGTACTCAGACTATTGACATTATGAGTGAACACAAATTATGAGACTTAGTTTATCATTTGGTTATTGGTCCCTGTTCGCAGGGTGGTGCCCCGTTATTATTAATAATCATTAATAATTGTTACTCACATTAATAATTCTATTGATGTCAAGAATTCAGTTTCTTAAATGCTGATAACTAAAACAAGCCCCTATTGATCCCAACAAAGTGGTGCCCCGTGTGAGGCTACGTTATTCCAGTTATTACAGTACATATGCACATTAATCCATAATTAATTTTGAAAAATTAATTTTGAAAAAAATATTTTTTTCGAAAAATGTTTTTTTTTCTTCTTTTGAATGATCCAAATTCCTGAAACCTATGTCCCAAAATAGGTAGGCTTTGATATTCAAAATCTGTTCTTATTGTGAGTTAATTTTTGATTTTAATTGTTGATTTTTAATCTTAATTTTAATTGAATTTTAATTTCCTTTCCAGGTTAAATTATTCGTTTCATTTCTTAAACTAACAGCCAGCTGTGTAGTAGATTTGATCGTTTATTTTGTAATACCAATACTTTGCTTGTTTTCTTAAATCCCTCACAGCAGTTACACACAGCTGTCACAGGCCCAACGTGCTAAACCACATTAGCATTTTCGCACCTCTGGCTGCAAAGCAGTAGTGATACCTCAGAGCAGCAACAGTAGAAATGGAAGTCATAGAACTACACATTTCACTGTGCGCCTGCATGAACAGTAACACTAACAGCAATTAACACCTAACAGTAGAAATGGAAGTCATAGAACTACACATTTCACTGAACCGTAGACACTAACAGTTTGACACTAACTTAGGGAATTCTAACCACTGTTGTTTCCATTTACAGAGAAGTAAAATGGGCAACCAAAAACCATACAGGTTAGGAGCAGAAGCTCCCCAGGAGCCAGACGACCCTGCACAAGATGCAGCTGCTGGTCTCCTCACACTCCCCCTCTCTGAACACAGGAGAAGGGAGGAGTACTCCCAGGTCCCGAGTGACCTCAGTGGGTCCGAACCCACTTCCACAGGCGAACGAGACATTCCGCCTATGTCAGGCGTACGCCTAGAACGAACGCCTTTTACCACACAGGGAGAGGTAGGCCACCCTCCCCTTGACGTTAATGATTATGGCGAATCAGACGGTAGAGGCCCTCCCCGAGCGCAGGGCCTGCGCACCGATTACATAGAGTCCCTCACGAAGGACGTAGAGCGCTTCGACCCAGATACTCGCTACTCGAGTACTGATGACCCTCACAGGGTACAAATCAGGTAAAGCCACCGCGCTCGTCAGACGACACCGACTCGCGACCCACCTGACTAAGCCGGGTGACTCTTCCCTCTGCTGCCATTTCGACGTGGTAGGGGGGGGAAGAGAACTCAGCGCACTCCCTGAAACGACCTTGCTCGCAAAGGCAACGCCCATTATATATATATATAAATATATATTTTGATGTTTCAGTCGTACTGGGGGGCCATAACACTCTTTTCTCTACCCGACTCCGGGTCAGAAACGAGCTTAATGTGTTCCCCCTCCTTTTCGCATACACCTCTAGGGTACCACAAACCTTAGAGGCCCTTCGAGCACCCTAGTTCGTAAAACCCTTTTGTCAACTAAGCCTTGTTTATCCTGCTCTGTCAGTGTGCTCCACCTCCAGTTTGTTCAACGAAGCCACCGCCTTCTTTCAGCCGAGTCATCGCCCGGGCCTGTCAAGTCACTCAGTGCCGCACGGGACGGAGGACGCCTAGTGCACGAGGTTTTCTTCCGGCTCCTGCCCCGCTTTAGGGAACTGAACTTGACTTGCTCAGGGGACCTGTCTCCATCTCTAATTAGGAGGGTGGGGGGAGGGAGATATCACCAGCCCGCCATGACACACTCCAAAGTGAAACCGTTCGCGACGCTTCCCTGAGTGCTGGCGGTGACCTGGGGGGTATGCACCCTCGCCACTTGAACAGCTCGAGGGGGGTAGACTCTGATAACAGAGACTTAGAGAGATGCACTTCGCAGACAGTGCAACTCCAGATCCACACCCTCCCATCTCGCCAGTGTCGAAACCCACCGACAGAATGGCGGCTTACTTATTGACTACGAACATTTAACTGCATGCTTCACTCACCCTGTAGACATGCACTAACTGCTAACACATCCAACTTGAACCAGAACAGTTGCATGACCTGAAAAACGTTCATTGTGACTGTAACCTGATGCTCCACTCTCATAAATAACTCTTTGCATGTTTTATAGACTCTACCAGAAGTGACCAAAGAAGACATAACCTAGGCCGTAGCAGTCAGATTTATCCCAGGACCTCATCCGAGAAAGCTCAGCTGTCAACAGCTGGAGCAGCGAAAATCCCAGCCTAGCTGGTCACACTAGCCGTGTTATCAAGATCTGTAAATCTGCTACCACTAAACTTATGCAACCTTCACAGGTACCTCTGGACTATAGTCTTGGCAACGCAACTCCAATATCGATAGATTCTAAAGCTTAGACACAGGACTCGCTCTAAATCTACCGATTAGAGCGAGATAGACACACATATCATGTACTCATAGATCCAGAAGCGACAGACTAAACTGATTCCCTCCTATTCATAACACCACGTAGGCAACCTACGACTGCTCCGCCGACGGACCCGAGTCCTGTCTAGGAGGTGAACCAGTAACTTCTGTCCCCCCTCCCCTCACCTGCTTCTTGTTTTTCTATTCTTTCCTTCTCTCTCTTTTGTTTTGTTTTGTTTTATTTGGGTTATTTCTTTGACACTATGCCGCAATGCTAGAGTATCACAACATCATAATAGCGATTGAATTATTTGGGAATAATGTTTTGCTCACCTATGATTTGAATTGTGTATGATAGTAGCTGTAGATAGGTAGTTAAAGTCATCTGCCCAGATGCCACCTTAGTCATCTGCCCAGATGCCAATGAACTCTGAACATGAACACCATGAACTTGACCACTATGAACCTTGAACTCAATGAACATTGAACACTGCCTGTTTTAACCACTGCTTTTGGTCTCAGGAATACTTGGACTGTCTCACCTCTTCAGGTTTCCCCATCACATGGATGCACGTGCCAGCCCTGGGTTTGCTCTAAAGACCGAAGCCAACACCTCGCTCTTCACACCAAAGGGGGGATGTTGGGGTCTGAGCATATGGCTGCACATGTGCTGTGAACAAAGACAATCAGGCCTTCCCTTTTGCAAGCAAAGGTTTCATCCTGATTGTGGTTTGATGAGCACCAAACCCCCTCTGAAGGAATTTCACATTAGGGTGTGAATTTCTCCCCCCCCCCAAAACTATGGTTCCTGAATGCACCGCTGCAATCTCATTGGCCAAGAGCCAAGACAATCCAGGACCCCTGTGGTTCAACCAGTGTTCAACAAAACTGCCTGCAACCGACAGTTCCTGGCTTTTTCCCCTTCGACCTCCGTCGAGCAAGAGAGCACACAAACGCTCCCTTCCCTCTGGACTCCGTCCTGGGACGGAGTAGAGGCACCGGGCCCTTCTCCCCCCCCCCCAGCGCCAAGCTGACAACCAAAGGCCCACGATTTCCGGGAGGAACGAAACGACCTCAGCCGATGTTCACCCACGAGGGCCGCGCACCCTCATCCAACCCTCCGGCAGGAAGACGTTGAATCCCCTCCTGACTGATGATTTCCGGGAAACCGACACGGACCCCACGCCGTCTCACCCGACGTTTCACTGTCCCCGCTGCAGCGAGAACAGATCGGACCCGCGCTTGCTCCAAGGCGAGCCGCGCCACAGAGGTCCGACCCCATCGGCGCTAGCTCAAACGCCGCGCCGATGTCAGCTCAGTCTGCGTCCACTCCAGAACGAGTCACGCGACCGGGAGCGACCGAGCTCCGAGCTACTCAGTCTGCGCTTGCTCAAACGCCGCGCTGCCGAGCCCACACTCGAGGACTGATCGATTCCCATCACGGGAACGAGCCCCATCGAACGAAGCTTCTCCAAAGTAAGAGTTCATCATGGCATCTTGGGCATAGCTTAGCTTAAATTATCCTGAGATACATTCAGGTTAATTCATTTATGTGTTATTATTCCCGCACCCTGTTGTGTTCAATCACTGTCTTGTTACACCGCGTCATTGCGCAATTATCGCGGACCACGGAGTCCCGCCATATATTGTGTATTTCCTGTCGTAACTGTCTGCCTTAAGATCAGTCGCTGCTAGTGGATGTAGTATTTTGTTATTATTGCTTAAGAGACATGATAAGAAACAGACGCTCATCCCACAGCAGTTAGGAAGATCTGTTTTGTTTGGGAATTTTCATTTATTTTATTACACTTCGTGTGATATCCTCTTTTCGTGAATCAGCTCTGAGTGAAATGTGGAATCTCGGTTATCGTACATAAGTGCCGGCAGTTCGGAACCGACAGCGGCATTTTGTATACGATACGGCCAAGCACCCCCCATTATCACTACAACGCGGACCGCACGCAGAAGCTTGATTCATGACCCCCCACCTTTGCTCCCTTCCAGCCTCTCCCCTAACACACACACACACACACATGTGGCTCACAGACACATGTGGATACATACAACAACATTTCCACCAGTTGGTCTGAGTCACTCGACTCCGCCATCTGGTGGAGGTTGAGAGGTAGCGTTAAGCCCTCGTTCACACATAGAGATCCTCACACACATACACACACACACACACACACACACACACACACACACACACACACACACTCTTACATATATACACCCTCACCCATTTTATTAGTTTCTTTAGGTATTAGGCATATAAAATTGTATGATGGTGTTTGTTGATTGTGATGGTAATTGATCTGATCTTTTATTATTCTAATGTAATAAACCCTGTTATACTTGAAGGAGCAGTCGTCTGTGATTACTTATGTGCATATGTAGGTAATGAGAACTGGATGCGTAGCCTGTGTTTGAACTGAAACCCTTTACTTCCACTCTGAATGTGTAATAGTACTCAGACTATTGACATTATGAGTGAACACAAATTATGAGACTTAGTTTATCATTTGGTTATTGGTCCCTGTTCGCAGGGTGGTGCCCCGTTATTATTAATAATCATTAATAATTGTTACTCACATTAATAATTCTATTGATGTCAAGAATTCAATTCAAGCCCCTATTGATCCCAACATATATATATATATATATATATATATATATATATATATATATATATATATATATATATATATATATATATATTCAAGAAGCCTAGTAGTAGTAACAACGTCTCTGTGTAGTCAACAACTGTCAAATCAAATAAAGAAAGTACACATCAATTATATTTTAACAACCTATTATTCTCAGTTTTCAAATTTAACTGGATGGATTATAAATAATACATAAATAAATGTTCTTCTCATTTCAAGTAAAATAATGGCTGGATTAAAGAATAACTGACATAACAGAAAGCTTTTGAAGAATGTGCATCTTAAAATAAAGTAATTCATTTTAGAAAAATGTATTTCACTGAATTGTCCTGCAGCTTTAAATTCAGTTCATTCAGGTGTGAAGTGATGTCAATCAAAAAGCCACAATATTATGTTTTTGTCTTCTAAAAAGAGAAATCAGTGAGCATGGACTTTATCTGTGGTTATTAACACTTGTTTCAGCTCTATCCTCTGGTAACAACATTGTTGGGACAGTGAATTCATGCGTTAGGATTCTGATCATGTTGGGCTCTTAGGTTTATTTTCTGTGTCTTCATTTCAGATGTGAGTGGGTACGTTTGTTCAAAGGAGTTGTGCTTTGCCTCGTAGTGCGCTTCATTTGCCGCTTTTATCAATAGTTACGGTTTCTGAACATATGACACACTGCCTGTGGGAAGAATTAACATAGAAGAGTCTGTTCATTCTTGCTTATAAATTATATTCTCTCTGAACACGTTTCTCTTTTTGGAGAACTGGTATATTTATCTATACTAGTAATAAATAAAACATCTGTACGGTTCCCTTTTTTACCAGCTTGTTCCTGCCCTGCTTTTTGAACACTTAACAAATGGCATTAATCTTAGTATTAGCCAACAGCAAGATATTAATGAAAACTACATGGTGCCATGATTGCTGCTGACTCTGCTGGCATCTGTCTGACTGTCTGTGGGAGTGGGTGGATAAATAATGCTTAATTTACTTGCATAGTGAGTTTGATATTTTCACTTCATATTTTATCTTAATTCATGGAATAATTATTTTTCCTAAACTAAAACTAAAAAGAATTAGCTCAAGCTCCACCCTCAGGCTCCACCAGCATCGAGCCATTTTGCATCAATTGTGTTTCATTTAGTACACGTTTGTGTGCAATGTGACCTCATGATCATATAGGCTTGTTGTCAAACTAGGCTAAGGCTACTGGTGTTAGCTGTCTATGGGTGAGCTTGGGGGTGTTCATGTTTATAATCACATTTGCTTACCCGTTGTTCTTTGAACTCTTTAAAAAGTTCAGGGTGTCTGTCTGAAAGGTGCTTTGCCGTGTTAGACGTGTTGCCTCACTTTGTCTGTGTGGCTTTGAAACACGTTTCGCAGACGGGTCTCTGTAGGTCAGTGGGCTTTCCTTCACTGTCTGCAATATAGCCAAAGTACTTCCAGATGATACTTCTGGCTTCTTGTTTTCCAACAAACTGAGGGCGGTCGGCAAAAGCTCCTGCATGTCTCCCCTGTGATTACTCGCTGTGAGTGCGCGCGCTGCCTGTTGCTGTGAGCGCGCTGGGCAGCCCCGCCCCCTTGCATGCCTGCAGGCATCATGACAGGGAGCGGAGCAGCGAGTGCTCTCTGATCGCGCGCTATTTTAATAAAGTATAGATACTAAAAATATGCAAAATTGTATCGTTTTTAACGTACAGGTACCGCGGTACCTTTTTAGTATCGATACACCGTGCAAACCTAGCGGTTAAAGTACAAACTCGCTGCCTAATATATGAGTGATTCCGAAATATCGATTTTAGGTCCTGGGTCCGGATGCTACTGCATCTGGGTCCGTATCTGGACCGCGGTCCGCCAGTTAGAGACCCCTGATTTCAAGAATGCAAAAGCCTAAATTCAGGAAAATATAATGTTCTCAGCTGGTCTGGCTGTGGGATCCACCAGCATTCCTTAATGACACACCACAACCTAAAGAGAGTGACAGGATTTTACTTTCACAACTTCAATGTTGAATGTATGAATGAATGAATGAATGAATTTTATTTATATAGCGCTTTTCACAGATAGTAAATATCACAAAGTGCTTAAACAGAGAAGACATTTAAAAGCATAAAAAACATAATGTGACCCTAGGGTCAATAAATTATATACACACAGAAAAATTTAAAAAATAAAAAATAATAAAATAAAATAATAAAAATAAATAAAAATGTAAAACATTTTATGAGCAGGTCTTAAAATATGGCTAGGACATGGGTTTACTTTTACACAAATGCCAGCCCAAACAGGTGGGTTTTAAGCTGGCTTTTAAAAGTATCCACAGTATCTGCGAGGCGCAGAGTTGCAGGCAGAGCATTCCAGAGCCTCGGAGCCACTGCCTCAAAGGCTCGGTCACCACGGGTCTTAAATCGTGTGCGTGGGACCGACAGAAGACCTAGAGCGTTTGACCTGAGAGTGCGGGCGGGTGAATAGGGGCGAAGCAGATCAGCTACATAAGCCGGAGCCTGACCGTGAAGTGCTCTGTAAGTGATGGTGAGAATTTTAAAGTGTATCCTAGATGCTACAGGAAGCCAGTGGAGAGATCGAGAGTACTACTCTGCAGTGTCTTTCCTCCTCTCAGCACCTTGTGCCATGGTGCAGCTCAACTCAGTCAGAATGCATTTTGATTGGCTGACCTGAATCACGTGATGTGATTCACTACCCATCAGCCTCTGCCGACTGTGACACATTCCACCCCCTCATTGATAATCCTCTTGATCTCGAAAGGACCGATGAATCTTGGACTCTACCCACAAGGGTAGAGTCCAAGATTATATCCGCAAGGGTAGAGTCCAAGAAGAGTCTGTCCAAGAAGAGTCTGTCCAAGAAGAGTCCAAGAACAGCAGCAGCTGTTAACGCTGTGTTGCCTTTAAAGGCGTTTTTCTACTTTGTTTAGATCATTTGTTTAGGCTCATTACAAGACGAAAAGATGGTTAGTGTAATGTTGTTTTTCCGTTCACGTCATGAGATCACTTCCGGTTTATCACTTCCGGTTTTGTCACTTCCGGTTTTGGTAGCATCATTGGTTGAAATCAAACAAAAGAGAGCTGCATGCTCAGAGATGTAAATCTGCTCGCGTCCACCTGGAAGCATCCTAGGAGCAATGCTGTAAGTTACTCTACTTGACATTGGACATATGGGCATTTTATATCAGTATGCCAGTAATTAAAAACGAAGCTGGTAAAGTATGTATTCTGCTGGACAGAATACAGGACATTATCACCTCCACAGATAACCAGTTCGGCTTTAAAGCCAAACATGGCACTGACTTGTGTATATATGCCTAAAAGGAAATTGTAAACAAATACATAGGTCAAAGCTCATGTGTTTTATTGATGCCTCCAAAGCTTTTGATCGTGTTAATCACAGTAAATTATTTTTTAAACTGAGCCAAAGAGGTGTCCCCACATACATTGTGAGAATTCTGGCTTACTGGTATGCGCACCAGAGTATGCAAGTAAAATGGGGTAAAAGTGTGTCAGCCCCATTTGGGGTTAGCAATGGTGTCCGACAAGGGGGAATTTTGTCCCCAATTCGGTTTAATCTGTATATTGATGATCTGTCCAAGCAACTGAAAGCCTGTAATACTGGGTGCATGATTGGAAATACTCTGGTTAATCACATCATGTATGCAGATGATCTGGTGATCTTTAGTCCATCTAGCGCTGGTCTTCAGCAGCTCCTCACTATACGTATGCACTGTGTATGGTGTGGAACATGACATCAAATACTATGCCAGTAAGAGTGCTATCCTGATCTGTCGAACTAAAGAGGACAAATGTCTAAACTTCCCTGACTTCAAATTGTCTGACAATAATCTTGGTGTCTGTAGTGAAGTAAAATATCTTGGTCATTTTTTAACAGAACACATGACTGATGATAACGACATTTCCAGGCAATGTCGTGTGATGTATGCACAAGTAAACAGTCTCTCACGCAAGTTTGGTCTGTGTACAGATGGAGTGAAGATGTCTCTGTTCAGAGCATATTGTACTCCACTCTACACTGCACACTTGTGGTCAAACTACAAAAAAAAGAGTTTACAGAGACTTCAAGGAGCGTACAATGACGCCATGAGAATACTTTTAAAGAAACCGAGATGGAGTAGTGCTTGTGAAATGTTTGTGGCTGCACGAGTCAACACTTTCCAAACTGTTTTAAGAAATTTCATGTACAAATTCATCTGTAGACTGAATGACTCTGTAAATGGGATCATGCTTGTTTTAACCAACATAAGGTTTAGTACCACACGCTACCAGTCCCAGCTGTGGCGACATTGGTACAGCTGTCTCTTTGTAAGGCATTGCTAGGCCTATGTACTTTTATTGTTTGTGTCTGTCTTTTTATGTATCTGTCTGTATGGACCTATATCAGTAAAGATTTCTTGACTAAATGGGTTTGATGGATCATTTAAATAGGTTGTATTATATGTAAGTTGGGAACAAGGCCAGTGGTTTTTATGAATGTTTGTTGATGTTCAAATTATCTATTTATGTTTGGAATTACAATAAGACTGAAGAGTTTGTATTGTTTGTATTTTCAGTTTTCACCACACAACATGTTAAAGGAACAAAGTGACAGTAAAAAGGGTGAAAATTACTACGACTCTGTCTTCATTAACTGTGGTTTAGCTCGGTGTTTAAATCAGAGTTTCGACACACTGAACGAGAACACTACAAACGCCAACACAGGCATGTGTAGCTGTAGGGTCTCTGCTAAGCTCTACTGATTTATCTGTTATTAACTATTTAACTATTCTTTTCTTGATCAATTGATTATTTTTCCATGTTTGAATGCACATAAATAAGATCAGTGTATTGACGACTTTCTTGCGAGATGTTGCAACTTTTAGAGCTAGTGTTGCTTGCTACTTTCATTGGAAAGGGATGGCAAGTCTGTGCTGGGTTTATCCGCTGGATGAGTTTTTAAATATAGCGTACTCTTGCTAGATTCTCAAGATTACTTATCCTGCCTTCAAAGCTCTTTTACATTAAACATGACTTGATACATTTTGTATTTACCCACCAAAATTGCAAAACATCACACAAGAGACTATTTCAATTCCTCAAAGATTGTGTATTGTGATCATTGTAAATGTTTTGACAGAAATTGTACAAACTAAAATATATATCCCGGAATACAGCATGATTACATAAATACACTTTCTATAAATATGAAATATATATATATATATATATATATATACCATTACCTTTGATATAACTTCCTTCAAACAAGGGTGAAAGTGATTTCCAGTGTGGCTAGTTTTACTTTTTTGGCAAACAAGCCTAAACAAGACAGCATTAGTAACTGTCATTATGTTAAATATTGCTAAAGCTCAATCATTTTACGACATCCCAGGGTTTCCGATTATGTTGTTTGTCTTATTATTCTAGAGATGTCTGAAATAGACCTGGTGCTTAAAGTTGGCGATGTCATTTCATCCGGTCCATGATCCTGGACATTCCCACACAGATACATGTTTAGTTAGACAGACATACCTAATCCTCTTTCATTAATGTGTTCACTTATTGCAAATGATTAATTTGATAGTAAGTTTATTCGAAGATGTAAAAGACTTCTACTACAAGAATCTTCGATTTTTTTACTGACAACAAAGTAATTTTTCATACCAGTGATGGCATTCATGTATTGATGTAAAGTCAAATGGAAATCAGCACGAATGCTATTGTTGGCTTGACAGTAGCCATGACAACACCACAAGGCAGGATGCGGTGATGAGACTCATCTTATGACTTCCACTTGAAGCTGTCGTTGCTTCAGTTGGTGCAGCTGCAGCTGCAATCGTAGGTGCCGCTGTTGTAGGTGCCGCTGTTGTAGGTGCTGCTGTTGATGGTGAAACAAACCATTAGTTTGACAAACATTTGTGCAACTTTTGACATTTTTGATCAAGTAGCACTCATTATTGCTTACATGCGGCAGTCACATTGATTGAGGTGGGGTCAATGGTCAATTCGGGGACGTCTGAAGCTTCCATTAATGCTTCTTTAATCACAGTTGTATCAGGAGCAGATGTCGTGTTAAAGGTAAGTTCCACATCATTGATGACCGATCCACTTCTGCAGAAGGAGAAACAAAAAATGTAGTTTGATGTGTTAGAATTAAGCCACTATTATTGAATTGTAACAATTGTAAAACTGTATCTATCAACATAATACCTGAATCTCAACAATCTTGAGAAGCGGAAGGTGAAAGGGAATCTTCTTTTGTACACACGATCAAGCTGCAGAAACAGAAATGAAGTTGTATTTAAATGACCAGTGTGTAGGTTTGCGGGGGATCTATCAGTAGAAATGAAATAAAACATGCAATACTATATTTAATGAGTTTCCTCTGAAATCAGCTGTTACTAAGAATCTAACTAAGAATTTGTTTTTGTTGGCTTAGAATGAGCCCTTCATGCCTATCTAGGGAATGGATCCTCCCCACGGAGTTTGCCGTGTTGCAACACAATGTTTATACAGTAGCCCACAAATCAAATACTGGCTCTACAGGGAACGTTTTTATGTTTGGTTGAGGTCATGTAGTTTTCCGACATGCTAGTGAGTCTGTAGTAATGTGAGCCGCGGTTTTGCAATCGCCGGCTTACGCTTTCCGGTAGGAGTGAGCGGAGGGCCATTCTGTTTGTTTGTTCCTCTTGATGTCTCCTTCATTAATTCCTTCTGGAAATTTGAAGATGTGATTTTTTATATCTAGTATGTACACTCTCTAGTAAGTTTTCAGTCCTTTTGATTGGGTGCTTAAGCTCTGTGATAAAATAATTCAGTAGTTGAACCAGCAGGTTTTATTCGAAGTGTGAGACTTACCCCTGTTGTTACCATGTTGGATCGAGTTTTGTAAGCTTCAGTTGATGGATCGTTAAAATCAGGTATAAAAATGACATTCACAGATCTGAAAGTCAAGGCTGCTGTTATCGGTGCTGCAGTCGTAACTGCGGCAGTTGTAGGTGCTGCAGTCGGTGCTGCAGTCGTAGCTGCGGCTGTTGGAGGTGCGGCTGTTGTAGGTGCAGCTGTTGTAGGTGCAAATGTTGTAGTTGCTGCAGTGGTAACTGCGGCTGTTGTTGGTGCTACAGTTGTTGTAGGTGCCGCTGTTTTTGGTGCTGCTGTTGTAGGTGCAACTGTTGTAGGTGCAGGAGTCGTAGCTGCGGCTGTTGTTGGTGTTGTAGGTGCTGCTGTTGTAGGTGCTGCGGTTGTTGGTGCTGCTGTTGTAGGTGCTGTTGTTGTAGGTGCTGCAGTTGTTGTAGGTGCTGCAGTCGTAGCTTCGGCTGTTGTAGGTGCTGCAGTCGTAACTGCGGCTGTTGTTGGTGTTGCAGTCGTAACTGCGGCTGTTGTTGGTGCGGCTGTTGTAGGTGCCACTGTTGTTGGTACTGCTGTTGTAGGTGCAACTGTTGTTGTAGGTACGGCTGTTGTAGGTGCTGCAGTCGTAGCTATGGTTGTTGTAGGTGCCACAGTTGTTGTAGGTGCCGCTGTTGTTGGTGCTGCTGTTGGTGCTGCTGTTGTAGGTGCAACTGTTGTTGTAGGTAAGGCAGTCGTAGCTGCGGCTGTTGTAGTTGCGGCTGTTGTAGTTGCGGCAGTCGTAGGTGTGGCTGTTGTTGGTGCTACAGTTGTTGTAGGTGCCGCTGTTGTTGGTGCTACAGTTGTTGTAGGTGCGACAGTCGTAGCTGCGGCTGTTGTAGTTGCTACAGTCGTAGCTGCGGCTGTTGTAGTTGCTACAGTCGTAGGTGTGGCTGTTGTTGTAAGTGCGGCTGTTGTAGGTGCGGCTGTTGTAGGTGCTGTTGTAGGTGCGGCTGTTGTTGTAGGTGCAACTGTTGTAGGTGCAACGGTTGTTGTAGGTGCTGCTGTTATAGGTGCAACTGTTGTTGTAGGTACTGCTGTTGTTGTAGGTTCAGCTGCTGTTGTAGGTGCAGCTGTTGTTGTAGGTGCAACTGTTGTAGGTGCAACTGTTGTTGTAGGTGCTGCAGTCGTAGCTGCTGCTGTTGTAGTTGCTGCTGTCATAGGTGTGGCTGTTGTTGGTGCTACAGTTGTTGTAGGTGCAACTGTTGTTGTAGGTGCAACTGTTGTTGTAGGTGCGGCAGTCGTAGCTGCGGCTGTTGTAGTTGCTACAGTCGTAGGTGCGGCTGTTGTTGTAGGTGCAACTGTTGTAGGTGTGGCTGTTGTTGTCGGTGCAACTGTTGTTGTCAGTGCAACTGTTGTTGTCGGTGAAACTGTTGTTGTCTGTGCTGCTGTTGTAGGTGCTGCTGTTGTAGGTGCAACTGTTGTTGTAGGTGCATCAGTTGTTGTAGGTGCGGCTGTTGTTGTAGGTGCAACTGTTGTAGGTGCGGCTGTTGTTGTAGGCGTGGCTGTTGTTGTCGGTGCTGCTGTTGTAGGTGCTGCTGTTGTAGGCGCAGCTGTTGTTGTAGGTGCTGCTGTTGTTGTAGGTGCAGCTGTTGTTGTCGGTGCAACTGTTGTTGTCAGTGCGGCTGTTATAGGTGCAACTGTTGTCGGTGCGGCTGTTGTTGTAGGTGCTGCTGTTGTAGGTGCTGCTGTTGTAGGTGCTGCTGTTGTTGTAGGTGCGGCTGTTGTAGGTGCGGCAGTTGTTGTAGGTGCGGCTGTTGTAGGTGCGGCTGTTGTTGTAGGAGCTGCTGTTGTAGGAGCTGCTGTTGTAGGTGCAGCTGTTGTAGGTGCTGCTGTTGATGTAGGTGCAACTGTTGTTGTAGGTGCAACTGTTGTAGGTGCGGCTGTTGTAGGTGCGGCTGTTGATGTAGGTGCGACTGTTGTAGGTGCGGCTGTTGTTGTAGGTGCGACTGTTGTAGGTGCGGCTGTTGTTGTAGGTGCGGCTGTTGTTGTAGGTGCGGCTGTTGTAGGTGCGGCTGTTGTAGGTGCAGCGGCTGTTGTAGGTGCAGCGGCTGTTGTAGGTGCTGCTGTTGAAGGTGAAACAAACCATTAGTTTGACAAACATTTGTGCAACTTTTGACATTTTTGATCAAGTAGCACTCATTATTGCTTACATGCGGCAGTCACATTGATTGAGGTGGGGTCAATGGTCAATTCGGGGACGTCTGAAGCTTCCATTAATGCTTCTTTAATCACAGTTGTATCAGGAGCAGATGTCGTGTTAAAGGTAAGTTCCACATCATTGATGACCGATCCACTTCTGCAGAAGGAGAAACAAGGAGAAACTGTCTTTATTACCCTTGATTACCACTGGGAATCTTCACACCTAAACATTTTCTGGTTAAACTGCACCCCCATTCAGTTGCTTCCTCTTATCAAAGCAAAGGCAGACGAAGAAACTCATCAGCAGCTGAAAGCATGTTAGGCAGCCTGGTACAGTCAGCTCCACATATTGTACATGGATAAGAAAGGTCACAGCAGACTTCCGGTTATGACGTGCAACTGAGCAGACGTGTGGAGCAAGGCTCCGGCGAAATGAATATATTTCACTCACTAAATCGAGCTACCTGTGACCTGAAATACTTTTTTAAGGTACATTTCACGCGATGTCGAAAAATCGAGGGAAAGGCCGTCCTCCTAAAATCGACAAAAAGACAGACTCTACCTGAGGAAGACACGGAAGACGTAACTAGCGATATGTTAACTCATGAGGAGACCAGCAGCAACGAGAGCCAGATTCTGTCGGCCATACAGTCCATGAGGAACGAATTTTCCGCTAAACTACATGAAGTCATTTCCTCCAACCGAGAGATAAAAGAAGCTGTCGGGGCATTTTCTGAAAGACTCACAGAAGCAGAAACTCGCATTTGCACTGCGGAAGACCAGATCACTTTGCTAACAAAGCAAGCCGACACCGCGTGGAAAAGAGTCCACAAGCTCACCTCACAGATGGAAGTGATGGAAAACCTACAACGTCGCTCCAACCTAAGACTGGTTGGATTACCCGAGGGAGTGGAGAGCGGAGATGCACGTACATTCTTAACGGCATGGCTGCACAAGTCTCTCAACATAGATGCAGAACAACCGGTAATCGTCAAGCAAGCCTACAGGCTGGGGAGAATACCACTGCAGACCCAGGATCAGCAGGGTCCAGACAGAATACGACCACGGATTCTCCTGGTGAAATTCCTGACCTACAGAGACCGAGTTATGAAAACAGCACGTCTGAAAGATGAAATCAAAGTTGACGGTGGCCATGTCATGTTCTTCCCGGACTTTTCATATGAGGTCCAAAGACAGAGGAAACTTTTTGACGGAGCGAAACAGAGCCTGCGCCAAATGCATATGGTGTATGGATTTATGTTCCCAGCAAAACTGCGAATTCTACACGATAAAACCTGGCACCACTTCACCTCACCAGCCCAAGCTGAAGAATTCATCCGGAAGATTAAGAAGGGGAACAACAGCGATCGTGATACATAGCAGGGACCAACACCTGAAGAGTAACGAATATCAGAGAACACTGGCTGAATGGTGAGGTGGTCTATTCACCGTTGAATTCTGAGAGTCTGTTGTGGTAAGCTTGAACTGATGGCGAGTTAAGAAGATTATTATTGGCATAGGCCAGGTACAGACTTGGACTAGGCTGTCCATTCAGTTAGGCTAACTACTAAGATACTTTATCATATTAAGGTCACAAATGAATATTGCTCCATCCGTATTGACATGCATTTCGTCGGAGCACGCCCGACTTATATATATTTTTTTATTTTATTTATTTTTATTAACTTCTCAAGATCTGGTTGCTATACTGTTCCTCTAAAGGATCAGGGCTCAGTCTAACCGGGATCCAGTCTACGGGGGGGAGGGGAGATGTGCGTGTTCATCCGCACAGGGTGTAGGCTATGCCTACTGTTGTTGCCTCAGCTGGGAGAGGCCTTTGTTATTATTTGTTTCGTATGTTTGTTTGTTTATTTTGAAGGCACACTATTCACTTTATCACATGGCATGGTTAAAAAGTTGGGTGCAGGTGAGCTTACTTTGCTGACTTCATCATGAGTGGTGACACTAAAATAAATATTACTTCATGGAATGTTAGGGGGCTTAGGAAGATAGTTAAATTAAAACAAGTAATGTCGAGACTGAAACAGCTAAAAACACAGATGGCTTTTATTCAAGAAACCCATTTGCTTCCCAGTGAGTACATCCCCTTGAAAAGGAGGTGGTCAGGTCAGGTCATATCTGCCTCATTCTCCTCTCATGCAAGAGGAGTAGCAATACTTATTCACTCATCTGTTCCATTAAGAGTTTACAACACCATACAAGACACAGCAGGCAGATTTCTTATTGTCCAGGACTCTTTACTAAATCAAGATATTAATTTAGTATGTCTATATGGTCCTAACAACGATGATACACAGTTTTATAATAACTTGTTCCTAACTCTATCAACATTGCGTGGCCATATTTGTATGGCAGGGGACTTTAATTGTACTCTTAACCCAACATTGGATAAATGATCAGGTGTGGACGCCTCACATACGCAAAGTAGGAAAGTAATACAAAACTTTATGTGCGAGTTAAATCTTTGTGATATCTGGAGACATAAGAACCCTTCCAGACGGGAATATTCATGCCACTCTGTTACACACAATTCTTACTCCCGCATAGACTATTTCCTCATTTCTAAGCCTATGATACCTGATGTGAATGACTCATTGTATAAAAGTATTGTTATTTCAGATCATGCTTTACTTCTAATCAATTACACTGTCAAAGCAGCTAAGAAGGGTCCCACTATATGGCGATTGAGCCCACGATGGTTACATGATAACGACTTTTTCAAATTTGTTGGAACCAATATTGATGTCTATTTCGAAGTCAATACTACTCAAACATCAGCGTCTACAAGATGGGAGGCATTCAAGGCCTACATACGAGGCCAAATGATCAGCTATACAAGCAGCATATCAAATAAACAGCACTTAAAATTAATGGAGTTAGAAAAAGATATGAAAGAACTTGAGACAGAAATTAACCTTAATGATACAAATGAGACTAGACAGAGACTGGCCAGTCTTAGAGCACAGTATAATGAATTGTCCACAAATAAAGCACTAAATAGCGTAATGAAACTGAAACAGACATTCTACGATCAAGGAGAAAGGGCAGGGAAACTTCTGGCCTGGCGTTTAAAGTCTATGCAGTACGAAAGATCAATTTTAAATATTGAGTCTGAGAAAGGGACGACAATCACTAACCCACAATAAATAAATAGTACTTTCCAGACATTTTATTCTAAATTGTACACGTCAGAAAGTCCAGCCACATATCACACACTGCACAGCTTCCTAGGTCAGATAGAAATACCGTTCCTTGGTGAGAGCGCAAAACAGGAACTCAACTCCCCAATTGCAATATCTGAGTTGTCAGAGGCCATAGACGGTATGAAAGGAGGGAAAGCTCCAGGACCCGACGGTGTTCCTATTGAAATCTAAAAAAAATTCAAGGACAGGCTATTGGTTCCTTTACTGAATATGTTTGAAGAGTCACTTGAAAATGATGAGCTGCCTCCATCTTTGCGGAACGCACTAATAACTTTAATATTAAAGCCAGGTAAGCCCTCCACAAAGTGTGAATCCTATCACCCCATTTCCTTAATCAATAATGATGTGAAAATAAAAGCAAAACTGCTTGCCAGAAGGTTGGAGAAACATGTGCCATCTATTGCGGCTTTAGACCAAAATGGATTTATTAAAGGAAGACAGGGCTCTCACAACATTCGTAGACTGATGAACATTATACATGCCAAGAAAGAAATACCGGATGTGGCTGTGATAGGACTTGATGCGGAAAAGGCCTTTGATAGGGTCGAGCATAAATATCTATTTGAAGTGCTTAACCGTTTTGGAATAGGCAACTACTTCCTTAGTTGGATCAAACTCTTATATCATGGCTCAAGTGCTTCAGTAATGACCAACTATATGGTATCAAAACAGCTTTCTCTTTGTAGAGGTACAAGACAAGGGTGTCCCTTGTCTCCTCTTCTTTTTGTCCTGGCCATCAAACCTCTAGCAATTGCAATTAGAGGCAATAGTGAGATAACTGTTATCACAATTAATGATATCGAGAATAAAATAGGACTATTTGCTGATGATATAGTGCTCTTTCTGACAGACTTGAAACAATCTATACCTTCTTTACTAAGTTTAATAGGAACATATGGCAGTTTCTCAGGTTATAAGATGAATGCATCTAAGTCTACAATCCTATTTTTGAAAAAATCTGAGAGATTAAATCCACCACTAAATTCTCCATTTAGGAACATTGTGGACAGCTTCACATACCTCGGTGTTAAAATCACACCTACAATAGAATCCATGGTGCCTACTAACTATAACCCTATGACTGAGTCAGTAGTCGAATCCATTAATAGATGGAAATCTTTGCCAATCTCCATGATCGGGCGTATCAATATTCAGAAGATGAATATTCTTCCTAAATTCCTGTACCTTTTTCACTAACGATCGCTGAGATCATTGGGGTTGTGTAGAAGTAGCGTGTATTCCATGCTACTGTGATCTGTGTTGAAACAGCCGCAGTGAGGTCGAAGTTGCTTCTCATCAGTTCAGGAGGTCAGAACCGCCGGCTGAGACAAAGAGTCGCTGTTCTCTCCCCTGGCTGAGAGAACAATCTTCCGTACTCCCACGCGGCGCAGAGGATCGTAATCGCTTGTTTTATTTCATTTTGTTTGGGTTCCGTTCCCTTCTCTTTTACTAACCCACACACACACATATAGCTTTGAGCTAATCGAGCTACGTGCTGAACAGCTACCAGCACATGTAGACACCGGGTCTCCTGTCGGCTCTCCGCCATTTTGGGTCTCACGCATGAGAGACGTCACCACGTCCCAGCTACGTCACACGTCACTGAGCTGTTCCTTCGCTGCACCCCCATTCAGTTGCTTCCTCTTATCAAAGCAAAGGCAGAAATACCCCATATGGTCCTGTTACCATTCTGCTAGGTATACAATCATATGTCACATATATAGTTTTGTTAGTGAGTAAGGCACATGAACTAAGTCACAGTAGAAATGTACAAGCACAGGGAAAATTCTCCATCTGGCAAACTGGCAACCAGGATGTCATCTAAGTAGACAAACAGGAAAGGCAGGTCCGCACAGTATCCATTAGACGCTAGAAAGTCTGCGCTGCATTTTTGAGTCCAAACGGCATCATCAAAAAATGAAACGGGCCGAAAGGAGTTATCAACGCTGTCTTGGGAATGTCCTGCGGGTGAACCAGAATTTGATGGTAACTATGTACAAGTTGCCTCGTTTAGGCGGCAGTAATCTCCACACGGGCGCCACCCGCCACCAGGCTTTAGTGCAATGTGCAAGGGTGAAGCCCACGAACTGTTGGAGCGCCGAATGATGCCAAGTCGCTCCATGTTGTCGAACACGGCCTTGTGGATGGTGAGCTTTGCTGGGTCTAGGCGCCGGGCCCGGGCATGTACCAGTGGGCCAGTGGTAGAGATGTGATGTGCCACCCCATGGTTGACAGTGGAGGACGAGGAAATGGGGTGCGAGAGGTCTGGGAACTCGGCCAGCAGACGAAGAAACTCATCAGCAGCTGAAAGCATGTTAGGCAGCCTGGTAGAGTCAGCTCCACATATTGTACATGGATAAGAAAGGTCACAGCATTTATCAGACAGTGGCCCTTGTTGTCCACCAATAGTCCATAAGCACACAGGAAACCTGCGCCAAGTAGGGGAATAGCAACTTTAGCAGTAGCAAAGGCCCAGCTGCCCCATGAAACACAGTTCTATGCATCGTGTCCCAAAAGTGCGGATGGGGATACCGTTCATTTTATATTTAGAGTTTTTATACTAGATTTTATACTTTGAAACAACTGTGATTAAAAACGCAACTGTAAATTAAATGCAACTTTCACATTTGGGAAACTCATCTATGTTTCAACATTTTTATCATTGTAATTGACGTACATGCAAAACACTTCAGTAGATCCATCACAACATTTTGAAGATTACCAGTAAATTCAGAAATCTAAGTAATTAGGGAGAGTGGCTATCATTTATAAGACCTCATTTCAGTTTCCTACATCCAATGCAGTACAAAAGCAACAAGAAACCATGTCAAGTCTTCAGAATCAAAACTAAAAGCCAGTCCACCCATTTTATAACATCTCACTGAGGTAGGTTTTTCTTCCCATAGTTTAGTGTCTTTATACTATTCTCCATAAGATCTACAGGCTAGAGCCAATGGAATATACTGTACATATTACAAATTCAACCAGCAGAATACTTGAACAGATTGAGCACTGTGTGAGGAAACTGCTCTTGAACTGCCCTAAACAATCTGCGCAACTTTACACAACCATCAACCAGGCTGACATGGCACAAGACCAAATCATAAGCACGCTATCATCTTTCAATCTGTCAGTTTCTTGGCTCAGTATGAAGGCATACTCTCTTGGTTTGTTGTGAGAAACAAATTCCTGATGCATTCGAGTCGACTCTTTGAATATTACAAGAAGTTTCACCAGTGACACAACACAGTAAGTTATGACAAACAAATGAATATAGATTTCAGTGAAGTAGTAATGGAATGGGAAAATAAATGCAAGAGAAAAGAAAAAGAATGACATAATCAAGCATATTGAATGAATATTTTATATTTGGAGTCATTGGAGTAAATATGTCCATAGATGATACAATACATTCACATTATTGTTTTATACTTTTAAAGTATAAAACCATGCAGCATATTGTTGAAATATAAGTAAAGTGCAGGTGCATTTACAGAGTTTCTCTAAGGTTCACCATGTTAAATGTCAGACTTTTAAAGGCCATTTTAAATGTACTTTAATCCTTGTTTCATGATCATACTGGGCTATGAAAGTCAGTCTGGAGCATACAGCCTAAATAGGTGTGGTTGTTATGATTGCCTAAATGTTGTGACACCTTAGCGATAAATCAGATCTTAGGATATAGTGCTGTCAATTTCTTGACTCAGTGTCATGGCACACTTCCATCGTTTGTCCTGTGAAACTGGTTCCTGGTGCATTCTAACTACGTGAATGTTGAAAGAAGTTCGACCAGTGCTACGGTGAGTTATGACAAATATTGCATATATAACATATTGAACAAATATTCTATATATTTGGAGTTATTGGTGTAGATAATACAATACAGTCAAAGTAAAAAACATTCATATTTATTGTAGAAAATCTAAAATAAAAAGCATCTCAGCTTTTATATTCTTTTAAGTTAGTGTCAATTTATTTAATAAATGTTGAATACCCATACCCGTATTTTTCTTCCAACCTCAAATTCAGTGGCAAACACATCATTTTTAAAGTTAGCAATTGCAGCATATTGTTTAATTAACGTTAACTAAACTGCAGGTGCTTAAAAACACTTTCTGTCAGATTCACCATCAGACTTTTTAAGACCTTATAAGAAGACTACAAAATGCACTTTAATACCATGAGTTCATGATCATTTATTTTATTTATTTATTTATTTATTTTTCAGGGACAATGCACACTAATTAACAGTTACATTGTAAATGAGCCAGAGGTAGCCAGAGAGGCTAATTTCCATCTGCTGTCCCCGGCCAGATGTTTCAAGGCAGCCTAAAATAACAAAATCTCAAATTGAAACAGAGTTAAAATTCATAGAGAAACAGACAGCAACATATAGATAAAACATATAGAACAGACCCACCTACAGGACAAGCACATGTAACACTTTACATACACATAAAAAAAAATGGAAAATAGCAACACTGATCAAGACAAATGCACATATAGGCAAAACAAGCAGGCAGGACAGACAGTACATCAATGCTGGCACACCTGATTGGCAACAAGCTATTTCTTTAAGTGATGCTTGAATGTTTGGTGTTTTGTGTTTGGTGTTTTGTGTGGTGGTACAGCATTCCACGAGTGAGCTGCCTTCACAGAGAATGTAGATTTACTGAATGAGCTTGACCTATGTGGAATGACACAATCACCTCTTGAAGCAGATCTAGTGAGTCTGCTGCTTTCAGTGCTTTGTTTAATAAAATCACTAAGTGGAGGTGGGGCCATACCATGTATAATTTTAAAAACCAGACAGACATCAGTGAATTTAATGATGTTCTCCCAACTCAGTATATGGTGTTTGGTAAGAATATTGCAGTGATGGTGACTTTTGGGTTTTTTATCAAGTGTTTTTAGGGCTTGTTTATGGAGAATATGAATGGATTTTAATTTCGTGCTGCTGGCTTGTGCCCAGCTGGTTAAGCAGTAGGTCAGATGGGGGATAATCATTGCATTAAAATACAATTTTGCAGCTTGCATGGTTAGACAGTGTCTGATATATCTAAAATTCATGAGATTAAATTTTAAGACATTTGTCACATGTTTTTTAAAAGAGAGATTAGAATCAATAAAAATTCCTAAATATTTAAAATATGACACTACCTGTAGCCTCTCACCAGCAACATAAACATCTGGCTCCAGTGACACTTTGCAAGCTCTCTTTGTGAAGAACATACAAACAGTCTTTTTAACATTTAGGTGAAGGCAGGAATCTGCAAGCCATTTAGTTACATTTGTCAATGTGGACGTGAGTTTAAGTGCAGCTTGTTCTTTGTTCTTTGCGTGCACATAAATCACTGTATCATCACCGTACATTTGAATATCACACCCATCGCAGACACCCGGCAAATCATTAATGTATAAACTGAATAGTAAAGGTCCTAAAATAGAACCCTGGGGTACACCCACGTTAGATCTTAGAGTAGATGATGTAACATCACCCACTCTGACACACTGGGTTCTTCCTTCAAGGTAGGATTTCAGCAAGGCAAGAGACTCTTGGGAAAAGTTAAAATTTGACAGTTTGTTAATCAGGACATTGTGATTAACCGTATCAAAAGCCTTCTTCAGGTCAAGAAAAACCGCTGCTACCCCCCCTTTATCCATTTTAATCATACTGGCTTTTTTAAGGTACATTTCACGCGATGTCGAAAAATCGAGGGAAAGGCCGTCCTCCTAAAATCGACAAAAAGACAGACTCTACCTGAGGAAGACACGGAAGACGTAACTAGCGATATGTTAACTCATGAGGAGACCAGCAGCAATGAGAGCCAGATTCTGTCGGCCATACAGTCCATGAGGAACGAATTTTCCGCTAAACTACATGAAGTCATTTCCTCCAACCGAGAGATAAAAGAAGCTGTCGGGGCATTTTCTGAAAGACTCACAGAAGCAGAAACTCGCATTTGCACTGCGGAAGACCAGATCACTTTGCTAACAAAGCAAGCCGACACCGCGTGGAAAAGAGTCCACAAGCTCACCTCACAGATGGAAGTGATGGAAAACCTACAACGTCGCTCCAACCTAAGACTGGTTGGATTACCCGAGGGAGTGGAGAGCGGAGATGCACGTACATTCTTAACGGCATGGCTGCACAAGGCTCTCAACATAGATGCAGAACAACCGGTAATCGTCGAGCAAGCCTACAGGCTGGGGAGAATACCACTGCAGACCCAGGATCAGCAGGGTCCAGACAGAATACGACCACGGATTCTCCAGGTGAAATTCCTGACCTACAGAGACCGAGTTATGAAAACAGCACGTCTGAAAGATGAAATCAAAGTTGACGGTGGCCATGTCATGTTCTTCCCGGACTTTTCATATGAGGTCCAAAGACAGAGGAAACTTTTTGACGGAGCGAAACAGAGCCTGCGCCAAATGCATATGGTGTATGGATTTATGTTCCCAGCAAAACTGCGAATTCTACACGATAAAACCTGGCACCACTTCACCTCACCAGCCCAAGCTGAAGAATTCATCCGGAAGATTAAGAAGGGGAACAACAGCGATCGTGATACATAGCAGGGACCAACACCTGAAGAGTAACGAATATCAGAGAACACTGGCTGAATGGTGAGGTGGTCTATTCACCGTTGAATTCTGAGAGTCTGTTGTGGTAAGCTTGAACTGATGGCGAGTTAAGAAGATTATTATTGGCATAGGCCAGGTACAGACTTGGACTAGGCTGTCCATTCAGTTAGGCTAACTACTAAGATACTTTATCATATTAAGGTCACAAATGAATATTGCTCCATCCGTATTGACATGCATTTCGTCGGAGCACGCCCGACTTATATATTTTTTTTTATTTTATTTATTTTTATTAACTTCTCAAGATCTGGTTGCTATACTGTTCCTCTAAAGGATCAGGGCTCAGTCTAACCGGGATCCAGTCTACGGGGGGGAGGGGAGATGTGCGTGTTCATCCGCACAGGGTGTAGGCTATGCCTACTGTTGTTGCCTCAGCTGGGAGAGGCCTTTGTTATTATTTGTTTCGTATGTTTGTTTGTTTATTTTGAAGGCACACTATTCACTTTATCACATGGCATGGTTAAAAAGTTGGGTGCAGGTGAGCTTACTTTGCTGACTTCATCATGAGTGGTGACACTAAAATAAATATTACTTCATGGAATGTTAGGGGGCTTAGGAAGATAGTTAAATTAAAACAAGTAATGTCGAGACTGAAACAGCTAAAAACACAGATGGCTTTTATTCAAGAAACCCATTTGCTTCCCAGTGAGTACATCCCCTTGAAAAGGAGGTGGTCAGGTCATATCTGCCTCATTCTCCTCTCATGCAAGAGGAGTAGCAATACTTATTCACTCATCTGTTCCATTAAGAGTTTACAACACCATACAAGACACAGCAGGCAGATTTCTTATTGTCCAGGACTCTTTACTAAATCAAGATATTAATTTAGTATGTCTATATGGTCCTAACAACGATGATACACAGTTTTATAATAACTTGTTCCTAACTCTATCAACATTGCGTGGCCATATTTGTATGGCAGGGGACTTTAATTGTACTCTTAACCCAACATTGGATAAATGATCAGGTGTGGACGCCTCACATACGCAAAGTAGGAAAGTAATACAAAACTTTATGTGCGAGTTAAATCTTTGTGATATCTGGAGACATAAGAACACTTCCAGACGGGAATATTCATGCCACTCTGTTACACACAATTCTTACTCCCGCATAGACTATTTCCTCATTTCTAAGCCTATGATACCTGATGTGAATGACTCATTGTATAAAAGTATTGTTATTTCAGATCATGCTTTACTTCTAATCAATTACACTGTCAAAGCAGCTAAGAAGGGTCCCACTATATGGCGATTGAGCCCACGATGGTTACATGATAACGACTTTTTCAAATTTGTTGGAACCAATATTGATGTCTATTTCGAAGTCAATACTACTCAAACATCAGCGTCTACAAGATGGGAGGCATTCAAGGCCTACATACGAGGCCAAATGATCAGCTATACAAGCAGCATATCAAATAAACAGCACTTAAAATGAATGGAGTTAGAAAAAGATATGAAAGAACTTGAGACAGAAATTAACCTTAATGATACAAATGAGACTAGACAGAGACTGGCCAGTCTTAGAGCACAGTATAATGAATTGTCCACAAATAAAGCACTAAATAGCGTAATGAAACTGAAACAGACATTCTACGATCAAGGAGAAAGGGCAGGGAAACTTCTGGCCTGGCGTTTAAGTCTATGCAGTACGAAAGATCAATTTTAAATATTGAGTCTGAGAAAGGGACGACAATCACCAACCCACAATAAATAAATAGTACTTTCCAGACATTTTATTCTAAATTGTACACGTCAGAAAGTCCAGCCACATATCACACACTGCACAGCTTCCTAGGTCAGATAGAAATACCGTTCCTTGGTGAGAGCGCAAAACAGGAACTCAACTCCCCAATTGCAATATCTGAGTTGTCAGAGGCCATAGACGGTATGAAAGGAGGGAAAGCTCCAGGACCCGACGGTGTTCCTATTGAAATCTAAAAAAAATTCAAGGACAGGCTATTGGTTCCTTTACTGAATATGTTTGAAGAGTCACTTGAAAATGATGAGCTGCCTCCATCTTTGCGGAACGCACTAATAACTTTAATATTAAAGCCAGGTAAGCCCTCCACAAAGTGTGAATCCTATCACCCCATTTCCTTAATCAATAATGATGTGAAAATAAAAGCAAAACTGCTTGCCAGAAGGTTGGAGAAACATGTGCCATCTATTGCGGCTTTAGACCAAAATGGATTTATTAAAGGAAGACAGGGCTCTCACAACATTCGTAGACTGATGAACATTATACATGCCAAGAAAGAAATACCGGATGTGGCTGTGATAGGACTTGATGCGGAAAAGGCCTTTGATAGGGTCGAGCATAAATATCTATTTGAAGTGCTTAACCGTTTTGGAATAGGCAACTACTTCCTTAGTTGGATCAAACTCTTATATCATGGCTCAAGTGCTTCAGTAATGACCAACTATATGGTATCAAAACAGCTTTCTCTTTGTAGAGGTACAAGACAAGGGTGTCCCTTGTCTCCTCTTCTTTTTGTCCTGGCCATCAAACCTCTAGCAATTGCAATTAGAGGCAATAGTGAGATAACTGTTATCACAATTAATGATATCGAGAATAAAATAGGACTATTTGCTGATGATATAGTGCTCTTTCTGACAGACTTGAAACAATCTATACCTTCTTTACTAAGTTTAATAGGAACATATGGCAGTTTCTCAGGTTATAAGATGAATGCATCTAAGTCTACAATCCTATTTTTGAAAAAATCTGAGAGATTAAATCCACCACTAAATTCTCCATTTAGGAACATTGTGGACAGCTTCACATACCTCGGTGTTAAAATCACACCTACAATAGAATCCATGGTGCCTACTAACTATAACCCTATGACTGAGTCAGTAGTCGAATCCATTAATAGATGGAAATCTTTGCCAATCTCCATGATCGGGCGTATCAATATTCAGAAGATGAATATTCTTCCTAAATTCCTGTACCTTTTTCACTAACGATCGCTGAGATCATTGGGGTTGTGTAGAAGTAGCGTGTATTCCATGCTACTGTGATCTGTGTTGAAACAGCCGCAGTGAGGTCGAAGTTGCTTCTCATCAGTTCAGGAGGTCAGAACCGCCGGCTGAGACAAAGAGTCGCTGTTCTCTCCCCTGGCTGAGAGAACAATCTTCCGTACTCCCACGCGGCGCAGAGGATCGTAATCGCTTGTTTTATTTCATTTTGTTTGGGTTCCGTTCCCTTCTCTTTTACTAACCCACACACACACATATAGCTTTGAGCTAATCGAGCTACGTGCTGAACAGCTACCAGCACATGTAGACACCGGGTCTCCTGTCGGCTCTCCGCCATTTTGGGTCTCACGCATGAGAGACGTCACCACGTCCCAGCTACGTCACACGTCACTGAGCTGTTCCTTCGCTGCACCCCCATTCAGTTGCTTCCTCTTATCAAAGCAAAGGCAGAAATACCCCATATGGTCCTGTTACCATTCTGCTAGGTATACAATCATATGTCACATATATAGTTTTGTTAGTGAGTAAGGCACATGAACTAAGTCACAGTAGAAATGTACAAGCACAGGGAAAATTCTCCATCTGGCAAACTGGCAACCAGGATGTCATCTAAGTAGACAAACAGGAAAGGCAGGTCCGCACAGTATCCATTAGACGCTAGAAAGTCTGCGCTGCATTTTTGAGTCCAAACGGCATCATCAAAAAATGAAACGGGCCGAAAGGAGTTATCAACGCTGTCTTGGGAATGTCCTGCGGGTGAACCAGAATTTGATGGTAACTATGTACAAGTTGCCTCGTTTAGGCGGCAGTAATCTCCACACGGGCGCCACCCGCCACCAGGCTTTAGTGCAATGTGCAGGGGTGAAGCCCACGAACTGTTGGAGCGCCGAATGATGCCCAGTCGCTCCATGTTGTCGAACACGGCCTTGTGGATGGTGAGCTTTGCTGGGTCTAGGCGCCGGGCCCGGGCATGTACCAGTGGGCCAGTGGTAGAGATGTGATGTGCCACCCCATGGTTGACAGTGGAGGACGAGGAAGTGGGGTGCGAGAGGTCTGGGAACTCGGCCAGCAGACGAAGAAACTCATCAGCAGCTGAAAGCATGTTAGGCAGCCTGGTAGAGTCAGCTCCACATATTGTACATGGATAAGAAAGGTCACAGCATTTATCAGACAGTGGCCCTTGTTGTCCACCAATAGTCCATAAGCACACAGGAAACCTGCGCCAAGTAGGGGAATAGCAACTTTAGCAGTAGCAAAGGCCCAGCTGCCCCATGAAACACAGTTCTATGCATCGTGTCCCAAAAGTGCGGATGGGGATACCGTTCATTTTATATTTAGAGTTTTTATACTAGATTTTATACTTTGAAACAACTGTGATTAAAAACGCAACTGTAAATTAAATGCAACTTTCACATTTGGGAAACTCATCTATGTTTCAACATTTTTATCATTGTAATTGACGTACATGCAAAACACTTCAGTAGATCCATCACAACATTTTGAAGATTACCAGTAAATTCAGAAATCTAAGTAATTAGGGAGAGTGGCTATCATTTATAAGACCTCATTTCAGTTTCCTACATCCAATGCAGTACAAAAGCAACAAGAAACCATGTCAAGTCTTCAGAATCAAAACTAAAAGCCAGTCCACCCATTTTATAACATCTCACTGAGGTAGGTTTTTCTTCCCATAGTTTAGTGTCTTTATACTATTCTCCATAAGATCTACAGGCTAGAGCCAATGGAATATACTGTACATATTACAAATTCAACCAGCAGAATACTTGAACAGATTGAGCACTGTGTGAGGAAACTGCTCTTGAACTGCCCTAAACAATCTGCGCAACTTTACACAACCATCAACCAGGCTGACATGGCACAAGACCAAATCATAAGCACGCTATCATCTTTCAATCTGTCAGTTTCTTGGCTCAGTATGAAGGCATACTCTCTTGGTTTGTTGTGAGAAACAAATTCCTGATGCATTCGAGTCGACTCTTTGAATATTACAAGAAGTTTCACCAGTGACACAACACAGTAAGTTATGACAAACAAATGAATATAGATTTCAGTGAAGTAGTAATGGAATGGGAAAATAAATGCAAGAGAAAAGAAAAAGAATGACATAATCAAGCATATTGAATGAATATTTTATATTTGGAGTCATTGGAGTAAATATGTCCATAGATGATACAATACATTCACATTATTGTTTTATACTTTTAAAGTATAAAACCATGCAGCATATTGTTGAAATATAAGTAAAGTGCAGGTGCATTTACAGAGTTTCTCTAAGGTTCACCATGTTAAATGTCAGACTTTTAAAGGCCATTTTAAATGTACTTTAATCCTTGTTTCATGATCATACTGGGCTATGAAAGTCAGTCTGGAGCATACAGCCTAAATAGGTGTGGTTGTTATGATTGCCTAAATGTTGTGACACCTTAGCGATAAATCAGATCTTAGGATATAGTGCTGTCAATTTCTTGACTCAGTGTCATGGCACACTTCCATCGTTTGTCCTGTGAAACTGGTTCCTGGTGCATTCTAACTACGTGAATGTTGAAAGAAGTTCGACCAGTGCTACGGTGAGTTATGACAAATATTGCATATATAACATATTGAACAAATATTCTATATATTTGGAGTTATTGGTGTAGATAATACAATACAGTCAAAGTAAAAAACATTCATATTTATTGTAGAAAATCTAAAATAAAAAGCATCTCAGCTTTTATATTCTTTTAAGTTAGTGTCAATTTATTTAATAAATGTTGAATACCCATACCCGTATTTTTCTTCCAACCTCAAATTCAGTGGCAAACACATCATTTTTAAAGTTAGCAATTGCAGCATATTGTTTAATTAACGTTAACTAAACTGCAGGTGCTTAAAAACACTTTCTGTCAGATTCACCATCAGACTTTTTAAGACCTTATAAGAAGACTACAAAATGCACTTTAATACCATGAGTTCATGATCATTTATTTTATTTATTTATTTATTTATTTTTCAGGGACAATGCACACTAATTAACAGTTACATTGTAAATGAGCCAGAGGTAGCCAGAGAGGCTAATTTCCATCTGCTGTCCCCGGCCAGATGTTTCAAGGCAGCCTAAAATAACAAAATCTCAAATTGAAACAGAGTTAAAATTCATAGAGAAACAGACAGCAACATATAGATAAAACATATAGAACAGACCCACCTACAGGACAAGCACATGTAACACTTTACATACACATAAAAAAAAATGGAAAATAGCAACACTGATCAAGACAAATGCACATATAGGCAAAACAAGCAGGCAGGACAGACAGTACATCAATGCTGGCACACCTGATTGGCAACAAGCTATTTCTTTAAGTGATGCTTGAATGTTTGGTGTTTTGTGTTTGGTGTTTTGTGTGGTGGTACAGCATTCCACGAGTGAGCTGCCTTCACAGAGAATGTAGATTTACTGAATGAGCTTGACCTATGTGGAATGACACAATCACCTCTTGAAGCAGATCTAGTGAGTCTGCTGCTTTCAGTGCTTTGTTTAATAAAATCACTAAGTGGAGGTGGGGCCATACCATGTATAATTTTAAAAACCAGACAGACATCAGTGAATTTAATGATGTTCTCCCAACTCAGTATATGGTGTTTGGTAAGAATATTGCAGTGATGGTGACTTTTGGGTTTTTTATCAAGTGTTTTTAGGGCTTGTTTATGGAGAATATGAATGGATTTTAATTTCGTGCTGCTGGCTTGTGCCCAGCTGGTTAAGCAGTAGGTCAGATGGGGGATAATCATTGCATTAAAATACAATTTTGCAGCTTGCATGGTTAGACAGTGTCTGATATATCTAAAATTCATGAGATTAAATTTTAAGACATTTGTCACATGTTTTTTAAAAGAGAGATTAGAATCAATAAAAATTCCTAAATATTTAAAATATGACACTACCTGTAGCCTCTCACCAGCAACATAAACATCTGGCTCCAGTGACACTTTGCAAGCTCTCTTTGTGAAGAACATACAAACAGTCTTTTTAACATTTAGGTGAAGGCAGGAATCTGCAAGCCATTTAGTTACATTTGTCAATGTGGACGTGAGTTTAAGTGCAGCTTGTTCTTTGTTCTTTGCGTGCACATAAATCACTGTATCATCACCGTACATTTGAATATCACACCCATCGCAGACACCCGGCAAATCATTAATGTATAAACTGAATAGTAAAGGTCCTAAAATAGAACCCTGGGGTACACCCACGTTAGATCTTAGAGTAGATGATGTAACATCACCCACTCTGACACACTGGGTTCTTCCTTCAAGGTAGGATTTCAGCAAGGCAAGAGACTCTTGGGAAAAGTTAAAATTTGACAGTTTGTTAATCAGGACATTGTGATTAACCGTATCAAAAGCCTTCTTCAGGTCAAGAAAAACCGCTGCTACCCCCCCTTTATCCATTTTAATCATACTGGCTTTTTTAAGGTACATTTCACGCGATGTCGAAAAATCGAGGGAAAGGCCGTCCTCCTAAAATCGACAAAAAGACAGACTCTACCTGAGGAAGACACGGAAGACGTAACTAGCGATATGTTAACTCATGAGGAGACCAGCAGCAATGAGAGCCAGATTCTGTCGGCCATACAGTCCATGAGGAACGAATTTTCCGCTAAACTACATGAAGTCATTTCCTTCAACCGAGAGATAAAAGAAGCTGTCGGGGCATTTTCTGAAAGACTCACAGAAGCAGAAACTCGCATTTGCACTGCGGAAGACCAGATCACTTTGCTAACAAAGCAAGCCGACACCGCGTGGAAAAGAGTCCACAAGCTCACCTCACAGATGGAAGTGATGGAAAACCTACAACGTCGCTCCAACCTAAGACTGGTTGGATTACCCGAGGGAGTGGAGAGCGGAGATGCACGTACATTCTTAACGGCATGGCTGCACAAGGCTCTCAACATAGATGCAGAACAACCGGTAATCGTCGAGCAAGCCTACAGGCTGGGGAGAATACCACTGCAGACCCAGGATCAGCAGGGTCCAGACAGAATACGACCACGGATTCTCCAGGTGAAATTCCTGACCTACAGAGACCGAGTTATGAAAACAGCACGTCTGAAAGATGAAATCAAAGTTGACGGTGGCCATGTCATGTTCTTCCCGGACTTTTCATATGAGGTCCAAAGACAGAGGAAACTTTTTGACGGAGCGAAACAGAGCCTGCGCCAAATGCATATGGTGTATGGATTTATGTTCCCAGCAAAACTGCGAATTCTACACGATAAAACCTGGCACCACTTCACCTCACCAGCCCAAGCTGAAGAATTCATCCGGAAGATTAAGAAGGGGAACAACAGCGATCGTGATACATAGCAGGGACCAACACCTGAAGAGTAACGAATATCAGAGAACACTGGCTGAATGGTGAGGTGGTCTATTCACCGTTGAATTCTGAGAGTCTGTTGTGGTAAGCTTGAACTGATGGCGAGTTAAGAAGATTATTATTGGCATAGGCCAGGTACAGACTTGGACTAGGCTGTCCATTCAGTTAGGCTAACTACTAAGATACTTTATCATATTAAGGTCACAAATGAATATTGCTCCATCCGTATTGACATGCATTTCGTCGGAGCACGCCCGACTTATATATATTTTTTTATTTTATTTATTTTTATTAACTTCTCAAGATCTGGTTGCTATACTGTTCCTCTAAAGGATCAGGGCTCAGTCTAACCGGGATCCAGTCTACGGGGGGGAGGGGAGATGTGCGTGTTCATCCGCACAGGGTGTAGGCTATGCCTACTGTTGTTGCCTCAGCTGGGAGAGGCCTTTGTTATTATTTGTTTCGTATGTTTGTTTGTTTATTTTGAAGGCACACTATTCACTTTATCACATGGCATGGTTAAAAAGTTGGGTGCAGGTGAGCTTACTTTGCTGACTTCATCATGAGTGGTGACACTAAAATAAATATTACTTCATGGAATGTTAGGGGGCTTAGGAAGATAGTTAAATTAAAACAAGTAATGTCGAGACTGAAACAGCTAAAAACACAGATGGCTTTTATTCAAGAAACCCATTTGCTTCCCAGTGAGTACATCCCCTTGAAAAGGAGGTGGTCAGGTCAGGTCATATCTGCCTCATTCTCCTCTCATGCAAGAGGAGTAGCAATACTTATTCACTCATCTGTTCCATTTAAGAGTTTACAACACCATACAAGACACAGCAGGCAGATTTCTTATTGTCCAGGACTCTTTACTAAATCAAGATATTAATTTAGTATGTCTATATGGTCCTAACAACGATGATACACAGTTTTATAATAACTTGTTCCTAACTCTATCAACATTGCGTGGCCATATTTGTATGGCAGGGGACTTTAATTGTACTCTTAACCCAACATTGGATAAATGATCAGGTGTGGACGCCTCACATACGCAAAGTAGGAAAGTAATACAAAACTTTATGTGCGAGTTAAATCTTTGTGATATCTGGAGACATAAGAACCCTTCCAGACGGGAATATTCATGCCACTCTGTTACACACAATTCTTACTCCCGCATAGACTATTTCCTCATTTCTAAGCCTATGATACCTGATGTGAATGACTCATTGTATAAAAGTATTGTTATTTCAGATCATGCTTTACTTCTAATCAATTACACTGTCAAAGCAGCTAAGAAGGGTCCCACTATATGGCGATTGAGCCCACGATGGTTACATGATAACGACTTTTTCAAATTTGTTGGAACCAATATTGATGTCTATTTCGAAGTCAATACTACTCAAACATCAGCGTCTACAAGATGGGAGGCATTCAAGGCCTACATACGAGGCCAAATGATCAGCTATACAAGCAGCATATCAAATAAACAGCACTTAAAATTAATGGAGTTAGAAAAAGATATGAAAGAACTTGAGACAGAAATTAACCTTAATGATACAAATGAGACTAGACAGAGACTGGCCAGTCTTAGAGCACAGTATAATGAATTGTCCACAAATAAAGCACTAAATAGCGTAATGAAACTGAAACAGACATTCTACGATCAAGGAGAAAGGGCAGGGAAACTTCTGGCCTGGCGTTTAAAGTCTATGCAGTACGAAAGATCAATTTTAAATATTGAGTCTGAGAAAGGGACGACAATCACCAACCCACAATAAATAAATAGTACTTTCCAGACATTTTATTCTAAATTGTACACGTCAGAAAGTCCAGCCACATATCACACACTGCACAGCTTCCTAGGTCAGATAGAAATACCGTTCCTTGGTGAGAGCGCAAAACAGGAACTCAACTCCCCAATTGCAATATCTGAGTTGTCAGAGGCCATAGACGGTATGAAAGGAGGGAAAGCTCCAGGACCCGACGGTGTTCCTATTGAAATCTAAAAAAAATTCAAGGACAGGCTATTGGTTCCTTTACTGAATATGTTTGAAGAGTCACTTGAAAATGATGAGCTGCCTCCATCTTTGCGGAACGCACTAATAACTTTAATATTAAAGCCAGGTAAGCCCTCCACAAAGTGTGAATCCTATCACCCCATTTCCTTAATCAATAATGATGTGAAAATAAAAGCAAAACTGCTTGCCAGAAGGTTGGAGAAACATGTGCCATCTATTGCGGCTTTAGACCAAAATGGATTTATTAAAGGAAGACAGGGCTCTCACAACATTCGTAGACTGATGAACATTATACATGCCAAGAAAGAAATACCGGATGTGGCTGTGATAGGACTTGATGCGGAAAAGGCCTTTGATAGGGTCGAGCATAAATATCTATTTGAAGTGCTTAACCGTTTTGGAATAGGCAACTACTTCCTTAGTTGGATCAAACTCTTATATCATGGCTCAAGTGCTTCAGTAATGACCAACTATATGGTATCAAAACAGCTTTCTCTTTGTAGAGGTACAAGACAAGGGTGTCCCTTGTCTCCTCTTCTTTTTGTCCTGGCCATCAAACCTCTAGCAATTGCAATTAGAGGCAATAGTGAGATAACTGTTATCACAATTAATGATATCGAGAATAAAATAGGACTATTTGCTGATGATATAGTGCTCTTTCTGACAGACTTGAAACAATCTATACCTTCTTTACTAAGTTTAATAGGAACATATGGCAGTTTCTCAGGTTATAAGATGAATGCATCTAAGTCTACAATCCTATTTTTGAAAAAATCTGAGAGATTAAATCCACCACTAAATTCTCCATTTAGGAACATTGTGGACAGCTTCACATACCTCGGTGTTAAAATCACACCTACAATAGAATCCATGGTGCCTACTAACTATAACCCTATGACTGAGTCAGTAGTCGAATCCATTAATAGATGGAAATCTTTGCCAATCTCCATGATCGGGCGTATCAATATTCAGAAGATGAATATTCTTCCTAAATTCCTGTACCTTTTTCACTAACGATCGCTGAGATCATTGGGGTTGTGTAGAAGTAGCGTGTATTCCATGCTACTGTGATCTGTGTTGAAACAGCCGCAGTGAGGTCGAAGTTGCTTCTCATCAGTTCAGGAGGTCAGAACCGCCGGCTGAGACAAAGAGTCGCTGTTCTCTCCCCTGGCTGAGAGAACAATCTTCCGTACTCCCACGCGGCGCAGAGGATCGTAATCGCTTGTTTTATTTCATTTTGTTTGGGTTCCGTTCCCTTCTCTTTTACTAACCCACACACACACATATAGCTTTGAGCTAATCGAGCTACGTGCTGAACAGCTACCAGCACATGTAGACACCGGGTCTCCTGTCGGCTCTCCGCCATTTTGGGTCTCACGCATGAGAGACGTCACCACGTCCCAGCTACGTCACACGTCACTGAGCTGTTCCTTCGCTGCACCCCCATTCAGTTGCTTCCTCTTATCAAAGCAAAGGCAGAAATACCCCATATGGTCCTGTTACCATTCTGCTAGGTATACAATCATATGTCACATATATAGTTTTGTTAGTGAGTAAGGCACATGAACTAAGTCACAGTAGAAATGTACAAGCACAGGGAAAATTCTCCATCTGGCAAACTGGCAACCAGGATGTCATCTAAGTAGACAAACAGGAAAGGCAGGTCCGCACAGTATCCATTAGACGCTAGAAAGTCTGCGCTGCATTTTTGAGTCCAAACGGCATCATCAAAAAATGAAACGGGCCGAAAGGAGTTATCAACGCTGTCTTGGGAATGTCCTGCGGGTGAACCAGAATTTGATGGTAACTATGTACAAGTTGCCTCGTTTAGGCGGCAGTAATCTCCACACGGGCGCCACCCGCCACCAGGCTTTAGTGCAATGTGCAGGGGTGAAGCCCACGAACTGTTGGAGCGCCGAATGATGCCAAGTCGCTCCATGTTGTCGAACACGGCCTTGTGGATGGTGAGCTTTGCTGGGTCTAGGCGCCGGGCCCGGGCATGTACCAGTGGGCCAGTGGTAGAGATGTGATGTGCCACCCCATGGTTGACAGTGGAGGACGAGGAAGTGGGGTGCGAGAGGTCTGGGAACTCGGCCAGCAGACGAAGAAACTCATCAGCAGCTGAAAGCATGTTAGGCAGCCTGGTAGAGTCAGCTCCACATATTGTACATGGATAAGAAAGGTCACAGCATTTATCAGACAGTGGCCCTTGTTGTCCACCAATAGTCCATAAGCACACAGGAAACCTGCGCCAAGTAGGGGAATAGCAACTTTAGCAGTAGCAAAGGCCCAGCTGCCCCATGAAACACAGTTCTATGCATCGTGTCCCAAAAGTGCGGATGGGGATACCGTTCATTTTATATTTAGAGTTTTTATACTAGATTTTATACTTTGAAACAACTGTGATTAAAAACGCAACTGTAAATTAAATGCAACTTTCACATTTGGGAAACTCATCTATGTTTCAACATTTTTATCATTGTAATTGACGTACATGCAAAACACTTCAGTAGATCCATCACAACATTTTGAAGATTACCAGTAAATTCAGAAATCTAAGTAATTAGGGAGAGTGGCTATCATTTATAAGACCTCATTTCAGTTTCCTACATCCAATGCAGTACAAAAGCAACAAGAAACCATGTCAAGTCTTCAGAATCAAAACTAAAAGCCAGTCCACCCATTTTATAACATCTCACTGAGGTAGGTTTTTCTTCCCATAGTTTAGTGTCTTTATACTATTCTCCATAAGATCTACAGGCTAGAGCCAATGGAATATACTGTACATATTACAAATTCAACCAGCAGAATACTTGAACAGATTGAGCACTGTGTGAGGAAACTGCTCTTGAACTGCCCTAAACAATCTGCGCAACTTTACACAACCATCAACCAGGCTGACATGGCACAAGACCAAATCATAAGCACGCTATCATCTTTCAATCTGTCAGTTTCTTGGCTCAGTATGAAGGCATACTCTCTTGGTTTGTTGTGAGAAACAAATTCCTGATGCATTCGAGTCGACTCTTTGAATATTACAAGAAGTTTCACCAGTGACACAACACAGTAAGTTATGACAAACAAATGAATATAGATTTCAGTGAAGTAGTAATGGAATGGGAAAATAAATGCAAGAGAAAAGAAAAAGAATGACATAATCAAGCATATTGAATGAATATTTTATATTTGGAGTCATTGGAGTAAATATGTCCATAGATGATACAATACATTCACATTATTGTTTTATACTTTTAAAGTATAAAACCATGCAGCATATTGTTGAAATATAAGTAAAGTGCAGGTGCATTTACAGAGTTTCTCTAAGGTTCACCATGTTAAATGTCAGACTTTTAAAGGCCATTTTAAATGTACTTTAATCCTTGTTTCATGATCATACTGGGCTATGAAAGTCAGTCTGGAGCATACAGCCTAAATAGGTGTGGTTGTTATGATTGCCTAAATGTTGTGACACCTTAGCGATAAATCAGATCTTAGGATATAGTGCTGTCAATTTCTTGACTCAGTGTCATGGCACACTTCCATCGTTTGTCCTGTGAAACTGGTTCCTGGTGCATTCTAACTACGTGAATGTTGAAAGAAGTTCGACCAGTGCTACGGTGAGTTATGACAAATATTGCATATATAACATATTGAACAAATATTCTATATATTTGGAGTTATTGGTGTAGATAATACAATACAGTCAAAGTAAAAAACATTCATATTTATTGTAGAAAATCTAAAATAAAAAGCATCTCAGCTTTTATATTCTTTTAAGTTAGTGTCAATTTATTTAATAAATGTTGAATACCCATACCCGTATTTTTCTTCCATCCTCAAATTCAGTGGCAAACACATCATTTTTAAAGTTAGCAATTGCAGCATATTGTTTAATTAACGTTAACTAAACTGCAGGTGCTTAAAAACACTTTCTGTCAGATTCACCATCAGACTTTTTAAGACCTTATAAGAAGACTACAAAATGCACTTTAATACCATGAGTTCATGATCATTTATTTTATTTATTTATTTATTTATTTTTCAGGGACAATGCACACTAATTAACAGTTACATTGTAAATGAGCCAGAGGTAGCCAGAGAGGCTAATTTCCATCTGCTGTCCCCGGCCAGATGTTTCAAGGCAGCCTAAAATAACAAAATCTCAAATTGAAACAGAGTTAAAATTCATAGAGAAACAGACAGCAACATATAGATAAAACATATAGAACAGACCCACCTACAGGACAAGCACATGTAACACTTTACATACACATAAAAAAAAATGGAAAATAGCAACACTGATCAAGACAAATGCACATATAGGCAAAACAAGCAGGCAGGACAGACAGTACATCAATGCTGGCACACCTGATTGGCAACAAGCTATTTCTTTAAGTGATGCTTGAATGTTTGGTGTTTTGTGTTTGGTGTTTTGTGTGGTGGTACAGCATTCCACGAGTGAGCTGCCTTCACAGAGAATGTAGATTTACTGAATGAGCTTGACCTATGTGGAATGACACAATCACCTCTTGAAGCAGATCTAGTGAGTCTGCTGCTTTCAGTGCTTTGTTTAATAAAATCACTAAGTGGAGGTGGGGCCATACCATGTATAATTTTAAAAACCAGACAGACATCAGTGAATTTAATGATGTTCTCCCAACTCAGTATATGGTGTTTGGTAAGAATATTGCAGTGATGGTGACTTTTGGGTTTTTTATCAAGTGTTTTTAGGGCTTGTTTATGGAGAATATGAATGGATTTTAATTTCGTGCTGCTGGCTTGTGCCCAGCTGGTTAAGCAGTAGGTCAGATGGGGGATAATCATTGCATTAAAATACAATTTTGCAGCTTGCATGGTTAGACAGTGTCTGATATATCTAAAATTCATGAGATTAAATTTTAAGACATTTGTCACATGTTTTTTAAAAGAGAGATTAGAATCAATAAAAATTCCTAAATATTTAAAATATGACACTACCTGTAGCCTCTCACCAGCAACATAAACATCTGGCTCCAGTGACACTTTGCAAGCTCTCTTTGTGAAGAACATACAAACAGTCTTTTTAACATTTAGGTGAAGGCAGGAATCTGCAAGCCATTTAGTTACATTTGTCAATGTGGACGTGAGTTTAAGTGCAGCTTGTTCTTTGTTCTTTGCGTGCACATAAATCACTGTATCATCACCGTACATTTGAATATCACACCCATCGCAGACACCCGGCAAATCATTAATGTATAAACTGAATAGTAAAGGTCCTAAAATAGAACCCTGGGGTACACCCACGTTAGATCTTAGAGTAGATGATGTAACATCACCCACTCTGACACACTGGGTTCTTCCTTCAAGGTAGGATTTCAGCAAGGCAAGAGACTCTTGGGAAAAGTTAAAATTTGACAGTTTGTTAATCAGGACATTGTGATTAACCGTATCAAAAGCCTTCTTCAGGTCAAGAAAAACCGCTGCTACCCCCCCTTTATCCATTTTAATCATACTGGCTTTTTTAAGGTACATTTCACGCGATGTCGAAAAATCGAGGGAAAGGCCGTCCTCCTAAAATCGACAAAAAGACAGACTCTACCTGAGGAAGACACGGAAGACGTAACTAGCGATATGTTAACTCATGAGGAGACCAGCAGCAATGAGAGCCAGATTCTGTCGGCCATACAGTCCATGAGGAACGAATTTTCCGCTAAACTACATGAAGTCATTTCCTCCAACCGAGAGATAAAAGAAGCTGTCGGGGCATTTTCTGAAAGACTCACAGAAGCAGAAACTCGCATTTGCACTGCGGAAGACCAGATCACTTTGCTAACAAAGCAAGCCGACACCGCGTGGAAAAGAGTCCACAAGCTCACCTCACAGATGGAAGTGATGGAAAACCTACAACGTCGCTCCAACCTAAGACTGGTTGGATTACCCGAGGGAGTGGAGAGCGGAGATGCACGTACATTCTTAACGGCATGGCTGCACAAGGCTCTCAACATAGATGCAGAACAACCGGTAATCGTCGAGCAAGCCTACAGGCTGGGGAGAATACCACTGCAGACCCAGGATCAGCAGGGTCCAGACAGAATACGACCACGGATTCTCCAGGTGAAATTCCTGACCTACAGAGACCGAGTTATGAAAACAGCACGTCTGAAAGATGAAATCAAAGTTGACGGTGGCCATGTCATGTTCTTCCCGGACTTTTCATATGAGGTCCAAAGACAGAGGAAACTTTTTGACGGAGCGAAACAGAGCCTGCGCCAAATGCATATGGTGTATGGATTTATGTTCCCAGCAAAACTGCGAATTCTACACGATAAAACCTGGCACCACTTCACCTCACCAGCCCAAGCTGAAGAATTCATCCGGAAGATTAAGAAGGGGAACAACAGCGATCGTGATACATAGCAGGGACCAACACCTGAAGAGTAACGAATATCAGAGAACACTGGCTGAATGGTGAGGTGGTCTATTCACCGTTGAATTCTGAGAGTCTGTTGTGGTAAGCTTGAACTGATGGCGAGTTAAGAAGATTATTATTGGCATAGGCCAGGTACAGACTTGGACTAGGCTGTCCATTCAGTTAGGCTAACTACTAAGATACTTTATCATATTAAGGTCACAAATGAATATTGCTCCATCCGTATTGACATGCATTTCGTCGGAGCACGCCCGACTTATATATATTTTTTTATTTTATTTATTTTTATTAACTTCTCAAGATCTGGTTGCTATACTGTTCCTCTAAAGGATCAGGGCTCAGTCTAACCGGGATCCAGTCTACGGGGGGGAGGGGAGATGTGCGTGTTCATCCGCACAGGGTGTAGGCTATGCCTACTGTTGTTGCCTCAGCTGGGAGAGGCCTTTGTTATTATTTGTTTCGTATGTTTGTTTGTTTATTTTGAAGGCACACTATTCACTTTATCACATGGCATGGTTAAAAAGTTGGGTGCAGGTGAGCTTACTTTGCTGACTTCATCATGAGTGGTGACACTAAAATAAATATTACTTCATGGAATGTTAGGGGGCTTAGGAAGATAGTTAAATTAAAACAAGTAATGTCGAGACTGAAACAGCTAAAAACACAGATGGCTTTTATTCAAGAAACCCATTTGCTTCCCAGTGAGTACATCCCCTTGAAAAGGAGGTGGTCAGGTCAGGTCATATCTGCCTCATTCTCCTCTCATGCAAGAGGAGTAGCAATACTTATTCACTCATCTGTTCCATTTAAGAGTTTACAACACCATACAAGACACAGCAGGCAGATTTCTTATTGTCCAGGACTCTTTACTAAATCAAGATATTAATTTAGTATGTCTATATGGTCCTAACAACGATGATACACAGTTTTATAATAACTTGTTCCTAACTCTATCAACATTGCGTGGCCATATTTGTATGGCAGGGGACTTTAATTGTACTCTTAACCCAACATTGGATAAATGATCAGGTGTGGACGCCTCACATACGCAAAGTAGGAAAGTAATACAAAACTTTATGTGCGAGTTAAATCTTTGTGATATCTGGAGACATAAGAACCCTTCCAGACGGGAATATTCATGCCACTCTGTTACACACAATTCTTACTCCCGCATAGACTATTTCCTCATTTCTAAGCCTATGATACCTGATGTGAATGACTCATTGTATAAAAGTATTGTTATTTCAGATCATGCTTTACTTCTAATCAATTACACTGTCAAAGCAGCTAAGAAGGGTCCCACTATATGGCGATTGAGCCCACGATGGTTACATGATAACGACTTTTTCAAATTTGTTGGAACCAATATTGATGTCTATTTCGAAGTCAATACTACTCAAACATCAGCGTCTACAAGATGGGAGGCATTCAAGGCCTACATACGAGGCCAAATGATCAGCTATACAAGCAGCATATCAAATAAACAGCACTTAAAATTAATGGAGTTAGAAAAAGATATGAAAGAACTTGAGACAGAAATTAACCTTAATGATACAAATGAGACTAGACAGAGACTGGCCAGTCTTAGAGCACAGTATAATGAATTGTCCACAAATAAAGCACTAAATAGCGTAATGAAACTGAAACAGACATTCTACGATCAAGGAGAAAGGGCAGGGAAACTTCTGGCCTGGCGTTTAAGTCTATGCAGTACGAAAGATCAATTTTAAATATTGAGTCTGAGAAAGGGACGACAATCACCAACCCACAATAAATAAATAGTACTTTCCAGACATTTTATTCTAAATTGTACACGTCAGAAAGTCCAGCCACATATCACACACTGCACAGCTTCCTAGGTCAGATAGAAATACCGTTCCTTGGTGAGAGCGCAAAACAGGAACTCAACTCCCCAATTGCAATATCTGAGTTGTCAGAGGCCATAGACGGTATGAAAGGAGGGAAAGCTCCAGGACCCGACGGTGTTCCTATTGAAATCTAAAAAAAATTCAAGGACAGGCTATTGGTTCCTTTACTGAATATGTTTGAAGAGTCACTTGAAAATGATGAGCTGCCTCCATCTTTGCGGAACGCACTAATAACTTTAATATTAAAGCCAGGTAAGCCCTCCACAAAGTGTGAATCCTATCACCCCATTTCCTTAATCAATAATGATGTGAAAATAAAAGCAAAACTGCTTGCCAGAAGGTTGGAGAAACATGTGCCATCTATTGCGGCTTTAGACCAAAATGGATTTATTAAAGGAAGACAGGGCTCTCACAACATTCGTAGACTGATGAACATTATACATGCCAAGAAAGAAATACCGGATGTGGCTGTGATAGGACTTGATGCGGAAAAGGCCTTTGATAGGGTCGAGCATAAATATCTATTTGAAGTGCTTAACCGTTTTGGAATAGGCAACTACTTCCTTAGTTGGATCAAACTCTTATATCATGGCTCAAGTGCTTCAGTAATGACCAACTATATGGTATCAAAACAGCTTTCTCTTTGTAGAGGTACAAGACAAGGGTGTCCCTTGTCTCCTCTTCTTTTTGTCCTGGCCATCAAACCTCTAGCAATTGCAATTAGAGGCAATAGTGAGATAACTGTTATCACAATTAATGATATCGAGAATAAAATAGGACTATTTGCTGATGATATAGTGCTCTTTCTGACAGACTTGAAACAATCTATACCTTCTTTACTAAGTTTAATAGGAACATATGGCAGTTTCTCAGGTTATAAGATGAATGCATCTAAGTCTACAATCCTATTTTTGAAAAAATCTGAGAGATTAAATCCACCACTAAATTCTCCATTTAGGAACATTGTGGACAGCTTCACATACCTCGGTGTTAAAATCACACCTACAATAGAATCCATGGTGCCTACTAACTATAACCCTATGACTGAGTCAGTAGTTGAATCCATTAATAGATGGAAATCTTTGCCAATCTCCATGATCGGGCGTATCAATATTCAGAAGATGAATATTCTTCCTAAATTCCTGTACCTTTTTCACTAACGATCGCTGAGATCATTGGGGTTGTGTAGAAGTAGCGTGTATTCCATGCTACTGTGATCTGTGTTGAAACAGCCGCAGTGAGGTCGAAGTTGCTTCTCATCAGTTCAGGAGGTCAGAACCGCCGGCTGAGACAAAGAGTCGCTGTTCTCTCCCCTGGCTGAGAGAACAATCTTCCATACTCCCACGCGGCGCAGAGGATCGTAATCGCTTGTTTTATTTCATTTTGTTTGGGTTCCGTTCCCTTCTCTTTTACTAACCCACACACACACATATAGCTTTGAGCTAATCGAGCTACGTGCTGAACAGCTACCAGCACATGTAGACACCGGGTCTCCTGTCGGCTCTCCGCCATTTTGGGTCTCACGCATGAGAGACGTCACCACGTCCCAGCTACGTCACACGTCACTGAGCTGTTCCTTCGCTGCACCCCCATTCAGTTGCTTCCTCTTATCAAAGCAAAGGCAGAAATACCCCATATGGTCCTGTTACCATTCTGCTAGGTATACAATCATATGTCACATATATAGTTTTGTTAGTGAGTAAGGCACATGAACTAAGTCACAGTAGAAATGTACAAGCACAGGGAAAATTCTCCATCTGGCAAACTGGCAACCAGGATGTCATCTAAGTAGACAAACAGGAAAGGCAGGTCCGCACAGTATCCATTAGACGCTAGAAAGTCTGCGCTGCATTTTTGAGTCCAAACGGCATCATCAAAAAATGAAACGGGCCGAAAGGAGTTATCAACGCTGTCTTGGGAATGTCCTGCGGGTGAACCAGAATTTGATGGTAACTATGTACAAGTTGCCTCGTTTAGGCGGCAGTAATCTCCACACGGGCGCCACCCGCCACCAGGCTTTAGTGCAATGTGCAGGGGTGAAGCCCACGAACTGTTGGAGCGCCGAATGATGCCAAGTCGCTCCATGTTGTCGAACACGGCCTTGTGGATGGTGAGCTTTGCTGGGTCTAGGCGCCGGGCCCGGGCATGTACCAGTGGGCCAGTGGTAGAGATGTGATGTGCCACCCCATGGTTGACAGTGGAGGACGAGGAAGTGGGGTGCGAGAGGTCTGGGAACTCGGCCAGCAGACGAAGAAACTCATCAGCAGCTGAAAGCATGTTAGGCAGCCTGGTAGAGTCAGCTCCACATATTGTACATGGATAAGAAAGGTCACAGCATTTATCAGACAGTGGCCCTTGTTGTCCACCAATAGTCCATAAGCACACAGGAAACCTGCGCCAAGTAGGGGAATAGCAACTTTAGCAGTAGCAAAGGCCCAGCTGCCCCATGAAACACAGTTCTATGCATCGTGTCCCAAAAGTGCGGATGGGGATACCGTTCATTTTATATTTAGAGTTTTTATACTAGATTTTATACTTTGAAACAACTGTGATTAAAAACGCAACTGTAAATTAAATGCAACTTTCACATTTGGGAAACTCATCTATGTTTCAACATTTTTATCATTGTAATTGACGTACATGCAAAACACTTCAGTAGATCCATCACAACATTTTGAAGATTACCAGTAAATTCAGAAATCTAAGTAATTAGGGAGAGTGGCTATCATTTATAAGACCTCATTTCAGTTTCCTACATCCAATGCAGTACAAAAGCAACAAGAAACCATGTCAAGTCTTCAGAATCAAAACTAAAAGCCAGTCCACCCATTTTATAACATCTCACTGAGGTAGGTTTTTCTTCCCATAGTTTAGTGTCTTTATACTATTCTCCATAAGATCTACAGGCTAGAGCCAATGGAATATACTGTACATATTACAAATTCAACCAGCAGAATACTTGAACAGATTGAGCACTGTGTGAGGAAACTGCTCTTGAACTGCCCTAAACAATCTGCGCAACTTTACACAACCATCAACCAGGCTGACATGGCACAAGACCAAATCATAAGCACGCTATCATCTTTCAATCTGTCAGTTTCTTGGCTCAGTATGAAGGCATACTCTCTTGGTTTGTTGTGAGAAACAAATTCCTGATGCATTCGAGTCGACTCTTTGAATATTACAAGAAGTTTCACCAGTGACACAACACAGTAAGTTATGACAAACAAATGAATATAGATTTCAGTGAAGTAGTAATGGAATGGGAAAATAAATGCAAGAGAAAAGAAAAAGAATGACATAATCAAGCATATTGAATGAATATTTTATATTTGGAGTCATTGGAGTAAATATGTCCATAGATGATACAATACATTCACATTATTGTTTTATACTTTTAAAGTATAAAACCATGCAGCATATTGTTGAAATATAAGTAAAGTGCAGGTGCATTTACAGAGTTTCTCTAAGGTTCACCATGTTAAATGTCAGACTTTTAAAGGCCATTTTAAATGTACTTTAATCCTTGTTTCATGATCATACTGGGCTATGAAAGTCAGTCTGGAGCATACAGCCTAAATAGGTGTGGTTGTTATGATTGCCTAAATGTTGTGACACCTTAGCGATAAATCAGATCTTAGGATATAGTGCTGTCAATTTCTTGACTCAGTGTCATGGCACACTTCCATCGTTTGTCCTGTGAAACTGGTTCCTGGTGCATTCTAACTACGTGAATGTTGAAAGAAGTTCGACCAGTGCTACGGTGAGTTATGACAAATATTGCATATATAACATATTGAACAAATATTCTATATATTTGGAGTTATTGGTGTAGATAATACAATACAGTCAAAGTAAAAAACATTCATATTTATTGTAGAAAATCTAAAATAAAAAGCATCTCAGCTTTTATATTCTTTTAAGTTAGTGTCAATTTATTTAATAAATGTTGAATACCCATACCCGTATTTTTCTTCCATCCTCAAATTCAGTGGCAAACACATCATTTTTAAAGTTAGCAATTGCAGCATATTGTTTAATTAACGTTAACTAAACTGCAGGTGCTTAAAAACACTTTCTGTCAGATTCACCATCAGACTTTTTAAGACCTTATAAGAAGACTACAAAATGCACTTTAATACCATGAGTTCATGATCATTTATTTTATTTATTTATTTATTTATTTTTCAGGGACAATGCACACTAATTAACAGTTACATTGTAAATGAGCCAGAGGTAGCCAGAGAGGCTAATTTCCATCTGCTGTCCCCGGCCAGATGTTTCAAGGCAGCCTAAAATAACAAAATCTCAAATTGAAACAGAGTTAAAATTCATAGAGAAACAGACAGCAACATATAGATAAAACATATAGAACAGACCCACCTACAGGACAAGCACATGTAACACTTTACATACACATAAAAAAAAATGGAAAATAGCAACACTGATCAAGACAAATGCACATATAGGCAAAACAAGCAGGCAGGACAGACAGTACATCAATGCTGGCACACCTGATTGGCAACAAGCTATTTCTTTAAGTGATGCTTGAATGTTTGGTGTTTTGTGTTTGGTGTTTTGTGTGGTGGTACAGCATTCCACGAGTGAGCTGCCTTCACAGAGAATGTAGATTTACTGAATGAGCTTGACCTATGTGGAATGACACAATCACCTCTTGAAGCAGATCTAGTGAGTCTGCTGCTTTCAGTGCTTTGTTTAATAAAATCACTAAGTGGAGGTGGGGCCATACCATGTATAATTTTAAAAACCAGACAGACATCAGTGAATTTAATGATGTTCTCCCAACTCAGTATATGGTGTTTGGTAAGAATATTGCAGTGATGGTGACTTTTGGGTTTTTTATCAAATGTTTTTAGGGCTTGTTTATGGAGAATATGAATGGATTTTAATTTCGTGCTGCTGGCTTGTGCCCAGCTGGTTAAGCAGTAGGTCAGATGGGGGATAATCATTGCATTAAAATACAATTTTGCAGCTTGCATGGTTAGACAGTGTCTGATATATCTAAAATTCATGAGATTAAATTTTAAGACATTTGTCACATGTTTTTTAAAAGAGAGATTAGAATCAATAAAAATTCCTAAATATTTAAAATATGACACTACCTGTAGCCTCTCACCAGCAACATAAACATCTGGCTCCAGTGACACTTTGCAAGCTCTCTTTGTGAAGAACATACAAACAGTCTTTTTAACATTTAGGTGAAGGCAGGAATCTGCAAGCCATTTAGTTACATTTGTCAATGTGGACGTGAGTTTAAGTGCAGCTTGTTCTTTGTTCTTTGCGTGCACATAAATCACTGTATCATCACCGTACATTTGAATATCACACCCATCGCAGACACCCGGCAAATCATTAATGTATAAACTGAATAGTAAAGGTCCTAAAATAGAACCCTGGGGTACACCCACGTTAGATCTTAGAGTAGATGATGTAACATCACCCACTCTGACACACTGGGTTCTTCCTTCAAGGTAGGATTTCAGCAAGGCAAGAGACTCTTGGGAAAAGTTAAAATTTGACAGTTTGTTAATCAGGACATTGTGATTAACCGTATCAAAAGCCTTCTTCAGGTCAAGAAAAACCGCTGCTACCCCCCCTTTATCCATTTTAATCATACTGGCTTTTTTAAGGTACATTTCACGCGATGTCGAAAAATCGAGGGAAAGGCCGTCCTCCTAAAATCGACAAAAAGACAGACTCTACCTGAGGAAGACACGGAAGACGTAACTAGCGATATGTTAACTCATGAGGAGACCAGCAGCAATGAGAGCCAGATTCTGTCGGCCATACAGTCCATGAGGAACGAATTTTCCGCTAAACTACATGAAGTCATTTCCTCCAACCGAGAGATAAAAGAAGCTGTCGGGGCATTTTCTGAAAGACTCACAGAAGCAGAAACTCGCATTTGCACTGCGGAAGACCAGATCACTTTGCTAACAAAGCAAGCCGACACCGCGTGGAAAAGAGTCCACAAGCTCACCTCACAGATGGAAGTGATGGAAAACCTACAACGTCGCTCCAACCTAAGACTGGTTGGATTACCCGAGGGAGTGGAGAGCGGAGATGCACGTACATTCTTAACGGCATGGCTGCACAAGGCTCTCAACATAGATGCAGAACAACCGGTAATCGTCGAGCAAGCCTACAGGCTGGGGAGAATACCACTGCAGACCCAGGATCAGCAGGGTCCAGACAGAATACGACCACGGATTCTCCAGGTGAAATTCCTGACCTACAGAGACCGAGTTATGAAAACAGCACGTCTGAAAGATGAAATCAAAGTTGACGGTGGCCATGTCATGTTCTTCCCGGACTTTTCATATGAGGTCCAAAGACAGAGGAAACTTTTTGACGGAGCGAAACAGAGCCTGCGCCAAATGCATATGGTGTATGGATTTATGTTCCCAGCAAAACTGCGAATTCTACACGATAAAACCTGGCACCACTTCACCTCACCAGCCCAAGCTGAAGAATTCATCCGGAAGATTAAGAAGGGGAACAACAGCGATCGTGATACATAGCAGGGACCAACACCTGAAGAGTAACGAATATCAGAGAACACTGGCTGAATGGTGAGGTGGTCTATTCACCGTTGAATTCTGAGAGTCTGTTGTGGTAAGCTTGAACTGATGGCGAGTTAAGAAGATTATTATTGGCATAGGCCAGGTACAGACTTGGACTAGGCTGTCCATTCAGTTAGGCTAACTACTAAGATACTTTATCATATTAAGGTCACAAATGAATATTGCTCCATCCGTATTGACATGCATTTCGTCGGAGCACGCCCGACTTATATATTTTTTTTTATTTTATTTATTTTTATTAACTTCTCAAGATCTGGTTGCTATACTGTTCCTCTAAAGGATCAGGGCTCAGTCTAACCGGGATCCAGTCTACGGGGGGGAGGGGAGATGTGCGTGTTCATCCGCACAGGGTGTAGGCTATGCCTACTGTTGTTGCCTCAGCTGGGAGAGGCCTTTGTTATTATTTGTTTCGTATGTTTGTTTGTTTATTTTGAAGGCACACTATTCACTTTATCACATGGCATGGTTAAAAAGTTGGGTGCAGGTGAGCTTACTTTGCTGACTTCATCATGAGTGGTGACACTAAAATAAATATTACTTCATGGAATGTTAGGGGGCTTAGGAAGATAGTTAAATTAAAACAAGTAATGTCGAGACTGAAACAGCTAAAAACACAGATGGCTTTTATTCAAGAAACCCATTTGCTTCCCAGTGAGTACATCCCCTTGAAAAGGAGGTGGTCAGGTCAGGTCATATCTGCCTCATTCTCCTCTCATGCAAGAGGAGTAGCAATACTTATTCACTCATCTGTTCCATTAAGAGTTTACAACACCATACAAGACACAGCAGGCAGATTTCTTATTGTCCAGGACTCTTTACTAAATCAAGATATTAATTTAGTATGTCTATATGGTCCTAACAACGATGATACACAGTTTTATAATAACTTGTTCCTAACTCTATCAACATTGCGTGGCCATATTTGTATGGCAGGGGACTTTAATTGTACTCTTAACCCAACATTGGATAAATGATCAGGTGTGGACGCCTCACATACGCAAAGTAGGAAAGTAATACAAAACTTTATGTGCGAGTTAAATCTTTGTGATATCTGGAGACATAAGAACCCTTCCAGACGGGAATATTCATGCCACTCTGTTACACACAATTCTTACTCCCGCATAGACTATTTCCTCATTTCTAAGCCTATGATACCTGATGTGAATGACTCATTGTATAAAAGTATTGTTATTTCAGATCATGCTTTACTTCTAATCAATTACACTGTCAAAGCAGCTAAGAAGGGTCCCACTATATGGCGATTGAGCCCACGATGGTTACATGATAACGACTTTTTCAAATTTGTTGGAACCAATATTGATGTCTATTTCGAAGTCAATACTACTCAAACATCAGCGTCTACAAGATGGGAGGCATTCAAGGCCTACATACGAGGCCAAATGATCAGCTATACAAGCAGCATATCAAATAAACAGCACTTAAAATGAATGGAGTTAGAAAAAGATATGAAAGAACTTGAGACAGAAATTAACCTTAATGATACAAATGAGACTAGACAGAGACTGGCCAGTCTTAGAGCACAGTATAATGAATTGTCCACAAATAAAGCACTAAATAGCGTAATGAAACTGAAACAGACATTCTACGATCAAGGAGAAAGGGCAGGGAAACTTCTGGCCTGGCGTTTAAGTCTATGCAGTACGAAAGATCAATTTTAAATATTGAGTCTGAGAAAGGGACGACAATCACCAACCCACAATAAATAAATAGTACTTTCCAGACATTTTATTCTAAATTGTACACGTCAGAAAGTCCAGCCACATATCACACACTGCACAGCTTCCTAGGTCAGATAGAAATACCGTTCCTTGGTGAGAGCGCAAAACAGGAACTCAACTCCCCAATTGCAATATCTGAGTTGTCAGAGGCCATAGACGGTATGAAAGGAGGGAAAGCTCCAGGACCCGACGGTGTTCCTATTGAAATCTAAAAAAAATTCAAGGACAGGCTATTGGTTCCTTTACTGAATATGTTTGAAGAGTCACTTGAAAATGATGAGCTGCCTCCATCTTTGCGGAACGCACTAATAACTTTAATATTAAAGCCAGGTAAGCCCTCCACAAAGTGTGAATCCTATCACCCCATTTCCTTAATCAATAATGATGTGAAAATAAAAGCAAAACTGCTTGCCAGAAGGTTGGAGAAACATGTGCCATCTATTGCGGCTTTAGACCAAAATGGATTTATTAAAGGAAGACAGGGCTCTCACAACATTCGTAGACTGATGAACATTATACATGCCAAGAAAGAAATACCGGATGTGGCTGTGATAGGACTTGATGCGGAAAAGGCCTTTGATAGGGTCGAGCATAAATATCTATTTGAAGTGCTTAACCGTTTTGGAATAGGCAACTACTTCCTTAGTTGGATCAAACTCTTATATCATGGCTCAAGTGCTTCAGTAATGACCAACTATATGGTATCAAAACAGCTTTCTCTTTGTAGAGGTACAAGACAAGGGTGTCCCTTGTCTCCTCTTCTTTTTGTCCTGGCCATCAAACCTCTAGCAATTGCAATTAGAGGCAATAGTGAGATAACTGTTATCACAATTAATGATATCGAGAATAAAATAGGACTATTTGCTGATGATATAGTGCTCTTTCTGACAGACTTGAAACAATCTATACCTTCTTTACTAAGTTTAATAGGAACATATGGCAGTTTCTCAGGTTATAAGATGAATGCATCTAAGTCTACAATCCTATTTTTGAAAAAATCTGAGAGATTAAATCCACCACTAAATTCTCCATTTAGGAACATTGTGGACAGCTTCACATACCTCGGTGTTAAAATCACACCTACAATAGAATCCATGGTGCCTACTAACTATAACCCTATGACTGAGTCAGTAGTCGAATCCATTAATAGATGGAAATCTTTGCCAATCTCCATGATCGGGCGTATCAATATTCAGAAGATGAATATTCTTCCTAAATTCCTGTACCTTTTTCACTAACGATCGCTGAGATCATTGGGGTTGTGTAGAAGTAGCGTGTATTCCATGCTACTGTGATCTGTGTTGAAACAGCCGCAGTGAGGTCGAAGTTGCTTCTCATCAGTTCAGGAGGTCAGAACCGCCGGCTGAGACAAAGAGTCGCTGTTCTCTCCCCTGGCTGAGAGAACAATCTTCCGTACTCCCACGCGGCGCAGAGGATCGTAATCGCTTGTTTTATTTCATTTTGTTTGGGTTCCGTTCCCTTCTCTTTTACTAACCCACACACACACATATAGCTTTGAGCTAATCGAGCTACGTGCTGAACAGCTACCAGCACATGTAGACACCGGGTCTCCTGTCGGCTCTCCGCCATTTTGGGTCTCACGCATGAGAGACGTCACCACGTCCCAGCTACGTCACACGTCACTGAGCTGTTCCTTCGCTGCACCCCCATTCAGTTGCTTCCTCTTATCAAAGCAAAGGCAGAAATACCCCATATGGTCCTGTTACCATTCTGCTAGGTATACAATCATATGTCACATATATAGTTTTGTTAGTGAGTAAGGCACATGAACTAAGTCACAGTAGAAATGTACAAGCACAGGGAAAATTCTCCATCTGGCAAACTGGCAACCAGGATGTCATCTAAGTAGACAAACAGGAAAGGCAGGTCCGCACAGTATCCATTAGACGCTAGAAAGTCTGCGCTGCATTTTTGAGTCCAAACGGCATCATCAAAAAATGAAACGGGCCGAAAGGAGTTATCAACGCTGTCTTGGGAATGTCCTGCGGGTGAACCAGAATTTGATGGTAACTATGTACAAGTTGCCTCGTTTAGGCGGCAGTAATCTCCACACGGGCGCCACCCGCCACCAGGCTTTAGTGCAATGTGCAGGGGTGAAGCCCACGAACTGTTGGAGCGCCGAATGATGCCAAGTCGCTCCATGTTGTCGAACACGGCCTTGTGGATGGTGAGCTTTGCTGGGTCTAGGCGCCGGGCCCGGGCATGTACCAGTGGGCCAGTGGTAGAGATGTGATGTGCCACCCCATGGTTGACAGTGGAGGACGAGGAAGTGGGGTGCGAGAGGTCTGGGAACTCGGCCAGCAGACGAAGAAACTCATCAGCAGCTGAAAGCATGTTAGGCAGCCTGGTAGAGTCAGCTCCACATATTGTACATGGATAAGAAAGGTCACAGCATTTATCAGACAGTGGCCCTTGTTGTCCACCAATAGTCCATAAGCACACAGGAAACCTGCGCCAAGTAGGGGAATAGCAACTTTAGCAGTAGCAAAGGCCCAGCTGCCCCATGAAACACAGTTCTATGCATCGTGTCCCAAAAGTGCGGATGGGGATACCGTTCATTTTATATTTAGAGTTTTTATACTAGATTTTATACTTTGAAACAACTGTGATTAAAAACGCAACTGTAAATTAAATGCAACTTTCACATTTGGGAAACTCATCTATGTTTCAACATTTTTATCATTGTAATTGACGTACATGCAAAACACTTCAGTAGATCCATCACAACATTTTGAAGATTACCAGTAAATTCAGAAATCTAAGTAATTAGGGAGAGTGGCTATCATTTATAAGACCTCATTTCAGTTTCCTACATCCAATGCAGTACAAAAGCAACAAGAAACCATGTCAAGTCTTCAGAATCAAAACTAAAAGCCAGTCCACCCATTTTATAACATCTCACTGAGGTAGGTTTTTCTTCCCATAGTTTAGTGTCTTTATACTATTCTCCATAAGATCTACAGGCTAGAGCCAATGGAATATACTGTACATATTACAAATTCAACCAGCAGAATACTTGAACAGATTGAGCACTGTGTGAGGAAACTGCTCTTGAACTGCCCTAAACAATCTGCGCAACTTTACACAACCATCAACCAGGCTGACATGGCACAAGACCAAATCATAAGCACGCTATCATCTTTCAATCTGTCAGTTTCTTGGCTCAGTATGAAGGCATACTCTCTTGGTTTGTTGTGAGAAACAAATTCCTGATGCATTCGAGTCGACTCTTTGAATATTACAAGAAGTTTCACCAGTGACACAACACAGTAAGTTATGACAAACAAATGAATATAGATTTCAGTGAAGTAGTAATGGAATGGGAAAATAAATGCAAGAGAAAAGAAAAAGAATGACATAATCAAGCATATTGAATGAATATTTTATATTTGGAGTCATTGGAGTAAATATGTCCATAGATGATACAATACATTCACATTATTGTTTTATACTTTTAAAGTATAAAACCATGCAGCATATTGTTGAAATATAAGTAAAGTGCAGGTGCATTTACAGAGTTTCTCTAAGGTTCACCATGTTAAATGTCAGACTTTTAAAGGCCATTTTAAATGTACTTTAATCCTTGTTTCATGATCATACTGGGCTATGAAAGTCAGTCTGGAGCATACAGCCTAAATAGGTGTGGTTGTTATGATTGCCTAAATGTTGTGACACCTTAGCGATAAATCAGATCTTAGGATATAGTGCTGTCAATTTCTTGACTCAGTGTCATGGCACACTTCCATCGTTTGTCCTGTGAAACTGGTTCCTGGTGCATTCTAACTACGTGAATGTTGAAAGAAGTTCGACCAGTGCTACGGTGAGTTATGACAAATATTGCATATATAACATATTGAACAAATATTCTATATATTTGGAGTTATTGGTGTAGATAATACAATACAGTCAAAGTAAAAAACATTCATATTTATTGTAGAAAATCTAAAATAAAAAGCATCTCAGCTTTTATATTCTTTTAAGTTAGTGTCAATTTATTTAATAAATGTTGAATACCCATACCCGTATTTTTCTTCCATCCTCAAATTCAGTGGCAAACACATCATTTTTAAAGTTAGCAATTGCAGCATATTGTTTAATTAACGTTAACTAAACTGCAGGTGCTTAAAAACACTTTCTGTCAGATTCACCATCAGACTTTTTAAGACCTTATAAGAAGACTACAAAATGCACTTTAATACCATGAGTTCATGATCATTTATTTTATTTATTTATTTATTTATTTTTCAGGGACAATGCACACTAATTAACAGTTACATTGTAAATGAGCCAGAGGTAGCCAGAGAGGCTAATTTCCATCTGCTGTCCCCGGCCAGATGTTTCAAGGCAGCCTAAAATAACAAAATCTCAAATTGAAACAGAGTTAAAATTCATAGAGAAACAGACAGCAACATATAGATAAAACATATAGAACAGACCCACCTACAGGACAAGCACATGTAACACTTTACATACACATAAAAAAAATGGAAAATAGCAACACTGATCAAGACAAATGCACATATAGGCAAAACAAGCAGGCAGGACAGACAGTACATCAATGCTGGCACACCTGATTGGCAACAAGCTATTTCTTTAAGTGATGCTTGAATGTTTGGTGTTTTGTGTTTGGTGTTTTGTGTGGTGGTACAGCATTCCACGAGTGAGCTGCCTTCACAGAGAATGTAGATTTACTGAATGAGCTTGACCTATGTGGAATGACACAATCACCTCTTGAAGCAGATCTAGTGAGTCTGCTGCTTTCAGTGCTTTGTTTAATAAAATCACTAAGTGGAGGTGGGGCCATACCATGTATAATTTTAAAAACCAGACAGACATCAGTGAATTTAATGATGTTCTCCCAACTCAGTATATGGTGTTTGGTAAGAATATTGCAGTGATGGTGACTTTTGGGTTTTTTATCAAGTGTTTTTAGGGCTTGTTTATGGAGAATATGAATGGATTTTAATTTCGTGCTGCTGGCTTGTGCCCAGCTGGTTAAGCAGTAGGTCAGATGGGGGATAATCATTGCATTAAAATACAATTTTGCAGCTTGCATGGTTAGACAGTGTCTGATATATCTAAAATTCATGAGATTAAATTTTAAGACATTTGTCACATGTTTTTTAAAAGAGAGATTAGAATCAATAAAAATTCCTAAATATTTAAAATATGACACTACCTGTAGCCTCTCACCAGCAACATAAACATCTGGCTCCAGTGACACTTTGCAAGCTCTCTTTGTGAAGAACATACAAACAGTCTTTTTAACATTTAGGTGAAGGCAGGAATCTGCAAGCCATTTAGTTACATTTGTCAATGTGGACGTGAGTTTAAGTGCAGCTTGTTCTTTGTTCTTTGCGTGCACATAAATCACTGTATCATCACCGTACATTTGAATATCACACCCATCGCAGACACCCGGCAAATCATTAATGTATAAACTGAATAGTAAAGGTCCTAAAATAGAACCCTGGGGTACACCCACGTTAGATCTTAGAGTAGATGATGTAACATCACCCACTCTGACACACTGGGTTCTTCCTTCAAGGTAGGATTTCAGCAAGGCAAGAGACTCTTGGGAAAAGTTAAAATTTGACAGTTTGTTAATCAGGACATTGTGATTAACCGTATCAAAAGCCTTCTTCAGGTCAAGAAAAACCGCTGCTACCCCCCCTTTATCCATTTTAATCATACTGGCTTTTTTAAGGTACATTTCACGCGATGTCGAAAAATCGAGGGAAAGGCCGTCCTCCTAAAATCGACAAAAAGACAGACTCTACCTGAGGAAGACACGGAAGACGTAACTAGCGATATGTTAACTCATGAGGAGACCAGCAGCAATGAGAGCCAGATTCTGTCGGCCATACAGTCCATGAGGAACGAATTTTCCGCTAAACTACATGAAGTCATTTCCTCCAACCGAGAGATAAAAGAAGCTGTCGGGGCATTTTCTGAAAGACTCACAGAAGCAGAAACTCGCATTTGCACTGCGGAAGACCAGATCACTTTGCTAACAAAGCAAGCCGACACCGCGTGGAAAAGAGTCCACAAGCTCACCTCACAGATGGAAGTGATGGAAAACCTACAACGTCGCTCCAACCTAAGACTGGTTGGATTACCCGAGGGAGTGGAGAGCGGAGATGCACGTACATTCTTAACGGCATGGCTGCACAAGGCTCTCAACATAGATGCAGAACAACCGGTAATCGTCGAGCAAGCCTACAGGCTGGGGAGAATACCACTGCAGACCCAGGATCAGCAGGGTCCAGACAGAATACGACCACGGATTCTCCAGGTGAAATTCCTGACCTACAGAGACCGAGTTATGAAAACAGCACGTCTGAAAGATGAAATCAAAGTTGACGGTGGCCATGTCATGTTCTTCCCGGACTTTTCATATGAGGTCCAAAGACAGAGGAAACTTTTTGACGGAGCGAAACAGAGCCTGCGCCAAATGCATATGGTGTATGGATTTATGTTCCCAGCAAAACTGCGAATTCTACACGATAAAACCTGGCACCACTTCACCTCACCAGCCCAAGCTGAAGAATTCATCCGGAAGATTAAGAAGGGGAACAACAGCGATCGTGATACATAGCAGGGACCAACACCTGAAGAGTAACGAATATCAGAGAACACTGGCTGAATGGTGAGGTGGTCTATTCACCGTTGAATTCTGAGAGTCTGTTGTGGTAAGCTTGAACTGATGGCGAGTTAAGAAGATTATTATTGGCATAGGCCAGGTACAGACTTGGACTAGGCTGTCCATTCAGTTAGGCTAACTACTAAGATACTTTATCATATTAAGGTCACAAATGAATATTGCTCCATCCGTATTGACATGCATTTCGTCGGAGCACGCCCGACTTATATATTTTTTTTTATTTTATTTATTTTTATTAACTTCTCAAGATCTGGTTGCTATACTGTTCCTCTAAAGGATCAGGGCTCAGTCTAACCGGGATCCAGTCTACGGGGGGGAGGGGAGATGTGCGTGTTCATCCGCACAGGGTGTAGGCTATGCCTACTGTTGTTGCCTCAGCTGGGAGAGGCCTTTGTTATTATTTGTTTCGTATGTTTGTTTGTTTATTTTGAAGGCACACTATTCACTTTATCACATGGCATGGTTAAAAAGTTGGGTGCAGGTGAGCTTACTTTGCTGACTTCATCATGAGTGGTGACACTAAAATAAATATTACTTCATGGAATGTTAGGGGGCTTAGGAAGATAGTTAAATTAAAACAAGTAATGTCGAGACTGAAACAGCTAAAAACACAGATGGCTTTTATTCAAGAAACCCATTTGCTTCCCAGTGAGTACATCCCCTTGAAAAGGAGGTGGTCAGGTCAGGTCATATCTGCCTCATTCTCCTCTCATGCAAGAGGAGTAGCAATACTTATTCACTCATCTGTTCCATTAAGAGTTTACAACACCATACAAGACACAGCAGGCAGATTTCTTATTGTCCAGGACTCTTTACTAAATCAAGATATTAATTTAGTATGTCTATATGGTCCTAACAACGATGATACACAGTTTTATAATAACTTGTTCCTAACTCTATCAACATTGCGTGGCCATATTTGTATGGCAGGGGACTTTAATTGTACTCTTAACCCAACATTGGATAAATGATCAGGTGTGGACGCCTCACATACGCAAAGTAGGAAAGTAATACAAAACTTTATGTGCGAGTTAAATCTTTGTGATATCTGGAGACATAAGAACCCTTCCAGACGGGAATATTCATGCCACTCTGTTACACACAATTCTTACTCCCGCATAGACTATTTCCTCATTTCTAAGCCTATGATACCTGATGTGAATGACTCATTGTATAAAAGTATTGTTATTTCAGATCATGCTTTACTTCTAATCAATTACACTGTCAAAGCAGCTAAGAAGGGTCCCACTATATGGCGATTGAGCCCACGATGGTTACATGATAACGACTTTTTCAAATTTGTTGGAACCAATATTGATGTCTATTTCGAAGTCAATACTACTCAAACATCAGCGTCTACAAGATGGGAGGCATTCAAGGCCTACATACGAGGCCAAATGATCAGCTATACAAGCAGCATATCAAATAAACAGCACTTAAAATTAATGGAGTTAGAAAAAGATATGAAAGAACTTGAGACAGAAATTAACCTTAATGATACAAATGAGACTAGACAGAGACTGGCCAGTCTTAGAGCACAGTATAATGAATTGTCCACAAATAAAGCACTAAATAGCGTAATGAAACTGAAACAGACATTCTACGATCAAGGAGAAAGGGCAGGGAAACTTCTGGCCTGGCGTTTAAAGTCTATGCAGTACGAAAGATCAATTTTAAATATTGAGTCTGAGAAAGGGACGACAATCACTAACCCACAATAAATAAATAGTACTTTCCAGACATTTTATTCTAAATTGTACACGTCAGAAAGTCCAGCCACATATCACACACTGCACAGCTTCCTAGGTCAGATAGAAATACCGTTCCTTGGTGAGAGCGCAAAACAGGAACTCAACTCCCCAATTGCAATATCTGAGTTGTCAGAGGCCATAGACGGTATGAAAGGAGGGAAAGCTCCAGGACCCGACGGTGTTCCTATTGAAATCTAAAAAAAATTCAAGGACAGGCTATTGGTTCCTTTACTGAATATGTTTGAAGAGTCACTTGAAAATGATGAGCTGCCTCCATCTTTGCGGAACGCACTAATAACTTTAATATTAAAGCCAGGTAAGCCCTCCACAAAGTGTGAATCCTATCACCCCATTTCCTTAATCAATAATGATGTGAAAATAAAAGCAAAACTGCTTGCCAGAAGGTTGGAGAAACATGTGCCATCTATTGCGGCTTTAGACCAAAATGGATTTATTAAAGGAAGACAGGGCTCTCACAACATTCGTAGACTGATGAACATTATACATGCCAAGAAAGAAATACCGGATGTGGCTGTGATAGGACTTGATGCGGAAAAGGCCTTTGATAGGGTCGAGCATAAATATCTATTTGAAGTGCTTAACCGTTTTGGAATAGGCAACTACTTCCTTAGTTGGATCAAACTCTTATATCATGGCTCAAGTGCTTCAGTAATGACCAACTATATGGTATCAAAACAGCTTTCTCTTTGTAGAGGTACAAGACAAGGGTGTCCCTTGTCTCCTCTTCTTTTTGTCCTGGCCATCAAACCTCTAGCAATTGCAATTAGAGGCAATAGTGAGATAACTGTTATCACAATTAATGATATCGAGAATAAAATAGGACTATTTGCTGATGATATAGTGCTCTTTCTGACAGACTTGAAACAATCTATACCTTCTTTACTAAGTTTAATAGGAACATATGGCAGTTTCTCAGGTTATAAGATGAATGCATCTAAGTCTACAATCCTATTTTTGAAAAAATCTGAGAGATTAAATCCACCACTAAATTCTCCATTTAGGAACATTGTGGACAGCTTCACATACCTCGGTGTTAAAATCACACCTACAATAGAATCCATGGTGCCTACTAACTGTAACCCTATGACTGAGTCAGTAGTTGAATCCATTAATAGATGGAAATCTTTGCCAATCTCCATGATCGGGCGTATCAATATTCAGAAGATGAATATTCTTCCTAAATTCCTGTACCTTTTTCACTAACGATCGCTGAGATCATTGGGGTTGTGTAGAAGTAGCGTGTATTCCATGCTACTGTGATCTGTGTTGAAACAGCCGCAGTGAGGTCGAAGTTGCTTCTCATCAGTTCAGGAGGTCAGAACCGCCGGCTGAGACAAAGAGTCGCTGTTCTCTCCCCTGGCTGAGAGAACAATCTTCCGTACTCCCACGCGGCGCAGAGGATCGTAATCGCTTGTTTTATTTCATTTTGTTTGGGTTCCGTTCCCTTCTCTTTTACTAACCCACACACACACATATAGCTTTGAGCTAATCGAGCTACGTGCTGAACAGCTACCAGCACATGTAGACACCGGGTCTCCTGTCGGCTCTCCGCCATTTTGGGTCTCACGCATGAGAGACGTCACCACGTCCCAGCTACGTCACACGTCACTGAGCTGTTCCTTCGCTGCACCCCCATTCAGTTGCTTCCTCTTATCAAAGCAAAGGCAGAAATACCCCATATGGTCCTGTTACCATTCTGCTAGGTATACAATCATATGTCACATATATAGTTTTGTTAGTGAGTAAGGCACATGAACTAAGTCACAGTAGAAATGTACAAGCACAGGGAAAATTCTCCATCTGGCAAACTGGCAACCAGGATGTCATCTAAGTAGACAAACAGGAAAGGCAGGTCCGCACAGTATCCATTAGACGCTAGAAAGTCTGCGCTGCATTTTTGAGTCCAAACGGCATCATCAAAAAATGAAACGGGCCGAAAGGAGTTATCAACGCTGTCTTGGGAATGTCCTGCGGGTGAACCAGAATTTGATGGTAACTATGTACAAGTTGCCTCGTTTAGGCGGCAGTAATCTCCACACGGGCGCCACCCGCCACCAGGCTTTAGTGCAATGTGCAGGGGTGAAGCCCACGAACTGTTGGAGCGCCGAATGATGCCAAGTCGCTCCATGTTGTCGAACACGGCCTTGTGGATGGTGAGCTTTGCTGGGTCTAGGCGCCGGGCCCGGGCATGTACCAGTGGGCCAGTGGTAGAGATGTGATGTGCCACCCCATGGCTGACAGTGGAGGACGAGGAAGTGGGGTGCGAGAGGTCTGGGAACTCGGCCAGCAGACGAAGAAACTCATCAGCAGCTGAAAGCATGTTAGGCAGCCTGGTAGAGTCAGCTCCACATATTGTACATGGATAAGAAAGGTCACAGCATTTATCAGACAGTGGCCCTTGTTGTCCACCAATAGTCCATAAGCACACAGGAAACCTGCGCCAAGTAGGGGAATAGCAACTTTAGCAGTAGCAAAGGCCCAGCTGCCCCATGAAACACAGTTCTATGCATCGTGTCCCAAAAGTGCGGATGGGGATACCGTTCATTTTATATTTAGAGTTTTTATACTAGATTTTATACTTTGAAACAACTGTGATTAAAAACACAACTGTAAATTAAATGCAACTTTCACATTTGGGAAACTCATCTATGTTTCAACATTTTTATCATTGTAATTGACGTACATGCAAAACACTTCAGTAGATCCATCACAACATTTTGAAGATTACCAGTAAATTCAGAAATCTAAGTAATTAGGGAGAGTGGCTATCATTTATAAGACCTCATTTCAGTTTCCTACATCCAATGCAGTACAAAAGCAACAAGAAACCATGTCAAGTCTTCAGAATCAAAACTAAAAGCCAGTCCACCCATTTTATAACATCTCACTGAGGTAGGTTTTTCTTCCCATAGTTTAGTGTCTTTATACTATTCTCCATAAGATCTACAGGCTAGAGCCAATGGAATATACTGTACATATTACAAATTCAACCAGCAGAATACTTGAACAGATTGAGCACTGTGTGAGGAAACTGCTCTTGAACTGCCCTAAACAATCTGCGCAACTTTACACAACCATCAACCAGGCTGACATGGCACAAGACCAAATCATAAGCACGCTATCATCTTTCAATCTGTCAGTTTCTTGGCTCAGTATGAAGGCATACTCTCTTGGTTTGTTGTGAGAAACAAATTCCTGATGCATTCGAGTCGACTCTTTGAATATTACAAGAAGTTTCACCAGTGACACAACACAGTAAGTTATGACAAACAAATGAATATAGATTTCAGTGAAGTAGTAATGGAATGGGAAAATAAATGCAAGAGAAAAGAAAAAGAATGACATAATCAAGCATATTGAATGAATATTTTATATTTGGAGTCATTGGAGTAAATATGTCCATAGATGATACAATACATTCACATTATTGTTTTATACTTTTAAAGTATAAAACCATGCAGCATATTGTTGAAATATAAGTAAAGTGCAGGTGCATTTACAGAGTTTCTCTAAGGTTCACCATGTTAAATGTCAGACTTTTAAAGGCCATTTTAAATGTACTTTAATCCTTGTTTCATGATCATACTGGGCTATGAAAGTCAGTCTGGAGCATACAGCCTAAATAGGTGTGGTTGTTATGATTGCCTAAATGTTGTGACACCTTAGCGATAAATCAGATCTTAGGATATAGTGCTGTCAATTTCTTGACTCAGTGTCATGGCACACTTCCATCGTTTGTCCTGTGAAACTGGTTCCTGGTGCATTCTAACTACGTGAATGTTGAAAGAAGTTCGACCAGTGCTACGGTGAGTTATGACAAATATTGCATATATAACATATTGAACAAATATTCTATATATTTGGAGTTATTGGTGTAGATAATACAATACAGTCAAAGTAAAAAACATTCATATTTATTGTAGAAAATCTAAAATAAAAAGCATCTCAGCTTTTATATTCTTTTAAGTTAGTGTCAATTTATTTAATAAATGTTGAATACCCATACCCGTATTTTTCTTCCAACCTCAAATTCAGTGGCAAACACATCATTTTTAAAGTTAGCAATTGCAGCATATTGTTTAATTAACGTTAACTAAACTGCAGGTGCTTAAAAACACTTTCTGTCAGATTCACCATCAGACTTTTTAAGACCTTATAAGAAGACTACAAAATGCACTTTAATACCATGAGTTCATGATCATTTATTTTATTTATTTATTTATTTATTTTTCAGGGACAATGCACACTAATTAACAGTTACATTGTAAATGAGCCAGAGGTAGCCAGAGAGGCTAATTTCCATCTGCTGTCCCCGGCCAGATGTTTCAAGGCAGCCTAAAATAACAAAATCTCAAATTGAAACAGAGTTAAAATTCATAGAGAAACAGACAGCAACATATAGATAAAACATATAGAACAGACCCACCTACAGGACAAGCACATGTAACACTTTACATACACATAAAAAAAAATGGAAAATAGCAACACTGATCAAGACAAATGCACATATAGGCAAAACAAGCAGGCAGGACAGACAGTACATCAATGCTGGCACACCTGATTGGCAACAAGCTATTTCTTTAAGTGATGCTTGAATGTTTGGTGTTTTGTGTTTGGTGTTTTGTGTGGTGGTACAGCATTCCACGAGTGAGCTGCCTTCACAGAGAATGTAGATTTACTGAATGAGCTTGACCTATGTGGAATGACACAATCACCTCTTGAAGCAGATCTAGTGAGTCTGCTGCTTTCAGTGCTTTGTTTAATAAAATCACTAAGTGGAGGTGGGGCCATACCATGTATAATTTTAAAAACCAGACAGACATCAGTGAATTTAATGATGTTCTCCCAACTCAGTATATGGTGTTTGGTAAGAATATTGCAGTGATGGTGACTTTTGGGTTTTTTATCAAGTGTTTTTAGGGCTTGTTTATGGAGAATATGAATGGATTTTAATTTCGTGCTGCTGGCTTGTGCCCAGCTGGTTAAGCAGTAGGTCAGATGGGGGATAATCATTGCATTAAAATACAATTTTGCAGCTTGCATGGTTAGACAGTGTCTGATATATCTAAAATTCATGAGATTAAATTTTAAGACATTTGTCACATGTTTTTTAAAAGAGAGATTAGAATCAATAAAAATTCCTAAATATTTAAAATATGACACTACCTGTAGCCTCTCACCAGCAACATAAACATCTGGCTCCAGTGACACTTTGCAAGCTCTCTTTGTGAAGAACATACAAACAGTCTTTTTAACATTTAGGTGAAGGCAGGAATCTGCAAGCCATTTAGTTACATTTGTCAATGTGGACGTGAGTTTAAGTGCAGCTTGTTCTTTGTTCTTTGCGTGCACATAAATCACTGTATCATCACCGTACATTTGAATATCACACCCATCGCAGACACCCGGCAAATCATTAATGTATAAACTGAATAGTAAAGGTCCTAAAATAGAACCCTGGGGTACACCCACGTTAGATCATAGAGTAGATGATGTAACATCACCCACTCTGACACACTGGGTTCTTCCTTCAAGGTAGGATTTCAGCAAGGCAAGAGACTCTTGGGAAAAGTTAAAATCTGACAGTTTGTTAATCAGGACATTGTGATTAACCGTATCAAAAGCCTTCTTCAGGTCAAGAAAAACCGCTGCTACCCCCCCTTTATCCATTTTAATCATACTGGCGTAAGTATGATGAAACGCCAGTAGAGAGGACACAGCCTAAAATAATTTGACATTATATCACACCTTTTCAGTACTTCTCAGGAGTACTAATTCCTATTACTTCCTACTTAATACTTTTGGTACTTAAAGTGTATTTTGATGCTATTAATTTTGTACTTTTACAGTAACATATTGAAAGCAAGACTTTTACTTGAAACGTAGTATTTTTTCATTGTGCTCTAGAAAACAATGTTATCTTAATTATAGAACACATTGGTTCTATAAATATGAATTATGATGACACAGCAAAAAGGTCACGCTTACAATGGATAAACAAGACCGATTATTGTGGCCCGAGGCGCAGTATAGTGTTTCTCCCCATTAAAGGGTTTTTTTGGGGGAGTTTTTCCTGTTTGCATGTGAGGGTCCCGGGACAGAGGATGTCGCATGTGTGCAGATTGTAAAGCCCTCTGATGCAAATTTGTGATTTCGGCCCATACAAAATAAATTGAATTGAATCCAATGGCTGAACTTGTGCAGGGTGCTAAATAGAAAGGTCCAGTTTACTTTATTGAATGCCTTTTTAGAATCTAATGCCATTATGGTTTTGTTTTGTGCTTGTTGTGACACATTGATTAGGTTGAAATGACTAGGGATGGTGTTCGAAGCATGTCTGTTGTTTTTGAAACCAGTTTGGTCAGGGTAAATTAGCATAGTGGTGGCTGTGTCTATTCTGGTGGCAAGTGTTTTGGTAATCATTTTTAAGTCAATGTTGATTTCTGAGAGAGGACGGTGACTGGAAGGGGTGTATTGGTTCTTTATAAGGTTTTGTTAATCATCACAGCGGTATTCATATGTATGGTTCATATATCTTTAATTTTGGCGGCTACTCATTAAAATAGTGATGATATAATATCCCGGAAGTGTTTACAGAATCGAGCCGTAATTCCATCTGTTCCAGGTGATTTATCATTTGACATTTTAGTCAGAGCTTTTTGTGTGGCAACTTTGATTCTTGACAAGATAGTCATTAAAACACATGAGTGATTGAGATCATGGAGAAACACATTTGGTGTGATGGCTCCCTCTGTTGATGAATATGGCTACACTCGGGTACAATTTCTTCCCCTCTTTATTTACAGAACAGTGTAGCAGGGATATGTGCAGAGAGTATGACAAAAAGCATAATAATTACGGTGCCATATTACAAAGGTTTGAGGCTTAGAGTTTGTGGGATTTATCCACCAAAAAAACCAAGCTCTTCATCCATCCTGTTGCATTTAAAGCTAAGTAAATGTACTCATGTGGTATGATTGTTTTTTTCCTTCTAAAATCTTCAGTATCCATCTAAAATACTTTTGGATAAATACAATAGAAGAACAGATGACAAATGCCTTTTTGTAATTCCTTAGAAGTCACAAGATTATTCAATATAAACCTCTTATAACACATGTTTACTAAATTTTACATTTGTTGCAAAATTCTTAAAGAAAACACAGTCTTAGCTTATTATGCCAGTTCATTTATGCCTTCATAATGCCCAAAAATGTCTCCCTATGTTTCTGATATATTTATTTGTGAATTTTCTCAGAGCAACCTTTTAAACTTATACTTTCACAAACTAGTTTTCATCTAATTAAATATTGAATATTGAATTATATTTTTGCTGGATGTAAATAATATAACTCTTCTGGTTTGATTTTCAAATGTCAGGTGTTTAATGTGCAAGCTAGTGTGTGGTCATTGCTCAAACATGACACTTCAATATCAACCATCTTAAGTTACTCTTCCAGACAAAGTTACAAATAGTAGACAAAGAAAAAATGGAGACACTTGTTCAAGAGGAACCAAAGTGCAACCGAATAACTAGTTCCTGGTAGCAGCAGCTGTTAACACTAACACAGGCATGTGTAGCTGTAGGGTCTCAGCTAAACTCTAATTTCACAGTGAAATGGCTTATCTATATAAGTTGGTTGAAAATAAATGCAAATGGACATTCTCTCTATAGTGTATTGATATATTTCGTGGTTAATGTTGCTGAGCACATGTGTTAGTCAAATGATAATTATGTGATCAAAACCAGGTTTTCAATTTGTCCCTATTGCTCAACAACAAAAAACATTTGGATATGTAAACAAAACTTTTGGATTTGCATGAATACATTTTTTACAAATCCCACAAAGACAACCTCTAATTTGGCCCAAGATAATAAGCGCATACTGACAAGCACACATTTAACCATAATGGCTTACTTAAAAATGCAGTCTCAAGGCAATAATTATGAGGCTCATGAATCCAACCAAATTAATTACGTAAGTGTATTTTAAGGATGACATTTTGTAACATGTTAAATCATCATATCTATTTTTTTGTTTTACATTTTTATAATAACCATATGAACTTTTAAATCTTGTATTGATCTTTTTATTTTTTTGTGCAACTTTAGGTATGCATTTCTCATTGTGGATCTCTGTATGAAGGAATATATGGCCCTCTTGGTACATCTGGAGAGGCCAGAGATCTTCTGGTAAACATGTCAATGTACTGTACTCTGATCGAAGATAAAACCTGACAAACCATAACCTAATATTTAAGACTCTGTGACATGAGCACCCTTCCTATAAATCTGTGCCTCTTCTCTTTCGCCACATATTTTTCCTATCTTCTGTCTGTCCATCGTGGGGTGAATATATGCTTTTAAATAAGATCTATGTTACAAATAGTAGACAAACAAAAAATGGAGACACTTGGTTGACTGATTCATTTCTTCTCATCTAATCAAACATCAACAACTTCAGCTTTAATGAATTATTTTTAATGTAAGTTTACATAACAAATAATAATTGATCTTGTTGGTACAATCAGATAATAGGGTGCATAGTATGATAACCTTGTCTTCCAGAAAACTAGGAGCACTAAGGTTCTCAGTTAAGATCTGTGGGATTCAACAATATCATGGACCGTTTGTTGTTCTTGAATATTTTTATAATACAAAGAGGTCTTACAGAAGAATCAAGCATTAGACACAAAAAATGCTGCTCTTGTTGTGGATTGTTAAAAGTTTGTTGCTTGTTAAAGTTTTTGTTGACCTGAAGTGATAACCAATGATGGCTATTGAGAATGGTTGTCCATCCAGGGAGGGGGATCCTAACTCAGTTGCTCTTCCCAAAGTTTTCATCCATTATTTCCCTATTAAACAGGAGTTTTTCCTTATTCAAATCGAGGGTACTAGGACAGAGGGTGTCCAATGCTGTACAGATTGTAAAGGCCCTTGGGGCAAATTATTGATTTGTGACATTGGACTCTATTCATAACCTTGACTTTAATGTAATTGACCTGTAAAATGTTAATGTGAAATTACACATATGATGTAAATACACAAATCAGAAAGGTGACTGGTCATGCAGGACATTGTTTCTGACATCCTACATGAATACTTCGACTTTTGACAAATTTGACTGGGCAAGAGCACACAATAGACATACGTCTATACATCGCTATGTATAGACATACATAGCGATACCTCTCATCTAAAAAAGAGATTGAATTGTATGAGAAATTTGCCCTACTTCTCACTTGATTTATATTAGAGTGTGAAAGGCGATCATTGTCAGACTCAAACATCAAGCCATCAGTTTCTTCAGATTGGATGATCGTTGTTTCCATCCCCAGCTCCAGCTCCTCCTGTCCGCATGTCTAAGTGTCCTTGGGCAGAATACTGAACCCCAAAATGCCCCCAAATTGCCATTGGTGTGTGAATGTGTGTGAATCAATATTTAGATTAGATCCTGATGTGCAGGTCGCACCTTGCATGGCATGAATGTGTGTGTGAAAGGGTGAATGTAGACATGTCACGTAAAGCGCTTTGAATGGTCGAAACTCTAAAAAGGCACTATACAAATGCAAGTCCACCAGCCATTATTCACACTTCTGGTTGCAATGTGGGAATCTGTGAAATTGAAAGAGAAAAATAATTTACTGTGAAGAAGATCTGGACAAACATCAACCTGTCAGTTCATGCTTTTGTTAAGGCTTGTAACTGTGGATAGGCAAAAACACAAAGCATATTAATTACACATTTATTCCAAGAGATATACAGTGAAATATATGAATATAATACCATCACTGACTGTAAAGGAACAATTTCCAACTTTGGGAATAATGCTGAAGAGTTAAGCTTAGCTTAGCTAAAATGTGGAAATGGGGGGAAACCGGTAAGTTCTGTCCAAAGGTAACAAAATCGGCCCACCAGCCATAGACTGTATATAAGAAGTGGACACAGTCACTGTGACATCACCTATTGGTTTGTCGACTGCTATTTTGAAGTCTGGAGTTTGGCATTTTGGCCGTCGTGCCCTGCTGTCGATTAGAAATAATGCAGGTTTAAGGAACTAATATATTGGCCTTTAGAGGTGCTACCAGCACCTCTAAAGCACCTATTACTACCTATCACTTACTACACTAAGTAATAGGTGGTCCATTTATCTTTCACAGGTTAAACAAACAATATGTCAAGTAGGTAGGCAGATTTTTGTTACCATTAGACATAGCCATCCTTTATGTCATCGTCTGCAGGTTGTAGAATTACAAATATTGGAGTGATATTAATCTTCTTATTTAACTCTAAAAACATGTCAAACTACTCCTTAAAAACATTTGTAATTACCTCACGTGTGTTGTTCTGATCTGGCTCAGAATCTGCAATGGATGCATTCGAAATTTGGAATGTGGTCCAGATCACAGTTGGGTAATCAAAGACAAGGGGCCTCACCGCAGCAATTTTGGGAATATATTTGAAAAATATTGTTTTTGCAGGTGCCGCAGCTGTAGGTGCTGCGGTCGTAGTTGCTGCTGTTGTATTTGTTGCAGTTGTAGCCTTGGCAGTTGTAGGTGCGGCTGTTGGAGATGCTGCAGTCGTTGGTGCTGCAGTTGTAGTTGATGCAGTTGTAGGTGAGGCAGTTTCAGCAGTGTCAGTTGTAGGTGCGGCTGTTGCAGATGCTGCAGTCGTAGGTGCGGCAGTTGTAGGTAATGATGTTGTAGGTGCTAATGTTGTCAGTGCCGTAATTGTAGGTGCTGCAATCGTATGTGCTGCTGTTGTAGGTGCCGCAGTTGTAGATGCTGCAGTCGTAGGTGCTGCAGTCATAGGTGCCGCAGTTGTAGATGCTGCAGTTGAAGGTGCAGCAGTTGTAGGGGCTGCAGTTGTAGGTGCGGCTGTTGTAGGTGCAGCAGTTGTAGATGCTGCAGTCGGAGGTGCTAAAGTTGTAGTTGATTCAGTTATAGGTGTAGCTGTTGTAGATGGTGCAGTCGTAGGTGCGGCAGTTCTAGGTAATGATGTTGTAGTTGCTAATGTTGTAGGTGCCGAAATTGTAGGTGCTGCAATTGTAGGTGCGGCAGTAGTAGGTGCTGCAGTCGTAGGTGAGGCTGTTGTAGATGATGCAGTCGTAGGTGCGGCAGTTGTACGGGCTACAATCGTAAGTGCTGCAGTTGTAGGTGCTGCCGTTGTAGGTTCTGCTGTTGTAGATGCTGCAGTTGTAGGTGCGGCAGTTGTACGGGCTGCAATCGTAAGTGCTGCTATTGTAGGTGCCGCAGTTGTAGATGCTGCAGTCGTAGGTGCTGCTGTTGTACGTGCTGCAGTCGTAGGCGCAACTGTTGTAGGTGCTGCTGTAGTTGTAGATAAGGCTGTCGTAGGTGCTGCAGTTGTTAGTGTGGCTGTTATAGATGTGGTTGTTGTAAATGCTGCAGTTGTAGGTGCGGCAGTTGTAGGTGCTGCCATTGTAGATGCTGCTGTTGTAGGTGCAGCAGTTGTAGGTGCTGCCGTTGGTGGTGATGCAGTTGTAGGTGCTGCAGTTGTAGGAGTGGCAGTTGTAGGTGCCGAAGTTGTTGGTGCTTCAGACGTAGGTAAGGCTGTTGTAGGTGCCGCAGTTGTTGGTGCTGCAGTCGTAAGTGCTGCTAATGTAGGTGCTGCAGTCGTAAATGAGGTTGTTGTATATGCTGCTGTCGTAGGTGCGGCAGTTGTACGTGCTGCAATCGTATGTGCTGCAGTCGTAGGTGCGGCTGTTGTAGATGCTGCAGTTGTAGGTGCGGCGGTTGTACGGGCTGCAATCGTAAGTGCTGCTATTGTAGGTGCCGCAGTTGTAGATGCCGCAGTCGTAGGTGCTGCTGTTGTACGTGCTGCAGTTGTTCGTGTGGCTGTTATAGCTGTGACTGTTGTAAATGCTGCAGTTGTAGGTGTGGCAGTTGTAGGTGCTGCTGTTGTAGGTGATAAAACTGTAGGTGCGTCAGTTGTAGCCGTGGCAGTTGTAGGTTCTGCTGTTGTAGGTGCGGCAGTTGTAGATACGGCTGTTGTAGATGCGGCTGTTGTAGATAATACAGTCGTAGGTGCATCAGTTATAGGGGCTGCAGTCGTAGGTGCTGCTGTTGTAAGTGCTGCTGTAGTTGTAGGGGCTGCAGTCGTAGGTGCTGCTGTTGTAGGTGCTGCAGTTGTTCGTGTGGCTGTTATAGCTGTGACTGTTGTAAATGCTGCAGTTGTAGGTGTGGCAGTTGTAGGTGCTGCTCTTGTAGGTGATAAAACTGTAGGTGCGTCAGTTGTAGCCGTGACAGTTGTAGGTTCTGCTGTTGTAGGTGCGGCAGTTGTAGATGCGGCTGTTGTAGATGCGGCTGTTGTAGATAATACAGTCGTAGGTGCATCAGTTATAGGGGCTGCAGTCGTAGGTGCTGCTGTTGTAAGTGCTGCTGTAGTTGTAGGGGCTGCAGTCGTAGGTGCTGCTGTTGTAGGTGCTGCAGTTGTTCGTGTGGCTGTTATAGGTGTGGCTGTTGTAAATGCTGCAGTTGTAGGTGCTGCCGTTGGTGGTGATGCAGTTGTAGGTGCGGCAGTTGTAGGAGTGGCAGTTGTAGGTGCTGCAGTTGTAGGTAATGATGTTGTAGGTGTGGCAGTTATAGGTGCTGCTGTTGTAGGTGCAACAGTTGTAGGTGCTGCAGCCGTAAGTGCTGCTAATGTAGGTGCTGCAGACGTAAATGAGGTTGTTGTAGATGCTGCAGTCGTAGGTGTGGCAGTTGTAGATGCTGCAGTCGTAGGTGTTGCCATTGTAGGTGCGGCAGTTGTAGCCGTGGCAGTTGTAGGTGTGGCTATTGTAGATGCTGCAGTTACAGGTTCTGCTATTGTAGGTGCTGTTGTTGTAGGTCCGGCAGTTGTAGGTGCTACTGTTGTCAGTGCTGCTGTAGTTGTAGCTGTGGCTGTTGTAGGTGCTGCAGTTGTAGATGCTGCAGTCATAGGTGTGGCAGTTGTAGGTGATACAGCGTTAGATGCTGCTGTTGTAGGTGCTGCTGTTGTAGGTGTGGCAGTTATGGCCGTGGCAGTTGTAGGTGCTGCAGTCATATGTGCTTCATTTGTAGGTGCTGCAGTTGTAGGTGCCGCAGTTGTAGGTGCCACAGTTGTATGTGTTGCTGTTACAGATACTGCAGTCATAGGTGTGCCAGTTGTAGGTGCTGCAGTTGTAGCCGTGGCAGTCATAGGTGCAGCAGTCGCAGGTGCTGCTGTTGTAAGTGCTGCTGTAGTTGTAGGGGCTGCAGTCGTAGGTGCTGCAGTTGTTAGTGTGGCTGTTGTAAATGCTGCAGTTGTAGGTGCGGCAGTTGTTGGCGCTGACATCGTGGGTGCTGCTGTTGTAGGTGCGGCAGTTGTAGCCGCGGATGTTGTAGAAGCTGCTGTTGTAGGTGCCGCAGTCATAGGTGCTGCTGTTGTAGGCGCTGCTGTAGCGGTAGGTGCGGCTGTTGTAGCGGCTGCAGTCGTAGGTGCTGCAGTTGTAAATGAGGTTGTTGTAGATGCTGCAGTCGTAGGTGTGGCAGTTGTAGATGCTGCAGTCGTAGGTGTTGCCATTGTAGGTGCGGCAGTTGTAGCCATGGCAGTTGTAGGTGTGGCTATTGTAGATGCTGCAGTCATAGGTGCGGCATTTGTAGGTGCTGCAGTCATAGGTGCGGCAGTTGTAGGTGATACAGCGTTAGATGCTGCTGTTGTAGGTGGTGCTGTTGTAGGTGCCGCAGTTGTAGGTGCCACAGTTGTAGGAGTGGCAGTTGTATGTGTGGCTGTTACAGATACTGCAGTCATAGGTGTGCCAGTCATAGGTGCAGCAGTCGCAGGTGCTGCTGTTGTAAGTGCTGCTGTAGTTGTAGGGGCTGCAGTCGTATTTGCTGCAGTTGTTAGTGTGGCTGTTATAAGTGTGGCTGTTGTAAATGCTGCAGTTGTAGGTGCGGCAGTTGTAGCCGCAGATGTTGTAGAAGCTGCAGTTGTAGGTGCTGCTGTTGTAGGTGCTGCTGTAGCGGTAGGTGCGGCTGTTGTAGCGGCTGCAGTCGTAGGTGCTGCAGTCGCTAGTGAGCCAGTTGTAGGGGCTGCAGTCGTAGGTGCTGCTGTTGTAGGTGCCACTGTCGTAGGTACTGCTGTAGTAGGCGCTGCAGTCGTAGGTGCTGCTGTTGTATGTGCGGCTGTTGTAGATAATGCAGTTGTAGGTGTGGCAGTTGTAGGCACTGTAGTCGTAGGTGCTGCAGTTATAGGTGCTGCAGTTGTAGGTAAGGATGTTGTAGGTGCCGCAGTTGTTGGTGCTGCAGTCGTAGGTGCTGCTAATGTAGGTGCTGCAGTCGTAAATGAGGTTGTTGTAGATGCTGCAGTCGTTGCCGTTGTTGGTGATGCAGTTGGAGGTGCGGCAGTTGTAGCCATGACAGTTGTAGGCGTGGCTATTGTAGATGCTGCAGTCATCGGTGCAGCAGTTGTAGGTGCTGCAGTCGTAGGTGCTGCTGTTGTAGGTGCTGCAGTTGTAGGTGCTGCAGTCGTAGGTATGGCTGTTGTAGGGGCTGCAGTTGTAGGTGCTGCTGTTGTAGGGGCTGCAGTCGTAGGTGCTGCTGTTGTAAGTGCTGCAGTTGTAGGTGCGGCTGTTGTAGGTGCCATGGTAAAAGTAACACAATTATTATTTTTAAAAATTATTATCAAAAGAAAGTTTACTTTTTGCCTTCCTTAACCATTCATGATCTCATGGTGCTAATACACTAATATTCTACACATTGAATGAGATTTAAGCAAGAACTCTATCTTAACTTCATTTATATTTTTCACTACAACTTTTCAACTCAAGAACCTTTAAAAGCTTTCAAACAACTTACCTATCAGAATCAGGAAAATCGATACTATCCGTCCGACATCCATCTCGTTTTTTTCTGATTCTATAAAATCAAACAATATAGACTCTCAATCTGAGACTTTCTCAGAGACACATAATGTCAAAAGATTTTATGCTACAGTTATTAATGACTACAATTACTACTTTTTAAATAGATAAAATCTTTAGCAGTCACCTTTTTTTCTGTATATATCCTACCTCTAGTGTTCAAATTTGAACTAGATAACTGACAGTTTTACAAATTAAAGTCACTGGGATCAGTGGTTATCAGTTATTTTTGGTAAAAGGCCCAGTTCCCTTCACAATACCTAATTTCAGTGCTAAAACTAAACCCTGTCAAAAGAATTCCACCTGATTCTTCACACCTCACCGACACATTTCTTCTCATATTCTATCTTCAATTTCTCGTGTTTATTCTTCATAAGATCTTATCCAATTTTCACTAACCAATCACTAGAGATCAATGTATTTGCCTAAATGCAACGCCATTTTAAGTAGACAGATATGTGTTGCCATGACAACAGATTTTGTGCCAGTGTTTTAAGAGTTGAACCAAGCCAGTTAAAACAAAACGCTAGAAAAGCCAAACGAGCATAAGATGTCTGCCGCTATTGAGCTTGACATGCCGTAAATGTTAAATTAATTTGTTATTCACAGGCCACTTAGGTAACCATCAAAGATATAGATCCTCCCAGAATAGACCAGGCGTCTATTCTGGGAGGATTTGAGTCAATGTTTCAGATTACTTGGAAGGGTTGAGGACAAATTACAAAAATATCTGACATCAAAAAGGGCCTACTGGAAATCCCCTGTCGCCATATATTCGATTTTTGTGTGAACTAGATCTCAACAGGCTACTAATGTCCATTCCTTCCAAACTGTCCTGCACCTTCATAAAATACCAAACCGCCTTTTTAATGCACAATAAAGCTTCAAAATTCATGGAAGTGATATTTACTGACTTATTTTATATTGTAGAACAGAATGTTACAATCTCTTCAGTGTGTGAACCACAGACCCTCTTTCAGGCATCTAACCAACAACCCATTTAAAAAACGTTTAAACTTAATAAAGAAAATTAAAAAAAAGAGACGAGGGAACCGTGTAAAAATGCAAAGTCATTTTCGGGTTTTAGGACTCATTCCTGCAGCGTTCTAGTGATACTGTGTAAAAACAGGTGAATGGAAACACATTTAATGTAATTCCTATTCAAAAACAGGACTGCATCTGTGAACATCAACATCAACACACAGTTTCATAGGATAGTGTCTGGGACCTTTGTCACAGCCCCCACCTATCCTTTTTATTTCTTTCTCTCTCTCTCTCTCTCTCTCTCTCTCTCTCACTCACACACAGACACACACACACAAAACACCAATATTGTTCTTCTACTTCTAGAGAAACCTACACAAAACATCTTAAAATGTAATTTAAATAGTGAGTAAAACACAACTTGTACATTGCCTCCTGAACTGAGTTGGAATTCAAATGAGCTGAAAATGAATCTAAAGTTCGCAATCGTAAAATCTAAAATCCGCACTGACCTTTCAACACCATTCTCCTCTCATCTTGCATGGATCTTAAGTACACTGCTGGGTGTAACAAAGAGCAATCTAAAGTTGTCTCACGAAACCAGTTCTACCTGCTATAATCACACCTGTCAGTCCTCATAGCAGTGACAAAAATGGGAAGGCTTTCTGTATATTGTTAAACAGGCTGCTGTTCACAGATTCGGTGTAAAGGAAGATTTCGGAGTGCGCACATGTGTTGCTTCTGTACTGGCGATTTGTCTGACAGCACAGCCTGTTTGGATGAGCATGACTTTTCACTGGTAAAAGTGAAAAAACAAGTAGTTATTGTTGTGAGGAAGCTGTTCCTCCCAGTTTCTGGCACATGTTCTGATGGTTCTCATGGACATAAATAGCATCCTATTCAGCATCAATCCTACCAGTTTATTTTGGCACAGTCATGAGCATAAGAATTCCTTTGAATTCAAGTTACCTTGACACACCCATCAAAGTTAATTGTCTTGATTCAGTGGCTGAAAGCTGAAGACATTTCATGCAGAAGTTGTTTTGTGTTGAGCTGGTAAGAACATAAAACATGAAAAATAAAGAACAATCTTACGAAGGGGAGATTGCTCTCTTTTCCAATACCCTGCATACACATATCCACATTTCTGTTAGATGCCCAATGCATCATTGGCCTACAGTCTGATCTGTTGGCCAGGGAGCAGAAGTGCTGGAGCAGACTGGGGTAAATATAATATAAAAATATATGATAATGTAAAAGAAACACATAAATAGGATTTCAAAATGATAAACAATAAACAGAAGAGTAAATCCAGTGTGGTTATAGTAGTAAGAGATATGAATAAATAGCCACAAATTTTATTTAGTAAAAGACAGTGGCAATCAGAAGTTTTAAGATTTTTCTCGACAGTTCATGTAATAGCAACAGATCATAAATGTAGTTTGCCTTAAATCATTGAGGAAATATATATATATATTTTTTGACATACTGTGCAAGGATCTGACAACCGGAGTGATGTATAATACTTTCATAAATTGTTGCTGTAATTCAAGGTGAAAATAGGCAGGTGTTGCAATATTTTTAATGTGAATATTTGAATGTAGGTCTGAGTCGGTGACTACATCAAGATTTCTGACTTGGTTTGATGTCTTTAACATTGAGCACTGATTTATCAGCGTTTTTATTTGGCACGAAAACATTTTTTAGTTGTATTTTTAATTGAAAGTTTGCACACCCAATCACTGATTTGTTCAATAATGACCTGGGTCAAAGCCACCTCATTGTTATTGCCTTTAAATGAAAATGATCCCTCTACACAAGACCCACTGATCCTCCACATACCTTATGTTCTGAAAATAATTATTATAATCTGCAGTGAAAACCTTTCAAATGTATCTGCCTGTACATTGTGATGCATTTGAGATATGTCTTGGCATTTATTCAGAACAAGTAACTCTCTGGCCCTTCCCAACCTTAAAATGTCAGCATCACATTTGTACCATACCAAACTACATTGTTGGCACTCATGATTGGACAGTACTTTATCATCCACTTGGCAGTAGACATCACCTTACATACCTGTTGTGACACAGCCTCACTGGGATAAGACTGTCTATCAGTGACCCCATGCTACATTATACAATATGGGAAAGTTGTTATTTGTTTATTTTTTTAAATAGTCTAATTAATTACATTATGGGACTCAAGAGAACAAAATAACTGAGATAGATTCATATTGTAACAGGTTTAGCACAATTGCATGAACCTAAGACTAAACGCATGCCTAAATGCAGAGAGCGATGACTTTTAAATTATAACTACATATCCCATAATCACCTTTTTCAATTAGTATGGAAGCCCTTGAGTCCAAACATACTATTTTCGCATATCCGCGCTACTGCTGCCGCTGCTCTTAAAGGAGACGCATCCCAAACGGGCCTATACTCGGTTTAAGAAATATGAGGTTTGCTATAGCTTTAAGAGGTAGATAATGTTAAATGTTTCTAGAATTCAATTATCATACAACGTTAACTGTGTTCTATTAACAAGCGAGTTTTTGAAATGCTTGCTTAAGTCACTACGACTCAACATTACCATTACTCTTGACTGAGCTAACGTAACTTGGTCCCAAAAGGGCCTTCAATGTTCTATGTCCTATGTTCATAATTAACGTTACGTCAACTAACGCTAATTACAAAGGTCTGTAAGTTACAGTAACAGTTAAATATGAGCAGCATGGACTCGGAGGAAGACGAGGTTTCGGGTATTCGTCCTGGGATTGAGAAAACCGGAGACTCAACGGAGGCCGCCCAACCATCCTCGGACTCGACTGAACTGTCAAGCGGGAGAAGAGGAAGTAAAAGGCTAGTGAAAACCACAGTGACCTCTCCGGAATCCGGTGACTCTGGGTCGGGTGTTCGAGTTTTGCGAGCCAGGGGAGTTGGAGCTGGCAGGACTAACGTTATGAATTCCACGAATGCGACTTACAGGCAAACACCTAACGTTAAGAGTATGCACCGTGGACGTGGGAGACCTGTGGGATCACGCTCCAAAAACACACAGTAAGTGCCTGCACAAACGCACGTCAAATACTTTGCAGTACAATAGCACTATTGCAACAAACGACCTAACTAACGTTACTTATCATTCTCAGAGGCTAGTTAGAGGTACTAGTGAGATTGCACTGCAAGGACGGTTAGGGCTGTAATTGTAGGAAGTGTGCTGTGGGGGTTCTTAAAGCTATAGGTTTACTAGATGTTGAAACCAAAACAAATGAGTTAAATGCACACGTTGTCCTGTCTGTGCTCTTGTTATCCTGTTGTTTTTCATTTTTCAAAGGGCAGTTGAGTTATAACATACTGTGTGTATTCCAAGGTATACTACCAATTTTTTAAAATTTATTTGCACCTGGCTTTTATTTACTGTAGACTCTCTCTCACACAGACCAGCGGTGAAGAAATCCACAGCCAAAAATGGTAAAAAGATACATAAGTCCTATTCATCTATTTGTAGGAATTTTGTCATTGTTATGTAATACATCTGTCACTAATGCTTGGGCACTCTCACCTCATTAGCATCCAAACACACTCTTGGATCAAAGCTGTCCAAATCTAGAGTATGCAAAGGAAGACCTCCAACCCAAGCCTCTCGCACCACACCAGCAACATGCAAACCTGAAGCGGAGATGGAGGCTGGTAAGACAAATACTACTTGCAGTCGTTTTACGACATACAATAAGACTACGAACAACGGCAATCATCTGAAACTGAAAGAACAGATTAATTTTCTCTGTTTTTTAGGAGAGGAAACGGGTTCTTTGAAAGGAAGCGATGACAAGTGAGTGGTATACATCTTATTAAATGAGCAACAGAGAAAACGTTGGATTTCATGTTTGATTTTCAAGTGTGAATTTGATTGTGGCCAGTGTGGTGTGGATGTCCATATTAGCATTGCAGATCCAGATGCAGCTCTTGACGAGGACCCTCCATTCAGAGATGACCCCAATGACCTCATCTATAAACCCGAGACAAAGACGTATGCTGAGCTCACTGCCTTTCCATAATGACCATTAGTCCTGAATGTTACTTTATACAAAAACATGATGAATGTTTAAATGTTAGCTTCAATAGTGAATTGAGCTTTATCTCTTAACTCCTTAGGGAAAAACCAAGGCGGAATACAACGTTAAAACAAAAGGAAGTCAAGAAAGAGGAGTCGGAAAAGGAGGAAGAAGAAGATGACATTAAAAAGGAAGAATCAACAGAGATTGTTGTACAGAGTGAAGATGGAGTGGGCTATAACACAGCGCCACCCAGGAAGTAAGCAAAATACGGGTTGATGATTAGTTAATGGAACAGAAGGACTGATGGCTGAACAAGCCGACAATAGGTTTATTTCATACCTCATTGGTACCTGAAGCCACACGCCCTCACCAACGTCTGACAGCCTGCTTACTGACAAAATGTTTGCACATTACATTATGAAGGAACTTAACAATATAGATATGATCCTATTGGACGTTTGGGAGGAAGGATTAAAGTATTGGTCGACATTTTAAGTTCTGTTTTGTAATCTGTTTTCATTCTAGGAGAGGCCGACAACAAAAAGATGACAAAGGCCCTCGGCTGCCAAAACAAAGGTAACGGTCTTAGTTGTATTACTCACTGTAGTATTTGTATCAACTATAATTATTGTACAATTTCCCTTTTTTTCTGTCGCCATAGGAAGAAGCCCCCAGTGCAGTACGTCCGCTGCGAAATTGAGGGCTGTGGTACTGTCTTGGCCCACCCGCGTTACCTACAGGTTTGCCATCCTGTCAACATTTTGACATACTGTTTTAGATCTGTGAACTTACCTTAAGGTGCAAAATTGGGTGCTTTTTACTGTAATATTTACTCCTTTTCTCTCATCTTTTTATTTCAGCACCATATCAAATACCAGCACTTGCTTAAAAAGAAGTATGTGTGTGATCACCCCTCGTGTGGGCGATTGTTTCGTCTGCAGAAGCAGCTGTTGCGCCATGCAAAACATCATACAGGTGATGTCAAGGCACAGATGTGTATCTACTCAGTATCAAGACTGGCGATATACCTTATGTTTATTTGAGTATGAAAATAGTGATATCATTTCTGAGCTCCTTGAAATGCCAAGGTGGTAAGTGAAAACCTTACATTTTCTGTGTCTATCCTGCCATGTAGTTTATTTATTCTGCTTGTCATCTTTATTTCAGATCAAAGGGACTACATCTGTGAGTATTGTGCTCGTGCCTTCAAGAGCTCCCATAACCTGGCTGTGCACAGGATGATTCACACAGGAGAAAAGCCAATCCAGTGAGTAGCAAACTTCACAATATCATGTCTCAATGTGTGCTGTGGGCCAGGAAGCACTTTAAGTCTGGCTTATATCCGTTATTACAAGTGAGAAAGCGCATTATTTCAGTTCAGTCTTATTTATGTAGAAATAAACCATTTAAAAATAACCCCATAATACATATTTTCTTTAGTTCTTACTTTAATGTTAACTACAAACATGAACTTTAACTTTTAACTTAAAGAGTAAAAAGATCAAACAATTTCTTCCACCACTGATTATCAGTAAATTGTAGTGCAATTGGAGGTCAAGTGTCACAGATGAGACCGTTCAGACTGTAACCTGGGCTTTGTCTCCACCCTGTGGCAGATGTGAGATCTGCGGCTTCACCTGCCGTCAGAAGGCCTCCTTAAACTGGCACATGAAGAAGCACGATGCGGAATCCTCCTACCAGTTCTCTTGCTCCATTTGCAGCAAAAAGTTTGAGAAAAAGGACTCCGTTGTTGCACACAAGGCCAAGAGCCACCCTGAGGTGCTCATAGCTGAAGCCTTGGCAGCTAATGGGGGCTCAGTAATATGCAGTCCCGCCCTGATCCCAGAGACTCTCCCAGTGCTCACCCAGCCCAACCAACCCTCTGTCGGCCAGGAGAATCAGGAAGTAGTGAATAGTACGCTCACTCCACTACAGCAGGTGGGGCTCCTGCTCCCCCTACAGACACAGATAGATGTATCTCTGGGCCAGTTTTTCCAACTGCCCACGCACCAAGTGGTGCAGGTGGCACAAGAGCAGCAAGCCCCCACCTTGCTGCACCTCACGGCTGCTACTCCTACTAACTCATCCAGCACCAGCCACCCCCAGCTCATCCAGCTCTCCACCCATCCTGCCAGCACCGTCACGCCCATGACCGTCGCGGACCCTCAGAGCACCCTGCTCACCCTGAGCTCCGTCACCACACTGGCCTCCACAGCCTCCCTGGCTTCCCAGCAGGCTATGCAGTGGGGCAGGGAGACCGATGAGGACGAACAGTTACCAGGGGAGGGTGAGCTGTGGGACAGGGTGGTGGTGGGTGGCGCTCATCAGGATGTCGGGGAAATGATGTGGGAGAATAACGAGGAAAGAAGGAAGGAAGATGAGGGGATTGAATGGGAGAGGGAAGGAGGGAGACAGATTATTTTACAGTGTGCCGAGGTTCATGGAGACAGTTTAATCTAGATAAAAGGCCACGAAATGATCTTGGCAGGAACTTTATGCACAGGGAAGTTTTGATTTAAGAAAGGAACAAAAGACTGAAGGACATGTCAAGACTTAAAGCTCACATTCTAAATATTTTAAATTATAGACTTTATCTCCATGGAGTGTAACACAGCAGTTATACAAAGTACGCAGCTACACAGAGCTACTTATATCAGGGAGTATGATTTATTATGTTGTAGATTACATACACTTCTTTTACCACTTACTGAATATTTTGTGACTCTTGTGTTTGTATATATGTGTGTGTGTGTGTGTGTGTGTAATTTCTAGAGATTAAAAAGACTGCAAGATGATAGTACATATTGTACAAAACAAATGACGTGTGTGTGTATATATATATATATATATATATATATATATATATATATATATATATATATATATATATATATATATATATATATATATATCCCTCATGTCCATATGTGAATGAATGAATAATTTGGTCAACTCTAGTAGTTTTAGTTCATGAAAACTTACAGAACAAATTAACTGTGAGCAACAACTAAAACTAAATATGGTTCTCGAAGTAAAATAATCAAATTTAATATAATAATATTTAGAAATCCTTTGAGATATGCGAGATCTTTTCTTTCACAGCAGACATTTTGACTTTTTACAGTAGGACAAGCACAAGTGTCTAATATTATTGATGACTTCTATTTATGTGTCCAAGTCAGTCATGACAGTGAGCCAGCATCCTATGCAACATGTTAAAATGTCTTTTGTGGAAAAGGCCCATACGAAAAGATCTAAAATGCCTTCCTTGTATTCTCTTTCTTTGTCCTAAGTTGTGCCACTTCTCTTCCAAATTGAACTGAACCATCTGATTGAATTTGTTACGGATTGTTGCCTTAATGTTTTTTCACAGTTAAGACTATGCAGGCAGGATAGAAATAGTTTTTGTCATCAATTTTCTTTTGAAACATTCTTGGATAATAAAATATACCTCTGTGCACTGCCACTACTACTGAGCACTCGTAATCTTATGATCTTAATTTATTAGAAAATGTGTTCAGATTAATAATAATAAACAAACTGTTTTTTTAAGTTTTTGTCTTTTATTCCTGACACATCCTTGCAACAAGTTGATACAAGTCTAGTTGATTTATGTATAAGGAACATAACGCACTAATTAACATCAATATGATTTCGTGAGATTTAGCTAAATTACTATATCTGTCAACATTTAATGAAAAGCAGTATTAAAGCACATATGGAAACGTATATTTGACATTTTTTAAATTTTGTAAACATTCCAATAATTGATTTTCCCACACTGATGCCCATCTTGAATCCTCATGAATACACCTAATGAAAAATCTTTATGATATACCCATTAAATCAAACTTTGAGAAAACATTATATTATATATTTTTAATCCAACTTTGTTTCCAACAATGACCAGGGTATTGTCTTTACAAACCATCAAAAAAAAGGGAAATATAATAACCAGACAAAATTATCCATTGATAACAGCTTTCTTGATGTTTACAATGTGTTTAGTTTAGTCGAAATTGTAATTTGCAAATTATATCACATTAATTAAATTTAAGAAGGGAATAGTTTGTGCACATTTTGGGAGTCGAATTGGTCAGATAATATTTTGTATGGTGGTTTCCCACATTATCTTACAGTGACTGCGAAACCCCAATAAAGAGAGCGTTGGGTGGGCCACATGGTGACGTTTTTTAGGAGAAAAAAAAGGCAGTACGTCCCCCCCCACCTAAAAACGCCCCTGTGGCTTGCGGAACCAATTAAATCCCCTCTCGTTTGCGTGCACGCCGACACAAACACGCTTCGTTGACGCGCGCTTGGGACGAGCTACGGTCCGTGTAGAAACTGCTAAAGTATCCCCAAAAAAAAGGGTCCCGCGTGTCCCGAGTTGTTTCGGTGCCAACACTGACGACGTTAGGGGACCGCTTGTTTCTCTTGCTCGGTCTTCCATCCAGCTCGCTGCTAAAGCCACCTTTACAAACAGGGCTGGAGAGCAAATGGCAGAGCAGGAGGAGCACCAGCAGATAACTGCGCTGGACACACCGGTGCCTGGCCCGTCGCAGACGGAGAGAGCGGTGGCTCTCGCCCGGCTACTGCACCACGAGTGTGCTCGTCTGCTCCAGCTATACGTGAGTTATCCGTTTTAACACACTCGTTCTGCTTGACTCACTCACACCGAGGCGGTGTGACCCAATCCCGTTAACGGTACGTGTGGCTTCCTAATGCGAGCATGTTGCTGTACTGAGACAGCTGCCAGCTAAGCTACCTGTCGCAATTGAGTGATGTGTTCTACTTTTACTGCGCGTGTACATCAACATTCACCAGTATACTTTTGTGTATTCTTGAAAGGGATGCAGTATAATCGTACTAAAAGCCCCCCCCCCCCCCCCCGATTTCCCCAGGGGTACCTAATGGAGAGAGTGTATTGGATTTTTTCCATCTGTCATGCATCTGTGCCTCATCCTCCCTTTTAGAACACCTTTTAATTGATCCATATGGCTGTCATTCAGTGTTTAATGTGTAATTGAGCAAAAATAAAATGTGAGGCACAAGTGCAAGGCCAAGAAGCACCTTGCAGCCGTCTGCTTTGTACTCAGCATCAAGTTGAAGCAAACCTCTTTTCCCCCGTCCTTTCAGAAAGAGAAGGAGACCTTCTTGTCGGACCACGCCCCTGACGCAGGACGCATTGTGTCCCTTTCCCCAGACTCCGAGGAGCCTAGCACGGAGCAGCAGGTGCAGCTGCTGCATTCGGCTCTGCGGCAGTGCCTGGGGCTGATCCACTGTGTCATCCTGAAGGAAGAGGAGGAATGGGGTGAGCTGGAGGGCGACTACGAGACCATGAGGAAGAACGTCCGACTCCGGCTGGAGCACTTGCTCAGCAGCACCAAAGTTCTGGTGGAGACCGAGAACGTGACCCTGGAAGTCACCCCAGACCACCAGTGTAATGAGGTACAGTATTTGTTATAGTTGAGTTTGTATTTCTATAGACGCACACACAAAACCACCATGTATGTTGATGTATTTTGGGGAATATTTTCAAATAACGTCTCCACCGAATAGCAGAAGAAAGACTAAACTTTCTCCTGACGAAGAGCATTTTTCTTCGTCTCCCAAGCTTTCTCAAAATAACTGGGTGATTTAATTTGTGAACAACCAACTCCGACTTGTGCATTACACATGTTTAAAAGATGCATATTTTAAAGATTTTTAAAAATCGTACTAAACTGAAGTATTGCGCAGTTTCCACAGTTGGGGGAGCAAAAGCTTTAAATCCTGGACTGAATCTCTTAGATATCCATGATAATATTTAGATTGAGTTTAAAGCTGCAACAATCAATATTTTTATATTAACGATGGATTAAATGTTTAATTTGACAGGTATCCCTCAAAGTGACGAATCCAAAAAGAATGATCACCGAACGCCGCAGCTCCCTGCTGATCATTTTAGCATCTTTCAGCTCGTTGTGTTTGATTTGCAACCTTACTATTTTCAGCACCAAACAGCAGGCAGACAAAGTTAGCAACTAGCTGGCGAACAAAGTGGAGAATTTAGCATCTAAATGTTAATATTAGACTTTAATTTGTTAGATAAACATAACTACAAATGAATGATAATGTTGCTAAAAAATCAGTTGGAGCAGGTTTAGATTAGAACTCTGAAAAGTTGAAGCGTGAAAAACGTAAATGGTGTTTTACTTCAGCCTACCAATCTACTAAACACCTTTTTTTTTTTTTTTTTTATCCGTTTTTACGGTATCTTGGTATGATAAAAGGCAGTGGATGTGAACTTGCGTTCTTCTGTGTAGGAAACCGATGGCGCTGGGGGAGTTTTCGGGCTCAAAATGTGGACCTATCGCGTGCTGCTGGAGCTAGTCCACTGGGCTGACCATGCTGCGCAGACCCTCCATGTCTTGCACACAGAGAGGGCAGGAACAGAAGACGTCTGATTTTTCTTGGTTTCAATCCAACAACATCTATGAATGAATTAACTCAACACTAACAGCCAGCTTCCCCTTTATGTATTCCGAAATTGAATATTAAGCTCTGTCGAATATACTCTGTGAAAACTAGAGGTTATGAAATTGTACTGCTTAACTAAAATCACAACTAAGCTCCTTTTTAACAAAGCCCTGTAGACAGCTTTTCCCAGACGTTGGTATTTCCACAGCAAGTGCTAAACTGACCTCTAGTTTGCCACAGTTGCTATTTTCCTTTGACATAGAAGTGAGTGCAGACTTTTAAGGGTATAAAGTTTGGTTTGTGAAGTGGCCGAGTTAGACTCTCTAAAAATGTATTATTTTGTATACAGTGTGTTATTTATTTTATTTAAGTTGGATTTGCTTTTGATGACTTATTAGCTGCTATTCCAAACACTAGAAAATCTACTAACTGCTAGAATGTAGCCAAAAATACATGACTGATAAACTGTGACTGATGTGCAGCTGAATCTGTAGCCATTTGCTATTATAATAACAGGTCACTTAGCTTTTCATGTCCCATTTTGTTAACGTATCTAGTCTAGATAATTCCATATCAAATTGAAATGCTTGTATTGAGTTTGGTTTTGAACAATCTGTGATGTTCATCAAGTGTCATGTTTGCTGCTCTGGTCACCAAGTTCTCTCCTGATGTTGTACTTGAATATGCTGCTACACTGTTCACAAGTTTTAACTATAAGACCAGTGGTTCTCAAATATTTTCCGTCAAATGCTTTTTTGGAAGATAAAAGAAAAAATACTTAGACATACTGTAATAGACGAATCCCTGACGGTAGGATTGTACTTTCTGTAGCCAAACGTATCAAACACTCTGTTACACAACAACTTTACTGTAGTGTTTAATGCCTGATGCGGCATAATCTTGCTGAGTGAATGAGCTGGGACTCCCAGGCTTGTTATTATGGTGGATTTCTTATTGCCATGCTTTTCTTTTATCTCTGTGATGATTAACTGGATGTGCATTGACGATTAAAACCCACTCTTAACGCGTCGTCTTTGTCACCTTGCCTCTACTTTCCAAATATTTTTTACAACCTTCTGCTGTGTACTACCTAGCTGTATCGGGTAGGTCAAAATAGCTCCACCCAAACCAGCTACTACAGTTAAATGTTATATCACACATTGATGAATTAGTATTAATCTATAATTGTTATATGTAAGACTTTATTAGTTGCAGGGGATTTTTCTCTGCAGAATATGTATTAGTAGTAAATTCAAGTACATTTTGTTGATAATTCTTATGTACTTTTACTTGAGTAGGATTTATAATACACGACTTAATTATGATGAATTATTTTATTGTGGTGCACTTCTGAAATAGGCCATTTTAAAATCACGTTCATAAGCAATTAATAATAAGAAAAGCTATTAAGTGACAAGCTGGTTAAACAGTGTTCAGATCACAACCAATGTACCAGTGTAGGCTTCACTTCAGTCTGTAACAGGTCTAATTAATTACAAGGCATTGATTTGACTGCACTTCCACGTGAAAGCATGGAAGTTAAGGTAACACACCGTATTGAATATCCGCAATTCTATATCTTCAATCAATTTGAATCTTGAGGTTGAAGGTCTTTATCTTCCTCAGAGGTGGGTGCACCCCATTTTACCAGTAGAACCCCAAAGGATGTTGTGCACATGCGCGTTGGGCAATCTACCGGAGCGCGAGAGGTAGGGGAAGGGAGTCCTAATGGCGGAGAATGTACGGTCGCCTTTTGACTACCGGGAGCCACCGACCCTCGACAGCGACGGGGATGGAAGCAAACCGCCGCCGCCAAGGGGGTGAGTGAGCACAGCAAGCCCCCGGTTTGTCCCCGCGCGCGGTGGTTTTCACCGGGGTTTTGTGAGCAAAACGCAAGAGCCTGAGACGCACGCGCTGCGACCGTGCACGTTTGTTTAGTTAACATCAGAAGCCCTTTTTTCGCGTGCATGAGTCCAGCGTTATCATGGAGAAAACGCAGCGGGGGAAGTGCTTTTTCTTTGTTTTCTCGTTGCAGCTGTTATGTCATGCGAGGGTGCGTCTTCCCCTGGCCGCCTCAGCTCGCATGTAATCGCCAGCCTTTTATTTTTGATGTTTTGACGGGACCTAAGTCTCAACGTTAGCTGCTGGAAGCTAACAGGCTAGCTGTGGTTTAGCACTAATGTTAGCTTGCACCCAGCAGGAATCGTCCGCTATGTATCTTACTGGCCAGTGGTGTGCCGTCTTGTCGATAACCCCTGTCATGTCAGATTGTGTAGACTGCAGATCCCGGAACATAATATCCATCAAACCACCTCGTCGCTTCAGTGTTATTGTGCTCTGAACACCGCTTGACTGCTCAGCTGGTGCAGATCATGACTCGTGTCTTGCTTGGCTTTGAGTAAACAAAGTTGCTGACCATGGCTAAAATGCACCTGAAAACAGTTGACTGTCACCAGGTTCAGTGCATTTGGGGCGCTATGTTGTGCTAATCAGGTCTCTGTTAATGCATGTGTACAGTCTGACGTGATTGATAAAGGGGTGGGGCCATTTCAATATATAGATAAAAATAAATCTGTGATAACCAAGATAGCTGAAATCAGTTTACACACTAGCTGCCTGTTTATAGTAGATCTGTGTTCCTCAATCATGGTCATCGATCATCACATCAAATCAGGGACTGATTAACGCCTGTATCTACAGGTACACCTAATGGAACTAGCATTGATGTGGTACTAAAACATATTCTTAAATTATGGCGAGTAAATCTAAGTATGGTGGACAGGCAGCAAAAAGCATTTTAAATGAGTTTGTGATGAACTGTGTGGATTCTTTACTTGAACAAAAGACATATCTGATTAGTGCTGAAATATAAATAATTAATGAAGTTGGATGACAGAAAAATTATTGTCAACGTTTTTTTACTTTGGTAACTTAAATTCAGTAATTAAGGAAAAATATATGTGCCGTCCAGCTATCAAATTTGTATTTTCAGCATTTCTTTTTTTCTTATCTCTTTTTGCATTATTGTAAATAGCATATTTTGCGATTCTAATGTGTTGATTGGGCAATACAGGCTATTTAAAAATGTCTCTTTCAGCCCTTGGAAATTGTGATGGTATTTTCCACACTATTTTCTGACATTTTACAGGATATATGATGAATAGATTAATGGTCAAATTAATCAACATACTGATCAGTAATGTATGAAATTGATAAACCCTAATAAAACTCTAAAAGGATAATGTAGTTGATGTATCGCCTTTTTTGTCTTTTATATGTTTTTCAGCGTCTACTTTTCTTCTACTGTACTTAATATACTGAAACCTGCAATACTTGTAGGATGTGCAGACATTCACATTGTTCAAATGTCTTTGTTTCGATTGCTTGTGGAAGAACAAAAATGACGCTGTTGACACCACTGCTGCCACCATCACTCGTTAAGTAGTTTGTAGCCTTATTGTTGTTGTGGATGAGTCACCCACCTAAGAGAAATGTTACGTGAACAGATTCAATTACTGCTTTGCAACAGGTATCGCATGCTCTGCTCATTTCGGCTGCCCTCCCTTTGAATATTTACCAGAGGAAAGTCTAGAGCACTGCTATGTCTGAACGTATCATCATGTTTGAGGAAGCGCTGTTATTTATTTTTTTACAGGCGAGTGTGTGGGAGAAAAAGGAAGGGGACACCTGTGAAGGTGTGTGACCGAGCGTATGTAACAGAAGATGAGGAGGAGGAGAGCATGTCAGAACACAGCTACAGCCCTGGTATGTATATATATATATATATATATATATATATATAAGCACACACACACACATTTAACCACCTGCTGTTTGTTTTTATCCACTCTGGTGCTTATGATAAACAAGTGTACCACATTGTAATTAGCAGTGTATTGTAGTACAGTACAGTGCCTTTCATCTTTCAAATGGTGGTTGTTGCTGGTGGTTTGTGATAAAGCAGTTAAGATGTGCTGGATTTAAAGAGTCATCTCTGTCCCAGGTGATGGCCAGTACCCAGAGGGTGCAGAAGACCGCCTCCCTCCACCTGGCAGTCCCTACTACATGCCCGATCCCACTCAGCTCTGGTATGGAGGACCCTCGCTATAGTAACTGTGCTTAGATCATTTTTCTAGGTTGGGGAGCCATATTGCTAATGTCACTTTATGTTTTCCAGTGTGCCAGAGCTGGGGGATGAGGGAGCGAGTGGTGTTCGCGGACCTGTCCTCTTCCATCCACCACCCAACTGCCGGATCAGAGAAGTCCACTGTGGGACCCAGGTGCGGTTAGTTGTCATAGCAATCCGAGACATCGCCAAAGGGGAGGAGATCACAGTGGACTACAGCCTGACGGACTGGGGAGAGAATGCAATGGTGAGATACTAACTGGTGATGTTCAATATTTTTCAGGTTGCTAAAAATCCCATGACAAGACTAAATTTCCAGAGTCTGATGTAGCTTATCCCCTCTGTGCCATAAAGCCATCTAAAACACATCAATAAGATGATCAATAAGAACATGTCACACGATTGCACCGTGTGACATGTTCCTTCATTACCATGAACATGAACACTAATTTGAGTTGAGACATTTTCCTGCTGCCTTAAATTCTCGCACACACCCAAAAATCACAGGCATAAATTGTCCTGAGCAAATGCACTATTTGCTCATGAAACTATATATTTGGGCTTTTTAGAAAGTTATTATTTTCGGGATATAGTATGCCTTTAACGACAGTTGAAAGATGACAGGAAAAAAAGGAGAGAGAGAGCGATGCATTATCCAGATAATAGCTACATGTTGAGCTAATTTGGTTTGTTTTCATTTGAAATGTGTCTAACCAGGAGGAAGAGGCTGGCCCCCACCCACTGTCCCTCTCTGTTTCTGATTACCTTACCCCTTCCTGGTCATTATCACCCTCATCCTCCCCACTCACCCACTCTGAGCCCAGTGACTCGGACCGTGAGGAGGACGAAGAGGAGGAAGATGATGATGACGACGACGATGACGAAGAAGAGGAAATTGAGGAAATAAGGGGCCGAATGCTTCGCCGACGCAAGAAGCGCAAGCTGCCCGCAACGGTCGAGTCGGAGAAGAAAAGCGCGCCCACCTCCTCCAGAGGCCCTGGGCACCCCTGCTCATCCTTTTCCCACCCAGGACCTGTCACAACCCCTGCCAGATCCCAGTCCCAGCCCCCGGTCAGCGCCCTGGCACCACCGACCACCAACATCAACAACAATATTAACATAAACATTGGAAGCTCCCCGGGTGCCACAGTGAGCCGGCGGCAGCACTGCGCATACTGCGGCCGCCACTATCGCTCTCTGGCACGCCACCTGGAGAAGCACCACGCCAACCAGCCCGACGTCAGAACTGCCATGGAGCTGGCACAACTGCACAGCTCTTCAAATGGCAGCGCCTCACACCCTCACCCCTCATCGTCCTCCGCCTCGGCCACTCACAGTCATTCCTTTGCTGTCCCTCAGCCCTCGGCCCCCAACCCCGCTCCCGCTCCCCCTCCCCCTCCCCTCTTCTCCAGGGAGAGGGAATCGCCAGCTACACGCTCGAGCACGGGCGGCGTCTCCTTCTCCCTGTCGCTTTCGCCGCCTTCCTCTACTCAGCCTGCGGCCACCAAGAAGGCGCCCAGCTTACCGCTGCCCACCTCAAAACGTCACGCGCCCCCGCTGGTGTCACCAGTTAAGAGTCCATCACCACCTCTCCCGTCTACTCCCAGAAGGGGTCGGAGGATGAAGAGAGAAAAGTATGAAGAGCAGCAAAAGGTGGAGGTGGAGAGCTCGAGAAGTCAAGAGGAGCTGGTTCCACCTCCTACTCCAGAACCAGACATAGATCCAAACGAAGATCTGGAGCTGAGTGGAGAAGGAGAAGAAGACGCACCAGAGGAGAAGAATGGAGAGATTGTAAGGTATCGTTGGATTATTATTACCAATTAGATATTTATTGTTCAGTGTTTTTGAGTTGTGTTTTGTGGTTTCAACTGCTTTTTAAACATATTTTTCCTCCCTCTGTCTTTTCCAGCACACAGAGACATCACATGTCTCCACTGCTCTCTTCCCTCTCCTGTTTGGTCCTCTACCTCCGCCACCAGCAGCACTCCTCTTTCCTTTCTCTTACCCGTTCTCCTCACTCTGCGGAGTCCTGGCGCCTGCTCTGCCATTCCAGCCTGTCCCTGCTCATCCTCTACAACCGCCACAGGGAATGTGAGGTGGCCAAACTCACTGTCCAGGACTACCACAACCGTATCACTCCTCCGGCCAGCTCCAGCAACAGCTCCAACAACAGCGCCTCCTCCTCTGGCATGGAAGCCCTCCTGTCCCCCTTCGAACGCCACGTCCTCTGTACCCTTCCGCGGGCTAGCGTTTTAGGCAAGCGTGGTCGCATCCAGCCGCTTATTCTCCCGCCACACTGTGAGTCCTGCCTGGACCTACTCCTTCAAACCAGCCCCAATGTGGGCGTGGACCCAGAGAGCCCATATGTCTTCTCTCGGCCCTATCACTCGCCTGCCACACCGCTCCGGGGCACGGACCTTCTGAGAAACCTGGCGCGATCCAGCGGGGCTAAAAACCCCGGAGCACTGACAGCGACACGTGTACGGCGGCAGGTGGCGATACTTACTCAACTGCTACTATTAGATGAGGGCGAGGGCCAGCATGGAGCCACCAAACAGCTGGAGGAATTCCTTGAACGAGAGTACCATGTGACCCAGAACTGCTCCACTATCATACGGGATCCAGCACTGATGGGTCGTGTGGGTCGTGTTGTGCTTTATGGAGAGAAGGAGGGCGTGCTTTTCCGAGGGATGAGCCTGCAGCACATCTGCCTCGAGTTGGATGGTAAAGAGTTACATTATGTATTATCTGTCTTCAGGTAAAACGCTGAACTGACTTGGGGCCCATCAGCAGGTATTTCAGGCATGCGATGTTTAATTTAATGCAGGTTCTGCTGCCAAGAACCTTTTTTTAAAGGATGAACTCCCACCGTGAATAATGATGTAATAATAGTGCAAAGTGTTCATTTTAACAGATTATTTCTAATGTGGAACTATTGATGGACTCTGCGAGGAATGTCAGCTTTTTAAAATATATAAACGTGGAACAGATATATGCATCACACTAACACTTCCACACTGAAGAAGTAATAGGTCCAATGCATCTTTTTTTTATATCCACGTCTGACGCTACAAAGTATGACGGCTAGTTTGGCGTTCACGGCGTGCAGAAGCACCACTTAGTCCGGCGCTCAACCTTCGTCAAACTTCCGTGTGCACACGGCCCTGCAGTCTCACGCCCTTTTTATGGGGGTTTGCAGGGCTGAATAGGTTTAACTCACACATTCCTTCAATTTACAAATGCAATGACATTCATCATTGCGATACGTACAATCTTGCGTTTTAAGAACACGTGAATCTGATGATCATTTTTAGGACCTTTCTTAAGAATAGATTTACGAAAAAAATGTAGGATGATACAAAGAATCTACCAGAGGTTCTGTTGGGTTAAGAGGTAGATTTTACTAGTATCCACCACTTTATTAACAAACATTTTGAAGAAGTTACAGCACCGCAGTTGATCCCCTTTCTTAAAATATTAAGCTGTATAGTCATTTGATTTGAGTTAACTACCCTCCATTTCATCTCTGTCCCACAGTATTGTCTGGTAACTCAGCTGACTCCTTCTCAGAAGAGTCCGAGGCAGAGGAAGAGAAAGAGGAAGTAAAGGAGAAAGCTGAGGTGATGGTGAAGAAGAAAGGACCAGGGCGACCGCCACGGAAGAAGAGGGCACCCATTCCCGCTCCAGTCAGCCCCTCAATAGCCAATGTTCATAAGAGAAGATGCATTCCACCCAAATCAGGTAATCTGCCAATATCGGTCTCGGACCTCCCGAACTTCAGTCACTTCCTTATTAACCCGATCCTATGCATTGTCCTCTATCTCACAGGGAAGCGTGGTGTACTTAAGCGGCCGTGGTCAGAGGCTGAGCGCGTAGCAGTGGAGACTCACCTAAAGAGGAACCTCATGGAGCTGCGAGTCCCCGCCAAGGCGGACTGTGAGCGCTGCCTCGAACTCTGCCCTCTGCTGGTGAGCAACCAGCGAGACTGGAGGTCGATCAAGTTTTACGTTCACAACCGCATCCAGCTGCTGAAGAAGCAGGGGAGGAGGGAAAGCGCCGCCTTGGTCTGCTAGGTGAAAACAAAGACACGGCACAGGACACGTACCATAATGTATAAACTACCAGCAATCATAATGGAGACAAAAGGTGGAGTGCAGCTTCTCTTTTTGGGTGGCGTACCTGAAGTTAGGTGCATGCAATGTCTCATCACCCCGGTCATAAGTGAGTTGTGTAGTAATGAGTTGCTCCAGTTAAGGATCATTCATACTCCGTATGGAGGATGCCCGCTGTCTGTTCAAGATGTACTTTAAAGCTGTTGGACAAGATGTACGCAAAAATGTGAATATGAGTTCAAAACACAGTGAATGCTTTTGGTTTTTTTTTTTTTTGTGTTAAAAGATTTATTTTTTATGTCGTCCTTACTCCATGAAATAGTTGATAGCGGAGAACAGCGGGAGACGTAGGAGAGAGAGAGAGAGAGAAGGTGACATGCAACAAATGTCCCTGCAGTGAAGTCGATCCACAGGGTTGCGGTAGGTGCTTTAGACCACCAGGACACTCTGCAGCAAATAATCCTTGGTCTAGCGTTTGCTTCCACTGAAGGCTGATGACCAAACATGAATGTGTAAAGCTTTGGGAGAAGAAACCAATGGTTCTGATCTTTTAAAAATCACCACAGATGGACTAAGTATGAACTTGTATAGTTTGTGTTAGATATTGACTGACGTCGTGCCCCCAAACCCATGGCGCCCAATTGACGAGCGTATTTAAAAAGTATTCTTCATCGTCTCGGACCATTATGCACCTGTGAAGTGGTTCTTGCATACCTCTTCTACCATGGTCGTAGTCGGGCTACTCTGTCTCAAGGCACACCTACTTGAATTTATTGTGTGTCCGAATAATTTCAGAATCAATTTATGGTCTTATCCATAATGTAAATACTTCTTAATCTATGAAAAAAATATACAGTAGTGATGGCATAGTATTGTGTTATGGTGTATATACTGTAAATACTACCTGTACTTATTAAAGTGTATGACATTTTGCTGTGTTTTCTTAAACTGGATTGTAAAGTGAGTTGTGGATGTAGAGTGACGCAAAGGAAATAGAAATAACAGATAAATACAAGATCACAGATTGATTGAATTTTATTCAAAAAGCTGAACACACACACACTGTAAAATAATTATACATTTTATCATCAATTATTACAGAATAAAAAGTATGTTAAACTCCATTTAGTGCCAGAGTTGGGTTATTGTTAGCTTTTGTATGTCAGTTTGCGGCCAGGCTCACCACTGTTACTGCTACCTTATTAGATCCTTGCCAGTCCTTCCTTCTCTGTCCACCCCCCCCCCCCCCTTTTTTTATTTTAAAGAACCTATGGGGACAAAGAGGAGCAGCCAACATACACCGCCTCTTTCCAGTCTCACCCAAATCCAGGTTCCGAGGTCCAGTTGACCGCTCCGTCCTGGCTCAACCGATCAACCTGACGTGCCACTGTGTCGCTCCGCTCTCGCCCTCCACAGGTAATTTAAATCAGTTAACCAGCGCTTTTGAGTCTGGCTTGTAGACTCACCTCTGCAATATTTCTGTTTATAGTGTGTGTTTACTGAATGGTTACAAGACCAAAATCCCCCGAAAGGCAAGAGAATATATAGTTGTGAATCACGTAAATAACCAAGTCATAAAATTCAATAAAGACGAGTCACACAGCACAAGCAATAATAACTTCATAAATGATTGTAATTGGTGTATCAATGAAAATAGATTAAATGTCAGTGTATATTTACTAATGGTGTATAAATGCACAATAGCATACGTTTTTTAAAAATCACTTAACAGACGGTGAACATAAAAAATATAGAAAATGTAATGCTGCTCAATCAGTTCGGTTTTCTTGCGGAGAGTTAGATGAGAAGATTGAGACCACCGTCATATCAGGAGAGTGGTCTCAATCCTTTACTTTCTGTTATTATTCTGTCTGCAATTGGTCTGGAGTTTGAGCTAATATAACCGTATACAATAAGAAATTTCAGCTTTAACATGACTTGTTTAATAAAAATCTTGGTTGGTCACCCATTTCAGTCACTCAACAGTTTTCCCTGAACTACAGTAATTACATAAAGTACATAAAACAACAATTAAACTTTGTTCCATCCATTCTTTTGTATCCTCTTTTCCCCCATAACACATGATCCAAATACAGTGCTAAAACACAAACACAGATCCTATCAGATTTCACCTGCTTCCTTACAACAGTTGATATTAAGATTCAGTCTCTTGTGCCGCTGATTCTACAGAGTTCCCCATGTCAATAGACTGACCCGGTTCTTCCCTCTGTAATATCTCCATCGCTGCTGTGTCACCTTTACCAGGATTGAAAAATGGAAAAATGTCCCCTGTGAAGGTAGCTGTTAAACTGCCAATGAGACGCTTATCTTCCACATTGTAAAAGGAAAGCTCTCCGCCGTCGTAATTCAGAAACACACCGACCGTCTGGGGTCTGGAGTAGACGGGCAGTGAAACGTTTGGCTCTGTGCTAAACTGAAAGCTGTCAGTTTTGTCAGGGTTAGAGGACAGGAACCAGAAACCATTAGATGTAGTTGGCGAAAAATCTAACTTCTCAGGAATGTCAGTTGCACTTGTAACTCCTACCCACCAGGACTTTTTGAGACCTACATTAGGATCTGTTGTCCCCAAAGAAACCTCCCAGTAGTGTTGTCCAGAAGAGAAGCCACATGCTCCTTTGATAGCTGTGATACAGGTAACCTTCTGTCCATCGGGAAATGGACCCTTGGCGTCTCTCAGTTTACGCCCCCTGATTGTGAGATACCGATTTTTCGTCTCAAGTGTGACATTCACTGAAAATTGAAAACATTAAACAAACCAATCAGAAAAGGTCGGATTAGAGAAACACTTGGCACACTACACACATAATTGTTAATTCAAATAAATGATTAAGTGGTTACCATAGCACTTGCTAGCTGCTGATGGGATTGTTGATTGGATCACGTCTGATTCTGTAAAGGTACAATAATCATTACAGGATGCAGCTTTTGTGTCAGTGTTTTGCTTTGACTTGAATAGTGACCATGTTACTTCTTACCTTTTGGTAAAAGGGTATGATTCTCTAGGGAAGAAAATACAAATGAAAAGTTAACCCTTTAGGTTCTGTTATTTTATAGTCCCCCCCCCCCCCCCCCCATGGATTTTACACATGAAGTTTAATTTTGTTGTCATGCGATGTACTACTCAGCATTTTGGAAAATGTATCCAATGTTTTTTGGAGCTTGACTCATAGTAGGAGCTTTTTAAAATGTGCCTCTCACAACTCGTTTAAAGAAGTGCTAAGCCTAAAAGCTAATACTAATTTGCAGGTGTAGCCATTTAATACTCGTATCATGAACTTTCTCTGAAATGTTGTGTCAGCGAGTGACTCTGGTTGTTCTTACCTTCGGCTCGGTCGTCATTTGATTTGGCTTTTTTCTCTGAAACACGGAACATTTTCAGGATTTCTTCTAAAATATATATATTTATTACATCACATGTCTCCAGAAAGTCAAACAATTACCTCTCCGTCTGTAGTACAGCACTCCAAGTAACACTAACATGGCTGTGAGGAGCAAAGCAAAAAGCACCCATCCAGCTGCTGAGCATCCCGATTCTAAATGAAAAGCAAGAAATGGGTTTTTATGTATTGTATCTGAGCGAAGAAACTTTTTTTTTTATTGTTGCACACATGCAAATAATTGTTACCCTATTTACCAGTTTGAGGCGAGTTTTCCAGGCGCACTCTTGCCTCTTTTGGCTGCTCATCAGAGATGCCCACTGAGCAAGAAACCTCAGTGGAGCTGGAGACAAGAAGCCAACTGTGGACTGACTGAAGACCAGACGAGTCTTTGCTGTACTTCAGACTTTTTGGTTGAAGAACCTGCTTTTGATCCGACCAGCTCAGATTAGGCTCTGGATACCAGCCTTCAGACTCACAGCTCATGTTCACCGTGTTATCTTCTTTCCACACTGGTGACAGGAGCGGGGGGGTTCCCATTTCTAGGAAGGAGGAGGACAATAGAAAAACATTTATTGTTAAGATGAAAGGAAGATTGTAAAATTGAAATAATCCCTTGGTTTTGAATGTACTCACCTGTCACAATGAGACGGACACTTGCAATGTCATAACCGTGTTCACTGCTGACGTAACAAGTGTAATCTCCTGCATCCTCAACCGTGGCTTTTTCTAGCTTCAGGCTCACATCACCTGCCGTCAGCCCAACAGACGCTGCATCCTTTAAGCCAAACGAGACTCGGCCCACATACGAAGCTTGCTGGGATGCATTCTCAAACTTTTTTTCCCGGTAATGCATGACGTTGACGTCGTAGTGACCACGATACCAAGATACCTCCAAACCATCTGCACTTTGTGGTGGATTGAGCCAGCATGGTAATGTGGTCGTTTGGCCGCGTTGCACTCTGACAGGGGTCCTGATTAAAACCTCAAGGCTGCCTGAAACTTAAATGTTAGTCACTGTCAGTCACTCTGGGTTTTGTTAATATTTAAGATAGGTGCCATGTAAATGTATTATTGCCTCCCTTATGTCCCACCTATAAATTACTTTTATAGTGTTTAATGCAGCATGTTTATACTTGATTATAAATCGTGTTATGCATATAGCTCCTAATTGCAAAAAAAAAGACTTGATGGGGTTTAAATGAAATATAAAAGCAGTTTAAAGGTTTAGCACACAAATGCCACTAAAACGTGAATTAATTGGAATAAACAGTGATCAGATACATACAAAGGTAACAATGGAGACTCATGCATTGTAGAAGATAAGGAAAATAACATAAATAGATGGAGTAGCGTATAGACAAGGGACTTACCAGGGGCAGCGCCACACAATGGTGCACCAAGAGCAGCCACAAGGCACATATGCATCATCAGTGCGCCTATAAAATAGGAAGAATACAAATGATGACAGGCTATCTGCATGAAAACAACCGTAATATCAGGAAGTCGAAAGGTATCCACACCTCTCCACAATACACAATCGGGCTTAAATCAATACAGATGTAATAACGGCAACTGAATAAAAGCAGAGGAATATTTTGCGATTGATAAACTGTCCAACTCGCGGCCTACCCATTGTGCTGTTGTAACTCCAGGGAGAAATATCCTTCACGCTACTCCTGGTAGAATATCCTTAAATAGAAAATTAAGAAGGAATACAAATTGAGAGGATTTGAAGTCAGTTTAGTCTTTTTAGTGGAATATCGTCGTGAAGGTATAAAGGGGTTGGGGGGAAACGCGCTCCAACACGTTGCGTCCTTATCCAGAGATTTAATTTCACTTTCACTTACTAACGGAAACGGGCGGGGGGTTAGGGAGGGCGTGAGATGGCGGTCAGCTACTCTGTTGTGAACACTTTCATTTACAGTAAATGCTCTCCCATGAAATCTAGGGGAATGTTTGTCGGGACTTAAATGCATGTGCAGTCTTCAACTGTATTTCATGGGTTTCAAAGTCCGCAGTGTGAGGGGGTGGATCTGCCTGGTGTTGGCTATTTATTGTCCAAACAGCAACAGGCTAAGGTTACTGAACGTTTCAGAATACTCTGTGCTATATTTTTGTGCTGACATGGTAGGTGGACATTATCAACCACAGATGTGCAAACAAGGGACAGGGATTTGTGTGTTGTAAATGCTCACGTGAGAGCGCTGCCTCGAGATCAGCAACAGGTAAACAGAAGGGACCGGATGTTATGCGGTGTCGGCTTCAAAATAAAGGCGTATAGTTGGTCTCTGTTAAAAAATAGACGGGTAGTTCTTGACTGTTCTTTATTTACATTGATAATCGTACGCGAATTATTTGGCTCAACAGCCCGTTATGAAAAGACAAAATAATAGTTGGATTTAATTGCAATTCACTTCATTTTTCTACGTTTAACTGGAAGAAGTAATTTTAATTCAGTTTGACTGGTGGTGTGGTCAAGATTAACGATTGTTCTGGTTAAAAGGGCTTTTTTCCATTTTATTTTTATTTATAATAATAACAATATTATTATGTGTTTAAATGACAAATGTCATAAAGTGACATGATCTTACACACTCCGGTACAGTAGGTGGCGGTATTCACCTTAAAAGTTAGTTTGTTGTCCACCAATAAACTAGTTAATAAGAAGAAGCTTATGTGTGGCGTACTATCGTCTATTCACGTCACCGTCGGTTGGAAACGACTTCACTTAATAGTATTTTGTGGCATTAGTATGTTAACGTAACGTATGTAAGAATGTACAATTTTAGTCTGAGCTCGGAAGAGTTGTAGTTAGCGTTAGCAGTGTAGCTAGTTCACTTACTCTCGGCTACATGGAGACTTAGCACAAGTTCTGCGTTGTTTACATTTTCTGCAAACATGGCTCAATTTATTGACTCTGACGAGTCAACTCCATTGCTCAGTGATGAGTCGAACAGGTGAGTGCAGAGTTCAATGGCCATTGACTAGACCCCTGAGCCAGTAGCCACTGTTACCTCAGGGAAGTCGGGGTAACGTTTCAACAGGGAGCTTTAGTGCATTGTTTACGAAACCGACTGCGGAAGCACTAGTATTACCAACGCTACTCTAGAAGTGAACCATGCATTATGTAAACCATTTCAGTTTCCGTGTTGGCTCTAAATCACATGTGCTGTCTTTTCCTCTTGTGTACAGTGATGACTCTCAGCCTCACGATGAAGATTACAAGAGTCGGTGGAGGTCTATCCGAGTTATGTACTTCACCATGTTTCTCAGCAGTGTAGGTGAGCATGCCCACGACTTTAGAAGTAGAAAGCCCATTGCAGAGACACTACACTCGGGGTTTCAGTCATTTGTATGGGCAAAGGGCCTCCTCCATGCACAGGTGGGGGGAAATGATAACGGGAATTGTCCTGTAACTTGGAGAGACTGAATCAATAGTGCTCAGTTATTGTCATTCCGTAGCACAAGATTCCAAAACAAAATTAAATTGTAGCCCAGTTCATGTGTGCTCCACAAGAAAAACACGACAACAACAGTAGTGCATTTTTCTGAACTCGCATCAGGAGTAATGTAAACGACAGCAACACTTGTGGATACGTACTGTCGCTATGAATACGATGCATTTCTATGTTTGCCTGGCTTGTGTTTAGTGTGATATGATTCATAACACAATGTTTAGGATCTTTGACGGGGAGGAATCATCTAAGTTTCATGTGCTCTTTCAGGTTTCACTCTTGTCATCACATCACTGTGGCCCTATTTACAAAAGGTATGTACTGTATGGTTTACCATTTTCTTCGTAAAAGACTGTTGACCGGTTCTGCTGATGTCATTAATACAATTGAAGGCACTTTGTTTTTTTTTTCCATTCAAAGGCAAGTCTCGTCAGGGTAAAGAGGAAGTGAAAGAAGCTACAAAGAACATTTTGGCGACTTGGTTTTAGATTAGGGTTAAGTACTGCACTGGACCTGTGCGGTAGTGAAACTTTGTAGAAAGCAAATCTATATACTAGGTCACGTTCTAGTTATGAGTCAAACCGAACTGCATGCATCAGTAATGGGACTCTCACTCATCTGTTTGCATTGTAGCACTGCCCTCAAACCGTCATACTACAGGGTATTCTGTAGAACGTGCTCATGATTCCACATGTTTTGGGTCGTGTTCCTTACAGATCGATGATAGTACCAATGCCACCTTCTTGGGATGGGTGGTGGCGGCCTACAGTCTCGGTCAGATGTTAGCCTCACCCATTTTTGGCCTTTGGTCCAACTACCGGCCACACAGGGAGCCACTGGTTTGTTCCATCATCATCAACCTGTCCGCCAATATCTACTACGCCTACGCATACCTGCCCAGAACCAATAACAAGTTCCATGTGCTCATTTCCAGAGCCTTTGTGGGCTTTGGAGCAGGTAATTTGTGAAGGCCTGTTTCACAATTATTTTATAATGCCTGTAAATGACTATCCTTTTCATTTAATGCCATGGATTTGCTCATAAACTGTACATATGGCTCCGCTCTACCATATAATATTGTCATCCATGTCACAAAACTAACTCGCTAACGTTCGCGTTGGTCTTTTTTTATGTCAGGTAATGTTGCTGTGGTGAGGTCCTATGTTGCTGGAGCTACTTCACTGAAGGAGAGGACCAGTGCCATGGCAAACATGAGTGCCTGTCAGGCTCTGGGTTTCATCCTGGGACCAGGTAAAGATGGCTGTATTTTGTTCATATTATGTAAAGCATGCCAGTGTAGAGAGCAAATGATGCTAGCCTAGTGAATGTTGGGGGGGGGGGACAACAACAAGCAAGTCTTTGGTTTGTATGTTTTAACACTTTCATATGTCAGCTCTGCAGGCCTGCCTATCATTCATCGGTGAGCATGGTGTCACGGTAAAGGCCATAGACCTGCAGCTCAACATGTACACTGCTCCTGCTTTACTAGCCACCGTCTTCTGCTTCATCAACATCCTGCTGGTTGTTTTGGTGCTGAGGTAAAGATATATATATATATATATATATATATATATATATATATATATATATATATATATATATATATATATATATATATATATATATATATATATATATATTGTTTTCCAAAGATCCACATACTCTTTAATCCATTTAGCTATGCTTTTGTCAGTTCATTGTATAGTATTGAGTTCCTCAATGTTATTTTAGAGTGGCTAAGATGTCTGTTGGATACTTGTCAACAGAGCTCACCGTGTTGATGAGTGTGGACGTATTCGAGCCATCAACTACACATCGGAAGGTATTTATTGTCCTACTCCCTTTTTTTTTTTATCCCAGATTTTGATTAATGTGGTGATATAGAGAACAGAAAAAGAAGAAGTTTGCAGCAGAGGCCCAGTTAAGAGATCTATAGAAGTGATCATAACTTTAGTGGACACTGTTTGACATTACCAGAAAAGAAAGCATGTCACAAGGCAGCCCTAGTCCAGGCCTGTTCTATTAGGTTCATGCTTTTGTTATCTTCTCCCCTTTCCTGTAGATGGAGATGACATTGGTGAAGAGACTGAGGGGACCATTGATAAGATCGCAGTCCTGACTTCCAACGCTCTCTTCTTCGTCGTCATGTTCGTCTTTGCGGTCTATGAGACGTATGTATTCCATCTCTCAGTCTACTGAGGCAGACGAGTTAGAATACAACAAAGACACGTATTGCTACTTTTCGCCCGCCTCTTCATACTCTGTTGTATAACGTTTTCTAAATCTGACTCTAGGTTTTTTTTTAAAATAATTTTTCAGGATTGCCACCCCTTTGTCCATGGACATGTTCGCTTGGACAAGGAAAGAAGCTGTGTTGTACAATGGCATCATCATCTGCTGCATTGGATTACAATCCGTGTTGGTGTTTCTAGCTGTAAAAGTGGCATCTGAAAGGTACCCTTCTTCATACATGTATGGATTAGATCAAAATATATTTCAGCGTCAAACTTTCTCCTCGATTAACCAAATTCCTTATTTTCTTTCAGGGTCGGGGATCGTCCTGTGTTTCTCGCAGGCTTGGCCATTATATTCTGTGGTTTCTTTATTCTGCTTCCATGGGGGAATCATTACCCGAAAATCCAGTGGGCAGGTATGCACTGTTCAGTTTCCTCTGTTGAGTAATTAATGGCTGCAGAATGATTTGCCTTTTGGCTCGGTTTGCTGATTTCTCTTGATTAAAATGATACTCTTTGGCCTCTCTGCTTTGAGTGTGGGGACATTAGTATATTGGTGTTTAGTGTTGCCAATTCTTGGGGCGGCAAGAATACAGCTGAGAGTTACCCTGGATGACTTAGAAATGCCCACCGGGCTGCATGGGTTGCTCGTAGGTGTGGATATGAGTGTGAATGGTTCTCTCTCTCTATGTGTCATCAATGCTCTGCGACCCTGAACAGGATAAGCGGTTAAAGAAAGATAATGGACTCGGTCTGGCTGAGAATTCATGTTCTGTTTTTCCTTTCAAAATACAGACCTCAAAAACAACTCTTTGGTCAGTCAGATGTCTAAAGCCTCCAACAGCTCTATAGAGCCAACAGGCTGCCCGTATGAACAGACCTGGTGCCAGTACACTCCTGCCATCCATCTGGCCCAGTACATCTCATCCAACATCCTCATCGGGGTGGGATACCCAGCCTGCAACGTGATGTCGTACACACTGTATTCCAAAATCCTAGGACCCAAACCTCAGGTGAGAGGACTGTGTTGCTTTAACAAGTTCAAATGATTAGGGTGCTTTTAAACCACTTTGAGTGTGCCCATACAGTTCTCTGTATTATAAATCTTTTGAGAACCCAGAGTGTGGGTGTTTTCTGTCGTTTGTGTGCAGGGTGTGTACATGGGCTGGTTGACAGCCTCGGGGAGTGGGGCGCGGACGGTGGCCCCAGTCTTTGTCTCCCAGGCCTATACCATCCTGGGACCCCGCTGGGCCTTCGGTTTCATCTGTGGCATGGTGGTAGTGGCCATCATCCTCCTCAGCTCTGTTTACCACCGACTCGTAACCTTTTGTGTACGCCATGGAAGGACTATACAATGAAGTGACGATTCACACTGGACAGCCTGATTTGCCTGATATCAGACGGAACTGTTGACTTGTTACAGGCTGTTTCCATCCGACCAGAGACCAACTATTCAGAGATGTCGGGGTATTTGTCACATATAGACCAGGCATCTATTCTGGAAGGATTTGTGTTAAGTTTTTAGATTACATGTAATAGCTAAAGCGTTGGCAGTCAGAGCTTAACGTTGCAGTTATGGACAAGCCAACGAAGACACCATGGAAAATGAAGCTGTGCCAAAATCTCAACCTCGTAGCAGTACATTGTACACCAGCGCAGAGTGCTGTTCAGTACTTTTAACTGATTTAGAACAGCCTACAGACGCATCAGTGTTGTCTGTAGCGGTCTCCATTGCCGTTAGTATTACTACCTGGTTCCAGCGCACAACTGACAACACTTAACAATAACGCTAGGCCTGCACCTGGCACTGATCGTTTCAAAGGTCTATAGATCCAGGTCCCTGATGCCGGTTTCCTACTGTTAATCTCAAAAACTTCAAACCAAAATTCAGGTTATAATGAAGGCTCTTTGTTGCTGTTACTCACATTAACATGTGGCAACTGACGAGCGTTTGTGACTCAGGGTTGACCTGTGAACACTAAATAAAGGAGATAAGGCCACCACTCGACCAAAGATGGCTGCTTTGCAAGTTACAGTAAACGGGAGCTAGAACTGCAGCTGCCCTTTCACTGGTTGTGAGAGAAGAAGCCATGTGATGCCTTTTCATAACCTTTTATGGCATTGCCTTGTATGAGGTGGGTCCATGATGTCAAAGCAATAGTAGTTATGTAATTGCATCATTGGTCTCAAACATGAATTTGTTAACATTTTTAATACCAGGACTAGTTTAGCAAAAGGTTCTCAGAATGTCTTTGAATTCAATTTTAATATTAAAGATGATAATATAGAAGAAAATGTAAAGGCATGTGCGCCGTGCATAGGACCAGCAACCATGACCTAATCAAGGGTACTTTACAATGTATGCTATCGAATTGTTTGATATTTAGTTTTCATCAAAAGAAAATGTGCTCACTACTGAATTATTTTTGACTAATTGTGTGACATTCCTTGTACTGTATGTATTAAAACAGCAAAATTACAATCTTAAAGATCTTTAAGTGGAGAAAATGGGAGATGTCAGTTTTACTGTTGAATGATTGTTGTGCAAGAAATGTAGAGAGAAACAAAGATGTTACACCACAACGAGAGACGTGCAAAAAGTAAGAACCATTTATTTATTTGTTTTTCAGGGACAATGCACACCAATCAACAGTTACACTGTAAGTGAGCCAGAGTTAGCCAGAGAGGCTAATTTCCATCTGCTGCCCCCGGCCAGATGTTTCAAGGCAGCCTAAAATAACAAAATCTCAAATTGAAACTGAGTTAAAATTCATAGAGAAACAGACAGCAACATATAGACAAAACCGAAACACAGCAAAAGAAGCGCATTGAAGCGCTATTCACATTAAATAAATGTAAAATTAAATAATATTTAAAAGGATATATGTGGAAAATATATTAGTCGAGTGGCTTGCTGGAGTCATACCAATTTAGAAGTAATGTAATAGAATAGTATTACTGCTGTGTGAGCACGGGTCCGATAGGGGGCAGCAAAGGTGCTTCGCTGGTCTGTGGTGTCACAGTGCGCATGCGTACAGAAAGTTCCGTCCGCCCACGTGATGAAGGCAGACGCTGGTCGAGAGCGCGCAAACAACATGCACGCTGCAAAAGTTACAGGCTGCTTACCTTAGCGTAAAATTAATGCAACGTTGTGTGCAATTAACTTGCATTCACGAGTGTATGAGGCTTTGGGAAAAGCATGCGTGACTAAACATGGATATATTTAGAGACGAGAGTGGTAAGAACACGCCTATTGGCCTCTAAAAAGTTTGTGGCTAGTTTAGCTAGCATGCTAGCGCGATTGTCACAGTAGGAAGTTGGCTACCACTATCTACTGATACATCACCGAATAACCCTGTTGGTTGTGTTATACATTTATTCTACATATAATTACATTGTTTGCTTGTCTTCTTCTTCTTCAGAGTTTACTGATGTCCGAATGGTCGTAAGTATATGTTTTAAACTTTCTTTAGCTTTTTTAGCACACAGATCAAAGACAACAGGACGTTAGCTCCCGTATGTTGGCTCTTGCTTTGTGGGTCAGCGGCTCAGCGCACATGGGTATGATATTACTTAAAGCCTGGGGAACGGTCCCAAATGTTGCGTTAACCGTCGTCCATCTTGTATTTTTAAGCTAGTAATGAATTCCCCAGACCAAACTTTGACCTGGTTTACTGCACTCCACAGTGCGCACATTCACTTCCTGTTTATATATTCTTCAACGAAAGTGCGTAGTTAACGTTAGTTGCCATACAAAACAATAAGGCAAACAAGATGTGAGTTAAGCATTGATAAGTAACAAATACACCCGACACTCGTATTCGTTTGAATTAGTCTGATGTATTTAAAACCTGAAGTTATAATGCTCATAATCATCCAGTTTACAGTGAATTACGATACTGGCGTTGATATTTCTTCCAGGCATTTTGTGAACTAGCAACTGTCATTGCTAAATTTAAGTAGCAGTGTGTGGATACATATATATTCTATGTACAGATTCCACACGTGAATGCAGAATCTGTGCATAGAGATTTGGGATAAAACATTTGCAGAACCTCCTTCCCTGTGTTGAATGCTACATTGTTTTTATTAGTGTCATAATCTCTTTAATTGGGATATCACTACCTTTTACAGTTTACCTGTACAGTCTGCTTGTGGCCTACATGTCTTTCCTCTTTGCGTTGGCAGGAGAGCACCAGACACTAACATCAAAATTCTACCGATCAATGTCAAGAGTAGCCAGACGTCTTTTAAGTGGATTGCATCACCTCACCTGTGATTTAGATAGACCAGTGAAAGAAGTTCAAATATTTGCCTGTCTTTGTTTACATGCCTTTGTCTTGTGATGTTTGTGATGTGCCCCAACGTTACTGCTGCTGACGTGCACTGCTTAGTTAACGGCTCTCTTGCAGTATATTTCACCAAATTAGATGCAGTCTCCAGAGTTGTTGGCTTTACTAGTGCACGGATATTAGCTTGTTGGTGTTGATTTCAGTGAGTCATCTTCCAGTGGGTAAATGAAAGTGAAACCCTCGGAAGCCGTGCTTTAGTGTTCACTCACTGCAACTCCGGTTCACATTCAGTACTGGCATTGGCACACAGCCTTGTGAACACGCCTACCTTTCTTTTGTTTCGAGTACAATGGTGCCTAAGTTAACGACAATGTTTCTAGGCTGACGGTACTGAGCTAATTGTGTGTGGAACTGACGATCACATTTCTCTTTCTCCTCTCTAGCAAAGGGTCATGGATTTGTTTGAGTGTCGTCCTGGTTTTCAAAAGACAGTAAGACTTGGCCTTGTTGGTAAGAATATGTCGCATTACACATCTGCTGCACACACACACACAAGTCTGTTTTCAGTGTTTTATTTGTGAAATTATCTTTCCTAGCGGCTATCAAATGCAATGAGGAGGATGGAACTGACAAGCGTAGTGATAGAGGATTAAGTGGGAGCCATACAATGTCGGCCGGCTCCATTTATCCGCTTCCACTGCATTACTACGCGTCATCACGTGAGATTCCTTGCCCGCACTCTGTAAAAGTTGAAGCAAAGGAGAGTGTAAGTTCACTTTTATTTTGCCTCTCTTGTCAAATAGATGGTTTTGTTATGGTGTGAAGTGGTTGAAGTCCATACAATGTTTTTTTTGCAACTCTTGTAGGACTCTGAAAGAAAAGCCAGATTATTTGAAGAAGTAAAAAAAGTGAAGGAAAAGGTTGAGAAGAAGCGACTTAAGAAAATGGTAAATTCTACAATCTCTAATATGAGTTTCATAGCGGTGAGTTAATGCCAGATTGTGTAGAACGTTTTTCATTATGTGTATTCTCGTCCTACAGAAACGAAAGGCGAGAAGACGGCTTCAGAAGTTGGAGAGGGAAAAACACAACCCTGTAAAAAGTGAAGAGGTACCAATCAATGTGTGCAACGTCTTTATTACTGATGCCAGCCTCCAACACATTTTCATCGAGCTGCGAGCTTTAACATTTCTTTCTTTCTGATTCACAGCAATCTAAAACGGAGGGCAGCGAACCAGTTAACGATGAATCCAAAATCAATACCATTTCTAGTGATAAACAGTGTGCCTCAGCAAAAGATACAGACAGCAGTGACAGTAGTGACGGCGAATCCAGTGACGACGATATCGACACCAGGAATGACTCGGGCAACTCTGAGGTACCAATTGCAATTCATAGTCCTCTCATTTAAGAAGTGAGTCAACAAAAAAGAAGTTTGTTTAAAAAAAATCTGGAATTGATGTGTGATTTATCCAATGAAGGGGACAGCGCTGTAATATATGAATGAAATGCATTTTAAAGGACGTATAATCTATACACATCTTGGGTGCACGTTGTGTTTCCCACCCTTAAAACACACTCTGTCTGATCAGGGCCTAAATGTGTATCTGGTATTTATTTCTTCATTCTAAGGAACTGGACATGACCAGCACTTTTGTGAGTAAAGCTGCTCTTATAGCCAGGCGTAAATTGGAGCAGAAGCCCAAGACCGAGATGAGGGAGAAAAAAAAGACCCCCGTCAAAGAAGAACCTAAAATCGTCCCCAACAAACCTAACGAAGACCCGGATGTTGAAAAGAAGGTGAGCTTTAAGTCACATTCTCAACAGAGATGACTCATGATAAATACGATTCCTGCGACAGCAGATTTGACCGTATTATTTGGGATAAGTTCGATCATCTCATTTCTCTCTTACTGTCCGAACAGGATTCTACCACACTTAACAGCCCCACTTTTGAAGATAATGTAAAAATAAGTACTGATCTTGCAGGTAAGCGTTATCCATCTCATCACAAACTCTCAGCTATTAAATATTTTGTCAACGAGACTTTTTTAATTTTTTTTTAACTGATGTTTTTCTTTCTTCTTCTGTAGTTATTGGAAATAGGTTTGCAAGTGCTGGAGACTTTAATATGGCTGTGAAATACTTCACCGATGCAATAAAGTACAACCCTACAGAGTTTAAGTAAGAGCGTGTCCCTTTACTTCATTTAAAGTAAATTTACACCACCACTAGCTTTCATTAAAGGTTTTAACTGTTATTTCTGCTGCAGGTTGTTTGGCAATCGTTCCTTCTGTTTTGAAAAGATGCAAGAATATGAGAAGGCGCTGACTGATGCCGAGTTGTCTCTGAGCATGTGGCCAGGCTGGGTTAAAGGCCTGTTTAGGAGGGGCAGAGCGTTGGCAGGTCTAAAGGTAAATGGTCTCCTATATGTGCCCTGTTATATGGTATATATCCAAACGTTGGAGTCTCTTAATGTGCGTCACATCTTAGCAATTTTGGTTGGAATGACTCATCAATTTGACCTTGTTGCGACGCTACTGATTTCATTCAAAATGTCATTGAGCTGTGCAGGGTCACATCGTTATCTACTCAAACTTGTTTTGACTAGCTGTTGCTCTAAACATTAACCGATGACTAATGACTGGGCGGATTTCTCCAGCAGGATGAGTTTGAGCTTTGATTTAGTCCTCGGGGTGGAAGCTCATCGTTTCTTCTTCTTCTTCCAGAGGTACGAGGAGGCTGGCCGGGCCTTCAGGGAGGTTCTCAAACTGGACAGTTCATGTGCGGAGGCTGCCCAGGAACTGATGCGAGTGCAGATAACACAACTAATGGTGTGTAGTCCCACATTCTTTTTCCATAATGTGTATTCAAGAAGTCGGCACACTAAAAAGCAATGTGAGAGTTTAACCGGTTCTGGTCCTGTCTTAAAGGGAAATGGATAGATAATAATTCACTGAAGGGGTTTAAACTGGAATTCTGTGTTCTGTTTCAGGCGTATGGTTTCACTCGGGAGCAGAGCTCAAATGCTTTAATTATTCATGGGACGGTACAAAAGGCACTAGAGGTGCTGTCCAAACTAAACCACCGCCCCGGTGAGTGTGATTTCACATGTGTATACTGCCGTGCATCAGAGGAAATACAAACATAGCTGTAGCTCACCTGTTTAGACTTCATCTCCTAAACTCATACTGTAGCTTGAGTACACAAGCTACATTACGAGAAGCGTACATGTATGTGTTTGTACACTACCATTTTTTTTATTGTCTTTGTTGGTAGGATCTATTCATTCAAATGGCACTGTCCAACCGGCTCAAGTAGCAAATGTCACCGGGGTCTCGCCAGTCCTTTCAGCCAACACAATCCCTGCTCCTCAGTCCCATGATGCACCAAAACCAGCATTTCAGAACAAACCTTTAGGCCCAGTTCAGAACATGTCGAATGTCCATAGTCAACCCATGAAGACCAACAACGTACACCCACTGCAGTGAGTACAGATTCAGTCACACGGCAACGTTTTTATTATGAATTATTCAAATCGATTAACACACTTATTACAACTGCTGTGATGTGGTTATTCTGTTTTTTAAAATATGATCACATCTTACACTTTGTCGGTTAATTCTAAGGAAACATGGATCACTATCTATCAATAAATAAGGTACTTGCTGGCAAATGAGCTTTTTCAAGGCTTCCTCTATGTGAAGGGTAAAATGTTGGCTGTTTGTAACTGGAGCATGATTAATGATGTGCAGCAGGAACGCGCTGTGTCCTCCAGCAACTCGTCTCCACTTCAAACAGCCAGAATTCTCCCTTAAATGTTTGAACTTTAACACGCAGATCAATATGAAAATGAAAGTATAATGGATACCAATATTGGCCAGTATGAATGATCAGTTCTTGTTACACTTATTGGTATTGCTTCTCCTATAATTACAAATGTAGTTTAGACTTTGTTATGAAGATGGTGTTTTTCATGTTCTTATAGACTCACTTTTCTTTCAACAGGGAGCTGTTTCCAGTTTGGGTGGGGAACTTGGTTTACCCAGTAGCCGAGTCTGTGATAGCCAACATGTTTAGCAAGTAAGAAGAGAGCATTCGGTTCATTTATCTGAGACACTAAATCAGAGTTTTCCACAGCTTAACCTTTGTAGTCAGATACATGAGTGATAGTGATGTTGTCTTCTCTTGCAGGGTCGGGGCTGTTAGTAGTGTGAAGGTTCTGACTTACAAACGATGTGCCTTTGTTAACTTTACAAAACAAGAGCATTGTGATGAAGCAATCAGAAGCTTCCACGTAAGTACACTTGGAAATCTGAGATTGCGTACTTTATTTGCACCTGATGGATATTGTTATTGGGTGGCAGACAGGACTTTCACTCCTCTAAAACAGTTTTTTGGGGATCCTTGTTCACTTCTTCAGGGGTGTGAGCTGAACGGCATGAAGATTGCAGTGAGGTATCCAGATAGGATTCCTTATGGTTTGGGGATTTCCAGATCTGCCATCAAAGCCGTGGACCTGCAAGATGACAATATGAGGTTAGTGCTTTTGCTTTCGTCTCTCGTGTTCGATAAGAAACTGCTGGCCTTGCATACTCAAAGACGTTATCTGTTCAGTGTCCTGCTGCTGGTTGCCTTGCTACTTGTGTAATTGTTTCAAATGGAGTATAAACTAAGTGGTTGGTCAGCATATTTTTCTCTAAATTAACCTGTGCTAGTTTCCATCGACTAAGCATAAAAGAATAATTCACTTTTTAGTTTCTGTGCTGCTGAACCCAGTCTGCAGTTTATTAGATAGTCACATTTTTGTTGTACTGCTTTATACCGACAAGATTAGGCTCAATGTGTAAACAGCACTCTCACGAAGGCGAGATAGCAGCAGCAGCAGTAGTTTGTTTGTTAAACCGACCAATCACAGTATTTGATATGAGGCTGTCGTTTTCATCCATTGGTTACAGGCAGAGCGAGTACAGTGAAGCTGGAAGCAGAAGACCTTTTCGCTCTTACAGACCAGACTATTGAAGAGCCTGTAAACAGGTCTGACTGGCCTTCTCAATATAAAGCATATAACTACTTATGTCCATTACAGGTTGATCACTAGTATCTACAGGGTTGTAAGGCTTTGCAAACCATTGACGTATTAGCAGTAGACAAGAGAAACAAGCGTTTATTTGGTAGAAATTGTTTTTTTTTAAAAAAGAATAAATGTATTAGTCAATGAAAATGACAGTTTTATACTTTTAGTCTAAGTATACTGATGATTCCAGGTTAATAAATGCTTCTTTATGCCAAAATTGTTGATATATTTTAAGTCGGTGTACAGTATATCACAGCTGGTGGTGAAGTGTTCAAAATATTTGTCTAAGACATTTAAATTTATGGTATTACGTTTTTACAATGATTTAAGCTAAGGAAGACATTTGATGTATGCAGGAATCATATAAGAGCCTCGCATTACGTTTATCTAAATGATCTATAATCAGAATCACTTTAATACATTTACTGTTTATTTTCATCTTTAAGTTACAGTTCATTCAAGAATTAAAGATTCTTTTATAATCAGTTGTCCCGTCTCTTTACTTAAATATGCCAGAATATTAATTGTGCCGCTGATATTTTAGCATGCAGTAATGGAGCGGATTGAATTTAAGCCATAGGTGGCAGCACAAGCCAAGTATTGGAGTGAAGACTCAACTTGGAGAGCCCCCCAAATCTGTATTGCTGTGAGAAATTCCTGGATAAGGGAAACTTTCCATTACCAGTAGTAGTGATTAATACTATACCCTATAGGTTTCTGCGCTAATTACATTTCCTTGCAGCGAGGATAAACTGCATTCAAGAAGATGTCTGTGAATCGAGTGACGTCACGCAAGACTGGCATCCTGACAATATGGCTTCACCTCAAAGATAACAATCCTCATTTTTAAACCAAATAAATATACAGAAAAGTGAATATACTAATTTTAACCATTCTGCAGCATTGAAGTTCTTTATTTTTTCTGCTGTGTAAGTTCTCAAAACTAAATGAAGGAATATGTGTTGAATTAGTTGTGTAGTAATCTTGTTTACTGTCTATGATGCAAGTTTGACCCTATAACCTAATATTAACCTATAGAAGGTATGGTCATGACATCGCCATATGCAGAAGTCAAAGTTCATCCATTTGAGTGGCAAACAAACGCTGCAGGAAAGCATGGCTAAAGTGTGAAATGCTGTGGTACAAAAAAACGTCACATTACAGGTGCATTTTCAAACAATCTTTCATAGTGCATCTTTGAAGCATAAAAAAACATCTGGACAAGGCAGCTAAGCTATTGTTAGAATGCCATCATGGCTCTTACCAAACGAGCCCGTCTCTGCCGCATGGCGATGATGGAGGAAGTGGAGTCGAGCGAGGCTTTGCACCCCAGCAGGCCTGCTGACACATGCCTGCCTGCCTCCCTCGCTCTCAGCTGCAGTGCCAAGGTCAGCCAGCCTCTGGAGTCAAACTCCACATTGGAGCGCTGTCTCAGAGGGAAGCGAGAGTTACTAGCAGGTAATTAAACGAGCGCACTCTTTGAATTTCGCAAGTGGACTTCAAAACACAAAAAAAAGCAGGATAGAGAATTTACTGAGTCAAACTTAACTTCATTTTGTTATAATGTTAAAAGAACACTCACCATAACTGGGCAAACGTCATCTGCTGATGAAGATCGCTCGAAAGCACAAGAACAGCTTCCTAATGGACCTTCTTGTGAGACTTTTTTTCACCAAATTGTCTTGTTGTAGCATCAACATCATCAAGAAAAGGTATTTACCTTAACGTGAAGAAGTCACTGGGGCAGAACTTACCTGTGCATTTGTTTTTAACTGGTTAATGTTAACACAGTTAAACTTCAGAGTACAATGTGTGCCACATAAAAACATGTTTAATTTCAAATTAAATAGCTGCAAACGGGAGAAAAAAGAAAAATCTGGATTGTTTGGGAAGAAAACATGACAGAATTGTGCTTACGTACTTGTTTTTCTCACAAACGTTAAAAAACTTTAACTCTGATTACAAAGAGGGGTTCGATATTACACAATAGTCACAATAGTTCCTTCAAAGCTGAAGGCACCTGTGATTCATTTACTCTTTCTAAATCTTGAAAATAGTCACTGCATGTCTACAATGAAGTAGAAAAATAAAGGGTGTGTCCTCTGCCTCCAATATAAGGTAGTGGGAAACGTTCCTGTTCGTATGTGAAATTCCTGATGTCAGAGAGCTACTCTGACTGCCATCCCTCAAACCCCGTCAGTTGCCTTGACGTCCAAAAGACCATCACAGGCAGCCGACTCGGATACTTCCGTACTGGTCTGAACTCGGCTTAGAGTTCGACTCTCCGTAAAATGTACCAACGGAGGATTCTCAATCTCAGCAGCTCCAGAGCAGATGTCAGATGTCTTCCCCCCCCCCCCCCCCCCCAAATCAACAACACTGCTCCCAGGTCAGCTCCAGAGGCAGATGTTGCTCATGGCCTGGCAGGTGGAGCTGGTCTCGGCAGGAGACAGGTAGATCTTGCCGCTGGGGCAGACGCACACCTCGAATACGGCCTGCTCCTGGGAGGCCTGATTGGGCGACGCTGTGTAGACGCCGAGCGGGAGACTACCCAGCTGAATGGTTTTGGCATCTAAAAGTATCTGTGAGATAAAAGATCAGAGACATGCTGGAAGTCCGTCAAATAACATCGCTCAAGGTGCTTTTTAATCATCAGGTTAAAATGTATAATTTGTAAAATACTTCACTCATCAGCCTCAATTGTACTATGTTTAGCGCTGTAGAGTCTTAATCTCGTCAAAGTATTTTGTTTTAAATATACAATTTGTAAATTGTCCATTATTCCACATAAAAGAGAACGTATGTCCCATTTCACACGCCAACCCTATGGAAATAAAATACAAAATTAATTGACATTCATAACTAAAAACCTAAACGGGATACAAATAAATCAGGGCACGAAGTCGTCACTTGGCGCATCCTTTCTAATGGTCCTCACCTCTCCCTCCGTGGACTCCAGCTGTAGATCCTTTCGACCGCTGACCTTCAGCGGCCCCTGGGCGGCACTCACTTCCACCCCTCTGGGAGCCTCCATGGTCAAGGTCCGTGTTGGAGACTCCAGCCTAAAAAAAAAAAAAAGCACAAGCTAAGAGATTTAGTGCATAAAATCAATCATTTGTGCGTCTACTTTCAAGCTGTTTGCATTACTAAAACTCTGCCTTTCAGTGTGATTTAAGAGCCGCGGTTACAAGATCACTTTAAGGTTATATTGATCGTTATTCATCTCATAGTTTAGGAATATCCATCTGTAATATTTGTCAAAAACAAAAACATTAAAGCATCTTCTTGATTTCTGTTAGACTCTCGCCACATTAGCACATTGATTCTGGGTGTTAGTAATACCACCTGTGGCGTTAAAGCTGCTGTTGCTGTTTAAGTAGCTCTTCTCATTATTCTAATCCAGTAGGGCTCCTAAACAGCCCATAATTGTATCGGCTGATTTGACCGTTCAACAACACAGAGGCTAATGCAATTTTCATTTTCCTCCCGTGGAATATTTGTGTGCACAGGGAAAGATAAGTGCAAGAGCCAATCAATGTGGAATTTGTTTTCATAACCGGTGCAAATTGATTTCCTCCCCCCCCCCCCCATCTTCCCCAAATCTGTTTTCAATGAATTTTAAACGGAAGACTTTAAGGAGCCGTCTTGAAATCGCTTAAATCTCCATACCCTCTGAAAGTGACACACATTTCGGATTATGCGCTCTCGGAATAAGGAAGAAAAAAAGAAACGCAAATGAATTTCATCTGCATTTGAAAAGCTTCTTTGACTTGAAATCAGCTTTCAGTAGACACAGTTTGGAGAGGATTTGTGAAATGTAGAGGTCTGCTCTGCTCTTTTCTCTCTCCCAGATATGCTGCGATTACCTTACATAATCACGACATGTTGATTACCTATGTCTTATTATTTTCTTGTTTTAGTTTTAACTCAATTCACAATATTCTGTTCTTGTGGATAAGCGACAAAAACAAACGATATGTTTAACTTTACAATTAGTGACAGCATTTCAAATAAAAGCCGGTTCTACTCCACTGTTTTCGACTTAGCTTGGCATTTGACGCCATCAGTGAAAACCACACTGTAGCACAACCAATGATAGATTCGTATTGTAGATACGGCTGTTGACACTAGAGTAAAAACAACGATATAATTGTTAGTTGCAGCCCTAATGGAGAGGACGCTCTAAAATGACATTTGAAAGTGTGATACGGTCCACTTTAGCTATGTGATGCAAAAACCACATGTAGAGTTTTGACAGACCCTGGACCGTGTATGGCAATGATACATGTAGTTTATTTATACTGACAAATATAAACGAGTCCCTCCCAAACCTTAAACCAATTATTTCCAATGTATCTGTATGTAATGTTCTTTCCTCTGCAGTCCAATCATTTCTCTCACAGCCAAATAAGACCGTCACAACACCAGAGAACAACCATTTTTCTTTGCAATGGTCAAAACTAGACAAAAGAAAGAAAAAAGAACACACTCCTGCTGCACGGCATCTGAATCCCAACAAATTGGCGGTAGGAAAGTCTGACCAGAGGTAAGTGGGACCAAGAAGAGTTGTTCTGTTCTGCCTTTATCTTCTTAACCTTTTATGACCTAGCCCTATTTTTAGGCCTCTGCTCGAAAATTGCATACCCAAACTCAAAAGAGTGCATCTTTGCAAGCACAAGGTCTATTTGAATAATTTGGTGTGTTGTAATAAAGGAACACTTGTGAGATTTGTTCAGATGTGTAAATATCAGTGTATAAGTTACTGGTTAAGAGTAAATTAACATGGCACACAGCTCAAATTGAAAAGTTTCAGGTTCGCCTGAAAAAAAAGCCCCTTCATTGTTATTATTTCATTGAAATGATGCAGCCCCCAGCCTAAAACATCTCCCAAATCATAGCACATATGTGAACAGTCTCTCTGCAAAGTTTTATTTTGATAAAGTGAAGCAGACAAAATTAGAGAATTTTTAGTACAGAACGTTTAGGCGAGATTTCCAAAATGTGCATTTGGGCACCATGTGTGCCATTTGAATTTCCTCATGTACTAAACTACATATTTCACTTATAAATTACTAATGGTGTTAAATACATCCAAATGCAGCAATTTCTGGCTTTTTTTGGAAAAAAAAAATATATTATTTTATATTATATTATTTTATATTATATTTGTAAGTCTTCTGTTTCGACATCTTACTAATTACCGGTAATCCTAAAAATGAACGAACGGTGAAAAGTAACTCAAACGATACTAAAAAAGGCAGCCGAAACCAAGCTCCAGCTGTAATTAGCTGAGCGTAATCAGCTGAGCGTAATCAGCTGTGCGTAATGTAGCTGGCAGCGTGCTCCTCGGTTTTATACTTACGCCGAACAATAACTCTCACTCCCATTGGCCGACCTCCATGGTACATACCTCTCTGTATTCGTTAGAGCCAATAGAATTGAGCTAATCACTTGAAAATGAGTGACAGCACTGTTAGCCAGTCAAAATCATCAAGTCGCCGAAAATAGTGACTTGCAGGCTCTGGGGGAGAGAGCAGGTTACGCCTTCCCCTGTGAAATGACCCCCTCCGAAGGAAAGGTGTGTCTCTGTTGCTAGACAGGAAGTCCATTGAACCTTTTCCGGAGAAAAAATGCGGGGATATTCAATTTTTCGTCTTCAAAACGTCAAAAGTGAGTCATATTTATGATCATAAAGCGATAATGTGATTTGTGTTGCTGGTGTCTGTTGGCTCATATCTCAGCGATAGTATGACGGAGAGAAATGTTACGGTTATGACCGTAACCGTTGTGTTCGTGGCGTGCTTTCTGCTATCTCGCTTTGTTTGTGAGCATCAAGCTATGATTGCTAAGTCCGGAAATGTCCCGAGTGTGTACACTCCTGGCGAAATATGAATATGGTATTGTAGTTATGCTAAGTTTGAGTACTGAGTTGTGTTTGGAGTATGTTCAAATGTCTTTTAAACGATTTTATCCCAGGTTTCTGACGTTTCACGTGGTATGCGACATCATTATTAATTGTGTTCACTGGTCCAAATATGACACAAATTACCAGGTGTCTAGGGTCCCCTTATTAGGGGACCCTCGTCACAAATAGGAACCTGTCACTCTTGTGTGGACACAGCTACAAACAGAAACTGTCCTGAAAGCTGCTTGGATCAACCGGGGGGGTACGCGGCTTTTAAACAGACTTCTAAATCTGAAGAGGAGCGCTCTAGTAGCCGAGAGATGTAGAGGAAACAAAATACAAAATGACAAGCTGTTTTCCTGCTCTCTGATGCTGGGCCTAGACATGTACCATGTGATGTCTGCACTGGAGGAAAGCAGAGAGCCTTCAAATCCGGTCTGGTCTGCCTTTGCTTCTTAATGTCAGACTTGTCTCACTACAGATTCCTATGTGCTTTTTAAGCAGCAGCCATCAAAAAAAAAAAACAGAAGTTTTGTCCCGACACGGCTGAGATCTGGAGAGTTTTTGTCACATTGAGCAGACGTCCATCTACCATCCGTCTTCCATACATGTCAAGGGAATAGACGAACTATCTGAATGTGAACAAAGATGACAGAAGGATCACAGTGAAATGTTCAGTGGTACTAGAAAAACAGCTTCACCGAGAGAAATATCACATCGGGAATGAGACACAAAATGATCCGATATTAACAGAAATATTTTCATATTTAGGGCTGCAATTTCTGGTTGGAGGGTGCTACTGTTATCAGACTGAGTGGGCAGCTAGCTCGGGAGTCATAATATGAATCATCGGAGCCAAATTTCACGCGATTGACCGTCTTGATTTATGTCCTTGAACTCAGCACCAGAGGGTATTTTTTGAGAGTGAAACCAAATTACAGAGATCACCGTCAGGTGAGAGCAGGACATGACAAACGGACATCTCTCCTGCAGGACTATATCCACTTTATAACGCCACTGCCCTTGTTTTGGAGACCTCAACACCAAGGCCTCTGCTCTTGATGGCTCCTCAGCACAAGTGCAATTATTCATAAGTCACACAAACAAAGTGACATTAACTCAAACCACTCAACTGTTAAGCTTCAGCACTACTGCCTCTGGACAACAAGAAGCGCACTGAATTTTCAAAGTTAAGTCAATTATTTGATTGTCATAAAAACAACCATAAGCAATCATTTTGGAAGCATCAACGTTGTGTAACCCACATTATTTGTGAGCTTAAATTTCCTAAATTACTTTTATTTGTCGACTCATTTAATCCATGTAATGTACTTTGTTCTATTCTGAAATAAATGTGAACACAAATACAGGAAGCAAATCTAACTCAAATTATACATTTCAGACTGTTTTCATATGCAAATATGGATAAAATCCTGTAAACGTATTGACGATGAAGTGCACAAGGATAGTTGAAATAGATGCCAATGGAATCATCATCGTCAGTATATTCGATTATTCAGAAGCAGCATGATGAGGACAAGTGAAGACAAACCTGAGCGCTAGCGTACACAGATAAAGCGGCGAGAAGAACAGGCGCTTCAAAGAAAAGTGAGATCTCAAGTGGATTTCTTTGATTAAGTCTCTGCTCTAGTTTTCTCCCAGATTACCGTTGGCTCGCAGAGAACTAAAACACGGCGCAAAGAGAATGGGATTTCTTTAAAAGAGGTGAAGAAGGGCAACATGGACGCGAGTATCGTCATCATCTAGAGAGGTGTGCCAACAGGTGGCGACTTTGTCTCTTTCAGGTTGGTGGTGAGGTGAGTAAACAATGACTGAAAAGTGCCCAAGTCACATGTGTAAACAATGCACGTTCCACTTCGAACACAGATGTCGAAGATATGAAAAAGCATTATGCGTTATAAAAAGCATAATCAAAGTCTTAAATGAGCTGTTCTGAGTGCAATATAGCAAAGTGGAAAAAAGAAAAATAATTATAAAAAAGACTCGATTTTCACAATAGCAGTTTTTATTTTAGTCATTTTATATGATACTGCCACCCTAATTCATATTGGATGATAAATCAGATTGACACACGTGTGATCAATCACCAGGGCACTGCAGGTCATAATTTACGGTCTGGCTTGACGATGAAAAAGTGCCGCTTTGGTGACATTAAAAGGAACAAGGGCGGGGAGGGGGAGTTCTCACAGATGGCGATGATTTTCCGCTCCATGATGGCGACTGAATCTTTGTGTCAAACCAAATTAAATAGGGTTACAGATTAATCTGCAGGCAGAGTCACTGGCATGTGCTCTCCAGTATAAACTGGCCTAACTGACTGCAGTAAAAGCAAGACTGTTCAATGGTTTTCTCAGTTAGCTTCTCACAACAAGCGACGGGGTCACGAATGCACAATTATTATTTTCCCCTTTGATTATTGCTTATTTCGGCAAGAATATTTCATCTCGTACAGAGTTAGTTAGCTTTAATGACATCAAAATGAGAAAAATGTAATTCTTAAAGTGGAATCTTTATTACTTATTACCATTTGATGATTACCGGTAGATAATAACATGTGGCAGGTTCTACGGGATAGCCTACATGTGGTTCTGCCAAAGTTATTGAATATTATTGAAACACATGGAACAGGTTTACTGATATGCCTCTGCAGTAATGGCAATTCCTCTGTAAACAGACGCTAAGAAAAAGGAAAACCATCATAGAAATGTTCTTCGGCTCGTCATTAATAGCCCACACAATTCTGTTTGTTACATTTGGGTTTTTTTAATGGCTGTAATTCTTTTACATGGTTTTTGGAAAATAAATTGGTTTTAGATAAAAGGGGCATTCATTTAAAGCCCTGGCAGTACGGCTTGTACATCTGCTTGTTTGAAAATAGTTCAGTAATTTGTTCGTGAAGGAACCAATTTGAAATTGTCTGAAGAAAGGATTTTTGAAAATGTATTAAATTAAACCACTCAAACAGAATGCAACGTTAACAACGCATACATTTAATAGCTTCGACAAAATATGGATTCAAATCGAAGAAAACGGGAATGCCAATGAAGTCTGCTGTTCGGTTTCCTCTCGTTAAGATTTTTGCCACATTGCAGATGGTCACCCCTCAGCTGAGCCTGTATGTGTATGTGTGTGTGTGTGAGTCCTGTGTGTGTGTGTGTGTGTGTGTGTGGGTCTGTGTGTGTCTGCTTTAAAGTGAACCACATCAGTATTCCTCTCACTCAGGAGGAATTAGATGCAAGAACACTGCTTTTTCTGCCAACTTTGATCCCCAGCCCTCCCTTCAGGACCAGTAAGGTGGACAACAAACCACACTCGTTACAGCTCGTTAATGGGCCGACTCAGGGCTCAGAGCCTCGGGCGGAGTGCAGTGGGTATCGCATGCTCGGGAGTGTTGCGTACGAGTTTAATACGCATCTCAACCTTGTCCATGCTTTAATCAATCCCTGACTGCAATAGAGAATAACCCCTCACCCCTCGGCTGTGAAATTAAAACGATGGTCAAGTCTAGTTTTAAAATGTGTGCGTTAACGAGCCGACCAGTAGACGCTTGAGTTTACAAGAGGGTGCTTGAAAATAATTATACTCGTGAATAATGGTTACTGCCACGTTTTCTTTCAGTACAGGCATCGACTTTGAAATGCCACGGAACATTTATCATCATTATTTAAATATCTTCATTTTAATTGAACAGGATATGAACATGTGACATTAAGCTTTAATGAACTTCTGTTAAGTCAATGAGCATGAACTTACTTCAGGTCTTCAGAAGCCCTCGCCTGGATCAGGGGAGTTTCAACTGAATGTCCAAACACGGCGCCTTCCAAGCCTAAAAAGAATGTATAATTTTATAATTCATAAAATGAAAGCCAAGCATGCGTTTACTTCGGCTTGGTATTCAACCTCAATGCTTGGCACCCACTAAAAAAAGGCATCTACAGTGCAGTACAAGAAACTATCCTAGGGCGCTGGTTAGTTTAATCTGGTGTAAAAGCCGTCAATCAAACCTTTGTATGGACCAAATAACCAAGACTGAGACCCGTTCCCTCCTTCAAGCCGGCTCTGGTTTCCTTTGAAATGCTTTTGTTCGGTCATTTCGGACAGATTTCTCACACATCAGACGATTATAAGCACATTTACCTGTGACAGTGAACTTGTGCGTCGTCATGACGACCGCCTCCTCATTTGCAGTGAACAGCAGTTGGCCTCCGTCTTTACTTCGTACCTCCAGCCTCTGGCACTGGGCCTCCACGGCCTCCGGTCCTGCAGAGCGGGAGACATCCAGGTTGGCGCTTTTGGGCTTTCACCACCATAACACTAGAAACACTGATTACACCCAAGTGAGGTGCTGGAAGTTTGATAATTAAAACCCATTAAAAGAACAGATTTCCACCTAAAAAGTTTTATAGTCTGCAATGCCAACAATAATGTTCTTTTTGTAAATGGGCCTGTCAAATAAAGGTTGCCTTATGGCTTTGCAAATCAGCTTTGGGAAACTATGTTTGGGCATGTAAGACTATTAGCAATCTGAAATACTGTGTAGAGTGCTTGCACTGCAAATGAAAGGCGCCTAACAAAGCTGGATCAGCCATGCTTTTACAATGGATGAAGACAAATGAGTAATCTGGTGAGGAATATTAATTATTGTTCTCCAGACTTTGGTGTTTTTCCAGATGTGAATGCAGAAACTTTTAACGTCTGCCTGTCTCGCGCTGCCATTAATCCACGGGCTGCGGCAGCGGCGGCTGGGGAATTTAATTACTCGCCAGGTTTCGTCTAATTTCAGACAAAATGCACTTTCTACAAAAGCAGCCACTCATTTTCGGAGGAAGGTCAAGCGTGACCGAAAAGTGTCATATCACAAGTCTTGTCAAATCAGTCTCAACTCTCAGCTCACGTTGGCCGATAGCTATTAATGCTAATAAGCAGGTCATATGCTTTCCAGTGGTCATTAATCACGTAAATGACTTTGGTAATTTGGACTGACTGATGGTTGAAAGAGATAATAAGAAGAAGAATCCATTGCCCTTTCAATAAGAGCCTCAAAGGTTAGCATCTGGGAGACACTACAGTCGTTTCTGATGGCACAGAGACCATTAAAGAGAATTTAAAGCTTAATTGTTCCGCTGATCTTGATTAAAGTCATTAACAAAATGAGACCGATCAGGCAATTTACAGTCAGAGCTGGATTAATCTAAGATCACTTTGTACATACAGAGAGAGAGAGAGATAAAGGCTGAACCAAAGTGTAAAATAATACCCTGACAATTACATGACATTAAATGAAACAAAGGCAAAAAGAAAAACTACCTTCAGGCCACACCTCCGACAGTGATGTCACAGCAGGTGTTTCCCCATCAGCTGTCGTAGGCAAGTGGCGACTTGTGATCTCAAATAAAACGGCTTCCAACTGGACCATGTGTACGGCGGCCGTAAGTGGAGACTCACCCACTGTGAGCTGACCGGTCAGCTGGCCGCGGTCGTTTCTGGCGTTCAGCGTTACATTCTTTTCTGACCGCAAGACCAACAAGCTATCCTAGGGGAAGCGTGGAGAGAGAGACCGAAAGAGGGGGAGAGAGAGAGAAGAGAAAAGAAATACGTTAGATTAGGATCTTAACTACGTTTAGCAGTAGGGGAAATATTAGCTTAATGAATTTTCTCATTAATTAAGATCTACTAATCACTACAACTCCACTGTACACACCATACTAGCAGTGTTTATGTACATTATTACTGTCTCCCAAAAGAACAGAAGCCACTGTGAAACATTAGCATTGAGATAACGGTTATGCCACAATGCAATCTACCAGGTTTAATGGACTTTATGCGCTCCTTAAAATAAGCAGATTAATAAATTGTAGCACATTATCTCAAGCTAGTGTGGTGTGCGTTCGGTTGATTTTCATTCCCTCCTCGCTCCTTCCCAATATAAATGTGCGTCATGAAAAGGAGTTCTCCGGGCAGCACGGCCTCGTGAAGGAATTTCAGTTCTTGATTGGAAGCACCCCTTTAAAGATTTCGGTCTTAAAACTGTTTCCTGAGGGCCGAGACTGGGTGCTCTGAACACGTATTTGAGATCACATAAAAAGGCTTTCTAGCCACTGCGCCCTGTGGAGGAAGGTCAAGTGCAGATCAGAATGAATGCACGTAAATGGAGCCCGTTGTAGGTCCGTCTGCCTGAAAGATTACTGTGGCTGCTGTAAGGAAACGGATGCTTCCCTGCACACAATGAACAGCAGCAGCATGGCACACTGCTTCGATGAACTGGCCTAAAAAGCAACCTCGCATGATGGCACTACCTTCCTGTGAGCGATAAAGCGCAGACTTTTAAAGCACAGATAAAGAGCTCTGCTCAGGATTTAAACATAATCCTAACCAAATATTTGCATAAATATATTTGAATTTTAATTATTTTTGATTGTGCTAGAGGCTAATTTGCATACCGAGCTGAACAAATACATATAATTAATTTTTTTAAATCGTCGAGTTGAAAGGCACGCTTATTAAGTCTTCATTTTCCCATCCAAATATCAAATATTGCAGACGGGCTCTTTCTATGCAGGGCACAGGCTGGTTTGGAACATGTTTTCTGGGATACTTGTATTTCAATGTAATGCTGTAGCAAGCTTGGATGTTCAGGTCTCTGGGGCGCTGCTGCAAGAAAGCTTTGATTTTAAACAGACCGTTAAACATGTGGATGTCTTTAGCCCTCATCTGCAGACTGCTTACAATCATGCATCGCCAATGCAAGCAGGGGAGACTCTGAGGGAGAAGTTTCAAGATATACCTGCATCTGATGCTATTTATAGATCAGTCAGGGTCTCCGGAGACAATAAGGAGAGCCAACAGTCTGAACAGCAGAGATTTGATTAACTGTATCTGGGCACTGTGTTGCCTCAAACAACATTGTTTCTCAGACGGAGGCCGAGTGTCTAATTCAAGGCAAAGATGCAATTTTAAAGCTCCAAATTGTAAGGGCTTTATACATTTCGTTTTTTTTAAATAAAACAATTGTTCGGCAGCTGTCAAATTTGACCTCGACAGAACCATCACGAATGAGGTGAGAAGCAACAACGCTACAAGAAGCCCTTGCCGGAGAGGGTCAGGAATTCTGGGAGAATTCTGGAGACCCGTATGTGGAGAAGTTGGATCTTCTGCACTTTGCTGGCCTTCTGCCGCCATTCATGTCCACCTGCTGTCTGCATGGCCTTTAACTGTGTGCAATCAAATCAAAGGCCAAACAGGCTGCAGGCTAAACACACTACAGCAGCTGGGTTTGTTTCTCTAAACACATTCAAGGAGAGAGGAGGAACTAGTCACTGAAACCTGCTCCTGCAGTTCTTACAACTGTGATTGAAATTCACTGGAATAGATATGTTGTTTTTAGTGTTTTGTAAATGAATAGAAGTGGACTGGCCTCTCTGCTAACTTGACCTCTGTCCTCAAGTAGCAGCAGACATTATTATGCTGATGCGTGCATACAACAGGAGCTATTCTAAGTCAAATCCCAGGACTTGTTTCCTTTGTGCATTCCCTTCAGGTGTTTTGCAGAAAATCTACCTGAAATCAAAAATGCATTAGCTCAACAAGATAAAATGGGAATTTTGCACAAAAAAAAAAAGAGAGAATTATCCTGAATAATTTATCTTCCATTAAACTTTCAAAAGATGGAAAGCTTCCAAAAGTAAGAGAAACAGAAAATTGCATCAGCAGCCTAGCTTGTTGTAACATATCCTGTCGGACACAAAAGAAAAAAATATATATTTCATAGAATGTCAATAAACGGCCATTCCCCCGGCACCGACTGAAACCAACGTGTTCTGCCTGTGGCTGCAACAGCCACACTTCAGGCTCACAGACGACACATTTGTCTTCGACCAGGTATTCAGTCGAAGTTTGTGTGACGGACGTGAAAGGAAAGAGATGCCGGCTCAAACAATTAGCTCCACAAACACTGGAAATCATGAACGCAATCGAGCAAGTGTGAGAGATTTGAAAAAGTATGAAATTACAGCCACTTTGTTGTGAAAGTTCAAGCGTCGAACTGATTTCATCTGCTTGGAATCAAAGTAGTTTTGTGGCTTTCACACGTGTTTTCCCCAGGGGGAGGGAGAACAGAATCTACTAAATATTCCATTCATCCATCCGCCTGTCAGACTCAACAGACAACTCAGCGGACTGAAAGCGGCTGCAAAAAGGAGGCCAACATAGGTTGTGATCGAACAGTCAAAAAAAATGACGACCTGTCTTTTTCCAACCTCTTTTCCTTGACCTCAAAGGAAAACTTCACAAGGCCAAGAAAGATGTGACGGAAAATTCGTGAGGATAAATAAAAAAAAGAAAAGATTCCTGTCGCAAACAGAATCACATCTCCAAAGAAAGACGTTTTCAACGTATCCATGGAGCACAATCAAACAGCGACGGCAGAATAGTGAGGCGATTTAAATGCGGCCGCCGCGAGGAATTGTGGGATGTCATTATCTCCTTTCCTTTGGTAAAGGAGGATCCAGTGTTCCCTTTGGTAAAAACGATAAGAAAGAAACCATTGAAGCACATTTCTTAAGCATTTATAGAATTCAAAGAGCTTATCATGGCTGCCACTTCATAATTTCTGATCATTTCACACTCGGGCGCCTTCCTCAGCAAAAAAGAAAAAACGATTCGACCCGAGCCATATTCACACATATTAAAAACAATCATACTTTTGAGTGTCTGTAGTCCAAGTTACACTTCAAGCAGGAGTGGCCCGCAAGGTCAGATGTCAAAGCAACAATGGGGCTCGAATTTTCAAGTCTTTTCACCTGCCAGAGTCGCATTGTTACCAAATCAGAAGTCTGGAGAGGCGGTTCTGACCGCCTGGGTTCATACACTGCAGAGCAGGCAGGCAAAGTGAAGCATCAACACTAATATGCACACTAATACTGCATTTTGTTCTGGAGTCTGCACTTTGCCACCACAATGTGAAAGGTACAGCGTGAGATACATTATATAACCCGGTATACAGTCTGTATAATGGCATGGCTGGGTGACAGATTGTATTTCATTCATTTTAGTTCTTGACTTTTGGCTTTTAACCACTTGGTGCAGACCAATATTTACACTCATTTTAAGTCTGTTTCAGTTTCCTCCAACTCCCAAGGGAATGAGATGGCTCTTTAGCTGCTAAATGCGCAATTATGTTCACCGGCGAGTCGAACTTTGTCCGTCTTGCTGTTCAGTGCTCGGCATGCAGCATACATTCTGTAGAGTTTATTTGCTGGTGTTGCCAACTAAGCTGAAGAAGACGGTGACCGTGAATCAAAGCAGTAAAGTAATGTGCTGTAAAACTTAAACGATTAGCTGCATGATGCTAAAGTAGAGTTGAGGGGAACCGCAGGGTTGGGTACAAAATGCAAAAACGATCTGTAATCCACGATATTACTGCGAATGGCTTAGAAAAGTGTTTGCACAGCTCCCGAAAAACCCATTTGCTGTACTGAATGCATTTCTTTGTTTTGTTTTTACTTGGCAGGGATTGCATTCAACGTAAAGCGCTTGTGCAAAGATACCAGCTCTCATTTCACAAAATGCTACCGAGAGCGCTCATTCAAGGGGCTGCTTCGCCTGTTATTTGCTGCCAGCTATCAAAGTTCCTGCCAACAACACTGAGGGAGTTATTTCCACTTGGTATTCACAGATTATGGCTTCAGTCACTGCAGACGATTCAAAGCACCGATTGATCCAGGGAAGTCAAACTAAAGCTACTTTGAGTTCAGCCTTGACAGCAGCTTGGACTCCGTGAACATGTAAAAAAAAAATACTAATAAAATACTATATTTAACTTCTGGGGTTCACTGCCGTTCGTGGTAATGACTTATTGATCAGAGGTGGTTATCTGACTGGACAACAGCACTGTGCACTGTGGTGTAAACTCATTGGATAACCATAATCCCCGCTCTCGCAGTGCTTGACATATTTTCTCAGGTAAGAAATATCGAGTGACCCACAGATTTCTGTCCCGCAAATATCTCTGGCGCCGGTAGATAAGGGGGCCACTGCACAGCCCGTCTGTAAAACAAGACAGTAAAAATGTCTGCAGCTGGTATTGCACCGGAGAATGAAATATTGGCTTTGGCCTTGAGGTGTTTGCTATTGCTAAGCACATGACTGTTGTGTTTAAAAATCAACATTTAGCTCCAACTACAAGATCAAAGAGCACGAGGGGGCAATTTCATGTTGTTTCTCAATCTGCTGTGGCAAATTGTACCGACGATCGAGTCACTTCCTCCATTGGCGTCCCTCAAAAATCAAATTTACACGGAACCCCAGCTTCCAGTGCTTGAAATTGCTTTCTGCAGCATGCCTAATCACTGAAGAAGAGGATGATCCAACGGAGCGTCTGTGATTCGTGTGGGAGAAGAACATTTGGATCAACTTTGCACTGGAGCTGTGTTGGTTAATCTACTGAACATCAAAGAGGAGGAGAAGGAGGGAGAAAGTGGAAGAGGGGAATTTATCATGTGGGTTTGATTGGAAATCCAGCGGGGGGGACTCTGGTCCCTCAGTAATAGTCTGTAATCTCCTGTAGGTTTGTATGTGGCTTGAGAGGAGCCGAGAGGCAGCCTATTACCCATCTCCTGCTGATGGGAGGCCCTGATAGTGCACTGTTGGAGGATGACAGGAAATGAGGAAATGAGGAGGAGGAGGAGGAGGAGGAGAGGAGCACAGGACAGAGAGAGAGAGAGAGAGAGTGTAATCTCTCCTATCCAAGCACAAATATAAGGCAACATCAAAGTATCGTCAAGTCAGAGCTCCGAGGGAAGCTTCCCTTTGTTGCAAATTAATTGATCATAACTTCAACATTGCGAGATCAATACCTTGTCTGCAGCTTTGGAGAGATCTTTCCATGCGAGAGATTTTCACATGCCTTTCAGCCGATGGTAGTTAATCCTTGTTTGTCAGTGCCGCAAAGTATTAACCTACAGGCAAGTTTCAGTTGTTGAGAGGTGCAAAGGAGGCAACTTACCCTCCTGGACTGGATCTCGTGCACGTAGAGAGGCAGGAGAAACTCAGAGATTCCCTCCAGGCGGATCCCATCCTGCTTCAACTGAAGGTTTCCCATTCCATCCTGCAACATGATCATGATAGTCAGTGTTGTGATGATTTTCCTAAATTTATTTAAAAGAAAAAGGGTTACAGCTTCTCAAATGCATAACACATTGAATCCCGCCGCTGCCGAACTGCATTAGGAAGAGCAGTAGCGGCAGCGCGCCAGACGGGGCTGGTAGACAGGCAGCAGCGTTGAGCGACAGGCAAGAAGTAGGACATGACACCGAGGTGACACCGCCACAGACACTCGGCGGCGTCGGGGTGACAGGCTGCATGCAGTGGGAGGCTGAGTGAGGAGAACCCGGCTAATGTGGCAGGGAATGTTGAGAATATTCACGGAAATGACAAAAGAATCCGATTCGTGCTCATGCAGAGTTACGTTAGCCGATTGTGGAAACAGAGTTTTATAATGACATTGGCGAGAAGACTGTATTTAACATGGATTGATCATGTCTGCCTGATCAGGTTAGCATCGGCCCTGTTAGCTACCTGGTGGATCAAATCGTTGCATTTTTCATTTAGCCACTTTGTATGTACGCTCACTGCTTTTATAGTGCTCGTGAAATAAATAAATTAATAAATATTTACGTATGTATGTATGGGTAGATAACAGGGTTTAGAGTAGTTCAGTAGAAAAACATTTTTTTTTAAATACATTTCTGAAAGTTGTGATTTGATTTAGAATCTTAGAAGATAAAAATCTTCATTCTTACAGGAATCATTTCGCCCCCCCACCCCTATTGTAGATAGATAGTAGTAGACAAAGCTATACCTTGCCACACCACAATGAGCAAAGTAAAGTTTGACAGCAGCTTTGTTCGGATCCGAGTGAACAGATGGGCACTGTGGGATGCGTTGAAAGAGTCCATCGTGCTAGCTGCACAAATGGATTGAGATCATAAATTATAGAGTGAAGAGAAACTCCATCATACATGGTCGAGAGCCAGGATTGGGGACAGACGGGAGGACAAAGTCAGAAGAGCAGAGGAGGTGGGTGGGGAGAGTGGAGTTATTTGTACTCTATGTCAGCAGCCAGACGTTAAAGTCCCTCCTGTGCTGAAGTGGAGGCGATGTGGTGGGTGTGCCGAGTTCAGCACACGCTGCAGTCAGCCAGACGAGTAGGAGGGAGGCGGGACAAACAGGAGGGCGTTACAACAGTCCGGTCGGGACGTGCCGAAGGCCTGAGGACGAGTTCCTCAGCATCAGTGAAATTAAATGAACAAATGAAGTCACCCCGGTGTCCTCAACAAGCAGACAGAGGATGTTTTGTGAATGACGTGGATCTGCCTCCTCACATCTGAGCTTTACAAGGCTTCTGTATGCTACGTTTTGATGCAGTGCAGAGGAGGCGAGGTGTCAAAGATGGTGCAAATACTTGACACTTAGTCCAGTCAAAACTCAACAGACCATGTGACTTGACTAAGTGAAGTCAAGAACGAATGAGTCGCACATCCAGGGGGCACAAAAACAATAACTGATAATGGATGGAGCGCGTTTGGTTTTTGAGCAGGAATTAGCAGTGAAGTCGGCATTTTGAGCACATAAAAAGGCATTTCATGTTTATTAATGTGCTTACTGTTAATTATTTTTGTCTTTTCCGCGACATCTCAAAGTCCTCGGAACACATTTCCGCACCTTTTGGAGGACATTACAAATTTGGGAATTTGTACAGTGTGGAGCATTATTGGTTTCCTCACCAAAAAGCCAATGGGATTTTTTTCATTGAATTCAAAATATTACAGAAAATAAAGTAAACCCCTTTTATGATTTTTTTTTTTAAGCATAAATGCAACCACCACAAGTAAAAAGCTAAAATGAGGGAATAAATGAACGACACTAAGGTCACGTGAGTGTACACAACAAGGCTGTAAAGGGGGAATAGTCAGCATGATGACGTTTTATAGTCTCATTTAGCCATTTGTTAGTGTTTTAAGTCACTTAATTCATTCATAAGAGGGGTATCTACCGACGTGATTTATGTTGTTGAACAATGTTTAGGTCTCTTAAGCTTGTGGTAACCACAGACCATATTTCAGGCATCTCACAAAAAAAGCGTGTGATTTAAAACACTTTTCAACATAAAAGATCCGTTTACAAGATATGAGGGGTACTACTGAGTCTGCAACAACAGTTGTGTAATGTCTTTAGTGGGCTCTCTAAAGTCAAAGTAAATAACCCTGGAGACTACTGGGCATTAGTGTTAATATTGGATTTCATTTTGAAGTAAATGCCAGCGCTGGTGCATTAGTGGCCACTCTGCCAACACTTTGTTCACATGGCTGTAGTCATTTTGTGTCAGATATCGGCGTGAACATTTTCCCCCCCACTCGGCTGCTCGGAATTGCGGTTTAAACTACACGGTGTGAACGCAACAATTTATCAACCATCTTGTAAGAGCCATTTTGTTGTTTTTGTTTATGTACAACCTCCCACCACATGGGGCGGTAGTGGCGCTGTGAGTCAGGCCACAGGTAATATAATCAGTGGGGTCATTGGGCACAGGTGTTGCTCATAGGTGGAAGCAAACAGTTTTTGACCGTGCAGATGTAACAACGGAAAGGGATATGATTTATTGGTTTAATGGCGAAATGCATAACTGGAAGAGAAAGTGGTGAACTCTGATTACGTGAGGAATAAAATACCAATATTTGAACCTGGACTAAGTTATTTATGGCACGCGTCAGAACAGGCATTACAGCAACCTAGTGACTTTTTTTATTGGGAAGCGGCGGTCACTACAATAAGTCAAAAACTGCTTCATTGAGGAGATCTCTGCTGGCGTTTGACTGCGTTCCGGGACCAGCTGGTGGAGGCTACTGATCATCTCGTCCGTTGGGCCGGAGCTGTTGGAGCGCCGGGGAGAGTCGGTGGGCCACGGAGCTGGTTGGAGCTGTTGAAGCACCAGAAGCAGTCTGTGAAGCAGCGGAGGTGGAAGAGCGCACCGGAGCTGTTTGGAGCGCACAGGAGCAGATTGGAGCTGCGGTTCTCTCACGGAGGAAATAGAACGTACGAACAACTCTATGCAGTTCAACGCCAAGGTATGTGTATCCAACAAAGGAAGGGCCAGCGTTGTAATTGTGTGCACACATGACTTTGCGCGTAAAATCCAATGCATTGGTGGTGACAGTATAAATGAACTGAGCGCGTATTCACGAAATTGAATGTGCGTAACTGACACTGGAAGAGGACCATGCCGCCGGTCCTGAACTCTTAACCTTTTATGACCTAGCCCTATTTTTAGGCCTCTGCTCGAAAATTGCATACCCATACTCAAAAGAGTGCATCTTTGCAAGCACAAGGTCTATTTGAATAATTGGTGTGTTGTAATAAAGGCACACTTATGAGATTTGTTCAGATGTGTAAATATCAGTGTATAAGTTACTGGTTAAGAGTAAATGAACATGGCACACAGCTCAAATTGAAAAGTTTCAGGTTCGCCTGAAAAAAAAGCCCCTTCATTGTTATTATTTCATTGAAATGATGCAGCCCCCAGCCTAAAACATCTCCCAAATCATAGCACATATATGTGAACAGTCTCTCTGCAAAGTTTTATTTTGATAAAGTGAAGCAGACAAAGTGAGAGAATTTTTAGTACAGAAAGTTTAGGCGAGATTTCCAAAATGTGCATTTGGGCACCATGTGTGCCATTTGAATTTCCTCATATACTAAACTACATATTTCACTTATAAATTACTAATGGTGTTAAATACATCCAAATGCAGCAATTTCTGGCTTTTTTTGGAACAAACAAATGTATATATTTTTTTATATTATTTTATATTATATTTGTAAGTCTTCTGTTTCGACATCTTACTAATTACCGGTAATCCTAAAAATGAACAAACTGTGAAAAGTAACTCAAACGATACAAAAAAAGGCAGCCAAAACCAAGCTCCAGCTGTAATCAGCTGAGCGTAATCAGCTGTGCGTAATGCAGCTGGCAGCGTGCTCCTCTGTTTTATACTTACGCCGAACAATAACTCTCGCTCCCATTGGCCGACCTCCATGGTACATACCTCGCTGTATTCGTTAGCTCCAATAGAATTGAGCTAATCACTTGAAAATGAGTGACTGCACTGTTAGCCAGTCAAAATAATCAAGTCTCCGAAAATAGTGACTTGCAGGCTCTGGGGGAGAGAGCAGGTTACGCCTTCCCCTGTGAAATGACCCCCTCCGAAGGAAAGGTGTGTCTCTGTTGCTAGACAGGAAGTCCATTGAACCTTTTCCGGAGAAAAAATGCGGGGATATTCAATTTTTCGTCTTCAAAACGTCAAAAGTGAGTCATATTTATGATCATAAAGTGATAATGTGATTTGTGTTGCTGGTGTCTGTTGGCTCATATCTCAGCGATAGTATGACTGAGAGAAATGTTACGGTTATGACCGTAACCGTTGTGTTCGTGGCGTGCTTTCTGCTATCTCGCTTTGTTTGTTAGCATCAAGCTATGATTGCTAAGTCCAGAAATGTCCCGAGTGTGTACACTCCTGGCGAAATATGAATATGGTATTGTAGTTATGCTAAGTTTGAGTACTGAGTTGTGTTTAGAGTATGTTCAAATGTCTTTTAAACGATTTTATCCCAGGTTTCTGACGTTTCACGTGGTATGCGACATCATTATTAATGTGTTCACTGGTCCAAATATGACACAAATGACCAGGTGTCTAGGGTCCCCTTATTAGGGGACCCTCGTCACAAATAGGTTAATTAACTGAGACAGAGCCTCGGGTTGAATCTGGTGTTATGGACTACACTGTAAAAAAAGCGGACTGTTAAATTGACAGAAAAAGCTCTTATGGAAAAAATTGTCAACTTGCAAAAGCAAAGACAGGACAAATTCCAAAGAGCACACAATCTCAAAGAGATACTTCCTGATTTGATGGGTGATAAAGGTTATGTAATAGAGGTAAAAGGTACATTTGAAAAATATAATGTTCTCTGTGGTGAAGCAAAAGAAATACATGAAACGTTGATGGGGTCGTTACCTGAAGAGGAGGTGGATAAGCATGAAATGTGGTATAAACTAAAAATGCTCAGTGTCAATGACTTTATTGCTGATGATAATCATAACAGATTTCCAGCAGAAGTAATTGACACAGTCACAAGAAGTTTTTACGTGGATGATCTTTTGAAAAGTTTGCCTTCTGAAGAAGATGCTACTCTAATGGTCAGGAACCTCACAGCTATCTGCAAATTGGGAGGTTTTAATCTCACCAAGTGGATCAGCAACAGTCGTGAGGTGCTATTGGTAATTCCAGAAGAACATAGATCCAAGACCTTCAAGGAGTTGGATCTTGACAGAGACAAATTGCCAGTTGAACGGGCTCTTTGACTACAATGGTGCATCGAGACGGGCACCTTCAAGTTCAAATTTAACATCTGAGAACAGCCACACACAAGACGTGGGATGTTATCTATGATCAGTTCCGTCTATGATCCTTTGGGTTTGTTAGCCCCCTTTACAATCCCAGCTAAAATGATTTTGCAGGACCTGTGTCGGTTGAAATGTGGTTGGGATGATCCAGTACCCCAATTCTTTCAACAGAAATGGAAAAAATGGTGGGACGGTCTTGAAAGAGTGGAAAGTTTCAAGGTCAGCAGATGCTTCAAACCGAAAGACTTTGGACACACAGCATCTGCTCAATTGCGTCACTTCTGATGCCAGTGAAGATGCATATGGAACAGTTGCATACGTCAGGTTGCAAAACAACAAGAACAAAGTACATGTTTCTTTCATGCTCGGCAAAGCCAGGGTGTCTCCACTAAAACAAGTGACTATCCCTCGCTTGGAACTAACAGCCGCTGCTCTTGCTGTTAAAGTGGATAAAAAGCTACAATCTGAGCTACAGCTTCCTTTGGAGAAGTCGCAATTCTGGACCGACAGTACATCAGTACTAAAATACATAAAAAATGAAGACAAAAGGTTCCAAACATTCGTTGCAAACAGAATATCAACCATTAGAGAGGCATCACACACTTCACAGTGGAGATACATTCCTACAGCAAAAAATCCAGCAGATGACGCCTCAAGGGGACTGAAAATTGAACATTTGGTTCAAAAGAGATGGATTGAAAGTCCAAAGTCTCTGTGGGAACCAGAGGATGAGTGGCCGGCTTGGATTTGGACATTGCTGAGGACCCAGAAGTTAAAAGGAACTTCACAGTAAATGCAATTGTCACTGAAGGTGATTCAAGTACCACGCATAAACTGATTACTCACTTTTCCAGTTGGAAAAGACTGAAGGTTGCAGTAGGTTGGATTCTCATGCTGAAGATGAATTTGCTGACTTTAAGTAAGAAAAGGAAGCAGCTGATTTCTGCAAATGCCAGTGGCAATGGACGTCAAATAGTGGATGTCAATTCGGAGATGCAAAAATTCAAAGCCACATTAGGACAAAGGTTGTCCGTAGATGACCTCTTCGAAGCTGAGATATCTATTGTTCGCTTCAGCCAATGGGAAAGATTTCACAACGAAATTGTTGCGCTAGCATCTGGAAAATCTAAAGTAAAAAGGACAGCACCATCTACAAACTGAACCCAAGTCATGAAGGAGGTCTTTTGAGAGTTGGAGGAAGACTAAACAAAGCTTCCATGCCTGAAGAAAGAAAACACCCACTCATTCTAGCCAAGGACCAACATATCTTGACTCTCATACTCAGTCATATTCATGAACAACTGAGCCATGGGTTTAAGACAAGGAAATATAATTGATCGATTGGATATTTTTATGAAATTGACTGTTTAAAACGGTACATTTTTTGTTTCTAATGTAATGGCTCCTTACGTAAACTTATAAATAATTGTTTTGTCTGGCGTCAGAACCAATTGGGGGCCGGTGTGTAAGAGCCATTTTGTTGTTTTTGTTTATGTACAACCTCCCACCACATGGGGCAGTAGTGGCGCTGTGAGTCAGGCCACAGGTAATATAATCAGTGGGGTCATTGGGCACAGGTGTTGCTCATAGGTGGAAGCAAACAGTTTTTGACTGTGCAGATGTAACAACGGCAAGTGTTATAATTTATTGGTTTAATGGAGAAATGCATAACTGGAAGAGAAAGTGATGAACTCTGATTATGTGAGGAATAAAATACCAATATTCAAACCTGGACTGTTATTTATGGCACGCGTCAGAACAGGCATTACAGCAACCATAGTGACTTTTTTATTGGGAAGCGGCGGTCACTACAATCTTCTTCACAAGAATAGCATTTAGCTACAAGATGAAAGATCTCGTAGCTAACTGTTAAGCTTTGGGAGAAACTTTGTCGTTAACACAGACGCCTTTGGACAGACTGTTTTGTGCGAGATGTCTCCAGCTGGGTGATCATACATGCCCCTCGCCAAAAAAAAGGTGAGATGGTGACATTTGGTGTTGTCAAGCAGCTTTTTCAGAACAGTGTTACAATCGTGACGACTTTAAAACTAGGAAACGATGCTCAGATACCAGGACGTACAAGTATGACCTATCATCCCAACAGGACGGGGTGTAGTGGCACTTCTTTTCTTATTGAGCTGCCAGAGTCCTGAGAGATGGGGAGCAGCGAAATACATTTTCTGGAACGACACCAACAGCACTGATAAGGTCTTTTACTCATGACACAGATGGATGGGAGGCAAAGGAGTAGGGGAGTCATGGCAGTAGTCTGTGGGGACGCATCGGTCACAAAGGGAGGATGCTGCCACCGCTAGTATCTTGAAGAAATGCTAAATTGTTTTTGCATTGTCTCTGGAAATGTCACAGGAGCTCGCAGCATCTGCCCGTTTGGTTTTCGTTTGAGGTTTACACATTCTGTGTCAGCCGGTCTTTGCTGCCAAGTCTTTTCTAATTCTTTATCAAATCAACATGGGACAAAGCACGCATCGGGAGATACGGTGCCTGTAATACATTTCAAATGGGTCTACGTGAATAAATTGGGGTTTGGATTAAGGTCAAAATAGAGAAATAAAAGGAAAAGCGTATACTGGATCAACATACAGTAAAATTATGAATTAATTATTGTTAGTTGACAAACTTTTCATGAACCTCGACCGTAAACCATGCAAAGTAGTAGATTGATATTTTCACATAGCCCAGTATTGAGCCAATGCTTTTTGGCATATTTTCATATATATATTTATTGTCTTGTCTTGATGTGCCCGGTATGGAAAGTACTTTCTGTAAAATGTTCTAGCCTCAAGACACATTTCAAAATTGCTCGGCGTATGGTTGTATTGTAATAAATGTTATGAAAGTGAAGAAGTCTAGCGATTAAGCATTTTTGTTGTTCGACTTTGAAGGAATTACCAAACTGATCATTACATTTCACAAATAAAGTTTCTTTGAACTGCTATCTTTTTAAAATGATGGAAACATCATTGGTGGTTAAATGCGTTAAATATAATTCTCTCTGGGTTTTCTGTTTGGGCTTCTGCAGTGCGTGTACTGTTCTTTGTCCAGCTACGCAAGCTACTGCTATTCATGCTTACAACCCAATAACTCTTGTATTAATTCCCCCAAAAATGATATTGAAACAAAACATCTCTTTTGTTCCAGTGGACTAGTTACTTTTTATTCATCTAGCAAAAATGCCAGTTACAAGCTCCAGCTTGTCAAAAGTAAGAATTTGCTGCTTTTCTATTTTTCATCAAATTGCAAATATTATTTCTTTGGGTTTTAGAAGGCTGGTGAAACTAAACGAGCAAATGGACGGCTCTAGAAGTTTGGATGAGCATTTTCAGTACTTTGGACAATTTTAAAGGCCGAACCGTTGATCGATTAATTTATAAATAACAGAGAAATTAAGTGATAATGCAAATAGTCATTAATTGCAGCCCTACCGTGGAGATTTTTCCAGTAAAGACTAGTTGTTCAGAACAGCAAGTGTAAAGTCTTTCATAAACTGGGGACAGCTTGAACAGCTGTAGTATCACAACAAACAGCAGCAGCTATGAAGCCCATTCACTCATGAATACGTTGCATACGCGCTGCACTCACCACTGAGAAGTTCATGACCTTTATGATCCAGACGGTGAGGGCCACGTTAACTATCATGGTGACCAAGAGCAGCAGCAGGAAGAAGTAGAGGCATCTCTTCCTCCAGCCGTACAGACCCACTGGGTACACGGCGTCACAGCCCGGTCGCTGGAGATGCAGGGATTGGGAGGCGAGGATGAACTGCTCCTGGGTAATCTGGAAAACAAACAGAGCAGCTTTCCCCGTTAGCCGCTTTCAAGAATATATTCACTCCGAAGCAATCGCATATCGTTAGCGGTTATTACCATGCAAGCACGACTAAAAATTACTCTGGGCTGAGGCATGGCTGGGTAATCCTACAATTATTTTAGAAAAAGTGGTGCTACTATGAAGAATTAATAGTGAGAGCAATGCATATATGCAAGCTAAGGTGAAACATCCAAGCTTGGCAATTAAATGGAGTGATACGGGGGATATTTCGATCTGTAACACACTGGGAACTGATTTATGACATTTTCTAATGAGGGTTGCAGCTTAATTTTGTTTGCAACTTTTGTAATGACATGCCCTGGAACACCGGCCCTACACACTTTTAGAAATTGAACCAGGAGCAGGGTACTTTATCAAACTCTGCCTAAAAGAAAGTGGCATTTAGGTGACTTTATTTTATTAAAAGAGAGAGCAGAGTGCTTACTCCGGTAAAAAAACATGGTGGTGTGTTTATTTCTGCTGGAGAGGGGGAATCATCAGTCAAGAAACATCGATTACAAGTTAGCCATCAGTTGAGGGATAGGCTGGCCCAAAAGTAGAAAATATATTTACAATTCTTTGTTAAGTCAATACAAGAATTCTGCAGGCAAACCTAGAAACAAATTAATTGTAGCAATTAATATAGTTTAGAGTCCTGAAAAGCAAAGCCGTTGACATTTCCATGACTTAAGAAAAGGACATCTCTAAAGTCAAGGTCCTCATGTAGGACATTTGACATAACGAGCAAATCACAGGCTGCTGCTTTGCCACTCAGTAGGAATGAAAACAGGAGGTGGATTATGGGAAAAGAGGGTCAATTTGGTGCCAGAGAAATGTTCTCCACTCCGGCTGAGTAACTAAGTGCCTGCCAGCCACTGGGAAGCTGCTACGAGCTCTGATCTGAGATCAGAGAGGATGATGCCTGTCGAGTGCGGTCATCCAGGCGAGGGCGAGCAGGAGCTGTTCTCCAGCCGATCGTGACCGCGGGCTGACAGTGTGAAACTCCCCCATCAGAGGCTGCGAGGCTGGTTGAGCCCTCAACTGTTCTGTTCAGCGGCTGATGGGATGAATTCATACTGCCTGCCATCACCCCCCCCCCCCCCCCTTACAGATAATTAAAAGAGCAAAGCACTTGCTGGTACAAACCAAGTTCAAATGTCCCGCAGCAGCAGTTTCATTATGTCCAATTGTGTCAAAGAGTTTTTTGAAAAGTTCCTCGTACTTCCAAAGAGCACTTCCAAATATTCAACTTGTCAGTATAAAACAAGTTAATTGCATGAAACACGTTGACATTTTGACACACCTGCGCACAGTTATCCCCAGTGAGACCCCAGCAGTGTAATATATGCATTACTTAGTCAGAATCCAGGCCCCACGTGCTGTATCCACACGCCGCGTGTCATTAGCATAGGGCTCTGATGGCAGGTATCATTAGATAGGGTGTGCCCCCGACAGCTCTCATTAACTGTGGCAGAACAAGCTCAGATTATTTAGCTCGCCAAGTTAAATACTCTTTTCCAAGAGGAACTAAATGACTTGACCCAGGTTTAAATAGAGGCAGAAACTGTACCCTGTGCTCCTGTTCACTCCACCAGTTCAGATATAAACTGCACTTCCCTTGCTTACAGGAAGAGCAATGCTGCAGAAAGTGTGCTTTAACGACCAGGACACCGACTCTCAGCCTGTGATGGAACAGATTATTGTTGCAATAAAGCAATATCCCTTACAAGGGTGAGCAGGTAATGCATTTTTGGTGATTACAGATCCCCAGACATTGGATTTGGTTTTGTAAAACAAGGCACAACAGTGAGCTGCATGTGGTGTATCAGCTGGTAAACAGCAGGGGCCAGAAATAGGCATATGTCCTGCAGGCTGTCCAGATGACTTCATCGTTTAGTCCAACCAACAGTACAAAACTTAAAACAATATTAATTACTTTAATGTTAAAAGTAGCAAATTCTGTGAGAAGCCGGAATCTCCCACTTTTTCCATTTGTGCTTGAAAATGCCAGTCAATTATCACATTAGATGCCAATTAATGTTGTGTTGATTAACTATTGATCACACAACCAATCGTTGCAGCTCTACTACCTGATCTATTTAGAGCTGAAACAATCGATTATGATTTTTTTTTTACAATCATATCCTGATACAATTTGCTGCCATGTGATAAAAGCTGAATATCTTTGGGTTTTGGATTGTTGGTTGAGCAAAACATGCCATTTGAATATACGACCTTGGATTTTGGGAAATTACAATTTTCTGACATGTACAAACATTTATTCATTTTATCAAGAAAATAACTGGCGACGAGACAAAGTAATTTAAAGAATACAATTAAAACTGCACTGTGCGTCTGTGCACTGAAGCCTATATTTCCAAATCTTTCCCATAATTGACAGTTCCTTGGAAGGACATGAACGATTGGGCAAACGCGAAACCAGAACACCACCAACACAGGATCATGGCCTTCAAACATGGCAGCCTCCACTACCTTACAACGTAATGCACTCTTTAAGTGACTGTTTCCTTGGATGAACAATCATGGTCACTTCTGCCAGCGGTGGCAGATGTCTCACAAATGGATGTTGTGACATTGCAGCAAATACAAATGACCCATGTCGCTGGCCTAGAAATGTCAATGATTCCAATCTGAGCAGTGATACAGCTGAGGGACAAGAGCATGATGAGAAGCTCGTACACAAAGGCTGAATACAAACTCTCAATGCAGTGTCACAGATTACTACTTTTTTGTTTTACAACTACAACTTTACCTCCAGTGAAACCATACACTAAGTACAAATAATCAGACACTAAACTCCTCACACTGAACTGGAATCTAAGAGACTCAGAGCGTAAAGACACATTTAAATAACAGACAATTAAGAAAATACATATTTTAGCCTACAGCCTGCTGGACAGATTCAGTCTATTTTCAATCCACTGTTGCTAGGAGAAACATCAGCACTTGTAATTTCTATGGCAACCCACTGTTCCCAACACTAGTGGATCCTGTGTGATTTCTTTGAAAGACTTTTAATGCATATATTACCCCGGTGGAGTCACGCCTCCTAAAGCTTGGCTATTCACAGAGCAAATGGAGTGCATAGCGGCTGGCATATTGTCAATCCGTCATCTCAGCATGCCGGTCACAGCGGACTCTCACAAACAAGCTGGACTGGACTTATCAAGATGTCCAACTGCAGCGGGTGTGAGAAACAACTTTGACTTTTCAGAAACAAAATATTGATTACAAAGCGAGGCGTGCAGGCACGTCACACCATGTTGAAATGACTCCCATTTATCAGTTCATGTAAGCTTTAGTCGGTCTGACAACTACCACTTCATATGAAAAAGCATTGTTACGCGACTGAAGGTGGTGTGTTTACTGAGTATGACCACTCCAAAACATGTTGCCCTTTTACTGTCGTAACTACAGAAACAGTCCTGATAGTAATTAGGAAATTGAAGCAGTGGTCAGTCAATGCAGGGACAGATGGACACTTTCTGTTTGCAGCTATGATGCAACTGTCTGGGGCAGCACAAGAAATAAGCATTACCCCACCTTCATTTACTCTTAAAACAATTATCAATAAACTCCCAGAATCCCATATAGTTTCAACAACTAATGAGACCTCAACAACCGAACTGCTCACCACTCATGGAGCAAAAAAATAAACTGCACTCCTGAACACGGGCTGTTGAGTCATCGCCCCATTTCCTGCATCTGTGATGCCTGCTGCCAACTGCACATGCCCCATTGTATGTCCTCATACATATTGCTAACACAATTCAGAGGTGGTTTTGTGAGATTAGGTGGAGTTTAATACTATTTTACATTGCCTTTCTAGAGCCACTAAATACAATTTAACAGTAATGTTTTCCTACTACATTTTAAGACATTACTGATTAATAATGTGTATTTAATCAGTTGCTTTTCTTCTTATAACACGGTCCTGTATCTTGCTACATACTGTATCGTTTAGGACTGTTCAGGACGGAATGGAGCTGCATGAAAGCAAAGGGCATTATTAAGTAAAACATGTTTATGTACTTGGTTAATTTTGTCAAAGACAAAATTAGTGTTTTGAGCCCCAGTGGCAGGAATTAAGCTATACTGTTTCCAACAACCACATGAATGTGCGCACAATTAGAAGTCTGAAACTAAGACTGGTTCAAAGTTCAAACGTCCAATCACAAAAGGTCTAAAGACCACTTTTCTCTGCACTCATGCAACCAAGATGAGAAAAATGTTTCCAGTCCAACAATTACTGAGTCCACGGTCCTCATCCAAAAAGGCAAAGTCTAGACAGCTATGTAGTGGTATAGTATGCTCAAGACAAATGTCAACAGATTATCACAAACAGATGCGTCTGAAATCTTCTCAAGGCTACGGATGGTTTACCACCTGGGGGGGGGGTCCTCAGAGATTTGACTACAGATGTTACAGCTGGATCCAGCCAAAGCCATCAATTACCCAGCAGTCCCCTACCCACTGCCAGCGAGCCTCATCTTCACCAATTAGCATAGAGGGTGATATTCTACATGCTGTTTTGATCAAACAGTGACGCGCTGCGGAGGCAGCAAAATGCAGCCGAGAATCCCCTAATGAAAGAAAATGAGACGTTATTAATGCGCGATGGTGTTAATCAGCAAATCGGCTGGCGCTCTCACTCAGCGGTGCCACAGGGCCGCCTCAGCTGGAGGTAAGAAAACATTTGAGATGCACTAATGACTGCAAAGCTCGTGCTCATCCATGCGTATGATCACTGCCCGATCGCTGAGGCTGCAGCAGGGAAAAGGGACGGACGCAATAACGCTACAAGTCTGTCATACAGTATCAAAGCACCTATTCATTCTGGTTCTGCTGGCTTTTTTTAAGTTTGATAGAAAGCCCAATCAAAGAGACGGAGAAGGCCCGTATGCACGACTAACTTGGAAAACCAATTACACTTCTCATACGTGCTGCTCAAAGCATTGATGGACCCATTTCACCATTTTGTTGATGAGACAATCAAGCATGTGAGTGAGGGTGCTGCTGTCAATAGTCGCTCCACTTAGATGTGAAATCCAATTGTTTTGCGGCTCCATCGTCTATGGTAGAGTTACAATAGCAGCCATCAATGGCTTCTTCTTCTTCTGCAGTGTGGCTGCCCTTTATGGATGGGTGACGGAAACACTTCCTTCGGCAGAAAGCAACAAAAGGTAAGCCCACAAGCAAGCACCAGACCGGCAGGGATCAAAGATCTCAGATGAATCCGGCGCGCAAGGAAAGGTCGCAGCTGTTCAATCAGAACATGCAGCCAACAAGGCTGAACATCACAGACTGTTGGCAGAGGGGTTTCCAGAGAGAATTTCTTTTTGCCGTTACATGCTTTTGATGACACTTTGACAAAACACAGAAGTGTGCAACAAAACATCCCTGGCATCTCCGGCCTTTGCGTCATTGATTGACGAGGACAGCTGGTTTTGCTAAGTCTCTAAATGTTTGCAGCTCCTTCCTCAGTATTGATGATGGCTATGTGGCAGAGGAAGGAGACGGCAAACTGCTGATGTCAACAGACAGACACTTCTCCCAGAGTGCACTAGATTTCCTTGCTCATCCCTAGCAAATTCCTGGGGAGAGCAACAGGGCCGAGTTTGGACATCACCCCCATGGGCTTCATTTGCATTCATCAGACGAAGTGCCAAACTGAGCAGCGCATCATCGACAAAAATAATACCACAAAGCCATCTTTACAAAGACCCCCCTCTGTTCTAATTACAGAAGATAGTGGAACCTTCCAGTGATTCGAAGAAGAAAAAGAAAAGCACAAACACGACAAATGAGCCGAGAGACTAAACTTGCAGACTTGTCACCAAAGTGGGAAGTGCTGGATCAGCTCAGAGTCAAGTGTGAGCAGTGAGCTATTTCTTGACCGATAAGCGTGACTTATGCCCAGAGCTGTGTGTGCGCTCGCTATGGCTCCCGCGTGCGTGCGTGCGTGCGCGCGCATGCATGTGGCGGGCCAATAGACTGGACTCGAGTGCACAGACTAACAGTAGCTCTGCTGTGCTGGGTTCCCGACACCGAGCTGCTTTTTTTTTTTTTTTTTTTTTGCACTGCAGCACGGGGACGAGATGCACACATACTGTACCCAGAGGTTATACTGCCTCCTCTGCTCGAGTGGAATGATAATGAGGAAAGCATGCCGGCAGACTATTCATAGGCTGTCACATTACGGGGAGAATGCACGGAATAACAGGTGTACGTAGCAAGAGGGAGAAACGTGAAGAGACCACTGAAAGACAGTTTACGTTCATCTTTAATTAGCAGGGGTTTCAACGGAATAATTACATGAGTGGGTGTACCTGTTGCAGAGAGGACTCGTGACAACTTGAGTTTGGACTTGCTGAATAAAACAACGTTAACTTCCCTGCTGCACGCGATGTGAACTGTCAATGATATCAAACGTGCACTTTTTTTTGCAAACCTTTGTTAGCTTACCTTAAGCGTCTCTATGTCAAGAGTAGCCGACTGCTCCATGTTTCAGTCTCATTTGTCCCACTTACATATTTCCACAAAGTTGAAACAAAGCTAACCGCAAGAAACGCAGCCTCCGGAGCGCGAGCTGTAGTTGCAATTCCTCACTCCCCATTCAGTTAAACAAATACAGTTATCCAAAGGTTTAAACAAGTCCGAATTGTTTTTTTTTTTTTATCTACACACCAACCGTACTTTGTAGATATTTCTGAGCCGTTTAATGGACCGTAACTACTGACCCCGAAGAAGCCACTAATTAACACGCGCAGGTACGGGTGCGTCCGTCCGCTGCTCTCTCTCTTTCGGGAGTTGTGGAGACGATTCGCTCTCCTTCGAAACTCAACAACCATCAAGTCAGACAGAGTTAGCAGTGGTACTTCCGGTACTTTAAAAAATAAAGATGACGAAGGCGAGCATACGCGCGCATGTATTTAATATCACTTTTTTTGAGATGTTATTGATCTGCATACCCACACAGGTGTTTCCTCCTCCACTCGGGTTGAAGGAGGACGGAGCTGCACTGTATATCAGAGACACCCTATTACATTGTACAAGTGAAAAGTACTATTATGAACATTTTACAAGAGTAAAAGTACAGCCTAGTAACAAGATGTACTCAGTCAGTGTTGCATTGTGATATCACCGGATCATCAGAATGAATAGATTGATATTAGAGGTGTTTTAACTTTGTAATTGATTTTGAACTATTTTTTTTACTGCTTCAAATCACTTCAAGTTAACCTTGATCAGTTAAAATTATATAGTTTTTTGGGGTAATATACTGCGGTGTAGTTTAATCTGTGACAATGTGTCATAATTTACAAAATCCTTGAAACTGCTTTTAAGTACAGCACTTGGGTAGATGTACTTGTTAACTTCCCACCACTGGTAATAAACCATTTTCACATTCAGTTAAACAGAATGAATAAACACTTTTAATACAAGACTATAACCAACATGTCACCTTGAAAAATAACATAGTTATGGCAGTATATCATCTCTGGTAGGCTAATGGGTTTTTGTTTTGTTGTGGTCATACACAGCAAAGTATGCATTTCATTCTGAAAACTGGGTATTGCTCAATTTCCTGTTTTATCATAGTGAACTCTCGCTGACTTGACACAATTTGAATCCCATTTAGGTGAGAACGCATTGGTTAATTTAAATATTTAAACCGAGATTATGCGGCCAGAATTCAGCTGCAACAGAGGTTTATCAGAGGGAAACGTTATCTGACTGATAATCGTTTACTTGGCTTTTGGAAGCCATAAACAGGTTATTTTGACCATCATTAGACGAAAATAAACTTCTTCCTTTTTGACTGAAGCTACCACCAAGAGACAGGGGTTATTAATATTGTAAGGATTTTCTTCCAAAAGCTCATACAGTAAAATTGATGGTAAAATAAAGGTTTATTCTGCCGCTCCATCTGTTCCCATTCACTGGCATTTGATGCACCCTGCAGGAGACATGCTGACACTGCAATAAGAGCAAATGATGTACAATATCAAAAACATAAACTGATGTAACAGCATGCCCAAGGCTTCATTCATTCATTTATTTATTGCGATAATAAGGTTAATGTGCGGGATGTAAATATATTTTTTTTGTACCGGGGGAAAAAAAAATTGAATAGAAAATGGGGAAAAAGACGGGGAAATTATTTTTGATCCATTTAGTAGTTTATTAATAGGCTATAAATGATAATACATAGGCCCTATAGCTAGATAACATGTCATATTTTCGCTTATGAATATCACGGATATGTATATAAACCAGACAAGTTGGTTATATTTTCAACGTTATCCACACATGTTCATTGCAGTGTCCTCAGAAATACAGTAGAGGGCAGCAGAGTTACAGGCTGGCTTGTTTTCAGACAAACGTAATCAACCCTGAGCGCAAACTCTGAACTAGGATTAATAATCAACTATCGACACATTTATTCATCATCGCAAGGATGTCAGACGCAAAGCAAATCATGGCACAGAAAAGGTAGAAAACTACATTTAATCGGCGTTAAGCCTTTTTTTTATTATGTCTTAATTTTAGTTCTTAGGGAATAAAAATGTCCATTTATTTTTATAATAATCTGGCATATACACCGATGGCGACACCCATATGTAGGATATGTCGAGTAGACAGTAACTAAATATCGAGATATTAATTGTTGATACAACAGCCTGGTGATGATCGATCATATTTTTGATCGCAGATTGACAGGATTTGCATGATCAGCTATCTGTTTGTTCTGCCTGTGATGATGCAGATGTTATGGTTGCATCATTGATTTTGATATTTCACATTATCTCTTGTGTGTTCTCGCAGTGCTAAAATTGCAGCTGGAGCTGTTGTGTGTGTTGAAAGCGAAATACGAGGAGATGTAACCATAGGTGAGAGTTTGCTTTTAACATCACCATGAGCGCCATTTTCCTCATCGTTTATCCCGCAGCTGTACATGCTCCAATAAGGCAAGAGCTTTTTTTTATTTTTTATTTTACAGGTGCTAGAACAGTTGTCCACCCTAAAGCACGGATCATAGCAGAGGCGGGGCCTATTATCATTGGAGAGGGTAATCTGATAGAGGAGCAGGCACTTATTATTAACAGGTACATTGTGTATTACAACACGCATTCACTATTTTAGTTATTACAGTTTTAACTTATCTTATTTGATCTGTGTTTTGTCTATAGTTATCCGGAGAATATCATGCCAGACACAGAGGGAATGGAGCCAAAAACCATGACAATTGGGACCAATAATGTGTTTGAAGTTGGATGTGGTATCCTTTGCATTGCAGATTACAATATGCATGAGTCAGACTGGCAAATTGGCAGATATTAGCAAATTGTATATTCACGGCCTATTTGAGTTCATGTCCGTTGCGAAATAAGAACAAATAATTTGCAGAAATAATATAAAGATATATTTAAGGTAACTTAGAAAGTTTTGCCAATATATAGTTTATCCACCAGAGAGCAGTGTCAAGTTTATTTCAGCTGTGAAATGTCCCTCACAATCTTGGTCACTATTAGTACTATAGACATCTACTGCAATGGACAACAGGGAGTGTTCTGTGGGGGTGTAGATAGACTTGATCGATTGTTAATTGGGACCAAAATATATCAATACTGCTATTACTACTACTAGTTTAAATTACCCTTTTAAATTATGATGTGGTGTTAGAAAAAATGAAAAGTACCCACTGTATAAATTGGGCTATAGTTTACTAGTAACTGTTTTAAAATACTAATTCATAGGTTTAAATCCTTAATGATTCTTCCACAGTCTCACAAGCTTTGAAAATTGGGGACAACAATGTGATTGAGTCTAAATGTAAGTCTCCTGTAATCACTAACTATAGAGTGTGCACCCTGAAATGAATCATGGTATATCTCTGTATCAATATATTTATATTTATTATGATAAAGTAGGTTTTCTGGATACCATAACCAGACAAGAATGTTTAAATGTTTAAAAAAAAATACAATATTGTTATGAAGCAAATTTGCAACATTGCACACAATGATCTAAATGACCCAGAGATATTAATATCTCTGCTAATATTAAATCGCAGCTGATCTTGGGAGAAACGTGATCCTGACCAGTGGCTGTATCATCGGTGCGTGCTGCCAGGTCAACACGTGTGAGGTCGTGCCGGAGAACACGGTTGTGTACGGTTCAAACTGCATCCGCCGTGTGCAGAGTGAAAAGCCACAGGTTAAGTCTCCGTCAGTGCTCGTTTATGCCTGCGAGTCACAAAGTTTCTTTGGCTTGTGTGCAGATTCGTATAACCAGGGATGGTTTTTTAAAATATATATATATATATCTTACAGTCTCAGACTCTGCAGCTCGACTTCCTCATGAAGATTCTGCCCAACTATCACCACCTGAAGAAGACGGTCAAAGGAAACAACACACCTGTGAGAAACTAAGCTGGATCCAGAGGGACTGTAGCCTATTTCCTCCAACCCAATCTGGCATCTGATGCCACACGAGGAATGACATTATTCTTCAACATGTAACAATATCTGGTTTTGCACTTGATTTTAAGATCACTATTTATGATATATCCAACATTGCAAATCTCCTGTGCCATTTTTATGTTAATCAATTCTACTCGTGTATATATATTTATAATTGGTCCAAAGAAGATACAACAATATTGCAATAAAAAAAAACGAATAAAGATTGCATTTAAGCTTGTATTCCTCTGAGTGTTGGTTTTGTTTTTCCTATCTTTGTTTACCACAAGGAGGGACTACTGAGCAACAGTTTGTTTGCCCTCTGTACTGGCTGCTCTGAAGGCTTTGTTTCAGCAGGTGATGCAAAACATCCAATTAAAATAGCATTTATTAGTCTTAAAACAAAACAAATATCTTTATTTATTAAGTATTCCTTGCTGAAAATAGTCATAAATTCTAGTTTTTGGACTAGAAATAGTCATTTGATGATTCACCATTTAAAGATCGCAATCAGCAAAAATGATTAATTAAAAGATGACTTTGGGTGTGGTAGTCGCCATCTTGGATTCAGTGTTAGCCAGTCCTGTGCTCTCCCACCAGGGGTTGCCAAATTGGTGCCGGGGCTACAGTGGGAATTCCACACAGATTATTATTGTGATTGACATGGGTGTGGTTGCAACTTGCATTTCTCCTGAAGCGTGGTGCTGAATAATGCCTGGTGCCCCCCTCCTCATCTCTGAGCCCCTCGGGTTGGTGGTCCCATCTGTGCCACAGCCTCACGGATTTGTGTGTGTGTGTGTGTGTGTGTGTGTGTGTGTGTGTGTGTGTGTGTGTGTGTGTGTGTGTGTGTGTGTGTGTGTGTGTGTGTGTGAGATAGCCAGTAGCACATCACTGCCTGAAACACCTGACATAAAAAAAAAAGTTCTGATGTCATATTTTACAGTTGTTTCCGTCAAACTCTTGCTGTTGTAAAACAAGTTCAAGGCTGCTGCTCGGTCTTCAGATTAAGGGCTTTGTGTCGTGCTCAGTGGGCACAGTACAGCAGCTCCCTGTAGGAGGCACACAGCTGGTGTCGCGCGCTGCCAATACACATTTGAACATGTCACAGTGGAGTCCCACGAGGAGTCCACATCAACCAGGGGCTAATTATTTCAGCAGTGGAGTGCAGCCGGGGCCACGTCTAGGCTCCTTTCCGTTCTCACTTCTGTTGTTTTTTTCCACCACTACTGTCGTTTTTTTTTTTTATTTTGGGGTGTTGCCAAAGCGTCAGTTTACTTTAACATGACAAGGAAGACAGATGCTGGGCACAGTTGCACGGATGTGCAGAGTGACAAGGGCCTCCTGGGTGGCAAGTGTGGCCTTTTAATCTGCCGTGGGTTTTTAAAGAGGCAAACTGGCGATGATGATAGCAACTCATGGCAGGAATTTGAGAGGAAGTTCATATGTTGTTCTATTTCTGGAGGCGGTTATTTATACCGCTCCTTTACTGTACTGTTGTGAAACTGAATTATCCAGCCGTGTACTTTTGTACATCCCAGTGGTATTTGCTTTTCTTTTCATGGGATTATCTCAACTCAATATTTGGCCTTTGCTACAATATGCAGCATTCTCTACGCAGAGTCAATCATATCTTATCGTGAACAAAGAGAGAAGCATGAGATTTCAGTTTGTAACACAGCACTGGACACTGGGGAAGTTGCTGTAGAAATGTGAGTGAAACACAAGTAAACATTTCTCCACCATGTAGAAACATATCAAACTATGACTATATATTTAAAAAGGGGGGGGGGAGCATCAGCTCTTACAGTACTCTTTGTTACACTGTTATGGTCTGTGTTTCAAGCAGCACATGCAGTTCCAGTCTGGGTGCAGTGCACCGCAGTCAGTCATGTTCAAACAGGCCACCGCTTGGTTCGAGAGGATAAAGGCTTTCTGACAGCTGACCTTTGCTTCCAGGTCCACTCCACCTTTAAAAAGTGAAATGTGACCTATAGACCGCAGTGATTTCCATTGCAATCCTACAGAAATAATTAATTTCATCACAACAGGGACCCTGGATGCCATGCCTTTTAAGCCACGGTATAGCGGCATGACTCCGTGGATGACAACGTTGGTCAGTTGGTTGCACCCCTTTGGTCCAGACTGAAATATCTCAGCAACTGTTGGATGACTTGCTGTGGAAATTGATATAGATATCCACATTTTCCCAGAGTATGAATCCTAATGACTTTGGTGATCCCCTGACTTGTCCTCCAATCCACCATTGAGTTCATATTTCTGGTTTTAAGCTCAAAGCAAACAGCAGAAAGCAAATAAACTTAGTTTTTTTTTACATACACATGCTGTTCAATAAAGATTAAAGGTGGTGGGAAATACAAAGACCTCAAGCTTTTAGTTTAACCTTTTATTGGTTGCGCTGCACAACAATAAAGACAACATAACTTTATGTACTTCCCGTAGACCTGCTTTAAGACATTTTAGGACCACTCGACGCCATTCAAAGGGAACATTATAGCCCATTACATATACCTGTGTCAACATTTGGGAATTCAAGCCGAGGAGACATACTTAGCGTGGTCTCTGCTCTCTACTCAACCCCCCCTCTGCCCGCTGAACCATGAAAGCCTATAGTACAGTCTGATGACACAGACTTGGGCCTATGTCTTGTGTCTCTGCACTTTGGCACAACCGCTGGTGTTTTCAATGATCCCCTGACCTTTCCTCTAGTGCCGCCAGCAGGTCAATGCTTTCAGTGAAATACATCAACATCTACTTGATAGAGTTGCACAAACTGTACAGTCTTCACTTGAAAGGATGGAAGGAAAAGAGAAGAACAACCCAGACAATTAAAAACAACTTCAAAAAGTGCTTTTTTATGTTACACAGAGGTTAAGTAAACAGAGCTTTGGTTGTGAAGAAGCTCCTGAAAAAGACCGATTAAAGTAAAACAAAGCACCAAGCCTCGCATGGCCAATTAGAGCGGGTCAATCTGACCACAAATTGCTCATTGGTGATCTTAGAGGAGGATCAAGGGCCACTAAGCACAAGGGAGGAACGCTGTGTATCAGTAAGTCAAAGGAATGGAATGGCCTGGCTCTAAGCCCAATGAGAGCCACTTACCCCACATCAGGGTGACGTGTGTTGCTCTGCCAAAACCAGAGCTGCTGCCAGGTCTACAGGCAGGATAGATTGTAACATTGTTCTCCATCTCTTTTTTTTCTTCTTCTTTGGTTGCTGTGGAGGAAGTTGGTAACCGTGAAGAGCAGGGGTGAGGACCTTGCTTTGATACTGAGCTGCAGGAATGCAAAGAAAACAGTGAGAGGGGGATGAGGCGAGACATCGTCGAGCCATCTGACTGCGACCGAGCAGATCGCAAGAACCGCATGGGGTCCTCCCTCGGGGATTCGCCGCTGGTCAATACATCGGCATTGTGTCATGATAGATTCTTGCTTTGGTGCTCATATCAAGCTGGCCTTTTAGCTATGAGTCAGTGATCCAGAAGATACATATTGGATAATCTGATTTGTGTCTCAATCTTCAATTCTGCCTTTGTGACAGCAGAGGCTCTTGCAATACAGTGTAATGTTTGTCATCTGGGCAGGAAAAGATACTCTTAAAGCAACAGTTTGACATTTTCGGAGATTTGCTTATTAGCTTTCTTGCAGAGGGTTCGATGAGAAGATAGATTTCCCCCTTTCATATCTGTAGCATTATGCTAAATATGGATCTATAACCAGCAGTCTGTTAGCTTAGCTTAGCATAAAGACAGTGGGAAACAGCAATCCTATGCCCAGAAGTAAAAAACAACAACAAAACCTACCAGAACCTACCTGAACAATAATGTAGGTTTTTGTACAGATTAAACAAACAAGATACCATATTGAATCAAATATAATCTAATATTCGTTTTTCTGCAAATCTACTTTGTTGTTATTATATTTGAAGACGAGACATTATTGAGAGAGAAAGGGCCTTAGGGATGGGGACTGTCTTTGGTATGAACTGATCAAATCTTCCCAGCAGGACCAGTATTAAAGTGTTTACTAGACCGTATGACTTACCAAAAACAGCTGTTGGAAAAAGGTGAGGTCATCTAATAACCAGGGTCATCTTCTTGTTCCAATACGGTTTTATAATGTGTTAATTTGTGGTCTTTAGAGGTGCTATTCATTTTTCCTTTTTTTATACTTCTGGAGAGGGGCTAGCTTATCTTCTGCTAAGCTGATCTAACTGGCTGCTGGCTGTAGCGTCATATGTAACGCGCAGACATGTGATGCATATCTTCTCATCTACCAAAAAGCCAAATTATTCCTTTCCATCATGTGACAGGAACAGGAACTTTGAAATTAAAATAACTTCCTCACCCATAGCCAACATTGTTGCATCTTCTTAAACTATAGCTGTCTCTTGATAACACCAAGATATCGTCTTGTAAGGCTGGACCGTGTCAAAGCTTGCTGACATGTTACCCAGGACATTGTGACCAGACAGTCTCCTAGCTCCCCCCCCCCTCCTGTGTGTGTGTTTTAGTGGGAGGGGGGGCCACCCTCCCTCTCCGAGCATCAGACCACACAGCTCAGCCCTGAGACCTGTCAAACACAGCTGGGGCATCTCTCCCCCCTCTCTGTCCCCCACTCAACTCCTATCCTCTCCTCCTCCTTCCTACCTCTCCTCCCCCTCCTTGCTCCCCAGACTCCGGCAGGAAGCTTTGATACAGGGGTGTTGAGCAGCAAGGGGAGCGTTTCCATTTTTATCTGCTTCGAAGGCTCCAAGACCCTCCTCCCTCTTTCCCCATCCTGAACTGCTTCTCATCAGCATAAAATAATCTGCCATGTCCCTCCTTCATTGTGTATGCTTCAGATGCAGTGTAATTGATATAGACATGATCTGGGGGGGGGGTATATTTTCCTGCTTTTTGTTGCTTTTTGAGGGTGCGAGTTCAGCAAAAATGACTCTCTCTGTTTTCTGCATGGCTGTCATGAAATGCGAGAGTCTGTCCTGTGCAATAAACGTCATAGAACATATAGTCATAGTCCCCACTGCCGGAGCTACTGTCAGCTCTTGAACTTTTCATCGCGAAACACAAAGCGAGGCAGTTGCTCAAAATAAATGTTTTGAAATGGAGGAGCGATCAAGGCGGCCTTGTCACCTGCTCGTTGCTTTTAAGGCTGTTTTGCACCCGGCACTGTAGACAATAATAGACAATAATAGGTGTGCCAGTACACTTTTGAGTGTTTGCTCATCTCCACTGTTGAGACATCACTTCATGGATCTGGCTGTTTCCCCACTCACAGGTCATAAATGAAATAGTCTCGTGGTGAGCCCACAATGGATTAGTGCAACGTGTTTTCATATACAACATCTTGAGCAACGTACAGGTGTCGTCTCCGGTACCTCTTAGGTGCACAGCCTGCCACGGTGAATCTAGACAGAAATAGGACGCGTGAGTGATGTGTGGGGAGAAAATATCATTTGCCTGAAACCACAAAACTATTCAGGGGCCTTGGAATGATAAACCGAGAGTCACGTGGAATTTATTCAACAGTCAGGTTGATAATTGTCTACCGCTCTGGAAGTCTATAAAGACGATGAATTATGCTGAGGGCTACATTTCGAGGGATTGAGACAGGGAACGAGCGAGAAAATAGTCCTGAGTGTGCAGGGTAACAACGCATCTCGTGATGCCAGATTTATGAGCTAAACTGATAGCATGTCATGCAGCTTGAAGGTTGAAGTTTAACAGTCAACAAGTTACGATACGGAAAGAATTGTGACTCTTCAAAAACATATGGAAGTAAAACTGAGCGGCAGGTTACTTTCCAAAAACAATGGTGCCTTGATTGTTCCCTAGTAGAAGAAAAACAATGAAACAACGCACTCAAAAATGACTCTTAAATTACAATACGAGTCACGTGTGGCCTGTTTCTAATCAGGGCAAACTGTATATCATGACAGGCAGTGCAGTAACCTCATAATGTATTTTATGTACTGTATTTTTCTCCTCTGCTAACAAGAATCCTAGCCAAAGGCAACACGTATTGTACCAGGTCAAGCTACTAGCTGCCTTCCATGTGCAGTCCCTGGACAACCATACGCAGAAAGTATTAAATACAATAAATAAAGAGATAAAACAGTATTAGGCAAAACAACAACCGAAAAACCAACAAAAACGATGAACTAACAGCTGCCTCAGGACCACAGACTTGGCCTCTGCATGCATTTCCTGGGAAGTTGTGGAGTAATAGCAACCTTGGGGGAAATTGAATACATGTGTGTCTTTAATTTCCAATATGTTTAGACGTTTATGTTTCACTACAAACTCAATGTTGTCACATACATAGTTTATTAGAAATAAAATGTTTTGGCCATGGACCACAACAGGTGCCTGTCGAAGGTTCGGTCGTGACCAGAAGTAATACATTTGGAGTTAACAGCGGGAAGGAATTCAGACTCAATATATTTCAGATTTACAACCTTAATGTGAACGCAATTAAAAATTGCATTAAGGTTTAACTGTTCGCTCATGATCTATAACATCCAGGCTACACCCCTTTACATAAACATAAGTAGCCTATAAGAATATTAATTAAAGCAGTTAAATAATACCACAGGAGGTAAAGAAAATGAGCATATAAGCCACGGGAGACAACCCACTGTGATAAAATCGCAGGAAATATTTCAGTGACAAAAATAGCGTTCAGCTGGTGTAAAAAAAAAAAAAAAAAGACGGTTGGTGATTGGCACCGATTGTCCAGCGTGGCTCTGAACCAGCATTTGCTAAAACTCGGCGAAGCTCGGCAGACGGTGCATCCCGCCCTTCACCCCACCCTAAACCCCTCCCTCCATCCCTCCCTCCCTCCCTCACGCGGAGATGGGGGAGAGAAGTTTGCCTCCGGCGCAGTCCACTGAACATTTACCGTCTTTCATTTGGGGAACAGCAACAAGAGCCTCCAGGAGAAGCCTTCCAGGGAATGCTGAGGAATATCTGCCTGCACAGAAACACCACGCACAGCTGACTTTGTACCCTCTTTTACAACAACAGCAACTACAACAACAAACAACAACAAAAATCCTCACTTTATATCATTGATGTCGCCTAACTAGTGGGGAAGCTCGGGTCAGTTGGACAGCGGCCGCACGCGGACTGTTGTCTTGTCGGAGGGTGCTTTATTAATTTGGCTCCCGGAGAAGAAGAATAAAAGGAAGAAGAGAAGCGAAACGGAAAGGGGGGGGGGAGAAAAAAAGAAGAAAAAGACAGTCCAAGTGAAAGTGAGAAGAGAGTCCGGCTCAGAATGAATAATAACAAAAGCGAGAAGGAAAACGAGCAGAGTGAATTCACCAACCACGAAGAGGAGGTAGGTATCCGCACGCGAGCACCTATACCTGCTGTCATGATTTTAATAGGTCGGTCCGTGACCCAGAGCGATGTCTTAATACAGCGACTCGTGTTAATGCTCAGCGTGTTTTTTTACCACCATCGCCTGCTTTGTGACCGATAGTATCAACATATCATCCCTATCATGTTTCCTCCAGATGTTTAAAAAGACTCGTCTCGTGTAGATATTTTTTTTACCTTGGAAAAGTTGCTGGTATATCATTAGAACCACTGCATGGTGCACTCATATTTATTTATTTATTTTATTTCACAAAAGGAGTACATTTATTTTGCACCATTGTGTCCCATGTTTATCCCTCTTTTTTATTATATATTATGTTAGATATATATTTTATTGTATTTATTTCTCTTTTAATTGTTGCAACTTACCTCATACTGTAGCATTGTGTCTTTTCCCTTTTAAGCACCATACATACTCACTTAAAAGTAAGGAAGGAGATGAATAGATGAATCAGTAATATGTAGTTCCTGATTAACCCTCTGGACTACATTGCAGATAATGATACGCTACCTGACAGCAGACCTAAGTGTTGGCGTATACTGGCTTACTGTACTGTGAAGCCAGACTTCACCCAACACTGAAAAGCAGCAGTGAAGGGAATTCAGTGCCAGGGAGCGAATTAGTTTTTCACTGAAGCTGAGGGAGCAATTGAAGTTCAAACAACTGCTGCTGCAACATGTACGCAATAAGTCTTTGTAACCCAGACCCACTGTATAACAGTCAAGCCAGAGTGGCCTCTCTATCAATACGACGTAATTACATCTTAACACACCAGAATGATATTGTCTGTGCAAGAAATAAATAAACATGTGAGGTAATCCACTTAGTGCCTGGTGGAAATGTATTTCCCCTCCAGTTTCTTCCTCCTTTCCTTTGCAAACATTGCACAATCTGTATCCGTGAAATCTCCTTCTCGGTAAATAATTTGTACGGGTGTTCTTTGCATGGGGTGATTTTTCTTCGGGGGCGGAAAGAATCTCTATCCAGACGACAGACTTGTTGTTTCAGAGCTCTGCGCGTCCGCATGCCAAGTGATGTAAGAAAGGTATATCGGATTATATCGGATATTTCCCTTGGAGAAATTTGATTAAGGCTCAGTGGACTGCTCGTCACTTTGTAACTGAATAGCCAAACATACGCGGCCTGATGCAACACCATATTTGGTCCACTGTTGAGGTTACTATGGATGCAGGGAGTTACTGGAGCACCACACAGACGAGGTACAGACTAGAGGCTGACTTCTTGGAAACCTGATGGAGAGTTTCAGTTTATTCACCTTGTGACCTTATGTACTCGGTACGGTGCTGCAGTAGAGGTATTTCAGAGGCTGTACACCGTGTGTACCAGCACTTCACTGTCGGGCTGCAACTAATGGTTACTGGCAACAAAGATCAAGAAAGAAACTTGTACATTGTCAGTGAATTGAATAACATTTTACTTGACACATATGATGGTCGCAAGTTCTCAGGAAAACGCAACAAAATGCAAGACGTTCAGTTAAAAGTCATATAAAACAGAGAAAAACAGCAAATCTTCACATTTTAGAAGCTTGGAGCTGCATTTTGCCTAATAAATGACTTAAAACGATTAATAGATTTCAGGGTTGAGCGATTAATCGACAAATCGTTTCATCACCAACATCTTCGCTTCAAGCAGATAGTTCCTCACCATTTCAACCAAAGAGGCCAAAACACCATTGATTTAGAGCCAAAGCAATTGGTCCATTAATCGAATGGTCGATCGATTATTGATAACAGTTTGATAATCCGTCTCGCATTTACATCTATGTTTTTCTGGCACGTGATCGACCAAACAGTTGATCGAGCGATCTCGAAAAGACTTAGCAGAGTAATCGACCGTAATCCGTCGAGAACAGTCGTGAAATAAGCGTTGGCTGCTCCAGCTCTACTTTATTTGATAAATACATCTGTGGACGAGAATCGCCGCGATGTCCAAGGACCAGACGGGAGTCGGCCCCTTGCATTGTGTAAAAAGGCAGACGGAGAAGACAGAGAGAGCGATGGCCCGAGGAGTCTAATGCTCGTGGAAATGTTTGGAAGCCGTCCAGGCAGGCGGGGACTTGAATTTACTCGGGTGCATTAATGTAAGGTTAGACAGCGTCGCTTTATCATCTGTGTAATGATGTGTGTTGCATGCAGAGAAGCAGCAGTACGTTTTTTTTTTGGGGGGGGGGGCGGTACTGTACCACACACACATTCACACAAGAGAGCAGGTATGAAAGGATGTTTGACACAAAAGAATAATGTGAATAATTTATGAGTATGACTTGCAATTTTCCCACGTGATTCATGCACATCAGAGTTTAGTCATTCTGGTCACAGAAGCAGAGCTGAGTATACGAACAATGAAACTGCTTTATGGATGATCGATTGACTAATTTGACATTTTCAACCCCTGTTTTAATTCTTTTTGCGCTGTCCCCGTCCACTGAAGTAACCATAAACTCTGATCTTATGGGAGCCAAAGTTTAACAGCCTCGCCGGTATGACTGTCACATGCTGAACTACAGCGGCATTCCCTCGCTCCTTTTTACACAGTGTAGTAGGCGACTCAATAGATCACTGATTCGCACCAGTAAAACCGCCGTAGCGGGCTCGGCTCCTCGTGCCCGCCTCATTGCTCAACCTCACACGGCACCATCGCTGGACGCTTGACGATGCTTAAATGTTTATCTTCCCGCAGAGCAGTGCTCACCAAACATGGTCTTGTTGCGGACAAGGTATGCAGGTTTCAGCCCCCAGCGGCAGCTAATCTCACGAGCTGGTTTGATAAAGCTCTATTATCAGACGTTCTGGATGCTCTCACGTACTTCGGCACTCAGCGGCCACTGATGTCGTCGAGGTGACACACAGTCTCTTCACACGGTGAACGTCCAAGATGTGTTTCCAGCAGCTGTGGGTTTCCAGGCCTTGTATGGACAAGAGACCCGGAGGGCTCTTCAGGGTACATTTGAATTCCCTAAAGATGAGATGGTTTAACAGAACAATTGCACATTTTTGTTTTGTTTGTTTTGTGAATGTTTGGAAGTATATTTAATGACTGTGGTAAGAGGAAACAATTCCAGACATGATTTTGCAGGAAGGTCAGGAAGGTAACATATTGTGAGGGAAGAAACCCAGTTCACCAAAAGTTATTTATTTTTAGTGCCAAAATGTTTAGCTGGTTGAGCAACTATACAGATAATGAAATAATTGCTCAGTAATCTTTCAAGCAAAAATGCCAAACATTCCCCATTTCCAACTAAAATGTCAGGATTTGCAGATTTTTCCCTGGTTTGTGTGATATTAAACTGAAAATCTTTAGCTTATGGACTCCCGCGCATTAATTGGCTGATTGATTGATCAATTAGGAATAATTTTCATTAGTTGCAGCCCAAATTAGAATGATCAGTTCCTAAGTCATTTATCAAGCAAAGCTTTGCTCTTTACAGGTTCACCAACAGATTGGTCAGTGCTGAAAACAATCATTTCTTCATTTCTGATGATAGTTCGGCCTGTTTTGTGTTAATAAATAGAAGTACAAAGTGAAGTACAGGTCGTGTCAGAGTTAACCGAGTCACCCGACTAAGCTTGGCCTTTGACTTCCTTTTCTATCAATTTCCCCTCAAGCTAACTGGTGTTTGTTTAAGACCTGCCCAGCCTCCTCAGCCCTGGAGGTCCACTGTCAAACCGCACCTGATATTATTATTTTTTTTGACAAATGAGTGAACACAGAGTGTCTTCTCCTGGATGCAACAGCAGGAGTTTGAAGCTCAAGAGGCATCTGTTGATTCTAGTTCTGGCCCGACCATAAACATGTAAGTGGATCTTTACAAGCGTCCAACGAGAAACAGAATATCACTCAAGCGGAGTTCAGCAAATGCGCTGAAGCTCCCTGGGGTGTAATTGGATTGTGCTTGGCCTACTCCGGGTATCCACCGGGTCCTCTTCAAATAGCAGGTCATGTGGCCAGCGTGACCTTTTCCACGAGGAGACGTAGGTGGGGAGAGCCGTGCTGGTGGAAAAGCACGGCGAGGCGGAGGGAGGCCGCGGCGGTCCGTCGCGTGTGTGTGTGTGTGTGTGTGTGTGGGGTCCGTACTCGGTGCAGGTACCTACGAAAAGGGCACGCAGATATTTTAACGCTCAGTGACATGAAACTGTATCGGAGGGGAGCTCAGAGGGTAAAGTGGCCATGATAGGGCGACAGGGACAACATACAATGAAGAGATTTAATGTTGATTGAAGACTATAAAGTGAAATTCCAAAAATAGATATCCCGTGAAGTATAAGTATACCCAGTAAAAACAGGCTCACACTAACCGTTAAAACCCTGCCCCGTCTGCCCGTCTGATAGGTAGGAGTTTATTTATAAAAGCGCGAGGGGAATTGTCATCTTATCTTAGCCATTTGTCAGCTGGGCGACAAGAGGTATTTGAAAAGACAACAACAAGGCTTAGCGTCAGGAACGGCTGGCAAAGGCTCCTGCTTCGCTGATGTGAGACAAAAAGAAAGAGAATTGTACTGGATATTTAAATATATATATATATACACAGCTATATATAAACCATCAAAACTGACCGAGAGTGAGGACCGACGCCCTTTTATATGGTGCTGCTTTCATTTAAAGGCCTGAGTTGACAACGTCTGAATTTGCTTTGTAATTAATGATACACTGTGCGAAGTGTGAGTTTCTGCCTCGACAGCGTCAGCCATCTTCCCTTGCTCTGTCATGCTGTATTCGGGTGCTTGGTCTGTCACCTCCACTTTAATATTGCTTACTCACAAGCTATAATTATCCACCTTACAGTATACAGTGTCTCTTCTCTCATCCCTCCTTCTGCACTCTAATTCATGTAATTTCTTTTCTCTATGCCCCCCCCCCCTCCCCCATCCATCCTCCCCCTTCTCCCTTTCTACACTTTTATCTCCCTTCCCCTCCGTTTCCTTCTCTCCTTCCCTTCGTCTGACCCACCCTTTTTCTTCCCTCTCTTTATCTTGTTCTGTAGCCGTTTCCTCCCTCTTTCCCTCCACCCTGGTACTGTTTATAATTTGCCACTCTTCATCTCCCCTTTCATACCACTCCCTTCTTTTTCATCCTGCTCTCTCTCTCTCTCTCTCTCTCCCCCCTCCCTCTCTCTCTCTCTATCGCCCAGCTTAGTCCCAGCAGACGAACTGCTTATCCCTTATCGCGCCATAGGTTGAAAGCATGACCCTGAGATCTCTGAGCAGAAGGACCGTTTATGGTCATGGGAAGATATTAAAGACAAGAGTGAGCCAGGCAGAACGGTAACAAGGAGGAACTTGTCTGACTGACTATCCAACTGTGAGTGATGTCAAACCGCTCAAGATTAGCTTGAAAAGATGGGAAAAATCAAAACAAGTAAAAGTTGGTGGATTAGTCCATTAAATGCTGGTCTGATGTCAGTTGCAGGGTTTAATGATGTACTTTTCCAGGAAAAGGAGACTAACTTTCTCTTTAGTCAATCCACTTTACAGAAAATACCTATTGTAGGAGTTCATTATGATGCAATATATGACGATGATTGTGTAACTTTTCTGACATTTCTTTAGTTGCTGCCCTAGATTGGCTTCCCTCACGATGCAAAACCATCGAGTAATACAGCTGGTTTCCCTCAGATGCATTCAAGTAGCGCTGCATCGACAATTTAAATAATTGGGAACTGTTTTTATAATCAATTAATTTGCTTGAGTATATTTTTTAAAGGTAAAATTGTCTTATTCCAGCTTCTTAAATGTGAATATTTTCTGGTTTCTTCACTCTTCTGTGACAGTAAACTGAATATCGTTGAGTTGTGGACAAAACAAGCCATTGGATGACGTCATCTCGGGCTTTGGGAAACACTGATTGGCATATTTCACCATTTCACAGACCAAGCAACGGATCAATTAATTGAGAAAATAATCTACAGATTAACTGACAATAAAAACAAGTTATTTGCAGCCCTACATTCAAGTAAAGCAGGACTATGTAACTTCTGCGGAACGGCGGCCATCAGTGGCAATTATGGGTAAAATGCTGAAACATAATTGGCTCGCTGCAGGACCCTGCTGTGTATTAAATGGAGCAAGTGTGCATCTTTTGTTGTGTGAACTTTTTTATTTGTAAGAGGCAGATTGTCTTATAATAGTCATGCTTTAAAACAATAGACAGAATCTGAACACATCCTGAAAATGAACTATATTTAGTGCTAAAAGTCAACCGGTTGACAGATAATAATTGTATATTATTGTAGATTGTTGGTATGAATTTTGAATACTGGTTGGACAACAAAGCAAAGTCATATTGTTTTTTTTTTAAACTTGTGATCGACATTCATTTGGACAATTCATTCACACAAATCCATAAAAACAACATAAACGGAATGAAAAAATAACGCATTTTTTTGTGGATCTTGAAGTGCTGTCGCTGATAAACAAAGGAACAGCTGCACCATCGCATAAAGAGAACCCATTGGCAGCAGGCTTGCATTTCTTCACGGAGACAGAGGATGACTAAGTATCGACTGTTGTTTTTGTCTCCACTTGCACAGGACACTTAAACCCTCTGCCCACCCAACCTTTAAAACCAAACAGTTTAAGGTGTCCACTTGGGCAGGCGGCAACAACAGGGAGTCCGGGAAAGGCAGACTCGGACTTGGCCGATTAGTTTATGTTAATGAGTGCTTCGGAATGTGAAGTCCGTTCCCGGAGAAGCATCAGATAAGAGAGAAGAAGAAGAGAGCAAACCAGTCCGAAATGTTTTGATGAACTCTAAGCTGTCAGCCGAGGAGTCAAACTAAAAGCCGTAAAAATGGTTCGCTCCTCTTTTCCACACGTCGTTCAAATGACACCTTGAGGTCTTTTCTCGCTGAGGTCCAAAAATGGTTGATACGAAAAATACAGCACATATGTCATTAAGACACAGGGTTGTTCTTTTCCAGGTTCGATTTAAAACAAGGGAAACTGTAATGGAGAGGGGAAGAAAAGAGCAAGAGCAGGAAAATTGCAGTAAAGTGGGCCCTTGCTCGCTTTTCCTAGGTCATTTGTTTTAAATGTCCTTTAAAGGTTAACCTGTTGGAACATTTACAGGCCCTTACCGAGCTGTAATTGTTGGTCGAAAGCACTTGTGGGAGTACGAGAGAGAGAGAGAGAGAGAGAGAGAGAAAGAAAAACAAAGAAAATCTCCTCTCTGGGTTCACTGGTGACGTTGGGAGTGTGCTCAACCTCACAGTTGACCCCTGACCCACGCAATAACCCGAGCCTAACCTGTGCCCTCTGACCCCTCGAATGCGAAACTAGACCCGTCGAACCCCGGCGATTAACGGACAAAGAGTCATCCATTTATGGTCGTCTGACACCTCCCGGGCCTGCAGTCTGTCACTCTTCGCATTCTCCGACACAGAGGATGAAGTGGGGAAAAAAAAAAAACTTGTGAGGATGACGGATGTCAACGCAGAGCAGTGACAACTTGGTTAGCAGAAGAGTGTGGGAGTCTGTCAGTTGCACTGTGTTTAATAAGGCGCCACTCAACTGATGCAAGAGCTCAACTTGCCCCGTGCTCACACGGGCTTACGGGTAGGCTTTGATTTCAGCTCGGTCACAGCGAGGGGGACATGTGCGTGGATTTGAAAAGCAACTAGCGATGAAATATTTGATCTGGGCTTCGATATTCGTACGCAGGTAATCGCAGCGTCGTAGCATGCGCACACTCACTCTACAATAGGCTACTGTATGTAGCCTCTCTTTCAAGGCTTCGAGGTCAGAGCCGTGTCTTGCCACATCTGGCTCGAAGGACCTGTATCTATTAACTTGGCTGTCAAACGCACACACACACACACACACACACACCGACACAAAAAGGGAGGGCGAAAGAAACATAGTAATCATCTCACATCGCACCAAGGTTGTGTCCCTCATTTCAGCCAGAATGAACGGTCAAAAAAGCACTCAATTAAAGTCGGAGCAAATATCTGGGAAAGTCACACCGTGCGGCAGAGTGTAATGAGGCAATGGGTGTGGCGCGTTGTATAAGTGCACAACGCCAGCTGAATAGAGATGACACATGAAGACGTTGCGAGGCCATTTGATGAGACGTATCGAGCAGCTTTCTCGATGGCTGACAAATTGCATCCTGCGCTGGAGAAAATGCAAGTTTTGAACTGTGCCCCGGTCAGTTATTGAGGCAATTTTGGCTTCGTTAATTAAAGCTTCATGACATTTGATAGTGTAAAGGCGGTTTGGTGGAAGGACCGGGCCCTAAGTAAGCTTTGCATTTTTATTAGTTGACCGTTGAGCTAAACTTATCCTCCTTTGTAATTCTATTACTTAGTCTCATTTAAAGGATCATTTTGGTACTTGGATCTAATTTTCTTTAGGTTTAGCCACCGTTTCTATTGGTGGCAGTAGTATACTCACAAAATAAATTCCTGACTTTTCAAACACAAGCAGTTAGAAGATCAGACAGGTTTCCTCTAGAAAACCCTTCCAGGTAAGCCAGATGTATTCGGAGGTGAACACAAAGGGGAACTGTAAAATGATTATGCAAATTGTTCGTTGTTACCATCCAGACCGACTTCCTGCTATAAATTTGAGCCACTGTACTTGTCGTTGAGGAGCTATTGCACTTTCGTTTGACTTCCAAATGAAGTGGTTTGGAAAACCTGGCTACACCGTTGTTATTTTACAGCCTTTGTGATAGTCTGAATGATTGGGTTTCTTGCCAAGCTGGACTAGCAATGTCATTGTGTCCCCAGCAGGGCCAAATTGATTGGTTGATTCTTCGAGTAGTTGATTGACAGAGAATATTCCACAGTAATAACACAAACCGTGTGACTATCTGTGGCTTTTCTCAGTCATACACGGTATTAAACTAAATCTTTGAGGCTTTTGGACTGCTGGATGGATAAAATCAGGGCTTTGATGATGTCATTTTGGGCTCTGGGAAATAATTATGTCATTTTTAACAATTTTCTGAGATTTTATTGGCAAAAGGATTAATTGAGAAAATAATTAAAATGAATAATTGATGATAAAAAATAATCGTTAACGCTTCCCAGATCTCAGAAATTACTTTTGTGCGTACAATGTTATCGCAACGTGCAGAAACAACAAAACAACGGAATCTTCAAAACAGAGTTATCCTTTTAAGATAAGGCCTCACAGAGCCCTCGACCCTCCTCCTCCAGCCTTTAGGGTGGCACCAGCAAACCTTCCAAGGTGCGATGATAGAGTATCAATAAGGTGATGACCTCATCCGGGGCTTGTGGAGTCAAGAATCGCTGATTAGAGGTGCATTGATCCCGTGGGACTTGCTGCAGAAGTGGCCTTAATAGGATGTGATGTTTTTGGCCCGGGGCTCCAAACTCTGCTGTAGTCTGCTCAGGCGTTGCCAGGGAACTGCACTGGTACGCCGGCTGTGAAGTCCTCAGCTGGCTCGTGGTAGGTAGCGGCTGCTGTTTTTGATCGAGGCCTGCCTCTTGTGTCGGTGGGTGAGCACGCCATAAATGGTCAATGATTCAAAGGCCCATACCAGGCCACTCAGCACTGTGGAAATGTAGGTATGTGACTCACGAGGAGCCAATAAAACAATGCTTCTAAAACCCAATTAAACGGTGGCAGAGGGCGATCTTTGCTTTTTTTTTTTACGAATCTGCAGATTCTGCTCAACCCCTGGCTTGGCCTTCAGTTTACTACATCGTGAAACTTTGATGTTTCATGTTACCTGGTTGGCAAAGCCGCGTTTACGACGCCTTTTTCGAGCGAGTGTCGAAGCAACGTAAATAACGACTAATGCCTTTAATCAGCAGCAGATGTGTACGGGAGAGAGAGAGAGCCATATATGTCTGCGAATCATTCAACACGCACACCGGACACACGTCGAACCGATCACGTATCACAACAGCCGACGTCAGGAAGTCTCGGGAAAGAGGTTCGACGCAGCCAAGAATGTCCCATTGTTCTGCGTGCGTAGAGGACTCGCTGTTGTGTGCGTTTTGTCTGAACTCGTGCGGCACATCCAGCTCTCCAGTTTCTGTTGGCCTCATGACCGAAGATATAGGAGTTCAAATCCAAAACGGGATCTCAGATAACTTGGCGAAGGAGAGTTAGATGACGATGATTTTCTCAAGATGTGTGCCAACCTTCTGTTGAAGGTACAATTTGAGGAAATGCTGCTCAATAGTGTTGCAGACGTTTTCACTCATGCGTCATTTTGCGGTCATGTGCAAGTCCTTAATAGACATTTCAAACCTACAGTTTTGATGCCAGTCTGTGTGAAAACAACTTCTTTTGGGATTTTTTTGTTTCATCACGTCTTCTGTTTTTACTGCCACACTATTCGATTTATCAGCCCCAACTGCTGTCAGCGGCTGCCCTTGCTCGTGTCTGATTGATACCATCCTGTTCTGACTCTTTGTTCCTATCTAACTCCATATAAGGAGGCCCTCTGAAAGAGTTTATTTAAACAGACTTGCCGGAGACAGAGCCCAGTGACAGCCCTGCAGGGTTCAGCTTGACTCAGATAAGATAAGATAAGAGCGAAGGTGAGAAAGTCGCCGAGGTGAGATATTTTGGCAGGACGGCCATGTTTGGCAGTCGCCAGCTATTGCTCCCCCAGTTGCTAAGCTCCTTTGTTTGTGTGTTGCTCTGCCTTTGGCATCAGTGGTGCGTATCAGGTTACATGAGGGAATGAGGTGTAGTGTTAGTTCAGCAGTTTCTTTGTCCCCGGAGTTGTGAACCTACTATCTAATGAATGTGGGAGCCATGAATCTACTCCGTGTAATTGCATACCTACGGGTTTATCCTGAATTCAGCCTTAAATAGAATCAGAATATTGAATAAATAATTAAATTACACATTAAAATCACATTATTGATGTGGGTGTGTGTAGGGTGGAGCTGCAGGAAGTCTGTTTGAGGCTCACGGTCTATTGTTTCATTTTGATGTCTCATGTGCGCGAAAGCAATTATTTTCTTGTACCAAGCCAACTTAAATTAGGTGATAATTCCAGGTATGAGGTGTGATTAGTGCCTGGTAATTTAATAAAAGCGTCTAAAATGATGTCATGTCTTATTAACTGGAGGAATATAGGATTTACATTGCTGTCATTGTTCTTTAAAGCGTGAGAGCTGTTGTATTAACGGAAGACAAATGTCGTAGCTTATTGTTAGAAATACCTGCGTTAACAACTCTTTACCATACTGACCCATCATTGAGGAGAGACACATCTACAATTTACATGTAACAAGTCCAATTCTGTTTATTTGCCTCCAAAAAGGAACCATTTGTCAGCAGCGACTGGACGTCTCGACACTCTCGTAGCGCTGTCGTCTGTGTTTACTCAATGTGTGCATATATGTTGAAAGAGCTACTGCTGTTCACACTAGCCTTTATAGACATGGCAGCCTGATAGTGTTATTTAACCTATATCGGTACATTTCTGTTTGCAGATTGAACACACAAGATATAATAATAATGTGTCCCCCATAGTTTCCAAGGCAATATTTCTCGTTTATCCCTTTTCTTAGCGCATGAAGTGCGACAAGATGAGTTTTTCATCTGTCAGGGTTGACTTTCAGGCACCAATATGCAGTTTAAAATGTTGGTTTTAGGTGTAGCTGTTTTTAAAATAGTGGTAAATTGAGATTTTCTCACTGAAAATGTAAGCGCTGTCGTGTTTCCCACCGCCTCTGACTCAATAGGCTATGGACCGCAACAATTACATTTCCCTTTAGTCTCTCTTTGCGAGCATATACATTGTAATTACCCAGCAATGCCAGCTCAAGTTGCAAGTTGAAAAGTTCAAATGTAAAACAGAGGCTAGAGCTGCGAGGGAGGATTGCCGTAAAACTCAGCAGGCCGTAGATTACACAGGAGAATACAATAAACTTACTGTAAAAAGAAAAGGTGTGATTGAGTGTGTGAGTGTGTTTACCGAGCTGAAAGATCGGTGTTTGAAAAGTCGTATCTTTTAGTGAGAGAACTATTTCACTCACGTTCAGTGTCCTTTTCCTCATTCCCTCATCTGTTACTGTCAGGTACTGTATTCAAGGTAGCTATTTATAACTAGTGGAGGTTAATGAAAAATACATGATCTCTTTTCTTGTCTTCCTCAGGTCCGAACGCTATTTGTCAGCGGGCTACCGCTGGATATTAAGCCGCGGGAGCTCTACCTCCTGTTCAGACCATTTAAGGTATGTTTGTATGTTTTAAATGGATGGGCTGCTGCTATTCTTAGCAGCTTTTTCTTCTCCAGCCGTCAATGGGACCTCCATTAATGGTGATGAAATACACGGCAATGGAAAACTCTCCCGCGAGGTTAAAAGTGTCTGTGTTTTCCGAAAGCCGAGGTTCAATCACATCTTGATCCGCGGGAAGTGTGTGTGTGTGAGTCTCATGGAAAAATGTTCTCGCTGCCTGCGAAACAAAAACAAAGCTATTTGCTGCACCTCAGAAACTTCACGTTGTCGGAGGCACAAAGAGCCCCAGAGTCTAGCTCTAGTGACTGCATGTAGAGCTCTTTTTGTACCGTCGACATCATGCAGTTAAAGTGAATAATGGCACGATTGCCATGCATCTAATCTCTCGTAGATAACGCTCGTGGTATGTACTCCGAGTGAACGCTTTAGATCGTGAGCAGTAAATCTTGATTTATCAGCTAAGGCGCAACATTTGGTCCATATGGTCTTCATAAGGGCTCTTTGACTCGCAAAACAATGCATCTAGTCAGTTATACAGCTATGCTTTAAGTTGGCACAAACAGAATATATATTGACATCACATTAAAGCTGTTTTCTTCACCTTTCTGACATTTTCTTTGTTTGTTTCAGGGCTATGAAGGCTCCTTGATCAAACTCACTTCTAAACAGGTATGCTACAAGACGCACTGAGAAACAAAATGAAAACATCAGTCAGTCTCATCATGCTGTGACTGTTTGCTTTACTTTTTCTTGGTCATCAATACCTTCAATTTTTGTGTCTTTTCTTTGTCCTGTTTTTTCTTTCTTCTCTGTGTTTTCGTCTCGGGGACTATGACAGATTAGCACCCTTTGTCAGGTGGTACCTGGAATCGGAAAATAAATAGTTTATTAGGTGGAGGTAAGGGAAAAAGTGTTGCACCAACTTGCCTTTGGCAGTCGGATAGTATATGCTTGTAGTTACAGACAGTCAACTCCGGTGGGATGTGCGGGGATGGGAAGGGAGACGGGAAGAGATTTTTGAGGTGCCAAAGCGAGTGTTTTGACAAGAGCAGTACTGACGGTTGAGTTTTGCCTCTCGGGGCGAAAGGACTGAAAATGAGCTCTGCTGACAGGTGTCCACATCAAGAGTTAAGCAATTTAGCTTCATGTCAGTGTACTTATTACCAAATTACACCGTTTCCCTGACGTGCCATGCTCATTAGGAGGGGTTTAGGGCGATTTTGACCCAATGTGCTGACTATAATACCGCTAAACTGAGAACAAAGGAAAGAGGTTTTTTTTTTCCTCCCAGTGGTGAAATTTCCTCAGAACAAGTAAGATCCCATTGCATGGTTTGGGATTTCCCCTTTTTTTTTTCATTGTGGTTTCATGCTGTACAAATCTTTCAAAAGGCAATCAGCAACTGTGTTTTGTGTCTAGTATCTTTGCATAAATAATACGTAAAGAGTAACCGAACACTGCCTGAAATCTTGCTTTTGCTGATTTGCTAATTTCTCACCTTGCTGCAGTGAAGTGTACTCCAGGACCCTGTGACATCTAATGCGCTTACAGGTGCAACAGAGTCCGCTTCCACGCCCAGCCACACTGATGGATGGGTTTTGAAGTTTTCTTTCAGGGAAGGCAGTAAAATACTGCTTTTCAATCTGGTGCTGAGTACATCTTTAAATGATCAGCGACTCAAAGGCTACTGCGTTCCAAGTTTCATAATGTAGGAAATGATGTCTGTGCGAGTGAGACGCTCTCCGTGCACTTTGGCCACCCTTTGCACCTCCCCACCTTGCCTCGTACTTTCACAATGGCCATCTTCCCCGGGACAGACGTCAAGTTGCTTAAGTTCAGGTATCGCAAAGCAGTGTACAACATTCCTCGGGCCCCTATTTGTTTTCGTGACCCCTCACGGCAATGACAATGGCGGCGTATATCAATCGATCCCCCTCTCCCTTCAAGTCCGAGAACACACAGCCATCTCCATATATAGCAAGAGCCAGATCTCAGACCCTTTCTATTTATATTCCTGTTACGCTTCCTCCTCCTGACGTCTTCACTTTGTCCGTCTTTCTTTTTTTTTTTCATCTTTCTTCTTTTCTTTTTTCCCTCCTCCTCTTTCTCTCTACCTCAAAATTCCCATAACCCAAGACTGCTTTTCCAGATCACACGCGGCAGTGCGGCCCCATGGGAGCAACATGTTTAGCGATTTTATTTTCTCCTCCGCCCCACCTCCTCCTCAGCATCCTCATCCGCACAAAAATGTGCATTCTTTGTTCATATCTGCAACAGCGGTTTGAAATCTGACACCCAAACCTGCATCAGTGTGTTTTTTGGGGGTTTTTTTGCCTTTCCCTCTTGCCCACTCACCTTTACTATTGCGGGCACAGAGTGATGTCACCAGAATGCAAAACAAGCACTGGTGAAATAGATGTATTGCATGTTTTTCAACTGACAGGCCTGTTTGAGTCGGTCTTAAAAACAGTTTCTAGCTCTCGCTTTCTTTCGTTTTCATTCTCACCTTCAACCTCTGAATACTCTTTCCCAAGACCCCCCAACCCCCCCTCCATTAATCTTATTTTCTATCTCTTCTCCTTTTTCAGCTTTCACCCCCCCCCCCCCCACTCACGCACTTTCTCGCTCTCACATTGCCCGTATTTGGGCGTATGGGAGGTGAATGATGAACTCTCCTTGTACATGTTAGCGGCCAGCCTCCATTTCTCTCCCACCCCTCTCTCTCTCTCTCTCTCTCTCTCTCTCTCTCTCTCTCTCTCTCTCTCTCTCTCTCTCTCTCTCTCTCTCTCTCTCTCTCTCTCTCTCTCTCTCTCTCTCTCTCTCTCTCTCTCTCTCTCTCTCTCTCTCTCTCTCTCTCTCTCTCTCTCTCTCTCCACGGTCTTATAAACAGGGCAGGAGATATTCAGGGCAGGAGATGAAATAATAAAAAAGAAAAGGAAAAACATGTCCATGTCACTCAGACAGAAATGCCGACTCAGTTTTCCTGCCTTAAACCATGTTTCTTTCTTTTGTTCTGTCTTCTTGTCTCCCCAGCCAGTGGGGTTTGTCAGCTTTGACAGTCGATCAGAGGCGGAGGCTGCTAAGAATGCCTTGAACGTAAGTGTCATGCCCTCCTCGTGCTCCTCTCAAGCACCGGCTCGGCTCGCTAGCATATCTTGTGATGACTCGAAATTGCATCTCTGTCTCTCTGCCTCCTGTGCAAATGCATCTGATAACGGGGAAATCCAGACATTTCTACATTTTATATCACGCAGTGAAGACAAACATACCGTGGCTGTTCTAAATACGTACGTCGGAGTGTTTCTGGTTGGGTAAATAAAGCCTTTTTTCTTAAAAGCTTTGCCATGGATCCTGCAAGGTCAGGAGGACCATTAGCACTTCTTCTACATATACATAGCATATATTGATCGAGGGTTTAATTTTAATCTCACTTATTTCAGAATGTAGCTCAGAAGAGAGCCTTGATGAGGCAGAATATGAAAGAGAGCTATATTTCCCCACTTGTTTTATTTTTAAGGCGTCTAGATACACACCACATCTTTTACCCTTCGTCACAAAAAAAGATCAGTTTTTCATCATCCTCCTAAAGTGGGACTGTGACAACGCGAGTGGAGTCTGTCAACTTTCGTTGAGTTTTTTTTGGAGCGCATCAAAGGCAGAGCAGAGAGTTGAAGAAAAGTATAAAAATTATCATCTTATTACGAGCCAACAATAGTCAGACTGTTCCCATAGAATCGCTCTGTGGGGCTGAGAATTCAACAGTGCTCTTGTTTTTTCGGGGAAAGCAGCGTCCCGGGGGTCATATGGAGATAAGCCAGATTTTGCAAAAATCTATCTGCATATTGAAATATGAGAAAGACAGAGGGAAGGAAAGGGGGATTTGTTTTCCCGTCAAAGCGGAAACAGATATCTCTTTAAAAACACTTGATTCTCCCAACAACACCATTGCAACAGCTACGACCACCACCGAAACAAAGCAAGCGCTAAGGAGCCGTAAGACCACATTTTAAGGTATTCGAGATGTGCTCGGGCCTCATTATATCCTATGTACCTTATTATACCTCTGTAGCCTCGACCGGCTGGAGCTGCGAGCGCACTGAGCCAAGGCAATCCTCGTTAATTCCCTCCTCTTCATGAGAAGAGTCATCCCTCGCTTGTTTCAGCTCAGCGTTGCTGGAGCCTGCAGGGACAAGCAGAGAAAACCTTCTCTCTCTCTTCAGCTGCAGAGAACGTTACTCTTTACTACTTTTCTCCTCCATTGATCGGACCGTCGGTGTTTTGTCTCTTAAAAGACAACCAAACAAGGTTAATTCGAGGGTGCTTACAGTTGCAAACAAATACATTTTTGGATGAACAAGACCTCTGTTTATGTCACTTTTTGTTGTTTTCCCTGAGAAAAAAAACATATTTCAACTGCTGCACATGCAAAAATCAAACTGTAAGAGAGAAAGCAACCTTTACTTGGCTTGTCGTGAGCGCTGGTGTATCTGAAGGCTTCTAGCAGTGGCATCTCAAGAATTTGGCAGAGTTTTTTTGGCTGGCTTGAAGCGGCGATGCTGGCAATATGTCGTGACGAATGGACGGATTTGATGTCGTGATATTAGGTTACAGTTACAGAGTTCAGTAGGGAGAGAAAAACCGAGGGCCTCGTGGCTTGTCTGACCGTGGTGTGAATGACATCCTATACGCCAGCCAGCTTTGTGTCACCGGGTTCTGATTTTCATTTGTGTTACCGGTCATCACGTGCGTCCAACCGGGATAACACTATGATCCACAGTGAGCCTTTCATTACAGCAGGATTCATCGTCTGAGCAACTGAAAATATCTCCTTGAGTCTGAGATTTTTGGTGGTTAATTTCGTAATAAAATGCTGAAAGATCAAAAGAAGCAACGCGTCAATGCCAGATATCCGCCAGGTCCCAATGGACATCTAAACAACACACAACAAGACTGAGACTGAAGTGGAAGACATGCATTAGAACTATCTCCACTGAATTAGGTCTAAATGAGTCTGGTTCATCACTACTCTGAGGCACACGACTATCAGGTCTAGCAGTTGCTCTTTATTTATAACATCGCCAATTCAGTAGTGAACAAAATAATGAATCTTCTTGTTTAAGCTACAGTTTTTTTTTAAGTTACACTGTTACTAATTACTCTTTAAGCGTCGTCATTATGTGTTGAGTTTGAGAAATCCTCCAGGAAAACATGGGATATCTAAGAACAACTCGATAAATATGTTGTTACAGGAAATTAGTTGATACTCAAATTTGATCAGCATATAAAACTATTGAAACTTCCGAAAATCATCAAAAATATCAATTGAAATACCCAAGTATACGTTAAAATCATGGATATCTTTACTGCCAAGAGTTTGATTCTATCACAAAAAAAAAAATCTGATATTCACCTTTTAAACCTTTGAAAGAATAGAAATGATAATAAACAATATAAGTTACATAAAAAAAAACAGAATATATAAAAAAATCGACTCTATTTCAAGAGCATGCATGAACGCTTGCTACGAAACTATTTTTGCTGACACATCTTTCCGTTTGATCTCAGGGGGTCCGGTTTGATCCAGAGATCCCCCAGACCCTTCGGCTGGAGTTTGCCAAAGCCAACACCAAGATGGCCAAGAACAAGCTGGTTGGCACCCCCAACCCCCTTCCCTCCCAGCAGAGCCCCGGGCCACAGTTCATCAGCAGAGACCCATGTGAGTACTCCGAACATTTGTCGTCTTACTTTTTGGTCCGCGTTGCTGCTTCCTTGTGGCCATTCGTTTGATATTGTTTGGGGGGCGACTGGACAGATGTTAGCCATTATTGGTCATTAGTAGAGAAGTTGTGCTTTGACTACACGTGAGAAATGAAGACCGACTCGGCTGCTAAACAGTGAAAAGCTGATTTTTCTTTTATTGGTGAAGTGTTTATTTCCCCTCGTTGAAACATTGTCATTATGTGAAAACCCGTAACCAAAATTGAATCATCCCCAAATCCTGATGATAAAATAATTGTTTGAAATCAGATTCTGTGCCGTGGTGGGTTGACTTGATTAGGATTCTACCCCCTAAACAACTTATTCTCTCCTGCTTGTTTAATGACTCATAAACAGTTCATGTTCATTATTTAGAATCAAAGCCTTTGAGTATCAGGCGTGTATTGAATATGCCAATGCAGCTCTGCACTCTTTTTTTTCCCCAATTCTCCATTTAGTTAAACATTTGTCTGAGGGGTTAAAGGCTTCTGCAAGAATCAGGCATTGATAGTTGAACATAGGCCAGCTGTGGTTGTACATTCCTCCTAAATGACCAACCCGCTCTTATCTTGGATCTTTTTTTTTTTCGCCAGAGAGAGAGAGGGAGGGAGGGAGGGTGTGTACTTGGGGGTCTCAGTGGAAAATGGAAGGAAACGATTGATGAAACCATGACGTAATCACCAGGAGAGAAATTGCTGTCATTTCCTGATAAGAGATGTTTAAATCAGCCTGTTTTCTGATCATGTTGTGATTAACACTGAGCAGGGAAAACGCTCCTTAAGATTGTGCGGCTATCTGATGGTTCGCTAATGTTTCTTATGATTCTGCATTTAAAATGTACACCACTCTGCACTGTCACCTATCTCTTCACTCATGCACTATGCTCCTTTTTTTTTCTCCACGTTCCACTCGACTCGAGTAATTCATCATATCCAGGATGGTTTCCTCTCATTTTACCCTGATTTAAGTCTGTTTTAGATTTAAGGGGAGTGTAATTGACTGTTTGGTAATCCCCGCCCTCTTAGCGACTGTTGCTACGCCTGTTAAGCTTCTCACACGGGACATATGCAGTTTCAGAATAAGAATAGAGACAGACTTACCACTCGAAATATCTTTGAAGTAATGTGCCTATGATTTCAAGCAGAAGAACGACAACAGCTAAATAGATAATCAGGCCAATGTAAGTTTCGTGAGTTGGTTCCAAACGCCATCTCCGGCTGATTTAGTAATGTTTCTGACTCATTTCAAAACAAGAATTGGGGTAAAAAGGGGTCTTAGATATGCACTTGATGCTGCATGCTAGCTTTAGGCAAGGTATTGCGCTAACTAGGCCCACAAATCACCAGTTCATGCACCCTTAGAAGACGCGTAGTGTAATGCTAAATTAATAAAAGCCATTGTTCTTGTACTGCAGTGTAGAGCTAGACAATCCTAGTATTTTTTGTATGATAAACTATTTAAGATCATGCTTTTTCAAACTGTATGTGTTCCCTTACAGTTATAAGAGAAAAGGCAAACGCATGGTTGTCTTGGGTATTGTTGGCTAGGGTTGCTGGAGTGTAATTTTCCCCAAATCCAATGAAAAGCAGCACAGAGCTGCCGAAAATGCCCCAAATCGAATAGCCGCTGTCGGTAGTAAGCTAGCTGATGAACATGCTATCGATAGTAGCTCAGGCTTGAGCAGATAAACACATATTTGAATTCATTCCATACACTTTTGCTTTTTTTTGTTTTCAGAAAAAATAAACACTCCATCCTCCAAATAATTCCAAGTAATATCGCTCTCACTACAGCCCAATGCACACCGCTTTGGCATGTTGAGAAACCCCGGGCTTGACAGGCTTGACATGCCAAGCAATGATTGGACATCGCTGTTTGAGGGTTTAGCAAACGGTCAGTCGGTTTCAGGACATGAAACGAGAGGAAGCTACTTCGGATAACTCATACCCCCCCACCCCCCTGTAGTCCACCTCCACGACCACGTCCGCCGCCTCCACCCTGTCTCTCTAGCCACCCACCCATCCGCTGGCCACTCTCCTCACTCCACTCCTCCTTTTTCTTCTTTCCACAGATGAGCTCACAGTGCCTGCTCTCTATCCCAGCAGCCCAGATGTGTGGGCCTCATACCCGCTGTACCCGGCGGAGCTGTCGCAGGCCCTCCCACCCGCTTTCACCTACCCCTCCTCCCTCCACGCTCAGGTAACCTGCAAACCCGTCCCCTCCTCCACCATCACCACCACCTCGACCTCCGCCCCGCACCTCTTCCTGAGCCCACCGCACAAACAACTGCTGCCGTCAGCCCTGAAATCACTCTCTTCTCCAGACCACAGTCGCACCTCAGAGCACACGCCACCCAGTCTCTGCATTTTGCAGATTTACCGGTCTACTGATTAGTTGTCCAGCTCTACTTCTGCTGGTCAAACATGTATTGTTTTGAAGTCAAAGGAGTCGTTAAAAACTGCCATTTCTGAAACACTGATACTCATGTTCATCCGCTGTCAATTTGCTCCATGAAAGCAGGACGTGGAGCAGGAATTTGATGTAACCAATCACTAGCTTTCTGACTCTCACTCATACCATGTGACTTTATTAATCCCAATTAGTGGCACCACCAGAACAACTAAAAGCTTCAGTGGTTTGAAAGGTTTGCGTCATCATTTGACCATCGCCTACTTCACTAATCAAATCCCCCCTTTTCCACCAACCGTGATCCAGTTTATTGAGGCCTTCTAATCTGCACTGCTCCACTGTGAGTTCACGTGAGAGTTCTTTATTGATCTCTTGAAATTCCTCTCATGGAGTGTGTTTGGCGCCGGCTGACCCTGATAAGATCTCAGTATTAGACATACTGTTTCTGAGTTCTTGTTTGCTGATTTGTTTTTTTTGAAGCTTGCAATGATTTCTCAGTGCTTAACTTGTTACAGTATCTGGGTTTATTAACGTCTTTTGTCTCTGCTCGAGGGTCCATAGATGTCATATATAATGCAGATACTAAGGTTATTTAGGTATAAAGGCCCCCAGCAAAGACTTTAAAGCTCAGATGATGTCGGAATTTGAAATGAGTGCGAGGTGAAACTGCCTAGCTGGCATTTTTCTATACGCGCTGGCTACGGGAGCACTGACACACACAAAGGGAATCTGTCTTTGTGATTTCAAGAGGGGGTTGTGAGTGATGTTTGCATCTTATAAACCCTTCTGACTTTGAGAAGATGCAGATGTCAGACGTAAATATATATATATTAACAGGTCTTACGACACACACACACACACACACACACACACACACACACACACACACACACACACACACACACACACACACACACACACACACACACACACACACACACACAAGACTAAATGATCAAATCTAATTTGTGGTAACAGGCTCAGCTTTCTAGCTCCCTGGTCAATCAGCTGCTGTCATCTTTTACAGTAATGTTATTGGATTGCTCATAAATAGTTTTTATACTTTGGACTAAACATATGAAATACAACGTTTTAATTAATGATCTTAAGTTAAGAGGTGCTTGTAGCTGGATTTTGTTAGCTTTGGACTGAGCCAGGTGAGCTGTTAACCCTTCTTTCTAGTCTTTATGCTAAGCTAAGCTAACCAGCTTTTAAATGTTTTAAAAATGTTACAGGAATAAAAAGATTTTACTTTTACTACGGAAAAGTATTCTGAATTGAATATTACATTTACGTTTGTACAAATATATATTGTAAAGACTAATATATTTGTATATATGTGTGCGCGTGTATTAATGTATGTGTGTTTAGATTCGCTGGCTCCCACCTGCAGATGGAACTCCTCAGGGATGGAAGTCCAGGCAGTTCTGCTGAAGTATGTGTGAGTAACACACACACACACACACACACACACACACACACACACACGGCCCTACCAATGACCAAGAAGTGCACACGACCAGAGGTGCACATTGCGCCGTGCCATGAAAAACCTTTAGTAAATGTTATGACACTTTGTTTAAAGAGGCACAGAGTTATTCCTAAACATATGTTGGGGAACATCACAGGGTGTTACTCAAGTGAGCACCCTCTGCTAGCTCTCAAACCTCCGACCAGCTTACCGCCAATCTAACCAAGTAATTAGTCACATTTACTGCCAGTTGATTTCAAATACGGACACAAAACAAATTAGCCTTTTCGAAGTGAATGTGGGACTTTAACGCCCAGCGGGCCAATGAAACCACAGCCGGTCCTCGCACATGACATGAAAGATGCGCTATGAAGGGGAACACTGTTTTCCCCACTCGGGTCACAAGGTACAGAGGGTCGACTTTTCCCATTGATGCGATGCTTGATCTGAGGCTTCAAAGGCAGTGCGTCAAACCGAATATACAAGAGCTCCTATGCCAAACGTTTTAATAAAACAGCTAAAATGCTAATATCAGCTGCTTTGATAGGTAATGTTATAACCAGTGGTCAAAGCTACTCAGCACATTTACTCAAGCGCTGGGATTGAGTACCGTTCTGAGGTACTTCCTCTACTTGAGTATTTCTATTTTATGCTGCCTTTTTACTTCGCCAACTTGCTATTCAGAAGTACTTTTTACTTCACTACGTTGGCATACTATCACCTAACGATGCATCAGGTGAGCTGACCATTCTCAGTCCAATATTTACTCTCAGTTTAGCTCTGTTTTAGTCTTAACTCTAAATATAGCTTGCTCTTTTAGCTGCTAATAATTAGCTAGTCGCTAACTCTATATCTACCATCTGACGCCGGGTTTATCGGAACGTTTTTCGCTGCAAACAGACACTTGTTGTGTCTGGAAACGGCGTTAATGAAAGCGGTAAGAGTGAAGCCAAGCAGTACATTTGCAGGTGGGAAAAATAAAACGATGAGCTGGAAAATGATCAAATGCTCTGTAGAGCTGAGGGATGATGATTATCTGTGGGTTATATTATTATAAGTGAGCCCTTCCACATTGTACATCATTCCATCCGCCATTAATGTAAAGATATTGACGAGTGCAGCTTTAAATAGAGGATCACAATATGTCTTCCACCACTTCTCATGAACTGATTTCAGAACTAAATCACCTTTTTTTTACACTGAATTGTTTCTTCATTAGGATCAAACATGCTGAGAAGTTTTTGTGGATGATCAGCGGGAACTTATTGGTTCCACAGATCTGCCTTCTGGAAGGACTCCTGATATTCATTGCACTCGTATGTGAGGGAAAGTTTATTATTGTGCACGCGTAAAAAACAAAACCACTGAATATTGTCCTATAATAATGTTGGTAATGTACAGCAGATATTAGGAAATGTTTGTCATTTTGTCAAACCCTGGCAGGATGAAATACATTTTTTAATTCATAAAACCTTTTTGGCCATTTCCGCATCCTGACAAAGTGCCCAGTGGAGAATTATAAAGACAGAAAGAGACAGAGGACGTGATGCTCCAAGAGGTCGTAAATGTGGAACATGCACCGTGATCTGCTGAGGTACCTGGTTATTGCCGGAAGGGCCATTCTTATGAATCTTTATTAAAAAATGATTACCATGGGGCTGTATTTAAAATAAATTGCAGATGAATTCATTTTTACTGGAGCTGCAGACAGGAAACAGAGCAGTCGGATTCTAATAAGTGCTTAGATAAGTACACGAGGCAACCGTAACCATGCGTGAGCCACACTGCACATGTGCCTCGCTCGTCTGCCTCAGACAAACTGAACGCTGGTGTGCTCGTAGAAAAACAAACCCACAGAGCACAACAAATCCCCTGCTAGTCTGTGTATCCCTGTTGGCTGACTGGGTCTGTGTGTGTGTGTGTGTGTGTGTGTTTGCACTCGGCGCCAGTCACACTGTCACCAGTAACCTCCCTCCAACTCTCGGGACAGGAAGAAACATGTTCTCCCGACCCCTTAGGGAGTGAATGGGGAGTGGGAGGCTGGTGTGCAGGCTCACATTCATCAAGCTGTTGATTGCTGCTAGTCCTGTAGTCCCCTTGTAACCCTGCATCTTTGCTGACTTATCTATTTCTAAGCACTCAACAAACTAGAAAATACAAAGCCGTTTGAGTCATTTGATGTTTTGGGGGTTTTCGACTCTGTCAGGTGGGGGGTAAAAAAGGAGGAAGGGAGAGGAGGAGGGAGGGGCTTTGAGGAAATAATTACTCCTCTATCAAACCAGGAGGAAGTCATTTGGCCGGTCAGGCTGCCCCAGTGGACATTAGCCCCTCAATGAAACAACAACATCCCCACATCCGGCTCTCAGCGGAGGGTGAAGTGAAGCTGAGACATCCAGCCAGCATATTGTGATAATTACAGGCCACTGCAGGAGGTATACACCTAAGCAACACACTCAAATGATGTAGTGTGCAGCGTACAGGCACACAACAACACATTATATCTCCAAAGTAAATATATAGTCAAATCGAATGGTATTCATGATTCACTGTCTCTGTATGGTAAACCATGAATAAAGAAGAATGGCTGGTCATTTCCGACAGCCAACTGTCAGTGTTGAGTTAGCCTTGCTGCTGCGTTTGTCCCTGATGTTTTGCAGCTTTGCAAACAAACCGCTTGTGTTTTTTTTGGCCCTTGGCTGCAGTCAAGTTAGAAACAGAGTTACGCTAAGCACAGCGCTCGTGAAAACACTTTGAAACAATTTTTAGCTGCACGACAACAAGAATGCACTTGAAACTGAGGTTACGGGGGAGACGCTGTCTGTGTTGCGCCCGCTGTTGTACAATCTGTCCGCTGTGAATGGGTCGTGCGCATTGAAAAAGAGTGAATTGTTGTTACTCATGCCGAAAAACGCGGCGGGGTGACACCAGACCTTGACAATGGGAAATCAAAGACGCTCCCAGCTCCGCAGTCCTGAGAGGCTTGCGGTCGGTCAGTGTTTGTCTCGGCATCTAGACGGACTGGGACCACTCACGGTCAGAGTATGTGGCTCGCCTTAGGAAGTCGAACCGTGTGTGTGTGTGTGTGTGTGTGTGTGTGTGTGTGTGTGTGTGTGTGTGTGTGTGTGTGTGTGTGTGTGTGTGTGTGTGTGTGTGTGTGTGTGTGTGTGTGTGTGTGTGTGTGTGTGTGAACAGCTGAAAGTGAGGAAGTGTTCAGGGGTCTTTAAGTCATCGCTGGTAACGAGTTGTCCTAATCACCTGGCTGTCAACGGGTTTGCCATTTTGAAAAGTTTATTTGCAGCTGGTCACTTACACACTGTTGACTCTTTAAAAACACATTACATTGTACGTTGTTGTTATTGTAATACCCCGGGAGGCTTAGGCTAGTCATTCATCTGAATGTTTGTGAAGCAGAATTATATCTGACATTCATGCTCCGGCACAGAGCTAGATCCAAAGACAACCTAATAGTGGACATTAATGCCTAGTGAACTGCAGGCAAAGGTAATCCGGATTTTCCATCTGACAAGACATGGTGGGGGAGTGTAGTGTGTATGTGTATCACGCATGCCTGTGTTTAAGCCTGAGAGAGACGTGTGTGTGTGTGTGTGTGTGTCTGGCTGCCTGCCCTGAGGAGCTTTTTGGCCAATAGCCCGACAAAACCAATGGTTCCTGTACAAAGTTGGACTAACTCCCACTGGAGAGTTGAGGGCCAGCTGGGGCCCCTTCTAATAAGGAAGTGGGACTTTATTCCTTCACCCCCCTACTGACACATAACACACACACACACATGGTAGAGCAACACTGTGGCCTTGTCCCTGCACTGGGTCTCAGGAGCTAGATACATGTCAGCAGCTGCATTCATCACCATCCAGCTCCAGCAGCTATTGCTGGTATGTGAGAAACACAGCCAGGGCCTAAAGGCTTTTCTCCAGATTAGAGGGGCTTCAGATGTGGCTCTTTTTCATGGCCGCGCTGCACAGGTAGAGATCTTAAAGGGGCCAGACGAGTGTTAGTACGAGAGGTTCAGCTAGTGAATCACAAGTTGAGTGCGCTTTGCATTTTCCCGGACCATTCTTGAATATGGGCTCGTCGGTTTTTCATGTTCTCGTTGTATCTCGTCGTCCTACACTTCGAGGCAGTTTTGGGTTTGACTTGTTTGCCTCATGACATGAAAATTGGTGAGAAGACTCCTGAAAGATACTTGTGTTGTGTAATCCATCAGCGTGTACGGAATTGATACCGATATGATAGTGTGTCAATATAATGTCAGTAGTATCCAAAAAATTACTATATAAAGAAAAGCTTTACGATTTTCTGAAGGGAGATTTTACTGATATTTTATAGCTGTCAGGCAAATATGCATTTTCACAAATCCGCTTCTTTCTGAAAATCACACAAGCGCTGTATCTTTTTCATATTTTATATAATAGTTAAGTGTGCTATCAGGGATTTGTAGTAAATGGGTTGAACTAGTTCCTTTCACAACGACTACAGACCGTGGAGCAAAGAACTCTCACATGTCTGATACACAACATCTCTCTTCATCTGCAGCATGAGATCAATGATCACTGATAACGCACACAGGAACAGTTGCTACATGAAGCCATAGCTGAAAACAAAAGGAAACAGTGCACACATTCATAAGAAACCGAGTCACCTCCCACAATGTCAAACACTACTTGTTTACCTATCCCACATTATGCGCCATGGGCCGAGTTCTTGAACGTAACACATTAAGCTGGCGAATCACTAAACCGTTCCCTAATCCGCACAGACGTGTTCAATGATCAACCCAATCTTTAACCTCGGCGTCTCAGCCAGAACAAATAGGGTGGTCTGGAAGTATGCGCCGCGTTAGCTTAGCCAAGCGGCTGTGCAGCGCATCGATTCCCTCATCCTTGATTGAACGCGCAACAGGGAATTAGCCAGGCCAGCCGTGCCCCTTCCAAAAAAAAACGCACTGTTCTCTGATCGGTGGGGGGGGGAACAGTTCCCAACCCGTCTCCCCGTCATTGCCTGCAACAGCCTGTCGCTCTGTTTCTTTCTCTTCAGCTCATGTTTCGTTTCCTAATTGTTTATTGTTCCAAAGAGTCCCCCTCTCCTCGAACCCAAATTACCATGGGCCTCCAAGACATGTCTATTTTTGGTGATACATCTGGGCGTGGGTGCAGGGGGCTCAGAGGGTTGACCTTTCTCTTCGGTCTGCTGGTGGAAAGGGATCATGGGAGATATGGTTGTTAGGCAGCAGTTGAACATAAGTATTTAAGACTATAGTCAGCTAACATCCTGTTTGTCACAGTTGGACTTTGAGCTTGAAAGAATTTGCAAAACGGTCTTTCTAAAAGGGGGGGTAGTCCCCCTGGTTAGAGTGTGTGCTACACATCCTGAGAAAGGAGTTTGATAATGTCTTCTGTGGCTGCTGAGGAGCTTTGTTGAGTCTGAGAAAATGACTTTCGAGTAATCCTGGCGTGGGCATAAATACTACACCTTTACAGAAAGCCTGCATTACGAAACCGTGTGTGTGTGAAGTTTAGAAGGTGTGGCCGTTTACCAGACAGAGAGCATCTCATGAAAGCTCAAGTTGCATTGTAGGAAGTGTAGCAATCCAGTGTTTTTGTAGCTGGTGTTAGGGACTAAATATCATGATATTGGTCCTTCTTTGACTTTGGACATTCTTTTTTCCCCCTCTTTTGAGTCCCCCAACGATAAGGAAGTGTAATACTGCATTGGTGGAGTGACCCTTTAAAGCTACACACAGCTGTACTTTGCCATAACAGCGACGAAGAAGCTTTACATCATGAGTTTGTGTCTCGTTTGAGTGCAGCTCTTGAGCTTGAGGGATTTGGCAAAAGCTGGCGCAGGTTGCATTGTATTATCTTTTGAAAGTATTTATCCCTTAAAATATCCTGAATATATATAGTGGTCAAATGCAATAACAGAGATTTTTAAACAATCCACGTCGAATTAACACAACAAGAACACTCCGCTAGAAGTCAGGATGCTGTTGCAGCTTTGTTCGCTTCGGTAAAACTCTGCCTTCTTTTGTGTCCCTCAGGTTCCTGATGTGTGATGGTGGCCGTGGCCGGCTGTGACGGGCGTTGCTGATTGCCTCTCGTATCCAATTAGAAAGCAGGAGGACTGACCTGACTCCAGCTCACGGAGCAGCGTACCGTCGGTGAGTTTTACGGCTCGGACTTTAATGACCGTTGATCCCAACAAGCGCGGACAAGAGGCGTAAATCTCACCTCGCCTCTCACTTCTGGCACGATGTCTGATATGAAATTGTAGATTTGGCTGTGAAAGCCCAGGTTTATTGTTTTATTTATTTTTTTGAGGGGGGGGGGGGATTGTATTGCACTGCCAAAAGACATACACAGCGGGCACCAAGCCATATTGACAGCGTTGTCATCTTTCATCTATGTTTCAGAAAATGTTTTGAAAACAAACCCACGATCACAGTGTTATAAATGTGTCAGGGATGAAAGCGCGAGACAATTCGAGGGGAAAACAAGAAACGCGTTCAGTGTGTGTGTGTGTGTTAGTGTTTGTGTGTCTACCTATGGTGCGCGTGATTTTATGGCCGTGCAGATGTGTTTGTGTCGCGCAACGGTTCCCGCACGATCCCCTGTGTTTTCATTAGTGTACAAGGTTCGTGTGCGGTGACCATGGAAACCTCACCTCGTTCCTTGTGTCTCTCTCCGTCTCTCTCTCTTAGGCAGCAGCGGCCTCAGGACATTCTAGACCCCAGCCTCCATCACACATCGAACCCCCCCCCCCCCCTCCCCCCTCCCCCTCCTAAGTCCTTCCAACTCTTTTTTATACTGTTACATACTCAAGATTTACCGGCAGCGCTTTGGCTACACCTCCTCTGACACCTCCGTGCACGACAAAGGTGCACACACACACACACGCACACACACTTTGCTAACCAGTCGATTGCATCGCCTGCCTAACGCTAGCAGGTCTCTTGCTGTGCATTCTGTATATGCAAGTGTAAAGGCAGCCCACCAGAGGAGCGCAAACACTATTTGATGCAGTCGCTGCGCAAAGGCCGGACGTCTAGAAGTGTGTGTGTCTAAAGCGCTGCCGGGTGATGTTATTATACGACTATAATTATTACTATTCTGTATATCATTCATATTAATGTTATTATGATTGTTAAATACATGTTGAAGCATGACTTTGCAACAAAAAAAAGTGAGAGAAAAAAACAATGCTGTACATTTCTAGATATTTTAAAGAAATACAAAAAAAAGTATTTTTGTAATCAAGACTGTTTGAAATGGCTCTGTTTGATTGGTTCATGTTGTGATAAAAGTGTGTGAGAAACTTCCACACTTTTTTTTTTTCTTTTTCTTTTCGCCCTTCCTGTTTTGTGCCATTATAAAATGGTAAGTCGCCCCTGCTATACCAAAGCAGTCCCGTGGGTTTGCTCTTGTCTTTTCTACATACTGTGTGGTTTTAGGGTTGCTCACGTGTGTGTGTGTGTGTGTGTGTGTGTGTGTGTGTGTCTTTGTGTGATGTCTTTACCTGATGAAGCAAACATATTAGTCCTTTGTCTGATGCGCTTTGGTTGCAGCCAATGTGTGAAAAACACACCTGATCCCGCTCGCCGTGTTGCAGTTCGAGGTAATCAGATGTGTTAAAAAAGAAAAGAGGCATTGACAGGAATGAGCCATCGCCGGTGAAGGTAGAGTTACCCCATAGACTGCAAAACATGGCAAACTGAGCCCTGCTGTAATAAGGCATTTGCTCCTTCATTGTGTAGCAGGAGGACAGCGGCACAGTATCCAGAAACAAAAGACCAAAGGCATTTTATTTTACACTGGAGAGCTATCTAGGCGAGTGGAATTATTCCGTTTTTTGACTGCTTTGTAGTCCTCAGTCTGATTTCTGTTGAAGTGTGACTTTATTTTTGCTGCAAGTCTCTTTTGGTGTCACTCCAAAGAGCCACTCTGCATCTGAAAGGATATTCACTTTAAGCAATTTGTCTCTTTTGTCTATTTTTAGGGAGCCAACGTGATTCAACTTGATTTTGTAAATTTACAGAGTGACGATTGGAGTGTGGAGGGAAAAAAAAAAAAATCTTTTGTAATCGTGTGTATTCTGGGCCCGCAATAACGTCTTTTGCTGTTTGACATATCATCGAGTGATCATATTCCTGTGACATTTTGACGCCAAAATCCTCATTCATGTCGCTTTCGTACGAAAACAAACGGTGACTCTCGTACTTTTTCTGATGAGGCCAAGTCACATTTCAGTGACGTGACGATCAAAAAAACGGAAAACAAACTGCAAGAAAAACAATCTTCCCTGCAATGTGTAGCCCAGGTGTGTACAATCATATAGTCAGTGTTTGTAATGAATAATAATAATAATATGCACATCATGTCAACTGATTTTCTGGAGCAGTTTTTGCTTTTAAAGACATTTTTTAAAGCCAAAGTGTGGCAGCAAATTTATTAGAACAAGTATTTATAAGATGTGTGTGTGTGTGCGTTTTTATGGGTGTTGTGTTTTTAAGGTTAGAAGATGCCCATCATATAATTCATTGTAAGTATTATTGTAAGTTTAATTGTATATTCATTTGGTAATTTTCTAGAGCTTCTTTTTGTGTTTGTATCTGATATATGAATACGGTTTTACCTGCATAATTCACTGTGAAATCCAGAGAGGAACTTTGAACGAATGGATCTTTTTGTGTTTTGCCAGCAGTGCGGTACCGAAGTTCCTGGAAGTTGATATGGTGATCCCTCCCTTTGTCAATGGTTTCAGTATACCATGTGCATACCTGTGTGTTCTGTGCATGTTCACGGCATGTGCGTGTTCTTCTTTTCTTTTTTCCTAATGCATACAGTACCGTTGATATTTATGTACTTTAGCCGCTGTGAGGAGAAACTGTATTTCGGTGAATTGCAGAAGGGTTTGTTTGTTTGAAACCAAAAAAAAAGAAAAAGGTGATCAAAATGAGTTTTTATGAAAATGTTAAATGAAGACATTTCAGGCCGTCTGCCATTAAAGATTGACGTCATCCCTGCAGTCGTTATTACATTATTTCATCTTTATGAATGTGATAGTGCCGCGTGAGGCTTGCTTGTGTGTTTTTTTAAACCGAAAAAAACGACAAACAGCTCTTAAAAAATATATAAAATGAGCCAAAAACATAAATCACGACATCATCAAATATTTTATCAGTTACATAAATACTCAGAGACTAAACAGAAATATCAGTATAATTCAATCCGTAAAGTGTGTGTGTGTGTGCGCGCGCGCCATCAGTGGACCAATTGAAAAGAGTGTGAGCTAAGTCGCAGTTTAATGATTTGATTCATGTCATCAACTTATTAAAGGTGAAAAAGATTTCCTCTTTTTTTTCCACCAATCGATTGATTCCTGTTGGCAGTCTTGTCTCCATATTCTAAGAGAATTAAAACTTCCATTTTTCACATTTTGACTGCACTTACAACTTGCCTTTTTTTTTACCCACAAAGAAATCCACCTGCGTAAGGCTCCTCTTCCGTTCCCTCACACTTGTCATTGGATAACACCTCCCCCACATCAGAAACATGATGTGGGATCCTATAAAGTGGTTTGTGCACCAGGGGAGCTGGAGCCCTCTCGCTGCCCTCTATAAGAATAGCCCGCCTAACCCATAAGCTGGCCACTCCTGAGACAGAGGCCACAGCCAATTCCAGTCACTGTCTTCGCGGCCTCGGCTCTCTTCTGTCTGCTCGGTCACGCCGGGCGGCACGCAGCGGCTTCTCACATGACACGCAGGGTGTCAAGAGTGGAGTAAAAGTGGGGGATGAAAGCGCCTGTGTGAGCGTGGGGGGAAGGGGGGGCGAGGGGACATATAGATGAATATCTGCATTGCATGCGTACGCCCCAACTGGCAACACTTTGTGATGGTGTTACTCCCTTTGACGAGTCCATTAACGAGGTGTTTCTGTCCCGTTTCAACCGTCCTCTTCCAGCCGCCGCATGCCAGACTAAATGTCCTCACTGAAATGTGTCTGTTTTGGCACTGGAACGACCGAGGCCTGTATTTTGTATTCATTTCCCTAATCTACCGTGTCGGCTTTGCCCACTGCGGTGAAACATTGACCACCGCTTACCGGCGTATAAGCACGCGGTGTGCTATCATACGTTGCTGCTACACACAGTGCCGTGATTCATTCAGCGCTCGAGTTCCGAAACGCTTTGAAGCAAACGTCTACTCGTGACCTTTTGTCGCAATTTAATCTCACATGTTGTCAGCAGTTCAACCAATGAGAGATTTCCCCTTCTTCAAATTAAAAGTCACACCGCTCAGCCTCCCTGGGGCAGTGTCTTCTAACGTGCTGCAAAGGAGGCTCCGACTGATTGCAGAACCTCAGATCCAGGAGGAGCAAAGCGGATCCCGGCCTGGCCAGCGGACCAGCTCTTTATCCTGGCAGGGCTGCTGGGGCCATGGGGGTGCATCCAGTCTTGTGTTTTGTGGACTTGGAAAAGGCTTACAGCTGTGTGAGTTCTATGGGGGGGAGGGTACGGCGATCCACCCTGTCCTTTTATAGCCAAAGTGAGAGCTGTGACCTGAAACTCCTCAAAAAAGCAGAATGAAGTTTTTCGGCTCACTTTCGACATGTTGAGAACCGTTGAGAAACAATCGAAATGCTCCCAACCTCGGATCTTGCACCTTGATTGTTTTACCTATAATACATCTAGATTATCAGACATTATCAAGACATTGTAATAGCAGCATTTTCAAAGTTGCATTGGAGGAAGTGACCTCAGCGAACAGTTTGGTCATTTTTTTCTTGAACTTTAAATTCATCATCGTCATAGTTACTGTACTTATCATAATAATAACACTTCCGGTTTGTAAAAGTCGCTTCTGAGCATGTGCAGCGGCATAAATCCTAAACAATGCCTCAAAAAGTCTCAAGGCATTTGAAAAGGTTCACAGAGTATGCAGCACTGACTAACTGGTGACTCATTTGTCTGCACAGTCATTGTCTAAACAGTGATTGGCCATAAAGGGGGGGGGGTTCTGTCTTTCCCAACCAAAAGCCCCGACACTCTCCACCGCGCTGCTGGTGTCCTTTCTGATCGTTACAGTTTTCAGATCAGCTGACGACTTGAGAGTGAGTCAGTGAATTTGATTTCACAGCAGGTGTGGGGGGTGATGGGGTGTTTTCTCCCTCCACTGTCCTCTCTTCGCTCCCCTCGTCTTTTCTCTGTCCACCTCTCACTGTTTTCCCTCCTCCTCCTCTTCCTCGCTCATCCACGGCTTCTATCTCCCTTGAGTGGGCCCCTGCTCCCTCGGTCTCACAGCAATCAAAACACCGAGGGCTAACACGCTCCCACAACTTCCCTGTTTCTCACTGATTTCCTGTTGCTCCAGTCTACTCCTCGGATAAGTACATAGAGATATTGTTTTAATAATCTGAGTAGAGATCCAATAATTATGTAGTGTGTGTGTGTCTGCCTGTACAAACAGGGTGTGTGTCATATGATAACTTGACTGAGGATGACATCATAGAACAACCAAAGGCCCTTTCTCTCAGAAAATAAAGGGTTCGACAGCGCCACCCAAAGGTTATGAAGACACATTACAGGAATCAGCTACAGTACATGGGACACTGTTCCCATAATGAGTGCTGAGAGAAGTATTTTAGATCCTTTACTTTGGTAAAAGTGGCAATACCGCAATGTACAATATACCATTACAGGTCAAGGTTCTGCATTCAAAACCTATTTGATACATTTAATCCACTTTAAGTGTAAAATCTATGAGGAAGAAGAAGTATTCACGTAATTTACTGAAGTAAAAGTAACTATTTCTGTGTGTAACATCCTAATCTGAAACAATATAGCAACTATATATGTGAGATAAATGTACAACCCTATTTAATATCAAAAATTGTCCTTTCGTACAGTACTTGAGTAAATACGTAGTTGCTTCCACCAGTGCAAACTTAACAGTAACTACCAGAGTAATATAAATGTGGTGGAGTAAAAAGAACCCTGTACATCCTGATGTTAGTCAACATCTGTATACACTAAATGCACTGTATGCATGTGGATTCTTCAAAGATGGACTGCAGATCCAAACGCAAAGCAAGGAGACCCACCAACCCACTTCTCCCTGCACTAACATCTGCAGGCTCACAGCATCTGAGGGGTCTCAGAGGACTCCACTCCCCCGTGGTGGATTCAGGGGTGAACCGGGTTCATACCTCCATGAAAGACGGTGCCACTCAGGCCCTCGGGGGGGGGGGGGGATTGATGCTAGACATCATCTCAGGCTGTCCAGGTTTAGATGGGCCTCCGTGGGGATGACACCTTTCCTTTTTAGTAGTTCTCAAATGTGCTTCTGGTCTATTTTAAATAATGGCTTTCATGAATCCAGCACAAGAAGACCCACAGCAGAGCTAGATAGTGAAGACAATTGTCTGATGTGATGTATTACACTGAAACACCAGTTCTCTGTTTCCTGGTATATGTTGATATAGTGGAAAATATCATCTTACATATTGTGATATAGATCTTAACCCTCTTTTATGGAAGCAAAGAAAAACTAAAAATAGATGAGAAGTTTCTCATGATAAAAAAAATGTCATTTTTGAGCTAACATTTTGACTTTTTATCTCGTCACTTTGTCTTAGTAAATAAAAATGTTGATGTACACTGAGCATTTAAATGTCCAAGCAGCACCTTTATGTACAGCACCTTTATGTATTTGCTTTCCTAAAACGAGTCAACGCTAATCCAAAAGAGTTTTAAAAACATTTTTAAATCACATTTACAACTTTCATTCTGTGCTGAAGTGAACTGTGCTGAAATGGTTCGACTCTAAAGTAAAAGTAGAAACACGTCGCCCTCTTGTGGTCAGAGATGCTCAACGAATACACTTGTATTTTCCTCTCCCCATTGCAAAGAAAGCAACATGTTCTTCATCGTCATCATGTGAGGAATCCTCATGTCCCAAAGCACCCAAAGGCCAGCACATGACAGCACAAGACCCCTGCTGCAGGCGTCTGTAAGGCTGAGGTGATGTTATCCTTCCCTTCATCAAGACAGCGACTATGAACTTATTATATGCTCGTAAAATGTCATCACAAGACGGGATTTGTGATCTTAATCACTTGATAAAAGTTGACTTGGAGGCAACATGACCTGTACGTTTGTAGACCTTTGGAGCAACAGTTAAACTTTAATTCATTCATTCTTTAAAGGGCCAGTGTGTAAGAGTTTGGGGGACCTATTGGCAGCAATGGTCTATAATATCCATAACTATGTTTTCATTAGTGTATAATGATGTAATTAGGGTATTCAGTTGGTTGCAAATCTGAAACTGCACCACTAGATGCCTCTAAATCCTACACACTGGCTCTTTTAAAAATCTTGAAAATAACACCCAGACACAAGTGATTCATGAAAAGTGTTTAATTGTTACAGACGGTACAATATATAAGAACCATTAGTGCAGATTGACGTACATTATGTCGTGTTGGACTGCTTCCCGTCACAAGGATGCAGTCCAGTGTGGGATTAGATGGGGTTGTTTAAGTAGCTGTGGTCCATCCTTACTCCAGCTGGAACTAATCATGCTGATATTTTTGGCATTTTTTCGCCCAGATTTTGAGGTATTCATGTTTAAGATTTATGCGTCCACCCTGACACCGTAGAGGTGGAAGAATTTACTTTGGTATTGGTCACAGTGTTGAAAATTGCATTTAAAAAAAAAAAAAAAGGCAACATGCATCCCCAGAAACAAAGCACCCGTTGCCTTGGATAATCCACAAACACAAGGACGCCTTTCATTGGAACTACATTGTACCAATGAACTAGTTCCCTCTGGAAACTGTTGGCAACGTGCTCTGTGGATTATCATGAGTAACTGGGTCATGGCTTCTGAAAAGACAAAGCAAAGCGGTTGAATTTTTAAATGACACCTTTCAATGCAGGGAGAAACACAAACAAAATTCCGTTCTCCTCTTTTGTAGTCGGGTGGCAATATAAATCTCAGAGACAATTATATAGAAATCTTGGCAGAGAAAAACCCAAACGATCTGCATGGCTAGATACCACGAGAGGCTTTGGCCACTTCTGGCAGACTGGTTGCTAAGATGAAGGCACATTCCTCTGACATGGTGACGGATGTTATACTCTCCTTTCGTTGTCGTCATCCCTCCCTCGTTATCTGATTTTGTCCACCTGCCTGCCCAGCTGCATGCAGTTAAGTAAAGTTTAAGTAGGATATCTTTAAGTCGAACAATCATTACCTCTTTATGTCCCTTTTTCTAGGTTCGCTTCAAGCCATTTCGTTTTCCAGACATTTTTACACCGCTAATTACAGCGGGGCGCTTCGGAAAAGCTATTCCTCTCTCAGTACTCTGGAAAATGTTACCATATTTGTGAGGTGTACGACGTAGAACACACTTGACTTAGCCATGTCTCATTGTTAGAAAAAAACAACAACAATACAGATCTATGTTGTGTCATCTATATGAAAATAAAAAAATATGAACTTAAGACACGAGGTTACTGCTTCTTGAAAATCCTCTTGGCGTCCACGCCCTCATAGTTGTAACTCTGCGTGGGGTAAAAACAAAACAAAAAGAGAGGCGTGTTAGTTTATGGAAAGAAAACAAATGAGCATATTGCATATTATTGATGAAATACATCGTGATATACTGACCTGTACGAGCTCTCCTCCCACCAGAGCCCTAGTGGTGGTCAGGACCTTGCTGTTGTCTTTCCTGGTGAATTTGCCTTTCAGCATGTCACCCTCCATCTCCCACGTACCCTGGTTACAAATATACATAGAAGCTCGTCTCATGTTGTGTTATATTTGTGTTATCATTGGTAACACCTGCTGCTGTTGGTTTAATAATGTCCCAAACCACTTCAGTTCACTCACTGAGACTTCAGTGCCGTCGGCCAGGCTGTAGTCGAACGGGACACCCAGGGTGAAGTCGATGTCTTTAGTGCGGAAGGTGCTGGACTCCTTGATGTGGAAGTTGTCCCCGGTCTGCTCGATGGTCACCTTCAGGTTGTCGTGCTCTGCCAGCTTTCGCTTCATGATATTAATACCTTGAACAGAAAAGAAATACAACCTGTAGCTGGATTTCTTCAATTATGGGATGAAATGAAGGTTATTTATTGAAAGTAAATGATAAAAGGTGTTTTTTTTATATGGATCCATGTGTCTGAAATTAAGTCAAATTGAATTTAATCATAAATGACAATTTATCTCAGACTCAATTTGTTTGAGAAGTTTTCACTCGGCCGCTTTCCAAGTCTATTGGTGTGTGTCCAAGTCCAAAGAAAGATCTTTATTTAGCTGCTGCTATTATTATGGGTAGCACCATAAACACCTCACTGCTCGGTGTAATGCTCACACAGCAATGTCCAACTACACGGAAACACCCGACGCGGTGACACGCATTGCTCTCATGAATCAGATCAGAAGGCCGGACTCAGCAGAAAAATGGAGCCGAAGTACAGCATGACTTCGGTGACCCATTCAGGCTCTCACACACCCACACACACACACACACACACACTCACCCATTTGCTCCATGAACTTGTCATAGTTGTCGCTGCGGTCCACCTTCCAGGTTCCGTTGAACGTCATGGCTGCAGGCTCGCTGTGGGTTGAAGGCAGCTGATGAAGCACAGGCAGACCGTGGGATTGCGAATGCCCGTTGGCCTCCCTTTATATACACCCCTCCCTTCTCCCTACCAGACCTCCTCCCCCCTCCTCACCCCCCCCGAGCTGGCATGGAAGATGCTCTTCTTTATCTCACAGATTATCTGTCTGCTGATGTGGCCTTTTACAGACTGTGTCAAACGCAGGGCGATTGCCGCACGACCTCGAGGATATACTGATAAATAACTTGAGGGCAACTTGTCTCAGTTAGTCTGGCGCAGTTAAACACTGTGGCACTGTTCTGCAGGAGAGGTGGGGGGGGGGGGGAATTGCTGCTTTAATGGCTGCCCTTGGCACTGACCCAACTGAGCCCCTTTCTGTTCCTCCATCTTTTCTCTGTGGCCCTGTTTGTGCCTGGCATGAAAATGAGTCCTATTTCTATTTGACACTGACAACTTGAGCTGGCCTGCTTACAATGAGCAGTGGCCCAGTATTTAAAAAAAAAAAAGACTGGAAACTCTACATTTGTCCAGAATAGACAGTTGGACCATAAAAGTCCAAGTGTTTGCAAATTTGTAACACCATGAACATTAATCATACCACCATAAAGCTGTGAACTTCAAGTCTGCGTTCACTTTTGTAAGTTCAAGCACGAATTGATTTTAAAAGTTTGTCTCATATTGACAAACCCATCCCAAAGTAAGGTCAGCCATATGTGTTTCTGAGGCTTTCAACTGTATCACATGGTCTTCATCAGTGGGAAGAAGTTGCTCAGTAGTGGATTGGTAGACATTTCAACTGCGCTTATTGCTTCGATTTTCACATTGTACAGAAATGGATGGACACCAACGGACGCCTGGAATGTCAGAGAATAAAGTCAAACTTCTCAAATGCATTGTTTGCAAAAATGTTACTTGTCAATTTGAGAAATGAGAAAAGGCAACACTGGCACTGCTCTTTCAAGCAACAAAGTAGTTGTCATTCAGCTTGTGTCCTTGGACAATGGGGCACTATCGCTGCATTCTTGAGGGGAAAAGCTGTGTACTCGGAGCCGGACTGCTGGACATGGACGCTGAGAGAATACTGAATACATTGTTCACACCTCAAGTCCTCACAGTCGGCTCAAGACTCCACTTTAATATACCAGCGTTAGCAGAGGGGCAGTTGAGTGACACAGAGAAATCAAATATGTTTTAGAAAGAGAACATCCATCCATCCATCCATCCAGCCATCCATTCATCCAGATGAATGAGTGCAGTTTGTCTCACATAGCGTGATGGACGTTGTTTCGAAAAGATGGTTGGAGGATTAATCTATGGGGGGGGGGGCACAATTTCCATGCTCAATTTGTCTGATTAATGAGCTTTCAATGTTCAGGCATTGAAATAATAGCTGTGAGGTTTGGGGTGTCACTGGGTAAACAATGAAATAGTAGTTCGGTTGTCCTTCAGAGTCTACTTTAAATATGACTATGTCATACTGTTACAATTACATAACATAAATGATGCGTTTTGCAATGTAGCTCAGACTGTAAATGTTGTTAAAAAGCAGTGATAGAGTCTGATTGCTGCTGAGTCTCCCAACCCATAATCCTTTCTTATTGCTGTCAATAAAGACAGTTTGTACTTTGACTCGTCATTGCGTTCCTGTGACACAATTTGTACTATAGACTGTTGCTGTGATGCCAGTTCAACGCCCATAATTTGATGAAAAAAGATGCAATTATTGTTTTATCGATATGCTTTTATCAACATAAAAACACACACGCCCTGTCTGCCCATCCCCGGCCACCTTCACCGTGATGTTAGTGATGTGAGTGATGTTAGTGATGTGAGTGCAGCCTGTAGAGATTTCTCTGTGTCTCTGGGGGCTGATGTTACACTTTGATGTCATACACTGATGTGGCTCTATATAATCTCACTAATGACTCTCTTGTTAATTAGTTTAATCATAATTTTACACAATGGTGCGCCCCAGTGGTCTCAATTAATCTTATTAATGTTAGCACCACATCTGGCACTTTTCCAGTGTACATGAGGGTTACACGTCTACGTTCACACAAGTGAAACCAGCCCGTGGAAACATTGCTGAAACAATTGGGATACAACTTGATAAATTGATAAAATCTTTGTTTAGTTGATCAGCAGAACACTAATTTGATAATAAATGAATAATTTAAAGCCTGTGAGAACTTTTTCATCTGTTCAGAGTTGAACATTCAGATTGTGTGTGCTTTCAATCCCACAGCTGTCATTAGATTATGATTCAAATGATGCAACAATCGTACAGGTGCACAGAAAGACATCACCTGTTTTTTTCCCAGCTGAGCCCTGCCCACCTAAGGCTATACCCACGAATACAGAAATCCATCGTGAGAAATAACCAAAATAGTTTGGTTGAATATTTAGTGTTCATGAAGGACTCGCTCGTTGTAAGGAACTGATTGAGAAACCTTTAAGTCATTCTTCAAGCAAAAGCACAACACATTTGATGGTTTGAGCTTCATATCACTGAGAACTGAATATATTTTCGGTCTTTTGTAGACAAAACAACATATTAACCATGATGTTCAGAATTAACAGGATTTCTGGAAATACATATTTGTCAGAGCAGAAATGCAAACTCTCTGTCATTGCCAATCAAACTTTTTACGATATGATGTCCTGAAGATGTGTGTACTACTATGACAGAAACCCTTTTCAGTGATGTAGTACGCCATCTAGTGGACCACAGACGCAGCTGCAGTGTCCTCTTCCCTTTCTGGTTGGGGACACTTTAATGTGCATACGGTTAAAACCACTAGAACACATTTTGAGTTATGTTGAGCAAACTGTAACACTGATATATTTAGGCTTTTTTTGGGGGATTTTGGGCTATACAAAAATAAATTGAATTGAATCTGATGACAGAAAAGCCCCAGATGCATGCATTCTGTAAGCCAAAACACAATCCTCTCCCCAATACATCCCTGCTGCCTCCGGAGAGGACGTGAAAGTCAATATTATCGAGACTCAGCGATGAGGCAATATTTAAATTTCAAATGAGCCTCAGACATGAAGAGAAAGCTCGCATTCAGTCACCCTGACAAGAGGGTCCACGAATAGCGAAGAGGCGAGCACATTGCACATTACACGGCGCTGACGAATAGCCGGTGCATTATGCTGAATGAGGAACACTGTGTCAGAGAGGGGAAATGGGATAATTGATCCAAATTAGGAAAGAGTGACCTAAAGCACTTTGCGAGTGCAGAATGTGAGTGGTGTTAATACGCCTTCTCAAACAAAGTATAGGGACTCTCAATGCTGCATGTATATATGCAATGGTTTATGCTGTGAAGTGCAGGAATGTGTGCAGGTCCATTTGGTTGAGAGCTTCGGCTTTTGGAAGAACACCGCAATGGTAGAAGTGGATTGAATTCATTTATGCAGGAATAGGCTTCATTGAAAGGCCCAACAGTTGGTCTTTTCTGCATCGTTTGATGGCTTGAATGTTTTTACAGCATCCAGCATTACAGCGTCTTAATTGTCGGCTGTCTTCTTGGTAATATCTTCTCCCCTATCCCCCTCATTCACCCTTCCATATTTATTTTCCTGCATCGATGATGCATTCCAGCTTGGAGCGAGGGATTACACGTCTCCCTTGGTCGACATTAGAGCCTCTGCTGGGACTGGTGCTGCCACCCACCACAGGACCTCCGCTGCTCCGGGGCCTACCAGCATGGCTCGTATGTGGGTTTATAAATGATCCGGGACCAGGCGCCATGCAGGGCCATCCCTCAAACAAGGCCCATGCACATGAACTCACAGAATTAAATGATAGCGCTACACCACTGCTAGTCCCTGTCTGAGCATACAGTGAAGGCCCTGTGTGCCAGAGTTTCAGAGCAACAAAATAAGGGATAAGATGGCTATTTTCCAACATGAGCTTTGTCAACAAATACAGCAAACAGCAATGGTTATTACGTCTTTTAGCTGGAGGAGACCAACTGGCCTTATCATATAAGATGCAGTGATGAGTTTTGTAATTATCTCCAGTAATTAAGCTGATTTCAAGTATGGAGACACACGTGTGTCTATAAATGACTTCCTCGTGATCCAGGACGGCATCTGTTTCTGTGCAAGATATCTTTGTTGACGACAAGATATTATAATTAATGAATGAATTAAGAAATGAAATAAATAAATAAATGCATCCCAAAACCTCTACCAAAGCCTCACGGTCCTCTAAACGTGTTATTTCGTCATTAGAATATACATAAACATCTTAAAACATTGAAAAATATTGCAAACAGAGGAGACATTTGTTATGTTTCTTTTTCATACAGGTTGGTGAAGAATTTCATATTTAAAAATTAAAAAAAAAAGATTTGTATGTTTTTCTAACTCCCGAATCTGCAGCTGAATTCATATCTGCACACAAATGAATAACTTGTTCCTATAGCCCATAGCCTGGCGTGAAAAATAATTGAAATCTGTTAACAGGTTTGTGTTGAATATCCACCAAACCTCTTTCATATATTGCACAATATGCTAATTATTGCAACTCTTCACATATATTCTAAAATGTTATTATCTATTTTCCATGTGATCATATAACAAAACATTTTTTAAGACATCTGTAAATACTCTATCCGCTCATATCTTCACATCTATTTTCTTACTGCATTGTGTTTTTCAGTCTTCACAGAAAGGACTTTTGGTAAGAATTAACATGAATTAAAAATAATCTTAAAAAGTTTGCACAAAGTTGTCAAACTTTGTCCGAAAGGTCCACAAGTGTGTCTGTGTTTCTGTGGATGAACGTCATATTGTACGACCTAATAAGGGCCTTGGAGCTCAGCAATAAATGTAAAACATGAATCTATAATTCCAACACTCCGGCTTGATTGAAGAGCTGTTAATTACAATAATTTCACCTCCCTCGGCTGATTTTAATTCGCACTCAGTGCATTTGACCCAATTTTGTTTTGATGAAGTTGACATTTCCAGTAAAGTTCAGGTGAGGGAAATGTCTCAGCAGAGAGAACTTTCCGCTCGACGTCACCAGGCTGACTCTCGCAGACAATCGACTGTAAACGGGTCATTTCGGTGCAGCTGACGGGCATCGGCGTTTTTTTTTGGTGCCGCTCGTGACAACTTAACACCTTCTTTTCCTCACCAGATGTCTAATCTTAATGACTCCATCCAACATATGGGCAAACAAACAGAGGCTTGTTTCTTAATCTGTGTGACCGCGGAGCAAACCTCCAACCCAGGTTGTTAAAGTGCTTAATCGTCATCAATAGCCGCTAGTTATCAAATCCTCCACAATTACTCTTCCGCGGGGTGTAAGGTGACCGTCCTCCAGCATCCTGTAAGTAATATTCTGTGACAAACGTCTCCTTTCTCACAAGTTCTTCTAACACCCACGTAGCACTTCCCACCTAATCTTGACGTTTCCTCTCCTCCGCTCGGTCGCGGAAGGTTTTGTGCCGAGAGGACGAACTCTAAGCTCTTAATTGCAGGTGGTGTGCATGTACGCTTTTCCCAATCCCAACCCCCCCCTTTTGTTCGCAGCGCTGTGGGAGAAACAAAGGTTCCTTTTTTTTTTTTCTTACTCCCTGCCTTGACTCTCAGAAGCAGTGTTGGGGACGAAGGGAGGATTAAGTCAAACACTTCTCATGACCTTTGAGGCCTGCGGTTGGAGGGAAGCTTGCATGGTGCTGACAATGGGCAACCTGGCAGAGGTGTGTGTGTGTGTGTGTGTGTGTGTGTGTGTGTGTGTGTGTGTGTGTGTGTGTGTGTGTGTGTGTGTGTGTGTGATCACAAGCCCAAAGTGGTGGAAAATTCAACAATACATGTCTAAAAATACTTCCTATTCAGTGTCTTTTCCAAGACCTATTAATGTGTCTAATATTCAGACATTCCCTCAAAACAGTAATCAAGTGCTAACATCATTTCTGAGCGGTGCTGCTGCTGCAAAATAAATCTCCCCCGCTGAGACTGAATGAGTCATAAAGCGTGGAGCGGGCTGCTACAGTTAACTGTTGTTGTTCATTTGTTTCCCATTACAGAAGCTCCATTTTGGCTAATTAGTCTTGACAGTAACTTTTCCCTGCGGTGTTGATTAGATCTAATTAATGACTGCAGGCAAGACGGAGGAGGACTGGTGCCCTGAAGGAGCCATTTTCATGCATCCGTGGGTAATAGAAGCGCTCCTTTTTTTGTTGTCACAAACACAAAACTATTCTCCAATATCTGTGGTTTTTCTTCTCATTATTGTTTTTTTTTAATCGATATTCTGTCAATCTACATCTATGATGTCAGTCGAGGTCTATAGATTTTATTGTGACGTTATGTCATATGGAGTTGTGCCTTCGAGCAAAGTTTTCCCTAACTTCACTTAAATGCATGAACAAGCAAGTTTAAATGGAAATGTAGACTACATGGTTGTAATGTTGTGATATGACTTTGTAAAACAACGTGACGTTTCTTTGGAAGTTTTGCCAGTGAGCTCCCTTGACCTTTTTTTCCAACATTGCATCATACAATCATAATCTTTCCGTAATAACTCATCCAAAGCATGCCCGCCAGCTCCCATTAGTCCCACCGAGTGGAGGGCTGAAGGGGATTAGATCTGAGGTGAATGTCTCGCAGGAAAGCACCATGCCGATCTACGCTTGTTGCAGGGGAGCAGATCGTCAGGACAATCTGATTAACAGCGTGAAAACGTAGCTTATCTGCGATGACTTGAAACCTCCATATGAAGGCTGCAACAGCCACACAGAGAGAGAGAGAGAGAGAGAGAGAGAGAGAGAGAGGAGATGAGATGATTATGGTGCGAGAGATTCGTCACGAATGTACTGTACATCTGCCAACATCTGCCCAACATGTCACAGCAACAATATTTTTCATTGAAAGTTGACGGATTCATTTTGGGAAATACTCCGCTTCAAAAGTTTGATGATTGGTAACGATACCGCTGTCATTCCTGCTCGTTAAATGTGAAGCTACAACCAACGGTTAGCTTAGCTTAGCGTAACGACTGGTGACAGGTGGGGAAACAGCTAGCATTGCTCCATCCGAAGGTAACGATCCACCTAGCGTCTCTAAAGCTCACTAACTTGTGTTTCATCTCGTTAAATTAATCCGTTTTTACAAATGCACACGATAATCATTATCTTCCAAACAATAAAAACTCTCTTGCTTAAATACATTGCTCTCAGTTCTGAACTTCCATCAATGCTGTTGGTGCCATTTGCCAGAACCCACTTAATTGAATGCTGGTAGAAGCTATAACCCAGAGCAGAGTACAATAATGTCACCAGCCCCTTAGCCTTTATAGCTATCCACAACATGCAGACGGTAATGACATGGTTGGGGAGAGATATGGGGTCTCCCGGTGAGCATCGCAGGGGCCTGGTGTCGGTGTGTCTCGGAGCCCCTGATGTTTATCTGGAGATATTCTGGAGTCTGATCACGGACTCTCCCGCTTCCATCGCCACCTGCTCGTGGAAATCAAAATAATTACCTTTGCGCTAATGTGGGTGGCAGTCCTTATCTGCGGCCAATCGCAATGAAGCGCGATGGAATCGCTGCCATTGCTCGTAGCATCGCTCATTTCCTCCAAGATGAAGAGGGGAAGGGAGCATTAAGGAGACGCATTCATTTGGATGGTTTTCTATAAAACCAACAGAAGCTGCTTTAGATATTCTGTATATGCTGAGTAGATTAAACTTCTGAGCGCTGAACGATCGACCGCCTGTCACAGCAGCTCTCTTCCTGGTTGTTATTCCTTGTTTTTGGAGACTTTTGTCCACTTTAATTTGCTTTTGTGCACCTGAGAGTGTCCTTCACTGTTAGTTTAAATAAAACACTGGTCTTGTAAAAGGCGTCTCCTATCCTAAAGCTACTACAAGGAACTTTCATTTAGCGTTGGTTATGTCAGTAACTTAAATTTCATGACAAATAATACCTTTATGAATGAGAATTTATAATTTAGATGTTTTTTTGCATTGAATGCCAACAAGAAAAAAGAAGATAGTCCACTGCAAACGGTAAAGGCCTGATTTGACAAATTGACCAGTCACTGATCTCAAAGATTAACAAAGATAAGGATTGACTGGGACAGATTGGCTTGATTTGCTGGGAAAAGTGTCACATTTATCGTCACTTCTAAACTCTAGATCTGGTCCACCCTGCTCCTGAGGTATCCCTCCACCTGTTAAATTCCTTCTCCTCCCACCGCTCTTAATGCCCAGCATGACAGACACACAACAGGGCAGGTCTCCCGGGGGTTTTTAACAATGCAGACCCTCCCTCAGACACAGAGGAAACATTTGGGGATTACAACGCAAGTTTTTCAGATTCAATCACCTAGAAAATAGAGCCCCTGAATGGATGCCCGGGCCAATATACGGTCACAGAGGCACAGAGGGCTGCCGAAAGAGCACAGTCAGGTGGAAGGAATACAGGCATGCTGGGAGTTGAGAGTGTGAATTAAAACTCGCCCACAGACAATAAAAAAAAAATGTGGAACAAACGGTTCTCCCGTTTCCGGATCTGCTCACAATTGCTGTCAAACTGGCATGAGTCAATTGTTGCTTGGATATGCAGGAGCAAAAAAAGAAAAAAGAAAGTAGTAGAGAGTGATTTGCCGGTTATTATTCTCATCGTCCAGGGGCCATAATCATTTGCTGCAGAAAAGGACGAGATTTACACAGATCCACACACACTCCTAAATGCTGATGAGTCTACTTGCGCAATTATTCACACAAAGTTCTCTCTGCCATCATTATTCCCGCGCCTGTGAATTATTCATGAGGTCGGGATCTCTTGAGCATGTGTCGCCTGCAAATTCAAAATTGCATTTTCACATTTTGTACCCTTACTGCCAAGCTTACTGACATTGCACATATTGAGATGGATGGCAATTACTGTTCATCGGGGTTCAGCAGGATTTATTCAGAAGATGATTGAGGGCACCGTGGACGTGAAAGCTTAAAGCGCAATGCTGCTAAATGAAATTGAACTGTGCAGAATATCTAATACGAGGCTGCAGAACAGTCACTGTAACCTCTAATCATTGCATGTTAAGTCATGCTTAAGTACATGTGGATTCTATTCTCGTTCTATTAGATTAAAGATAAGCGTTGTTTTATTCTTGTTGTCTCTCCACCGACACTCCTGTATACACTTCTTAAACTGGGGAATGTGCTGCATTCTGACTCACACGTCACTGCAGCCCACTTCATAAACATTCATGTGCGTGGCAAAATCTGATTACGCGAGGCAGTTTATCCCTAAACCTTTGGAATTGCACAACAAGAGCGTGAACATGACATCCTCACTTTCATAGCATACAAATATCGGTGTTTCTGTGCCAATAATCCATACGCCAAATTAACACGATGCACCAAAAAACATCAACTTTCATTTAAAGTTCTCAACATTCTGGCTCTCTGGTCATGGATTACATACTGTATTGTATGCAGTCTACATTTTGTTCTACTGAAATGCAATTGCAATCATTTCCCAACCATTTTAATATTCAGACATCACCCTAAGATGATTTACTTTATGGTTCTGTGCGCCCGTCTCTAAACACAGGACGCTACACAATAAAGGCATGTTTAATAGGATGTAATATATTGATCTTCATGCACATATTGTTAGTTCATTGACTAGTTGAATGACTTCACTCAAAGTACCACAAAAAAGGTTCTTGTTGAAAGCGTTTCACACCTTATTAACCTGAGCTTGTAGTTTCACTTGGATCAAAGAGCGATCATATTGCACACAGTCAGGTAAATGCACCTGTGGACAGAGGACAAAAGCTCCACTGTTGTCCTCTTATTCTTAGCAACACATTTGAGGCAGGATCACATTAGCCTGTTTTGCAGGTGGCAAAATCAAGCAGAATATATATATATATATATAAATATAGGACAGGCAAACTGAAGGCTGCTTATAAAGTCGCTCACAGTGTATGAGGTGAAAGTTTGTTTAACAGGTATCACTGTATGGAAAAGAAACAAAACAATAAACTGTAGCGCTTAACAGCCATGTGCCATTACCTGAAAATTCACCTGCGTTTTTCTCAGTAGGAACCCTCTACAAATAGTTCCCCTGACAAAATCCCGCTTTGATGTCTTTCCCTGCTGTGTTCGGCTTTTGTGGCGGGTGGACACGGCCCATCTTTATTCCGTGCTAGCAGGGCAGCAGGTCTTCAGAAGCCTTTCGAGCCACTATGTTCATGGTTTAAAGCTTTCATCTCATTTGCTGGTCGAGGAAGTATCATGCTGTTGTGGAGTGGCGTGTTGTTTTGTCGTAAGGGGCAGCCTCAGCTTGCCTCCCTCGTCGGGGGGTCTAAGCACCCTGCTTGGTAGAGGAAACCAAAACCGGCCTTAATAAGACAAAGTCCAGGCATTGATTTGACAGAATAGTATTTGGAATTAGATGCTGCAGCACAAGCAAATCACAGCTGGGGTAAAAACAATTCTCCCACCGGGGGGGGGGCGGTCATCCCTTAGGGGACCCTTGTAGCCCCCTGCCTCCCCTGAGAGGATCAAAGCCATGTCTTACAGGAAAGGGACACACATTTGTCAAATTTCAGGATGAAAACTAAAACGTCCTATTCAGAGGGGAAAGAGGAAACATGCATCATCTTATTAGCTTAACGGGCTAAAGGCTAATTACAATAATTCTACAGTGGTATTAGATGAGTTGATGTTTTATAATTCAAACTACACAACACATGACAAAAGTGCTAGAATATGTAGTCAGACCAAAAAGAAACCTAATTCAAGTCTCCTTACAGTTTTTCTTCAAAGCATTGAACTATTTCTAACAATCGTCCTCGGCAGATCCTGAACCAGAATTTTTGGTTTTCTTTTAACTTCATAGGTGAATTTAGTTCCTTTAAAAGCATCAGTATACAATATTTCATAATAATCATTGGAAAAAAAACAAAAAAAACCCACCTTTTTTCATCTTATCTTCATAGGTCTTATCTTCATCTTTCTTAAATCAAAACAGAGTAAACTCCACCCACTGATGAAGACGATGAAGTTCTGGTTTAAAAGCTAGTTTTTAGCTATTCATAAAAAAAGCTACCTAAAAGGTGATGAAACGAGGCCTGCCATTAAAAGAAAACACTTGTAAAGAAACAAATTATTATTATTACAGGAGAGGAACAGGCCTGACAAGAATCAGACAAAAGCAAGGCAGCAGAGGCACTTTAGTTTCAATGAGCCACTCTGCTGGTGCTGGGGTGACATCAGAGGTCCTCTAAGCTTCCCTTTGTATACCGTCCTCGTACGCCTGGTCTCTGGGGGGGCCGTCCCCCTTGTTCTCACCAGCAGGTTGTTTTCTCGTCCTCTCATTAAGCCCTGATTCCCAAAATTAGAAGCCCTCCAAACACCACATCTGACCGTGCTGTGACCCATGTGTTGAGGAAACAGGTATATGCAACCTCGGGTCCGAGAAAATGGTTCATATGACCTGCTAGTAAATGGCTCGTCAAATACAGGATACCTTGAGGAAACGTAATCGCTACCTTGGTTATGTCTGTTATGTTCTTGAACGGCATAGAAGTCATAGGTAGGAGGTTGGGGTCGATTTAGGTTAATTAATCACTTAGGTTGAGGCGAGGGGTAGGTTGCACTTTTGGTTAAATATTGAAAAAGTAAACTACATTTGTATATATTCAAAACAGACTATGCTCTTTGCCTAAATTATACTAAGTGCTTTAAATTGCAACCATTATCATGAAAGCGTTAGTCATGCCAAGAGCAGACATTTTAGTGAAAACACTGTGAATATATTGTCATTGTTTTGCAGATGCGCCCACATTTCCTCACCATGCTGACACAAATAAATGTCTTTACAGAGTTACATTTCTCTCAAAAAACACATTATTATTTATGGAGTTGAACTAACCAAGTGAAATAAATGCACTAAATAATAATAATAAAGAGAAATACATGGTTTATTGTCAAAACATTACAGTATTTGCAGATGCTGCTTTGTCGTTTGCTAATATTTGTGAGCAAAAGAGGCGGAACGCATTGGCAATCTGGGAACACATCGGCTTTTGTGAGATGACAACTGCTGATTGTTACCTTGCTACTTGTGAAAGAATCCGACTGTAATGATGGCATAAGGAGGAGGAAGTCGGTCCTGGCTGGCAACACCGAAACCCGCCAAATATCGGACATTGTCCCCAGAGGCTGAATCGTCACTCAGCAACACACTGGCAAAAAAAGAGGAATCATGTGCCAGCATAAATATAGCTGTAAAACAAAACCCTGATACGTAGCACAGACTTGTTTGAAAGGAAACACTGGTGACTGTTGTCTCGGGGCTTAATCCTTTCTGTTAGACATTGAAGATTCGTACCAACCTCGTGCCAACAGTGTGTCTCTGGCGTTCGTGATTGAATTGTAAAAACACGAATACTTTGAAAGATTTACACCGACTAACAGGTATCATATTAAATGTACTTAGTTAGACGAAGCAATCCTGGATCGACTTCACAGACGTTAAGTTCTGATAAAAGTGCAAACTATCAAAGCTTTCTGAAGTTTGTAAACAGTTTTATGACTTCAAATGAGGAGGGACTACTTTCTCACACTCTCTAAAGCTTCATGAAGACGATAAGCCGTGTTTGCGATTCGAGGCGATTCGCGATCAGATAAATCTCCTGAAGTCTGTGAACTTAAGGTTGCAGTTCTTAGAATCTAAAGCCCGCATCGATGTTGGGACTCCAGTTGTACAATTATACAACAGACAAACTGATAACAGACACCATTTATCTTGTGTTTTGTAGATGTGAGTACGATCTTCAAAAAGTTCCCCAAAGATCCACAGCGTCCCCCATTTGTAAATGTTTTTGAAAATGGTGCTTTGTTCGCACCTGTGGTCAGCACTTTATTTTGTATTTTTCCTCTATCTGAGTATAATCTGCATGCAGCCAGCATTCTGCAGTCCATAGTTCTGAATAGACTGCAGTGTGTATTGTTATCTGTGCCTCTGTCTCTGTACCTGACTGACTGTGGTGCTTTGAACCTTGAACCAGGTGTCGGTCCATGTAGATGCATGTTGCTGTGGTTTGTTTCCAACATTGCTAAATGTGAAGGAAAGTAATCTCACTTGAAATCCAGATTTCCACCGTGACACGATGCCATGCCATGAGCAGTAATGCCAAAAAACACAAATAATAATGAACAGTTTGAAGAGTTTTAAAGGTATGTGTGTGTATCAGTTGCAAGTCACGGTGCAGGGACATTTCTGCAGTTAAAAGCTCTTATTGGAGGTGCTGATCGAGCTAACAGCCGTAACCACTGAGCAGTGCAGAGCGGCGGCCGTGAGCTATAGCCAGTATAGTGCTCTGAAAGTCGATTATTGCTCTTTTAAAATCTTTAATTTAAAGGGTGAAATATGACAATAAAGTCTTGTTGGATTCTCTTTTGTGGCTCATCTTGCTTTTAGATAAATGCCATGTTCATTTTCCATAAGAAAACTGTCCAAAAGAGCAGCAGTAACAGATAATGTTTATAATAAAGAGGGTATATTTGAAGTTAAAGCATTTAAATTGGCATGTTATAAATTCAAAAAGTGTTGTATTTTTGATGCCATGTACCCTTTTCCACGCCTCCATTTGACTGACTGCTGGGTAACCTGTGCTGTGGGAACAATGGTCGAGTCATAAGTAAAAAAAATAAAACAGCACAAGAGATAAATAGCATGAGATGAAAAATATTGAAGTTATGGTGATCCCTCAGTTCAACTGTAACAGATTTATCTCGTCTCAGTGGTTTCTTTTCCCAGGTGTGCTGGGGGGCAAGGACAGCAAGGTCTGCGCTAAAACAAATAAAGCAAATCCAGTTCTGCTGCCTCTTGGAAACGTTATTCCACAAACGATTAATGTTGTGTACATGAATGTTAAATGTTTATTTTTTAATAAAACACACACAGAGGAAGAGTTACGGCACATTTTAACCAAAGCATCACACACACAAACTTCTTTCAGCTTCCACTTCTCGGGCCGGTTTCATGTTTCCTCTAATCTCTGTAGCAACTCACATCTGATCTGTTTCGCAGATGCCAGTTGCTATCAGAGACAATGTTTAACAATTTCTAAGCTGTTATTGTCTGTAACTGAAAGCCTAGAATATTTTCCCATAACACGCTGGCAGAGATGTGCAGCACTGATGTCTCTTCCTGTGCTCTTCGTTCATCTGATAGCACGCTACTCACCTCCTCCTTATTGCTTCACTGCGCCTTTCCTTGTTTTGCCGTTTTCTTCTCAACGGTCTCTTTTTACACGCTTGTTGCAATCTGGACATGTTAAAGATTGTTTCACTGTCACCTGGTATTGCAAAAGTGAAACACTATAATAACACGTTTGTACATTTTAAGGTTGCAGGTAAAGCATTGTGATGTTACTCTGCATCAGCTGGATGTGTGATACACGAATATGTAGATAACATAAATATTGTTGAATTTATCTTTTGCTGCCAATCTCACGTTTTTTAAGGAGCTAACATTAGTATTAGTGAGCTCAGGAGGCTTTTACATCTGTTCTTTAAGACACCTGAAGAACCTCAGAGCTGGAGGAAATCTTTTCGGCAAACTCAACCAGAATACTTCGCCAATAAGACGTCGACAGGCCCCTTCACTCGAGACCCTGCAAACAACGCTCTGGAGGTCCAATTGTTTGCTTATTTGTATATGAGAATGAGAAGAGCCAGATTCTCCAGTATTCATTGGGGGGGGGGGGGGGGGGGGCTTCTTATTTTTTTTCAGTCCAGTGACAAGCCAAAGTATTGCATTTCATCTAAAATAATTAATACCGATTGTTTAAACGTACAAAATAATCACACAAAAACTCCCGGTGTAAAGTGCATGTATTCATATTTGCAAAGTACCAACAGAGAGTTCTTTCCCACGTTGTGTCTCTCATTAACACATCCATTTCCTTATCAACGTCTGTCAAGTGGCACATTTTCATGAAAAAAACCCCCCCCCACACCCTTCAGAAACTTGATTCTTTCAATCCTTCACACAGGGCTGTGCTCATCTGCCACTCAGTTATGCATTGTTAAGCTGCGAAGATCTCCTTGCAAGTGTTTCGTTAAATGCAGCCGCATCTTTGACAGGAAACAAACAGAGAGCGTTGCCAGAGTAAGCGCAGAACGAGGAACTCTCGGGGGTTAAATCTCAACCTGTTTAGACAGTGAAGGTTGTATTCATTGGCACCTGACCAGAACCTTTCAAGGAACTAATGTTCCCTTCCGATGCACCGCCAACCCCCCCCCCCCCCCCCCCCTTACACACACACACACACACACACACATGTAATTACCACTTAAAGCGCGTAAAAGTGAACCTGCATCTCCTTATAGATGCACCATGTTGATGCAGATGTAATATGCATGATTAGAACCGGTACACATGGGTGCACTCACATCCCACCCACACCCACACATACACATCCCTGCTCATGAGCAAACTTGGCAAGTCTTCGGGCTCACCATTGTTCCCCGCCACTGAGGCATTGCCGGGCTAAGTGAGGGGCCCTGATGGATACCTACCAGGCTCAGACCACCAATAAAGGTGGGAGGGGAGGAGAAAGAGAGCAAATGCAGGAATATTGAATGGGAGAGAAGGAGATGGCAGGAGACAGATAGGCAAGGAATAGCAGGAACATCTATTGTACCATGCATTCAAATGCACAGGTGTGTGTATGAGTGCAGTATGGATGCTTCCCTTCCTCTCTGCATGGGTTGCAATAATAATAATATGTCCGTTATCTTTCGAGAATATTTTTTATTATCTAAAAGAAGAACAGAGAAATGAAAAGTCAAAACCTCAATTAGAAGATACTCCATTCCAAGTATAAGCCGTGTATTAAAAAGTTGAATTAAAGCTACTCTAATCTCTATTTTTTGGATTAACATCATGTGACCAAACGATGATTTGTGAGTGTCGTCACTGTGTGTCATTGTGAGATATTTATGGAGTATTTCCCAGTGTTTGATACTAAGGTTTCGGAAAATACTAAAAAAATCTCACACACTGTTTAGGTAAATTTCCCCCGACGCAACCAAACTTCCACTCAGTTCTTCGAGGCATTTTAGCATCTTTTAAAACAAAAGACAAGTTGCAGCTTCTGCGTTGTTTCGTTTTTAATACAACAAAGTGTCAATGACAAAGACTTTGCTCTAAAGGGAAATTCAAGGGATTGAATCTGCTGATCACTGACCAAACCGATGGCCATCATTGGCGGCCAGTCACCCATCGGAGTGGAAGCTACTGTGTGGCACTTAAATGACAAGGGTGTGAAGTGACGGGTGAGAAAGTAAACACACAAGGGTCCAGACCCTGCACATGGTGAAAGAGAGGGGGAATTTGTTGTAACTCGAGTGCTGTATTTTCTGCAACAATGCCGCCGTCTTGAAACTCAAGGCGCTGAACTGCGTCAAAGTCGGTTCACGTGCGGATTTCTACTTTCTGTCATTCAGAGTTGGCAACAATAACGCAATCTCATGTTCACCCTTAAGTGCATCAGAGGACTTGCAGATGCAGGGCAATGACCTCGCATACAAAACTTATTTTGGATTAAGAACGTGACAATATGTGACATGAAATCTGAACGTGCATGTCTTTAAAGGACACTATGAAAGAGATGCGTCCAGATGCAATGATTTACTGGTGAATGATGGGCTTCTGCTCCTCTGCCATACCTCCTTACCTCTCCACCTCCCTCCCTCTTCCTCTCCATCTCTCTGACAGCGGGAGACATAATCAGGTTTTGTGAGATGTGTGAGTAGATTAGCAGCCACCTTGCTTCAGATAAGACGCTGCACTGATAAAGCCCTGTCCTTGGAGGCACGTTGCTGTGACAAAACACCGTATCTGACATGAGCAGATCTGTTAAGAACACAATTAGGACACTGTCTGGCCATTTCTACTCTAACTCTAATCCCTTCCTTCTGTGTCGGGAGTGAGGTTGGAAAAATCGGGACTAGAACGTCGTACAAACCGTGGAAGTGGACGTAAGGTTTTCTATACAGCAGAGATAACTGCAGTGTATAGTTGTTCTGTTTATTAGATGATGATGAAAGGGTAGAATGACACAGATTAATTGTAGAAATGACCTTGTCTCGAGGTGGAACTGATCTGGTTTGAAGGCACTTTAAACAACCACCCTGGCTCGGCCTTGTAGTAATCCTATGATCCAGAGACAAACAGAAGAGGCGGTAAATGAGTAAATATAACACCACAGCTTTTATCCGTAATCCAATTCATAGAGGCTTTTCCGAAACCGCTGTTTTTGTCCCATTTTCCTCCTCGGGGTAATTATAAGTAAGACTGAAACAGAGCCTTCTTTTCAAAAGCTCAATACAAACTCACATGGGCTTGTTAAAGGCACGCTGCTTCCAGCCACCCTTCTTGCAATAAAAAAAGCTGGAACTGGTCCACGTACACAGCCTAAGTGGTGTGCATGAAAAGCCAGGTGAGAGCAGCTTAACGGGCCTGGATAAACTTGCCAGGCAGAAATCCAAACCTCAAGTTCAACTTCACAGTGGATGAAATGATAAAAAAAAAAAAGCTGCATGCGCGTCCACACAGCATCTGCATCACTGGCCTTTATTTATGTTTTCAGGCATTCTGTGTTGATGGATGCATTTCAAATCATCTCCGTGTCCTGCACATGCTGTAGTGAGTCTGTACCCACCCCTATCCATCCGGACCCTTTAACTTGCGGGACATCTTTCTGCAAATAGCAGACTCGCGTCTCAAACCCTCTTTATTATCTGGATGCTTTTGTTACGACAAATTCCCGTTTTTTTGGGGGTTTTTTTGCACAATATGTGTTTGCTCTTTGCATATGCACACATGCATGGTTGTAATGGGGCAGCTGGAAAGGTATGCTGCTGATAAGACCCGTCACCTGAGGACAGATGGATGTGAGGAGGAGGAAGAAAACGTTTTGCTCTCAAAAGCAGTCGAAACACTTACCAGCCTGTGTGTGTGTGTGTGACAAGCAGTATTATTAATGGCTAATAATAGCTACGCCTGCATCAAATCATTGTGTATTATACTGTAAGCAATTTTCCTGGCCTCTGCTGTAGCAGACCTTCCTTAGAGATGCCCTTCGGGGAATCATTATCTCGGTAAAACGCCACAAGGGGGTTGAGTGCTTCCATCCACCGCCTCTTTAACCCGCATCCATTATTCAGAGGGAGTCTAGTGGAGTCAGAACTACAGGGGAGACCAAGAGGAGCCACTGATGTCTCACTCTTAACATCTGGACGATAAAGAGACGTCTAATAGCTAAGAGATACTGCCATTATGAACATGTTAGTTCCCATTTTGGTGACGTCTCAGTCGAGCTGCACACATTTGCAGGGAATAGGAACGAAAAGAATAAAAGAGTTGAGGAAGACAGAGTGCATGCGAGCAAATGCACGACTGAAAGTGTTTCCCTTGGTGACTGCCACATGTGTTTGTGTCATTACGCTCAAGTTGTGTTCCGTGCACTAATGTTAAGGCAATCTGCTGCTTGCAACTGGATCCTGCTTGAATGGAGAGATATGAATGCAACATGTGACAAGGTGTGATTAGTGATGCACCGATCTTGCCGGGTGTTTGTTGACAGATGGGTCTTTTGTCAGGGTAATGCGTTGAACAGAATAACCAGGTAGATAATTACCTGTTGCCTTTGTGTCCATTAGGACCATTGTTGTGTTAAAAACACCCTAACAGTGAATATGCATTGCTCAGCAGGGTGACCAAAGTGGCTAATTGTATCCAGCTGACCTGAGGCAACATATTTATCTTTCTGTTTACACCCAAATCACAAAGTAACACCTTTTTTTTTTTACTGGCTGTGCTCATTAAACATAACTAACTCTTAAACTAACGGAAACTTCAACACAAATATCAATATAATGTCCTGCAGATCACAATTTTTAAAAGTGCAAATTACAGATCGCACAAAGTCTGGTCGTGGTTGGCCTGCATGTGGGCTCAGTGGCATCAGATTAGTCCACTTTTCATCCGGGATGCAAATAAATATGATGGGGTGGGCTGTTAAGAGGCTGGAGCGGAAAGGGGTGTGACGAGGGTGTTGTGTTACATGTCAAACCACCTGGAGCGAGGACACTTAAGGCGTGTTGTTTCAGGCTGCTAGTGGCAGTAGAGAGACGCACCAGTCACTCAGAGAAGGCCGCATCGCAAGTGGTTGAGTACGCTTGTATTGGACTTTTAAGACTTTTGTGTTTGCAACCTCTCGGGCGATGGACAGCAGGATCACGCCGCTCGGCCTGACCGGGCACTCCGCCAGTCCTCTCGGGGGCTTGCACGTGCCTGCTTCCCTCCTGCGTCCGCCACCTCTCTTCCTCCGAGCGTGCAATCCCGCTCTGGAGAGGGGATACCCGCGCACCCCGAAGTGCGCCCGGTGCAGGAACCACGGCGTGGTGTCCGCGCTGAAGGGCCACAAGCGCTTCTGCCGCTGGAGAGACTGCGTGTGCGCAAAGTGCACCCTGATTGCGGAGAGGCAGCGGGTGATGGCCGCGCAGGTGGCGCTGAGGAGGCAGCAGGCTCAGGAGGAGAGCGAGGCCCGCGAGCTTCGGCTCGTGTACCACGGCTCGGGGATGATCGGGGAAACAGGGATCCTTCAGGCGTCACCCGCAGGCCCCGGGGTGCCAGCAGCTACCGGAAACACCTCGACAGCTCCCAGTTTTGATGTTTTTGGAGCAGAGAACCAAAAAGATGGTAAATTATAAATAAAAATTATTACTTTGGAGATTGTTTAAATCTTTTCTGTATACATAGAAAACCGTCCCAAAATGTAATTCACAGTTAGATGTTAGTTTGTTTGTGTTTCCTTCAAATAATCCCAAAGTACGACTGTTTATGACGCCACATTTACTTTTAAATACGACATTGTTTCAAGCATTTTACTGACACTAAACCTTGCACATCCTGTTTCAAACGTGTGTTTTTTTTGTCTGCATTTCAGATGACAAACTGAGCAAGTACAGCATTTATAACGGATTCCTGGGCCGCCCCCTCTTTGCACACCACCCCGCGCACCTGCCCTCTCCAATAGACAAGAAAGATCTGTCTCCAAACCGGGACAACGCCACCTCATTCAGTGAAGACAGGGCAAGTCCGTCCCCGGTGTTCGATCAGGGCTCGGACCACATAGAGAGCCCGGCGAGGTCGCTTTCCTCCTCGGATCCAGAGTCAGGCAGCGAGTCCGAGAAACCCAAGGACTACCGGAGCCCGAACCGGAACCCCACTGACATAATGGCCCAGATCTTCCCCCATCAGAAACGGGACACCCTGGAGTCTATGGTGAGAACGTGCAAAGGCGACATTGTCAGATCCATTGAGCTGGTGCTGAGCTCCAGAGAGAACACAATTGACTCCGACAGCGTGTCTCTGTCTAATCATTCGAATGCACTCAGGCATTCTGTTGGCCTGCCCGGAGCGCTCGGTGGCCTGGGGAGCAAGTCTGCCTTCTCTCCGCTCCACATGCCACCGCCGGCCGTCGGGGGAGACAGTCTGTACGGGCTTAGCCCCCGCCTCGGGGTCAGCCCCTTGAGGCTGGCCTATTCCTCTGCGAACGGTGGTGTGGCAGGTTTTATGTCACCATACGTGACATCTGGACTGATGCCGGTGTTTCCACTACGTCCTCCCTTCGACTCCTATTCCTTCCCCGGCATGATCAGAGACCTCTCTTACCTTCAGAGCAAGGAGTCACTGTGCAGTAGTGCAGGGCTTTACACAAGACTTAACAGTGAAAAATGACAAATGAGAATTTAAAGAAAAGAAGTCGTTCTTTCGGTAATCTTATTTCGACTTGGCTTTACCTCTAAATCCCCTTTTCAGTGCCTCAAACCTTAAAGTGCTGATTGAAATCACTGCATTACTTTCCAGACGTGTTTGTTATAGTGGAAATGTTGTAAATATTGTTTATTATAAATAAAAATACCAAAAGGTGGTCTTGTTTTATGTGTGTTCGTGATTCTGTGCTATAACATCAATATGGCATCAATCTATCTATCTATCTATCTATCTATCTATCTATCTATCTATCTATCTATCTATCTATCTATCTATCTATCTATCTATCTATCTATCTATCTATCATGTGAGATAAAAAAAATCACCCATCTTCCTAATTATGTTAAAGTGACGCATGCTACAAATTAGAATCAAAATCCAAACGCCAAAGACTTAAAATGTTACATTTTAGTAAATTAGTTGAGTATTGCATTTAATGAATGAGTTAAACTTCAGAATGTTGAAGCTTTGGAATACAAAATTGCATCAGTCGCAGTATATGATCTGCTTAAGTTAATCAGCCTATATGTGAGTTGGGAGCCATCGTTAGTGTTATTAATAACACATGATCTTCCTTCTATGACCAGTCAAAATGTTTGCTGTGAGAAAAAGTCTCATGGATGTATTAGATGGAATATCCGGACTACCTGCTGTGCTGGTTCTGGGTAGAAGTGCATTTGGTGACAATATTTATCACGTTACCCAAAATGCACTTCTTACAAAATAAAAAACGTGAAAGGTGTTCATTACAAATAAATTAAACTAGCCTACAAAGCTCGTAAAGTGCTCGTCTTTATATATATATATATAGAAAAACTTTCATAAAGTATAACATGAAGATAAGAATAATAATGGGAACAAATGCATTTTTGAGGCAGAAAGCCATTCTTACTCATGATTGGTCAACAGAATCACACGTGGCTTGGACAGAAAACCAATAGAAAGGCTCAGAACAGTCACGAGACCGCATTTTTCAGGAAGTACGGACATGGCCAGTGTAAATGTTGGACGTAACTTTATATCATGAGTTTGAAACACATTTGAGCGACAGTTTGTAACTGTGCCGTCTGACATGCGTTCCCACGTTATTATCGCTGCTGTCTTGTGGTGTGGTTTTGTAGACTCGCGGAAAGTAAGAGGAATAGCTTCTTCCTGTAAGTTCACTGTCCCCTTCAAGCTGGCTTAAGGCTAAGTAGCTATCACATTATTTGTAAATTAAACTGCACGGTGTAGCGTGATTTGTTAACAGCTCTTCAGCTTCAACAAATACAACATGTTGTAAGTTCCTATGAGGTTGTCATCGCCGTAGATCACCGGGACACTTAAATAGAATAGAGCTATCGTTAGTGTTAATTATAACACCTGCTTGTCCTTCTAGTACCAGTCGAAATGTTTACTGTGAGTAAAAGTTGCCAAGAAGTATTAAATGGAGATCCTGACCATTGTGTTCGTTACAATTAAAGTCAATTAACCAACCAGGCTTGAACATTGCCCGTCTTTTCATTTAAAAAAAACGTCGATAGTCTAATTATTAACATGAACAAATGTATTTTTGAGGGAGAAAACCATTCTCACCTATGATTGGTCAATAGAATCGCACATGGCTAGGATACAAACCAATAGGAAGGCTCAGAATGGTCACGTGACCGCATGTTTCAGGAAGTCAGGACACGATCAGTTTAAATGTTGTATGTATGAGTTTGAAACACAGTTAAGCGGGTTGTTGTAACGCAGGAGGGAGAAGGTTTATAAGTGTGTCACCTGACATGCGTTTCCACGTTATTATCGCCGCTGTCTTTTGGTGTGGTTTCGTAGACTCGCGGAAAATAAGAGGAATATCTTCGTCCTGTAAGTTCACTGTCCCCCTTCAAGCTAGCTCAAGGCTAATTAGCTACCACATTGTTTGTCAATTGCACTGTATAGTGTAACGTGCTGTGACTTTAACAACTCTTTAGCTTCAACACGTAACGTTACAACAAGTTCCCACGACGTTGTCATCGCTGCAGACAGCTTGTAACACCTGTACACAGCGTTTAAGGTTTGTTCTGGGTTGGCATCCATAAAACCAGACCTATCTTTTTATTTAGTAGTTCCACTAGCATTTATTTACAGACTCAAGCATCCAGATTTTATCCTGGAATAAATTATGTCGATGCAAAATGTTATTCAAAGTCTTGTCCTTTGTTTGATTACGTTTCTAGCTGCAGCTGAAGGCCATCTACATGCCATCTAATGTTTTCATCCTCTAACAGACAAGCGGTTCTACAGGGAGAGGAAGTCCTTTCTGTGCATTGACGGGTCCAAGATCATTCCCTTTGAGCAGGTGAACGACGACTACTGTGACTGTGAAGACGGCTCTGATGAACCAGGTAAAAAGTGAACGTATGGGCCAGTGTGTGTCTGTTTACCAAGGTTAGCAAACAGTGTTTCACCACGGCGACCTATGCACTGTTAACAATTCATTTCTGTTTTGTGGATAAATAATATTTGACTTGACTTTTCAGATGTATTGTTTTGCGAATGCAAGCATTTCAGTTAAATATACATCACAACAGACATCCAGTCTGCTTTTGTGTGCCGTGTCTTTGGGATACCGTCTGTTCCCCGTCTGTCTTTTGGTTTCACTGATCTCGGGATGGGCTGCACTTTCTATCAAATAAACTCACACTTTTACATTTTCAAGCGGACCATATGCTATTCAGACTATATTATAAACAGACATTTGTTTTTTCCGCCCTCATGAGACTAGTACATGAGTCAATTTTATTTAGGTAACATGTCAACTGGTTCCCCTCGCCCTCATGTTTACGAAACACCAGTTACTTATTAACCAGTTACTTAGGTTCTCTTTCTGAATATCATGTTAATCTCTTGTTCCTTTGGGAATCAGAAGCCTTCTAAACTGCTGATGAGGTTGAATAATGAGGATTTGTGGCTAATGTCAAAGAATAGCAGAAAAACAAAAACATTAAGTGATCTTCTTCGGGGTCATTAAAGGAGCTACTATGTATATAGCAGCAAACAACTCTTTGTAAAATGTAAAAGGATATAATGGAGCAGAGAATGAAGTCTTAACTCCCTGTGTGTGTTGTAATCAGAGCTTCTCTGTACTTTGTGTATTCGGTCGGTCGGTCAGATTGGGGGCATTTCGATTGCCTCACAGTGGCTCGCAACATGTAGACGGCGAGGCGGTGGCGGATCAGAGCTAAAGGTGCTGACGGAGCTAAGAGTGTTTACTTGAGGTTGAACCTGAGGGTGGGTGCTGTGCTTCCATTACAACGCTGTCTGCTGGGAGGGCAATATCAACTTTAACCCTCGTATGAGTGCAATGCAATGCGGCGGCTGTGAGCTAACCACTGGGGCACGCTCCCATGCACTAACGTGCACTTAAAGCAAGGAGAAGAACACACACAGAGGGAGGGCGACTTAATTCTCTGCTCAGGTAGATGTTACTCCACCATATATGTACATAAACGATGGTTGTTTGCTCTGAATGTTAAATACAGCTCCTTTAAATCATTTTAAGTCCACTGTCTGTAGTGTACACGTTCTGCTGTCCCATACTGCTGGGGTAAATCCAAACCATAATATTGTATGCAGCATAGATATAAGCCTCCTAATGAGCTTCTTTACTCATTGCAGACGGGGCCAGAAAAAGCAAGAATTTAATGAATTATTATATTGGCAGCTGATACAGTCCAGTGCCCTGTAAACAGAAAAATTATAGAGGTAATAATTTCCCAGACCTCGAGTTTTGTATCCAATTTCCATGTTTGGTATTAATAGGTATTCACTTACCACTTTAAACTGCACACTGCTGCCACTACTGAACACAAGTTCATTTTCTACGCTTAAACCAGTGGAAATAACAATCCTAAAACAACAAAAACAATACGGCAGAATCATCTGTACAGACGGCTGTTGAAAGGGGACTATTTGTTTCTCTTATCAGCCCACATGCATGTACTATAAATAGCTTTGATTAGATTAGTTTGTTTGATAGTGCTGACCTCCGCTCCTGACCCCATGTAGGCACCTCCGCCTGTCCTCGAGGCCGATTCTACTGCACCAATCTGGGGTTCCGCCCACACTACATCCCGTCATCGCGAGTCAATGATGGCATCTGTGGTATGTCTTTTGATATTGGATGAAATCATACTCTGCTGAGAGGTTACATGAATACGCTTTACAGAACCTGAAGTGAAGCAATGGATTAACAGCCTTGATTTTAATTTTTTTTTTTTTATTCAAACTAAGTTCATGTCCCTTTTTATTGGATAATAAGTTGATCTGTTTGCTTTGACACCTTTTGTGTGTTTTGCAAACATAGACAGGAATTCATATTTTACATGATGTCAGGAAGTTGGCGTACAAACTGTCACTCTTTCTGTAGTTCAAACAGATTAAAGATACACTAAACAAAACACTGCTCTCAACACACACACACACACACCAATGTGCTCACTCTGTAAAACACCATATCCTTTTCCTCCATGCTTTGCTCCATTCTTTCCGATTTTGTTTTTCAGCCCCTCTTCTCATCCACCTTTGTTCTCCCGTAGCTCTCCACTTTGGATACAATCAATAAATTTCACTGTTGACATCTTCCATCTGTGACCAGCTGCATTAAACAGCATGTAACCATTGCTCCTCCCTTCTTTATTCGCCTCCCACCCGTCTTCTCATACCTTCCCTTGAGTGGAGCCGCTTAATGGCTAACGCAACATCGCTTTTTTCCGCTTCTGCTGGCTGTCGAGAGATTTTCATCGGCTTCCCTTTCTGTGCTGTAAAGCCCTCGTTCCGCCGGTCACCAATGGCGTTCAGGATAATTGAGAAATATCCCACTCTGCCCACTCTCTGGGGTGAAACATCTGAGCAAAAGACAGATCTGAGCACTTACGGAAACACCATGCAGCTGATCTTTCTAAGTGGTTGATCTCAAGAGAGACTCTCTGAACCAGAGTGATGTATCATGCAGGCACAAAGATCTCATTTTCATTGCAGCTAAGAAGTGATTAAAGCTTTAAAGAGACGTTTCTTTGCCACTCATGTCTACAGCAGTCAGTCGGTTAGCTTAGCACAAATACTGGAAACAGCTAGCCTGGCTCTTGTTTTTACTCAGTTTTTTTTTTACAGATTAAACAAATAATGTTTAATATGTTAAAGAGTGAGCTTTAGAGGCCAGTAGGCAGATTGGACAAAGCCAGGCTAGCTAGCTGGTTCCCCGTGTTGAGTCGTTATGCTAACCGAAGCTAAGTGGGACTCGGTGGTGGCTTCAGGATTATCGTACAGACATAAGAATCGTAAACATTTTTTGATCAGTCATTTCATCTATGAATTGTCAGACAATCCTGAAAATGGCCATCACAATTTCCCACAGCACACGATGGCATCTTCAAAATACATTCCTGAAGTGATGCATCTATCAAAACGGTTACTGACTCACAGCTCTGACTACAACATACATTTTTTTTTAAAATCTTTTTTCTTAAATCGCTTAATGTTCATTATTATATTATGTGCTGTATGTTGGAAAGCAACTGTTCACTTGTTAGGGGGCCGAGGAGTGATGCTAAGCTCAAAAAGTAGCTGAAAATGTTCTTCTCATAGTTGCTGACTGTGCTCTTTTTTTTATTTTTTCCTCTGCTTGCTGACATATTGAATGCTCTTCTATTCTCTTGTATGTGCGTTGGATGGGTCTCTCCTGTGTCTCGTGCCAGATTGCTGCGATGCTTCAGATGAATACAACAGCCACGCTCGATGCCAGAACACTTGCTGGTCAGTTGAATCAAAAACTGAGATTCAATATTTATATAATAACACATGCAGAGTTTGACTGAAAACATGGAGGCCCACGCATTGCTAAAGAACAAAAAATAAATAAATAAATAAAAATCCAATCAGCCCATTCTATTTGGGCAAATGTATCAAAGAAAGCAGATGATGTTGAATCCTAGCTGTCTTTAAGATAAAGGTATTTATCGTAGCGTTAGTGTGATAGACAGTGATGCGCTGTGCCACCAGGGGGCATGGTGTCACTATGGTTTAAAGTCTTGATGCAGTTCAGCCCTGCCCTCATAATGTATATGCATCACAATATTGATTTGATCCTTGATAGAGACGGATCTGACTCCCTGCCTCTTTTCACACTGTAAATTGTACTCTCAACAACTCCGTCCTGAGGTGTTTTTGCGTGCAGATAATTCAGCTTCTATAACACATAAATTGCTCACTGCACAGATGGTCGGCCTGCGAATGAATAAAGCTATAAGAATGCGGGCTCATATTTATCATCTTCTCTGAGAAGATGACTGTACTGATGCTGAAATCTTGCCCGCTGTGTAAATGTAACTTCTAATACGGTAACCCACTTCTTTTGTCGATGTTATTTCATTCAAAACCACACACGAGCAGAGTATACCTCATTATGTTTTCACAAGGTCCACACTCGTATCGCATTTGTTCCTCAAAAACAATTTGGTTCAGCCACAGAGCTTCAGCCCCCCCCCCCCCCCCCCCCCCATCTTATTTACTTTGCTATTTTCCCATTTGGATTCCTGTTGCATCTTAGGCCCTTTTTAAAAGCAAAATGGATTGCGCCATCTCAATGACCATAGCAGGGCTGGCTGATGTTTTCTCCGTAATGATGAGACCGTGCATCCTCTCTCTCTCTCGCTCTCTCTCTCCTCCAGGAATCTGGGACAGAGAGAGAGAGCGTACGTGGAGGGCCAGATGAGGACCTTGGACGAGGGTTTGCAACTCAAGCAGCAACTGATTGAGGAGGGAGTGCTGCTCTGGAGAGAGAAACAGGTACACAACCAAATCTGCAGAAGTAACTGCTACGGCTTGTAGTAGTAAGAGAAGGATGGTCACCAGGGTTTTTCCTAAAAAGCTTTATCCTGTTCCTGTCGTCAGAAAACAAGTGGCTTTCACTTCTCACTGCTTTTCACTTGACCTGCACGGTTCATCTAGTGGACTATATATAGTCTATGGTGCCAGATCAGTTGCAAACAAAGTTTTAATACACAAAATACCAAAAAGGCTGTAGCCTGTTTCCCTGCACGCTAGGATGCAAAGTGTGTCGTCTGCATAATTAGGTTGAGGTCGTCCCTACATGTTCATCACATCTGCTGCTAATGTGCACTTTCCAACACCATTATATTCAAACTGTATCGCGTCTCCTATCCAAACTATTCTAGTTTCTAGTCCTTTATAACCCATAAAAATCATATTCTCCACCTGCCAAAAACTTTTACCTGCTGTAACTATTCATTCGCATCCCTCTGGACCGGTAAGGAGTAAATGGTTTGGGGTTAAATCAGCACAAGTATCTGAGTGATCAAGACACTTTTTGAATCAACATGCTGCTTCTTTAAAAAAAAAAAAAAAAGAGCTTCAAGAAACTACTTCACAGTTTCCGCTGCTCTCCATTAGCTCGTTGAACAAGCACGCGGCTAAATTATAAATTAGTTCAGTGCAAATGAAATGGGTAAATCTGGCAGCTGATCTCTTTTAGATGTTTTTAGATATAGAAGTTGTCAGTCTAGCTCACCTCCTGTATGTTGCACTTATAAAGATATCTTTCCTTTTTTTTTTTTTTTTTTTAAAGTGCTCAAGTAATAGTCTGAAGGAACTAATTCACAGTTCTTTGACTCTCTCATGGCTGTCCTCATTCCTGCTGTATATTGTCTATTGATTATGTGAGAACTTGCTTCATCTCAAGGCATTCCGAAGCACTTCACAGCACCGCTGTGTGGAAAAAATACATTTCAAGAACGTCACTCTTGTTTCAAGATATATTGCTTGTGATGTAAGATACAGTTAAAAAGATGGCACTTGCCCGACTCAAAAGATTTTGAATGAAGGACACTTGTCATCTCTCTCACACACACACACACACACGCACACACACACATGTTCGATTTTCCAGCTGAAGGTCTCTGAGTGTGTATCCTGCGCTCATCCTCTCCTCTTTTGTCCTGTGTTGTGTTCTGTGGCAGCTGATTGGCAGAGCGAGGCTGCGGTGTCACCCAGCAGCACAATGTGTGACCCTCCTCTCTCAGTGCGTCTTTGTTGACATGGCAGGGTCACCTCGGCGGGGTCCTCGTCTCGGAAGCCGTACACAACGACTCTAAAGTGAACTCTTCCTGCGGTTCAAGGGTTAAATATGAAACGGGACGCTAGAAGACTTTTTAATACAATTTAGAAGACTCTTTTTTTTTTTTTTTTTTTTTAACGAGAGCTGGATGTAGCACGTCAGCACTGCAGGCCCTAGAACCAACTGCTGCTGCTAATCGAATACTAATAGGTATTCGATAACATCTCCTTTTTAGGAGGTTCGGCATTATCTTTCTGCCCACTCGTTAATTGTACATTAAACAAAAAAAAAGTTTTTTTCTCTCCCTAATGTAGCTTTGTCTGACTTTTGTTCAGATTTTAGAGGCAGATGGTGCTTTTTCTGTCCAAACTGTAATACAGCAGAGTTAACACAGCGGCTGACACGCATTGATGTTTTAAAACAAAAAATAATTTTCACTCAACCGAAGTGAAATATTCAGATTAATGTGTGACGAAACAAATATTCGTCTTACTAGAGTTTCCGTTCTCCAATGCAGTTCATTGGAAAAAAAAAAACCTGAGTTTGTGTTCTGTAAAGTATTTTAACACCGTAGAGGAACGATTTACATGTGATGGGTTTTATTTTAAGTATGTTTTCGTTCGCTCAAAATGGAGCCCATGAATCACTGCAGCACACTGGAGGTGGCAACGCGAGCAGCGTGGCCTAGAAAGGTAGTCAACCCTGTCGGAACCAAGCAGAATCCATCACTGCATTATGAGAGTCTCTGAGTCTCACACACACACACACACACGGAGCTGCTCTTTCATATTAATTGGTCCATTACTGAGAGTAATGATAGGTTATGCCTGGTTGTCAAAAGCTGTCATATTTGGTGTGACAGCAGCGCCCCCTGACGCAAGTGATTTAAATAGTCCATTGTCGTGCCTGACCGCTGTCGTACAGGTTTTAGTAAACACACGTGCTGGTTGTGGTCTGGAGGTAGACATACTGATACCTAAAGGGGAGGAGGTAAGAACAGAGACGGATCCTAATAACCTGTTTGTGTCAACTCGGGCACAACTATAAAAACTTTTGGGACTATAAGTCAACTATCCTGTTGTCAACACTTGAATTATCAACTTGTGTTGTTTCTCTGTTGATTGTTAATCTTATATTTCCCCCTCAGTGATTATATATAGTCACGACTGTAGAAAATCAAGCTGGTTCGATGAACAAGGTTGTTAAAGGTTTTAATTTATGGTGAGATATTTCAGTCTGGACAGGCGGAGAGCTAAAAATGCCCCAAAATGTTCTCCGGTACGGCGAAACGGTAGCTCTAGAATATACTAAATTACAACGCAGGCGTTAGTGCCACTTACTTGCAACAGTGACTTGACTGTAAACAAGAAAACCGACCTGCTGTGCTCGAACTGTAAGTGAATCCCGTGGAAGTGATGTTGATGTTGTTTGTCTCTCTGTTGTCTCTCTTCAGGCCCAGCTCAGAGAGCTTCAGCAGGTGGCCGAGGACCTGCAGATCAAATTAGAGGAACACAGGAGGAAGAAGCACGAGGCCGACCGAGTCAAAGAGCAAACATTAAAGGCGCTGGAAGCGGGGGACAGCGGTAAGTGTCTCGCCACCTTTAACCTGCCATGATTTGGTTTGAGTCCATTCAAAGCAATTTGCTCAATCCACAGAATTGCCTCAGTTGGTAGATCACAGGTCGTTGTTGCGGCTACCACAGGGCAGCTTCCGTTTTATTTCAGCGCAGCGTTGCGTTGAGCAAAAGTAAATTGCCCTCAGCTCCTTCCGGCCAGATAGTCAGGATGACAAATGGTGGAACATCAGAAACAGCTGGAAGGGTTAAATACAGATGCCTGTGCCATTGAAATAAATGGACTAGGAAAGGAGTGCTGAGCAACAGCATATTGCACTCCCACAGCGCTCCTTTTACATTCCTCAAACCTTCAGAGAGTAGTTGCTTGTGACTCACAGGAAAATTCCCTTATCGCTCCAAGCACTAGCTGGCTCTGCATTTTAGTGACGCTCAGACCTGCGTATGTGAATGCACAGAAAGTTGGATAGGAAATGGGCTCAATCATTTCTTTTTTTTTGCACTGAAGTCCATAAGGATTTATAGTCATCACCTATATGTGTGTTGGAAAGCATAAATCTCTTTATTCTCTTCTCTTTAACACACATTCTGCAGGTTGAATGTTAATATTCCGGTCTCATCGTCTTCTCCGATGCCATGCAATGCTGGCAATCGATTGCCTGTCTAGTGTCGAACTGGCCCTCAAGTTAAACTTTTGATTGCAATAAAGGTCATTTGACTTTGCTGTTACCTCTGAGCATACATCCATCAGCTTCCCGCTGTGCCAGCTGACCTTTGCTGGACGTCACGGGCCCCCCCCCCCCCCCCCCCCCATGTTTCTGAACCTATCATTCTTTGCTTCCATTACTGCTCATCTTCAGGGCGTAACAACCATCAATCAGTTTACTTGTCCGTGGTCGCGAGTCTCGTCCGTGTTGGCTATCCATCCAGGCTTTTATTATGCAGTTCTAGTGTGTGTATGTGGTGGCTTTTCGGTGCTGAAGTTGAAGGAATGTTCCAGTGACTTATTTAGCATTTTTGTCCCGCCTGCAACCTATGAAGTTTCATGTTGATTAATACTTGAATTCTCGTGAATAAGCACCATTAATCTGCCAACAGGAAAACTCAGCAAAAAGCTTTATGGCTCCCCGACTCGCCTAGCTGTTATTATTTTGGGGTAGCAGGTTGATGCTGCTTTTAACGCACATTTTGAGTCTATTTGTGGATTTAAGAAAAGTGACGCAGTAAAGCAGAGATTATGCAAAGGAAGAAATTGTCCAAGAAGTATCCGTTGTCGCCGTGAAAGTGTTGCCCAAACTCTTTGTCCAGCTCTTGTAGACCGTCGCTGTGTCTCTTGTAGTGCGATCACGGCATTAGGGATCACTTACGTTACAGTTTGAAATGTCGTAGTTTCAGTTTTTGGATAACAAAGGTCTTCAAAAGTCACAACATAGCACTACGTAAATGCCCACCGTTTTCTCCATATTATTATAACTCTTTAACATCTTGTATTTTTGCCACCATGACCAGTCAAATGCATATCAGGCTAGAGGACCAACAATTAAGAACGTCCTTTCGACTTATTTTATTGCACATTTGGAGTGCTTCCACACTATTAATTGAACCTTAAAAAAAAAAAAAAAAAAAAATTAAAAAAAATCCTTAAATGGCAGAAGACCCACGAGGACCAATATTGAGTTATTAAATATCACATGTAAGAATAAGATAATTGTTTCCCCTTCATGACCTGTCAATAGCCTGATTCACGATGGGGAATGAAAAGCCAGAAGAACAAGCAGCTGAGCCTGCAAAGTAGAAGCCAACAGTCTTTCCCTTTTACTGCTGCTGTCGCTCAAACGTGCCTCCAGGGCTTCATGGGCGGTTATTGGGAAGTTTTAAAGGGCCGGGTTATTTGTACCCTCAAAGGAAATTGCAGTTTCTCAAGGTGCAGTGCTCTTTGGTACAATGAAACAATACTTTAACGGCTCCGAGATATTGGATGTTGTTACAGTACGACTTGCCCTATTTTGTGTGAAAATGATATTCCATGAGTTTCATTTTGTGTACGCGCTTTCACAGGACTACGAGCAGGTGCTATGTTAGGAAGAAGTGTTTGGGAAACCGCAGCGCAAATGTGCTAATAATGCACATACTGTAGTATTACGTTGTCAGAAATGTGTGCTCGCGTGTTGATAGCGCCACGTTATTGAGCCGTGTCCTGTGATTACATTAGCGAGCTCAGTATCTATAAATCTGTGGCAGTTTGTTATTCAATGAGTATTCAAGCAGATTTCCCAGCATGCTTTGCAAAGACTTTGATGCACCGGATTCTCAGAAAGGACAGTGCTCATGTTTGTTTCTTTTAATGGCCGTCCTCGATACGCTCTGGGTTCACATGGAGGTCTCGTCCGTCTCTGATGTTTATTTGATACGATACCCTCATAAAGAGACGGGTTGGATTCATGTCCGTCACTCTCTCTAATGGTACGTCCCAGTATGCAAAGCTCCACCGTCTCCGAGTTCACCCACAGTTTGAGGAGATTTCCACAAATTCATCCAACGGCTGACCTGATTTCTCTAGCGGACCGTCTTGCGTCAAGCACTATGATTCGATATTGTCAAATTGATGTCATATTCAGTCATATTTATTCATTTCCCCAGCAGTGGTAGAGCCAAAGCAGAGTGTAAATGTTATTACAAATCATAAAACCAGACTCCAGTGCCACAAATAGCAACTTGTTCTTGTTGTTAGACTGACCATAACATTTTGAAACCACATGGGCATTCATTTGGTTCAAGTAAATTCTCAGAATAACAAAAGCGTATCTATTCCCCTACCATACCTGAGCCTGAGGGAGGTCATTAGTGTTGCGAGGGATGATAACTGATTTTGACATATTTATAAATTAGTTTGACAAATTATTAGCAGAGGTATTTCACAAGAACGGGCTGTGATATTCGCTGTAGGCTTTAAAAAAAAAAAGTACCGTTAACGTGCGGGAACCTGAAGACAGAATAAGGCAATTGACTCAACAACTTTCGTCACAAACCCCTAAATTTATGATCACATTTAAACGAGTGAGCAATTTATTTTGCACACTGCAATGTGCTTTATGGCGCTGCAGCAGTGTTTCCTGGATGCGACGCAGCATGAGTCATTCTGTAAACCGACACCATCTGACGCACCGTTTAGCTTCAAACACTTATTTGCACATTCTATCTTTATATTTACAGTATCTGCTGTTCTTTGTAAAAAAAAAAATATATATATAGGTTCAGTGCAGCACCTGCAGCCTTTTGGTACATTTCCATCTCAAAGCAATTCCCCCCCCCCCCCCCTCCTCCTCAGAAAGGGGTAATTTCCAGCCTCAAAATATTGCTTATACTGTATAAAAACAAGCAAATGCGTCTGTTAGCCTCGGAGTGCACGGCTCGCACTAACAAAGAAAGCTCTGTGTGGATAACACAGTCTGTAGCCGAGGCATAGATCTGCCGCCTCCTGCTGATGTCTTCCGTTCTCTCCGTTCTCTTTGTTCCTCTTATTTTTTACGAGTACGCTGCGCTATCGCCAGGGCAACATGGGCGGATGAGTGATGGCGTCCATTAGTAAACATAGCCCTCCTATATGTGCCCTCGGCCTAAAGAGCCAATGTCTTGAACCTCCTTCCTCTCTATTTTTTTTTCCCTCCGCCCCCCCTCCTCTCTCACTTATTTCCCACATTCTACCCCACTCTTCCTCTTACCTTTTTACCACCCGCCCCCCACTCCATCTTTTTCTTCCTCTGCCTTCCTCTCCTCCATCTATCCTCCTTATGGTTGTTTTTCATAGCTGCAGCTCTGCAGTAGAGGGAGGGATGAGACCATTTCTCTTCCTCCTCTTTTTTTTATCTTTTATTTTGCGAGACAGCGACTACAGGAACGGGTTCCGAATGTCAAGCATTAGGTTGGGAATAGAGCGCTGCTCAAACAAGAGAAGAGGCCACTAATATGACACATGCTGTGTATCGCAGAAGAATATTAGCAGATCTTGTTTTCCCCCTTGGCTGAGTAGAGTCAACACAAGGAAGATATTTGCTGCCTCCATTCATGTTGTTGACGAGAAGTGGTGTACAATCTTGCATCTTTTTAAACTTAAAATCCCCCCAAAACAACATGGCTTTATGAATATAAGAATTCATGGCTCATTTTTGGCAAGGCTGCATCTATGAACTTCTGTACACCCCTACAGCACACACTCAACCCAGGCGCTCTACTGTACACTGGGAAAAAAAAAAATGCTAATTTCACAATTAGCTTTTCTGTAATTAGTACGGGAAGGTAATTGCGGCGGATGTGCAATTAGTATTATGTAAAGTGCTTTTCCCCAGACTCAGGGGCCAATCAGGTTGCCCCTTTACGTTCTGCTGATGATGTGGGAGATGCTTAGTGCCCGACATAAGAGAACTTCCTCTCCCTCCCACTCCGATGAATGCGATCGGGTTGGGGTTACATGCTCGCTGGAAAAGGGGGGGGGGGGGAGGGGTTCGCATCTCCTTTTCATCTCCCTGTGAATATGAAATTGAGAAGAGGAAAATCACTGTCATAGCAGCCGTTACAGCACAAAGCCTCCTGATTGCATTCTGGACTCTTGACATCCTTTTTTTTTTTTCTTTTCCTACAGGGAAACCAAATGGTGTTGCACAGTGTGACTGAGTCCTTGCCTGATTGCCCAACAAGCTCCCCCCCCCCCCCCCACACCCCATATTTTTAAATCCAACTTGGTCCTTTTGCGTTCAGACGGGTCATATTTATTGCAGTGATTCTAAGAAATCCAACATAGCTTTGTGATGGAGAATAATACTTCTTTGTCATCGTGACTCATTGTGCTTCTAAGATGATCAGCTAGAATGTTGTGTCTTTAAAACTATCCGGTCATTTTGCATTAATAACCCAGATATCATTTTTCCTTTTTTTAGGTCTTTTTAGACGTCACAACAGCACAGTAAGCGGCACTTTCAAGTTACTGGACAGCAATAAAGATGGCAGGTAACTAACACGCTTCGTTAAAAATGAAAACCTCGGTGGCTCATGTTGTCATGCTCATGTTCGGCCCTTTGCTAACCCATTTAAATGACTCATGACACTGCGACAACCCTCCAAAGTCTATTCATGTGTCAGCCTTCAAATCTTAATAAGAACGGAAACATTTTCTATTAAAAACAGTGTTGGCACACATTTTCAGATATAAGGAGCCACTGATTTTTTTGATTTGTTTTTAAACCAACCCCTGATATGTTCCTACTGAAACGTTTCCCCCTGGGATTCTACTCTTGCCAGGGTGAAAAGGTTTCTGTCACAGTGTTGAGATTGCTATGAAATCCAATACTAAAGAAATTCCTAAAGCATATTTGCTCTCAGTTTAGGCTTTTCTCCTCCTACTGTGCAGTTTAAAATATGTACCAGAGTGCTTGAAGGCTGGAGAGTGTGACAAAATAAAAGAGAGCACACGGGTTGGAAGGTTTCCAATTTTTCCTTTATATTTCAATGGTACCGTTTTTCTATCAAATGTCCTCGAACACTGTGCTTCTCCCACAAACGGTGTAGTTTAACCATTGGACACTACAATTAGCAAGGTTTATTGATGAATATATCTGACTTAAATCATATTGTAAGAGCGAACCTTCTTTTGAGGCTGTTTCTTGAGTTTCACACGTGTGTGTGTGTGTGTGTGTGTGTGTGTGTATACGCACAACACTCATTAGTTCCACCTTAACTTGTGACGCAGTGAATGCTCATCACTCTGAGCCGAGTGCACGCGGCGCATTCCTTGAAACTTCTACACCCGTTTGTTCTCCAGCAAACCTCAAGAAGCAATGCATTGCCTTCATTGCATTGTTTGAGTCCCAACACTTGCTATCGCCGCCCCCCGAACCCAATCTCCCAGCTGACTCACTCGCTGTCGTGAGCAGTGTTTAACCTCTGCCGGCGTTAAAGACAATGGCATCCATTTTGCCTCCGAGCTGAGCTACTTCCATTTGCTTGCAGAAAAGCAGAGCGCGTCAATACCTGCTTAAGCTAACCAGGCATATTCTCCTAGAAAGGAGGCAGGGCTGGGCATAGTAAACTGAAAGCGCTATAAAACACATGGCTGCATTGTGGTCGAAGTGCTTGTGCAGCGATTTTTTTTTTTTTTCCCAGGGAGCGCCATGTGCCTACTTATGCATTCCCGCTCCAGGATGTGTACCATCATTCAGCCCGTTTCCCTCCATCCATCCACTCCATCGGCTCCATCCCAAGCTGCGTCTCTCCGCGGGGGGGGGGGGGGGGGGGGATGCGCTTTAAACAAACACATTACTAGTGTGGAAATATCTGCAAGTGTCGCTTATTTCCACACGGCCATTATTTCAGTCCGGCAGTCGATGGGATTCCGCGAGCTGTGCCATCTTGAGGCACGACGTGTATTTTGCCCATTTTGACTAACGCAGGAGGCGGAGGCTTTGTATATGTTTGCTACATCGCCATTTTTTTTTTTTTTTTTTTTTTTTTTTTTTGTAAGGCGCGCAGCTCACACGCCCCAAGTGTCGAGCTTGATTTAGTTGCCGTTGTGATAAATGCCAAGTCCAAAGTCACCGGTATACCTGATGCGTGCACATTTCCAGGCAATTTGCTGACATTGAACCGGATTAGCATGCACATTGCAGACTCTTTATTTTGTACAAAAAAAAAAAAAGCTCTTGGCTTTGTCCCTAATGACACTTAGCAAAACACTACCCCGTTCTTAATCCACTCGATTGGAATTGCTAATTATCTTTAATGCAGATTCACAGATAATGGTTCTCCCATTCATACTGTGAGCTAATCTCATTTTTGTGTCTATTTAGCCCACCAATAATTGCTTTTTTTTTTTCATGAAGTTGTGAATCCACTCTGAAATACATGAAGGAATATGTCAAATTGTTTTCCCTAATGTAGAACATCTAGTTGGCAAAGGTTCGTCTGAAACTTTCTATCAGTTTATACTATGGGGGGAGGGGGGGAAACCTCCCTCACACATTGGTCATTAAGGCAGCTTGTGGACTTCCTCGCCATTATTTCATCCCGAACCATCCCAAGCGCCACACACACACACACACACACACACACACACACACACACACACACACACACACACACACACACACACACACACACACACACACACACACACACACACACACACACACACAAGTGCAAGCCACTGTGCCAGCTGGCAGGCAGTTGGCAGCCCAGTGCAGGATTAACTGGTACCAGTATGCCGGCCTATAAATAGAGTCTACCAACTGCTTCAGGAAATGAACCGTGATGGAGCCTCCCAAAGGCCCCGCAAACAGGTTGTGCTTTTTATCCCCTCGTCCCTGTCAGGATTATAAGTGTATACGTGTGGAAGAGTGACTTCCCCCCTCCTGTTTATTTGTCTCTTTCCAGTCGAACCCCCTATAGGTGTGCGATGCCAAGCACCTCCTTCTTTTAAGATGCCGTGATCTATACGTGTATAAATGCCCCCTGTGATTGTTTCCCTTTTAGAGGCCTCTGCTCTGCAGCCCTCTGCGTGGCCTCACAATAGACAGAGCCATTGTTTTTCTCCAGCACTTACCCCGAGCATCGATCCTCTGTAGTGGAACAAGCTCTTCGCTTTGTATGTTACCCCGCACTTCCGCTTTTGATGGACTCCCGGGATTGATCCTGCCCATGCAGTCGTTATCTCGGCTCAATAATGTTGGTTTAGGTGGAACCTCGGGAAGAACGACCCCAGCAGGAAAGTGCGGCTTTAGAAAAGATCTAGAGTGTTCCAGGATAAAAGGTGGCGTGTGTGATTTTTGATTGTGCTTTGTGTTGCGTTGAGTTGTCCGCCATGTGGAGGGAAATAGGCTGAACGGACAAAAGCCCAAACTTCCCTAAAGAATGAGCTCACCCAAAAAGTGTTCAACTTACCCTCGTATCAGCTGAAACACCAGTAACGATTGTTTGCATTTCACAATATCTAGTGAGTTTTGAGTGCTGCTTTATCCTGACACATGCAGAGGAGAGCAGAAGTCCTGACTGGTCCATCGATGGCTCCAAACAGCTCGTGCTCCATAGTCCATGTTCTGTGAAGCTAAACGATCCAAAAGTACAATATTTTATTTTTGCTTTTCCTTCGTTGCAAAGCTCACGTCCACCTACGACACGTCTGGTTGACATGTTTTGCTGGTCCTGTTGCTCTGGAATAGATGCATTGTTAACACGTTGTTTGTGTTCGCTGCAGCGGTGAAGGCATTGACATGTTCACAGCAACCGATGAGACTAAGACGCTGCTGTTATCTGTCGTTTTTTTGTCCACAACAGTATAACGGTGGATGAAGTCAAGGCTAAAGTGGCACTTGTCCACGATGAAGAGCGGGTTCTCTCTGAGGATGAAGCAGTGGTAAGTTTCTCTTTTGTTCATACGGTTGGTACTACAATGCTGCTGAGGGGGTGCAAGGTGGCTACGGCCTTCACTGAGGTTGTGTAATCAGGCCTGACATTGAAGTACTTGGTTTCTCTGACAAAAACAAGTGTGTTGCAAGGTTTTTGTGGTATACAGTGTCATCGACATTGGTATACAGCATGTCTATTGGAGGCTTTTATTCTAATAGTGCACTTTTTTACGCATTAATAAAGTCAGTGTACAAATGAGTATTCACCATCAATACATACCAGACGTGTATGAACTGAATCTCATGTAAATACTGTAAGATATCCAATATTTACCATATCCTGAAGTCGCTTATTTCAGCATTCTTTTTTCAGATTTGCCCCAAAACCAGCTGATGCACATTTTCCATCTGCCTCGCCTTCTCCCTGGTTTTTGTGTCTTGCTTGCGTTGGCTGTCTGTCTGCCGGGTTGACTGTTTTCCTCCACTCGTACAACAGGGTACCCTTCCAAATTCATTTGGATTCTGAACAAGACGAGCACAGTTTCCCCAACAGTGGTTTCCCCTCAAGCTGCAGCGTGTGAGAATGCGGCTGTCGCTTTCACTTTAAACTTGTCGAGCGTCCCTCTTACCAGGCAGCACATATCAAAATCTCTGGCTGTAAACAAAATGGCTAGAGCTCAATTTTTCCGCTTCTTCTCGCTGTTCCTATTTCTAATATAAATGGCAATTGATATGTGCAGTTGGGTTCTCCTACTGCAGGGCAGGAAAAGTTCAGTTTGTGAGTGTTGTGTGTAACATGTATGTTGTGTGTGTGTATGTAACAGAAACATGTGAAGCCGCACCGAAGCTGTAAGCGACACGACAGACTGCCGGATGATGAAAAAAACCAAAATCTGTGTTCATTTGTTATTTCTGCTGGCTAACGCGAAGACGCACCTCATGAATACAACTGCATCTGAAGCAGACGAGTCGGTATGAATATGCGTGAAAACGTGCACTTAACTGCAACCGCAACAAACGGCGATCAAGCGATCAAATGAAACGCGGCGCCGCTGACGGTAGTTAACATGTAATTTGCGTTAGAACTGCCGAGCGGCCCCCGTGTTGGCACCTCAATCAAGGTCCAAGGGCAGCAGCAGTCGTGCCATATGAGAAGTTATTCTATTGACTCTTTGCCATCACCTCCCGTGCATTTCTGTTTTCTGACGACTTTAACGTTGCAGTCACGCTGCTGTACAGCAGGTGCGTACCCTGAATGTGTGAATCCGTTCAGGTTGATGAGAAAAATAACTAAAGTTGTTGAAAATAGAAGTTATTTCCTCATCAGACCTTGATTACTCTTCTTCTGCCGCACTCGGGGATAAGGCCGCGTATTGGGTTTATTGTCACGCTTATTCAAGTTGTGTCATTTTCACACCTTTTTATTAACCCCCCCCCCCCTGCTTTTTCCTTAATCTTAAGAAGCTTTTGGCCACAGGAAAAAAATGTAGTTTCCACTTCAGCGGCCCAGATAATTCAAGAGCAGAGAGGATTTTCATGAGAACAATTTGATGATCAAAGGAAGGCGCTCCGTTCGGGAGGGATATTCTGATGTGTCTCTCCCTCAGTGTTCCATCATTACGTTATAGCACCTCCATTCCTGTAGAAACCACCCTTAATGTAGATTCAAGTTTATGCGCTTTCAGAAGGTAATCACGGGTATTCGAGAGGAATGTCTTGTCCGGCAAATTGCACCATTCTTGTTTTAAACACGGCACAGAAGACCCGAACGGATATTATTTCAGTACTCAAACTGAAGTATTTGCACTAAATTAGCTCTCGCAAAGGGAGGACTGTCCTCCTTTGTCAGTAACTACAGTACAATCCACTCTCGGGAGCGCTGATGGGTGGCCGGGCTCGGACTATAACTATGTGCTGGTGAACAGAGCTCGAGGAAATTGCCTTCTTCTCAAGAAATGGGCATTTGTGCCGTGGTTGAAATTCACTTATCCATCTACTGCCCACTCGCCTCCTTTCAAAGCCCCTTAATCAGTGGACCAGAAACCCAGAGTACACTGAGTATAGTTTTCCCTTTTGAGCAGGAGAATAAAATCAAAAGTCAAGCTTTCTGGTGTTGGATGAAAAAACCCAACATTGCCGTAGGTGCATGGGAGTTTGGGAACTCCCCTTAACAGCTTGAGTGTGTGTGTGCAAATATGGCTTTTTTTTTTTCTCCACTGTTTGATAATATTTGCTGCACCCCAGGGGTTCCAGAAGAAGAGCTGTCATTAGTTGGTAACGAGGCCGAGAGGAAGACGGCAGAGCCGGGGTGTAGTGGTGCACGGACAATGGGAATAACTAGCTTCAAGAACTCGATATTCAAATTCAGTGCTTGATGCAAAAAGAAACGGCTTTGAAGTGTTTTATTCTCGTTCAGGCTGGTTAGATGTCTACGTACCGTAATCTGTAAACTAGTGTGACGCGAAAGCGGTGTGTGTTTCAGAGTTTTGTGCAGAGTAGTTGACGAAACCGTGACTTTTCATATGGATTTTAGTAGCTTGTTCTGGAGCTTTTGACCATATCGCATGATCTTCACCAGCAGATGGAGTTGTCATGGAATTGTACATTGTTCAAATTTCCACTTTAAGGAGATTGAAATTGAGAACGAGCTTTGAAACTCAATGTTAAGACTACTTTAAACAATTTTCACAATCAAGTAGGCATTTTAAAGTTACGATATCGAAGATCTCCGCTTTGTTCTCTTTGGTGGCTTCAGGCGGTAACTGCAGATACATTTTTGGGCTTTCACTTCCCAGAGAATGACGTAAAAAACATAACGTAGAAGGAAGTTGTCTAAATACTTCCCCGAACATGATTACAGTAAACAACAACCTGTCCCTATACCACTCATCCGTCTCTGACATGTGTCTGTCGTAGTGAGTGACGGATTGGCGGCGTCACACACGGAGCAGGCAGGCCAGACGCGACGTTCACCTTTCTGCCTTGGCAGCAACACTGAGCTCTCGTGATGTTCACAACATCCACCGATACGCAGAAAACAAACCCCCCCACCCCCCCCCCCCCTAGTCGCTCGGCCGGACTCCTCACACCATCTGTTTGGGCTGCTTGACATTTGGCCTGAGCCAACACTGAAATCTCACTTCAGAGGGTCCACCAGCATGTATATCAAGAGGGCCAGATTTTAACATTGTTTAATCTCAAAGGTAAGAATAAGATCTTTACTGAATGAGTTAGATGTCGGTGATATTGAATCAGTGTGTAGGCTTTTAAAGTGTTGTGCTTTATCCAGTATAATGGGGTTTGACTTCTCGCACAATAACAGTCGATTTCATCTGGAGTCCAGATTGTAACCATGACTGTAACTGTTGCACATTTCATCAACCCAAAAACACTGCAAGGTTGTAATTGAATTCACAGCCACATGAACAGGAAGGCCGGCGTTGCAGCACATCTCCAGAAGGGGGCAGCAGGCATCTGAGCTGAGTGTGAGCTAATGGGGGGGGGGGGGGGGGGGGGGGGGGGAGAGAAATGGAAAGTCACATTCACAGGTCATTTAATCTCTTTGTTTTGTCATGGGCTGGGCCTCTGGTGCTGTTTTTCTGCCTCGCTCTCTCACAGAAAGCCGAGGCAGAGATCCCTCCCGTTCAGAAATGAACAATTCTCATCTGCCTCCAAGAATTTCCTTTCTCGTGCATTTCGTTGGGTGGGTTTGTGACGCTTGCAGTGACTCTAGGATTGAATGTGTGTTCTGATGAGAGCTTTGGGTCTGGATGGGACTACAAAAGCGTGTTTAACTCTCTCAAAATGCCTTTTTATTTCACGCCAACGAGTAACCTTGAGCTTCGACACGCACAGACCTAAGCTGCACTTAAGATTCCAGTCGTACGGAACTGACTCGGGACATCGGCCATGTCACTTCAGTGTGTGCACAGGCTTTGCCATACCTCGCTTACGTAATGATCTCAGTCAGTTACACGGTAGAATTAGGCATCTGCAGGCGAGCCGAATCTGAGTAGTAAACACCGGTTTTGCATATCTGTTTGTGTATTCCGACAAGATTATAGTCTTGTGTTAAAAGCCTGCTGGGTATGTGAGGCTGGTGTGTCCCGTCCCCCCCCCCCCCCCCCAGTACCATTCATCACCTCCCATCACAGGTGCCATGGTTTTTGCTCCCCAGCTGGAGTGCTTTCAAGCTATATAATGCGAAATGACAGACTGAAACCAGAGGTGGAGTGATATGCGGTTTGTAGAACCGAGGTAGAGAAAGCTGACCTGCTGAAATTCCCTGTTTTGTGTCATGTTCTGTTGAGATGGGAGGACAGCGCGGGGAGGAGGAGGAGGAGGAGGAGGAGGAGGAGGGGAGGGGGGGGGAGGGGGATCAAAGAATGATTTGGGCGATAACTGTGAAAGACTTTTTTTATTTTTATTATTTGTTTCAGGCGGCACACCTGACACTCCTCAATCTCTTGCCTTGCCCTCTTCCTCTGCACTTCTAATCTCCTCCGCACTCGTCTTTTCTTATGTAACCGCAGTGATTGGATGCGCTCGAGGTTGCACGGGTGGCACCAGTAATGGAACCAGTGTGTGGGGGGGGGGGTCAAAGGCAAGAGAGGCTCGGAGCAAAGTGAAGAGGCATCGTCTAATGCTCCTCCTCCTCCATGCCCCGAACAAGGTCTTACATCAAGAGGTGTTTTATTTATCTGTCTGTCTTTGTTCTCTACTTACTTTCTATTTACAGTTCGTTTCTCAGCGAAACGTTCTCCTTTTTTATGGGAAAAACATGATCGTAAATAGTGACGTGTAAAAAAAAAAACCCCCAACTTGTCAGACTTAAGGAAGTTAAATCACCCAGCTGCGTTTGTACTGCTTTGACTCCATCGCTGCAAATTCTGTTTTACAAGCTGCACTGACAAACCAGCCTTAAAGCGAGCTCAAGGCAATCGTTTGTATTCTTATCAGCCCGAACCACTTGACAAATACTATTGATGTTGCTCCGGTGTAGCCGCACCTCCCAAGAAACGGGCTGCACGCTCGGCAATGAGCAACGTCCGGGACGAGTAGACATCGGTTTCCTCTGACGATCCATGCAATGCATTGATCAGTGATGTTGTCCTGTGTCACAACAACGGAAAGGAAGTTTGAGCAGACTTTAAATATTCACCCCTTACATTTCTGAAACATTTTAGAGGGATTATTCTTAAATTGATGCTCATGACAGAAAGTGGATGATCGGCTTATTTTATGTACAAGCATTTTGTTTTTTCGGTATAATTGGGTGATGTAGTTAAAAGTCGTAATCCTGAAAATTCCAGTTCTGGTTAATTTGGGGACACCCGTGGCTACTTGTGGGAACAACAAGTGCGGTTTAATACTGCAGCGACCTACTCGAGCGGCTACTTTGTCGGGAATAGAACAGCGGAGCGACTGTGCAGGTCAACGTAACAAAGTGCTTTTAATGCGAAGCAGCAGTACAAAGGTTTGGCCGTGCATTACCGGTAACTTCATACAGCTCCGATACGGCTGTTAGGGTAAACGGTAAGGCTGATGTAACATTTCCAAAATGTGTATTTGCTGTATTACATGCTGCATAATGTCAATCCAAACTAAAATAAACACAGAAAGTAGTTCCCTGTGTCTATTGATCCTCTGACCACTAGTTCCTGGAAGAACATGTTGAGGAACCACTCGTTCCTTTGTGTCGGAGCGGTGTTTTGTGTTTCCATGGTGACCCCACCCCGCAGCTCCATAAAGACATTAATGAAAGCGCTCAAAAGGCCGCGGGGGCACCAGAATAGCGTTCGTCGTCAGCGGTTCAGCTAGCGCGGGCGCTCGGAGGAGTTACACAACCCGACGTTTTCGCCCTGAGAATGTTCCCTCTCCTCCATCAAACTCGGGAGGCTTTCGACACCGGCAAAGATTGGGCTTGCTGGCAAAAGGGATGACACACGGAATGACAAAACTCCTGTGTCTGTCTGTCAGGCTTGGTCTTTATCCGACTGACATTCGCTGGCTCAGACTCATCCAGGCTCTGGAGAAGCCAGGGATAAGAGTCAGACACAGATGGCTTTTTCCCTCGCAATTCTGTCTAGCGCAAGATTCAGAGAGAGAGAGAGGGGGGGGGGGGGGTTTCCAAACCTTCATCCTGTTTTTACAGACTCTCTGAAAATATAATTGCCTCTACAAACATGTAAGAATCCAGCGAGTCTTCACATACTGCAACAATGTGTCTTTTTGTCCCGCTTTTTTTGTCTTGCCTGGGCTTTCTTCCCTGCGTCTGTGCTGACCCAACCTATTGGTGATTCAGGCGTTGCTTCAGCAGAGACATTTCTTGTCCTTTCCTGAGTAAGTCGAAAGAACAATGCAAGAAAAGCCCTTTTGTGCCATTTTAAAAGTGATGAGCCAAAGCCAGCGTGAAGGAGAAGGAGAGGGGAGGTGTAGGTGTTAAATTGATTGGCGCGAGAAAAAAAGCATCTGCTTTGCAATAGCTTAACGGTTGCCTCAGAAGCACGCCTGCTATTGTTTCCATATAAGGATACCCACTTCTGTGTGTCTCCTTCAGAAGACATGTGTAAGAGGGATAGAAATTGTTACGTAAGGAACATTTAGAGACTATTTCTTCATTTGTTTTTGTTCTCCCCGCAGCTTTCCAGGAGCTTGATCCATTTTCTTTTTTTTGTTAGCCGCCTCAACTTCTTTTCTGTTCTCCAGGTAGTTCAGAGCTACTGCGTGGGCAGAGAACAAAAGACGGCAGATACAGGGCCGGAGTCGGCAGCTGATCCAATGACAGAAATGGCGCCGATGCGAGAGGGTCCCAGGTGTAGTCGTGACTCAAGTAGCACTCCAAGATAGGGAGGGGGGGGGGGTTGTGTTTGAGGGGGCAAGGAGCGAGAAAGTAGCAGGGTGCATCATGGGAACTTGTGTGACAGGCTGCGTGTTGTGTGCATGCTCCTTGACAGCAGGAGAAGCAAAGAGACAGCACACCTGACCCCCTTTAGACCTCCACCAAAGTACGGCGGGACTCAGATTCCTCTCACTGAACAGCAGTGGCATGACTGTGCTCCTCTCCTGTCTCTGCATTTAGTTTGACGTCGCTGGTGTTCAAATGCCAGAAATGTTTGCTGACTGGAAAGGCCAAAATGCTACGAGTAGATATTTTTTGTAGGCCGACTTTTCAATATCCGTTGATCGGCATCGGCCTCTAAAAAGTGTTTTGTCAGCAGAATTCCTATGCAATAATGAAACCCCTTTGATTGTGTGTTACCTACAAGCAGAACGGTGAAGCAGAAGCCAAGTTCCATCTGAAATAATACAAAGATTACAAAATGGTCAACATTATTTTCATAGATTTTTGTGTGCGACGCATATTTAGGGAAAATCCTCGGTGTGGTCGACTAACTTAAAATTGTCCCGTATCAGTTCTTGCTTACTAAACCAATTTGCTTTTGGTGCCTGGCTGAAATGTGCTATGCATACATGCAGAATCCAGCCAAATGACAAACCGTCTTTCAAGTCTAACCAGCTAATTATTAAAGCCGTCAATCACGCATCAAAGGCGACACCCAAGGAAGAGCGGAAGTCCGTAATTGGAAATTTTTCTCCCAAGAATTATTCCTCAATGAAACCATTTAAACCCCGTCTCCACGAAATGATGTTGATTAAAATACAAATGCGTTTCATTATTTCTAATAGTTTTCAATGGGAGCCGCAGATCAGCAGCGTTGACCATTAGTCCTTTTATTTGAATGTGCTGACGGCTGCTCATCACCTCAAATGTAAATTGTAAATAATGCATTTAAAGATTTTGCCCTTTTCGCTATATACACGAATCACATTATTTCCTGAACTGAAACCATCATTTTTGCAATGTGCGTAAGTGACATAAATGCCACTCGGGTACTGTATCTCTACAGCTGTTTTCTATCTACGGTTAAACTAACAACCTGATTATATTCACGTTCTCGTGCTTGTATAGTCTCCTGTGTTTGCTACAGTGTGTTTCTACCTGTGTGTGGCTGTGCACTTAAGTCAGGATCAGTGTTGTTGTCACTCTGACTCCATCCCTTCCTGTTTTCTTCCCTTCTCTCTCACGCACTGCCCTCACTCCCTCTACCGAGTGACATTTATTAATTAAATATGTGTCCTGCCGCAGGATGTGCCTCCCTTTCCACTATCTCCAGACACTAATAATTACATTGGCATTTAGCTCCGCGATAAGCCGACCCTATGGCCTTTATGAAATGTTCCCTGGGCCCGGATACTGAGCAAAACATAGACTGATGTGATGCTATATATTGATCCAATTGCCCGTCTTGTCGCTTTCATCTTGAGAAAAGAGGCAGTGTTCATTAGCATGGTTAAAATAACCACAATAACACCTGATTTTCTTCCATCATTAGAGGCTGGAATTGAGCTTTGCTGGAAGGATGCAGGAGGTGTGCCGATAAGTTATCGCGGGGATCATTTTAATCTATGAAAGATGTTTGTAGCCTTTAAGCTTAAAGACGGACTTTCGGACTCCATTTGACGTTTCATTGGAGTCTAAAAACAAAGGGTTTTATTCTCCCTTCAACTGACCTACCACTAAGATGTACAAGCAGCAGTTTGAATAAGCAAAGGAATGATGGATAAGCTGCTCAGTGTTTCCCTTTTAAGATTATGCAGATCTGAGTGAAGTTAGCCAAAAAGCGTATTGCGTTTGATTTTGCTTTTCCTAATTACTTTGCCTCACGTGGCCTAATCAGGCATTATAAGATTATTCTGTGGTTTATCAGCTTCAGGGATGTATCGATGGTCACAATTACTGTAATCATGCATTTAGTTTGTAAAAAGCTGGCTTGTACGGGTTACATTTTTGATAAATCTCTTCCTTCCGTTGCCGTGGTACCGTGGTTAGAATTGGCTGCAAAGGTGGGACATTTGTTTTTTCCTTTTTTGTCTTTCACATGACTTCTAAGTCTGAAATCTAGTTTTCCACTGCTGGGGTTGAAGAATGCCGTCATCACAGCAGCGTGGAGCAATCGATGATCTCTAATCACCAAATTAGACTTTGAGGTTTTTAGTCTCACTTGTTCCAGAAAGGCCCAAACTGAAATGACCACGGCTTCAGTGGAAACCACTTGGGCTTCAAATTGGGCCTTTGTACCTTTTCAGGCATCGGCTCGGACGACCAGTGTTGATGCTGCCTTGGGAAATCTGCCGCTGACCTGGATAGCTTTTGGTTGCTGTTCCTGTCTGTCAAAGGGCTTGAACTAGCGTGAACTTTCCCATCTGAACAACATGCTCTCGACTGAGGATAAAAGCCCAAAAACAAGTGACTAAGATGCTTAAATGAAGCAAACTGACAAAAGTAGCTGGCAGCTTTATTACAGATGACATTCAGTACACACACACACGCGTACTGTATGTGCTTTAATACCGCGTGGAAGTGGTAATATTCTCAGTTGTGTGGGTTCATGGTAATGGATGTCTCATCTTTTTGTTTGTGCCGTTTCCACATATTTGCGAGGTGCATTTCATAACTAGAAACCCAATAATCTCTTGCCAGGTTAGATATATAAGTGGTATTTGTAAAAGCGTGCTTCTGGGACTAGCTCGATCTATCAAACAACATAACGCGGTATGTAGCAAAGTTGTTTGATCTTTCCTCCCTCTCGCTGAAAGGGCAATATCTCCGCATCCTGTTATATCAGCCCCTGTGTTAGTTCCACTAAATCAACTGTAGAGCTTATTTGCCGGAATAGTTGGCGAGTTTTCTCATTACGCGAGTCAAATCTCTCAGAAATTGCAGTTAAGATGCAGTTTGAAGACTAACGGGGCTGCCTGCTACATAAAAATGATAGATGCTTCATGTGCAATGTACCCACGAGGCAACATTTATAGAACGTCTCTTGGAGTTCTGTTACAGGGTGAAGATCAATTTTGAAGGGTTTTTCACTTTATTTTCTTGTCTTCACCTGCAGTTGTAGCATTTTGGTTGGCAAACAACCCCTTTCCCCCTTGTGGTTCGCCAGAGTTTGTTTTGTTTTCATACAAAGTTGCAGCTCATCACCGCCGTACACCGTGGGAGTGGAAAAGGATCGCATTAGTTCCCCAATCGTCCTTTGGTTATTCATTTTGATTGTGTAATGCTTGAATTTACTGAGCAGAGTAACAAACTATAGTACGGGGCAGATATTTCTACCATCAATTAATCAGTCTATTTGGTTTTTTTTTCAATTAATTGTCATCACAATTACTTTGGCTTCGGAAAAGAACAAAATAACTTTTCCTCAGCGCACACGTCCAACGTGATTCACAGCACCTGCCTTTCGGTACAAATGTCCGCAGCCGCAGTCGTGTTTATTAGCTTAGCGTAATTGTGCATAGTATTTAAAGGTCACTGCCTGCTGTGATACATCGCTGCCAAAAAACGGCTTCCCGGGGGGGACACCGTTTCAGATGAATACACACTGAAAGCTGCACCAGCTTCCACCCCCTCCGTCCTCTACCTCCCAACGTGTGCAGCACATTCGGCTGTTGCAGGCCGTGCACAAGGTCCTGTGACTGATGGGCGTCCGCTGGTACGCGTCGCCTCACCGACTTCCATTACAGCTGGCAAAAAGGGAGCAGATTAATTTGCTTGTCAAAATTCTCTCTTTTTCTTTCTTCTCTGCAGGAGTTTAATCAGATCGGAAGAACGATGCGTTTGTCCTCCAGTGAATTAAAGCATGTAGTACAGCTGTATAAGTACAACCTACCCGGTGATTAATAGTATCTGACTTCTATAAGCAGTAAACTTCATCCGTTTGGCTGTAAAAACTGATTTAATGAGAGTGACTCGAATAGTTAAGCAGATATGGCAGCGGGGATTATTGGGAGGTGGGCTGAATGGGGGAGATGGATGATATGCGGTTCATCAGTTATACAATGCACTCTTTTATAAGACCGTACCTGTGGGGCTAGCAGCCACTCAGCAATGCAAGCTTAAGACACGTGTCAGAAAGTATACATGCTTTTGAGGAGACGTGTGCTCTTAAGGTGCAGGTTGCGTATTGGGTCGTATAAAGAATTTACAAGAGAAGAGTGCCTGACATGTTGAGTGCCTGTAAAGCTACAGAGGCTGCGTTTGATTTGTATACTGTGTGTGCACATTTATTCTGTTTGTGTGCTATTGTAACATCTGCTCAGTTACAGTATTTATTAAAAGCATATTCAAAAAATAATGACTCTTTTCCCTCTCGCCCTCCAGGCTTTGTTGGGAGGAGGCGATCGGATGGATGTCACCAAGTTTCAGCACACCCTCTGGGACGTCCTGACGAAAGGAGACAGTGTCAAGGTGAGCGCCGTCGTTCCTCATTCTCCTTCAGGCTGACTTACATTCTTCATTCACGCCGTCGTTTCGTGATTCCATGCGTTAGTTCCCAGGTGCACTCGTCCCCGTGAAACGGGTGTTGGTGGCACCCTGGTGACGTTCGGTGGTGGCTTCTTGTGGGTCGCGTGAATGTGGGAACGTAATTCTTCAACACTGTGCAGGTTCACGAGGCATAATTCCAAAATAGTTTCAAGACGGCTTGTAGTTGGTGTTCTAAAATACATTGCTGAGCTTTCATTGACTGTGTAAGTCATTGATCCCTTCCTCCATCCACCTTTAGTGGATTCAAATCTGTCGGTTTGCTTTCATCCGTACCAAAGAATACCCCTCTCCTCTGGCTGTTTGAAAACAACTTCCTGACAATGGCCGGGTAGACGTACATAAGGAAATAAAGCACTGGTATCTTCACTGACTGTGCAATGACCTCCAGCAACAATGTAGAGACGAGAGAAAACCTAGACGATAAGCACAAAAACGAGGACAAATTGTGTTCCTTTAAAACCGAAATGTGCAAAAGCTTGATTACTCCAGAGTTGTAAACTGTAGCCGCTGGTGACTTTGAAGCGGTGACGTTCTTCTAGTTACCTCGGTGCGATTACATTTACGTCATGGTTCTATGCTGCTTTGACAGCCTCAACACAAATAACCTCATAACGCCGCGCTTTCTCCAGCCCGTGCTAATTTAGAGTCCCTAAGCTGCACAGGGTTTTTACAAACCACATGTTTTCATCTCGGGCCGAAAAAAGAAAATGTCTGTGCCCCCCCTCTCTCTCTCCCCCCCCCCCCCCTCCATCTCCTGAACTGAGGACACGGAGAGTATGAGATACCATCCTTTTCATTTCCGCTCTCCCAGATAAAAAGATGAGACGGGGGAGAGTACGAAAGTGAGGCCTATCGCTGGGCAGCAGTGATTGAGTCCCTTCGCTAAGCCACAGCGAGGATCTCCCCAAATAACCCACTCCGCCGATAAGAAGCCAGTCATTTCCATAGACAAAAAAACATCGGGGTTCAGATTAGATTGCACCCGCCGCCTGGCTTATCTCAGTGTTGCTCCATCATAGACTGAGAATCATAAGGCCAACTCCTCCTGTCCCCCCCCCGTCTTTTTAACGAGAAACACCCCTGAAATATATCCACTTGAAATGGAGCGTTGTTGTTGTTGTTGGCAGTAGCGGCGCAGGTTTCAATTTGATTCGATGCCCACATTAACTGCCGCTTTTTAAGAAATGTGTTTAGAATGAATCCAGGTGCAATGCATTTCCTGTTGCAGGGAGATGCTTTTATTGCTCGCAAGGTCTGCATTGCTCTCTTTTCTGACCTCGAAGAAGAGACATCTCTGTTAAGTAATAAGAAATACAAAACAATTTAAAACCAATCGGAAAATAACCATGAAATAGTTCTACATGAAAATGTTTCTTTTCTCCAAAACACCTCGAGGTCACTTTTCATTCACGCTCATCTTTATCTTTCCCTATTCAGTCACATTTCAAGCCAACGTGACCCATTCAGGTAGATGTTCATTTCCTGTGAACCTTTAAGGTGTTGGACTTGTCTTTGTACCTTTACAGCCATTTTTGTTCAGTCAGTATTCATGCTGTACGGGTTATTATTTTATGTATTTATGGCTACTGAACAGCTTGTATTTGGAAGCTCATTGTGTGTTTTAGGCGAGCACAGGCCGGTTGTTACAGTATGAAGGTTTGCTGCAGTACAGGCTATGATAACTCATCAGATTTATTGTTACAATGCTGCAGGTCTCTCTCTCTCTCACTCACTCACACCCCACTTTAAGTTTACTAGATTATGGGTCAATAAATGTGGTCAACGTCCGTCACTCATTTTGTTTGTTTGTCTCACTCGTAGCTCTGCTGGTGGCTGAAGCCTCTGTTGTACTGGAGAGCATTTCTGCTTTTGTTCCTTTACAGTTTCTTTGTTAACTTCACAATAGTTGTGCAGAACAAAATAAGCATGAATAAGAAAAGGAAAGTCCTCCGTTTTGTGTCCATCGGCCTCCGGTCTAGTGTTGGCCGCTCGGTGTCAACGTGGCAAAAGATATGCGTTGTTAAAATGGAAAGCGAGTAGTGTGGATGCAGCAAGACTGGTAACATATTTTGAACTTTTCACACAGATGCAAGGGACCGGGTCTAATTACTGACACCTTTTGCACAGTAGCTGCGATACCATCTAATGGTGTTTTTTTTTCTCATTCCACACTTTCATATCACATTTCGTCCCAGCAACCGAGGCCGTCACCAATGCAACGGTCGTGACCGTGGTTTCTGTTTCAAAAGCAAACATTGTTAATGAGTGAGTTCCTCTCTCATGCAGCCGAATTAGGAGCTAATTGAGTCTAAAAAAAACATTTTTATATGACATTTACTCGTCCTCCCTTGTCTCGCCAAATTACAGCTGGCCTTAGTTACAGTAAATGACGTGAGTGGTTTGTTGCTGCCGACCCAAACGGTGTACATCGAAATGTGTTGTTCCATTCTCTGCAAAGCATGCTTCGGATATCTAGAGTACAGGAGATTTAGCAGAGTAGTTTTTGGAGATTGGGGGCTTTTACTGTGGAGACTGATGTGCTGTTAGGGGTAAAATGTGTGAGCATTTAATGGACCCCTGCTGGTCTCCTTGTTGCCCCCCCCCCCCCATCCCCCCCAAACCTTATAAAGAGGCCTAAACAAATCCGACATCAAGAGCATTTCTCTCCATCTATCCTCCCCCCCACGCTCTCCTTGTCTTCTTTTAAGCAAAGACAACTCTGGTGAATATTTCATGGGGTACATTGCCTCAGTTTCACCGTGTCGAGCAGGGAGAGTGGCACGCGATGACGACCGACAGGCCCACATGCCGGCGGTCCGCGAGGAGACGGCATTTCTTTCCGCCTACTCCTCTTATTTTTTTTTTCTCTCTCTCTCTCTCCTGTTTTCCTTCCGTCGCAGACAACAGCTCTTTCGGGCAAGAGTCTGTCGGCTGACTATTTAGCTGTTGCTTAAAATTTTGGGTATGACTACAGAACTTCTGCCGATCCATCTGATACCGTTGCAAACCGCCAACATATGGGCGCCAATCTGTTTCTGCACAGACTGCAACTATTATCGCACTTAATGATCTGATTACATGCTTTCTTACAGGAACTTTTTTTAAGCTTCTCTTGCCAACTTCGATGTTTAAATCACCGAGTGAATTCCTGACTTATGAGTTTGTTTTTGCCTTATTCATGACAGAGAATGATTCCATCTACCTTGACCTTTTTAAAGCTGACCTAAGCCTTCTCCTTCACTCAGCTGCACGTCCTAGAAATATGCTGCATCAACCGTAAAATAATCACGTTTTGCCGTTTGTTTTCAGCGCTACACAAGCTCCAGCTTCTCGATGTCGTATTTCTCAAGTGCGAGCGTCGACGATTGCCTCTACTGCCATTTGAACGCACACTTCATTTCCCTCACCAACATTCAATTTCATGGAGGGATGAGAAAACGCTGCCTTTTCCTGTGCTACTTCCGAAGGGTTTGACACTCACTTTGCCGCTCTCTCCTCTTCCCCCCCCCCCCCCCGCGCTCTCATTTAATAAACACCGTGCTTGCTTGACTTGGAAGTCGGTTTCCGCCTCGCCTCGCTCGGGTGTGACGAGCAGCTGAACGGTGTCACCGTTAACAGGGGGCGGTTGCTCTGTTGTGACAATATCCGTTTGATGCAGGAGTGGTAGTCCTCTCGGCTGCCATGTTCTCCCCTTCTGCTCTTTTACTTTCTTGTTCCCGCTCTGTCTGGATCTCACCGCTGTCACGGCCTCGGGAGAAGCCAACTGGCGTGACCTGAAAGTGTGACGGGCGACGCGCAAGCTGCCGTTTTTTCTTTCTCTCCGTTGATGGCCACCCAATGCGCATACATACATACATACAGAGAAATGCGGTTGTTTTCCGAGATGAAAGAACTTTAATTGGCCCTCGCTCGTGTCTGAACTGGTTTCCCAGGATGCAGCAGAGGGTGCCAGTGATGTATAAAAGATGCTATGTGCATGTGTGTCCCTCATTTAAATATAATTGTGTGTTTTCATCAAGCTTAGTCGCACATAAATCTGCCATATGGCCATGAGTTTACCGCTGACTGTAGTTTTCAAACTCAAACAACCAGCATCGTACTATTGTCTCACTTAGACACGCAAACAGAAACACAGACTACAGAACAGCTTTCATCACAGGTAGCCTTTTTGACTGCATCGGCCCCGTTTAAAGTCTAAACATGGTTTTCCAGAAGATATGACTCGTACAGTAATGGGTGCAATTACACTGTAATGTTTTTCGGTATCAAACATAATTGCAACATGTATGTAGAAAGAAAACCACAAGGTGCAGTAGCAGACAGGAAGACATTCTGCTAGAGGAAGAGGATTTTGTTAGGAAGTGCCATTAAAATTAATCAAAAGATTCACTCCACCGCTCCTCTCGCTGGGATCTGGAGATACAGAAGAGGAAAGTGCCAGCAGCCGTGTATGGGATCGGAAAAAGAAAACCACTCAGGGCGTCTTTGTCCTCTGTTTAAACAGTGCTGCAGAGGAGGGGGGGGGGGGGGGCTAGGAGAAGAAGGGATAAGAGAGAAGAGGTTTCTCACAGCTGCCCAGCCTGAGGCCCAAAACATGTGGCGCTCTTCTCGTCGGCGCGTCACCAGCCATCCGTCCTCGCCTGTCATTATTTTACCTCTCACAGAGCACACACACACACACACACACCGTCTCTCAGATGCACACTTACACCACCGCACACCGTCTGTGCCGTCTTGATCTACTCTTAAATGCTGCCAGCGTCACATCCTCAAACGTGGCCAGCTTAAACGGAATGGAACACAGCCGTCGGTTTAAACAGGAAGGCAATCCTGGCGCTCCAGAATATGAGAGCAAGTAACACAGAGGAAGGGAATATTAAGAAGCCTTGATGTAGTCTGCTAAATGGTTCAAATAGCCGATGTGTAGGTCGAATATTTCCATCCTCGTTGTCACTTCTTCCTATATTTTGGAGTACCTTTTATTCCGACTCACCATCTGGCGAGCGTCAACATGTTTTGTTTTAACTTGGATCGCTTTGATCCGTGTATCGCTTGTTGAGCCGATTTGTGCTGTGATTTCATGAAGAGTTGGACTTTGATGAAGTTTTGACAGACAACCAGAGTTGCATGCCTTTGAAGGTGGTCTTCCTCTAACCTCAACCAAGTGACTTGGTTGCCTAGTTCAGTTGGCAGGATAGAAAACGCTTACGAGTCCTCCTTGGAGTGGTCCCAAGGGATTGCCTTGAACGGCACAGATCAACCACCCGTCTCACCGACGACGTGTAGCAACTCGCTGTCGGCGTGGAGCTCTGCGCGGTGGGTCCACATCTGAGTGAGTGAGTGAGTGAGTGAGTGAGTGAGTGAGTGAGTGAGAGAACGAGAGAACGAGAACTTTGGCTGATGAAAAAGTTGACGCTCCATACATCTTCACATCTCACCCCAGCTAGACATCAGTGCCCGGTTATAACAGAGCCTCTCACATAATGGCTTAAAATCAGCCACTGCTGCTATTTTTAAAGAAAAGAGCAAAACTGTGGAAAGTTGTAACAATTCCCCTTCCAAAAAAAAAAAAAACAACCTCAGGGGAGAAGTATTAACCTAATATGTTTGCGAGCTACCACAATATGCTGAAAGGCTTTATTCAGTAAATAGCACATATAAACGAAAGACAGTTTGTTGCATGCATATATTAATGCAAATGAATTCATCTGGCCGGCATACAGCGAACAAAAGCCGTGAGGCTCCCACTTATACTCCAACACAATCAACAAACTTAACATTCACACATGATACCCCAAACCGAGTCCCATTAGTCCCTTAATTCAACTTTAATATTCCAATGATGGATAAATATGAAATGGTAACAATAATAAAATACCCTATTCATAACCTTTTGCCAACATTGCAGGCCACTGATAACACTTACAAGTACAGCCCGTTTAAATTATGCAAAGGAAAATAAACACAAACATGTTCCCCCGTTCACAACTCTCTCTCTCTCCACGTACAGCACACAAGCAGACACACACACACATGTCAAGTGCTTTCAAAGAGACAAAATAAATATTGACAATATTCTGTGAAATATGACATGCTCACCCACCGAGCGTTCTGCTGAGGGACTAGAACACAGCATAGGAGGCCGCGGCGCTGCTACTTGGCTGTCGTGAATATAGGTCTGCCAAACTGAGCAGCAACAACAAAAAACCAAAACGCTGAAAGTGTTACGTAAGTTAGGGTTCTCTGTCATTTTAACCTTAAGTCGGCGCACAGGCGGCTATTTATATTGCATCAGATCCTCTGATGTAAATGTGTATAGCCTTCAACTCCCTGAGAGCTTTTAGTCATTTATTTTGATGAGGGCTGTATTTATAAGACGAGTCTCTTAAGTAAGTCGCCTGGGAAGATGGGTTTGGCGAGGACGGCGGTGGGGGGGGGGGTAACAAAATGAAGTCTGTTTGATGATTATAAACTCAGAAATATCTGCTTGTCAATTAATTAGGCGCTTCCTGGGTACGCGGGGTCCCTCTTTTCATTTACCGGGCCCCGGCTCTCGGTGGACAAATACCCGCGGTGCTCCCATTGTACGTCTTAAGTCGTTACATGCGTCTCCCGCAGCCGGTGGGAACGGAGAATAGAGATCCTTCAAAGGCGGGGCGGGCGGTGTTTCAAGAGCCTCAGTATTTATTTTTTCTTGGAGCGGCGTATGTAGCTGCTTGAAGGCTTTTCTCCGCCGGTGTCTCTGAGAATGATGGGGACATGAGGAGATGGGTGGAATGAGAGGACTGAGCTTGAAGTGAGGCCTCCATTATTTCCAACAATATGTGCAGGAGACTGAGGTGAGCAACAGAAAAAAAAATAACAGTGAACACCAAACATACCTGGGCATATTCCTCCATTTTTCTTTTTCCACACATGTTGGTTCTCTATCCGTGTCCAGGAGCAGTGGATGGTTGAGTGATTCCACATACCCACTGTATACGTATTTCATTTGTAAGCGTGCATGCAGACAGGCCTGGTTCCACTGGGACCTTTCCAGGAAATCACTTCGTGAAACCACAATGAGAGGATCCGCTTACGGAGGGGATAAGTTTGTTTCTTTGGACTGGTGTAAACGCCTCATGACTATTTGTAACACACCTGCATGACGAGACGAGTGGTTACACTGCTCTGCATGTAAATGGTACATAACCGCCGTTAAAACCCTAATGTGTTGTTTTAATAAATTAGATATAACTCCTTCATTGGTGAAGTGTGCTGGTAGGTGTTACCTTTTGGATAGAGCCTCGTCATATATATGAAATACTCTTAATACTGCGCAATGTTTACTGGATAAGGAAAAGGGACGATGGTGGGTGAATGGATAGCGGGAATTCTTCAAATATTGCAGTAACTTTTATCTTTTTGTACTTTTCTGTTTTGCATTTGTTTAAAAATAGAAAGAAATAATAAAAAATAACCTTAAAACGACACATAACCGATTTTTAGGATCAATAGAAATTCCCCTCCAGATGTGGAGCCTGAGCTGACAAAGCATCATGGGAATAACAATGGTGGGTTTTTATTTCAAAAGATTTTTCTAACTCGGTGACATGTTTTCTTTTTTCTTTTTCTTTTCTTGGCATGGCAATTTTCACATTTGTATTCAATCTGTCAAAATATTCGGAACCTCAAATGCTGCCTGCGATGTCACCGTGGTCTTAAGCGGGCTTTTTGTTCTCCTCCAGAGGTGGTGAGTCACGTTGCGTTTGGCAACGCCTCTCACTTGCACAGTCGAATTTACAGTCTGGTTTCCAGAGAAGGAAGAAAAATGACAGCATACAGCATCAAGTCACCAAATCAGAGCCATATTTCCTCTGCACCCATATGTGGGAATCTTAGTCAGTTTATCATGAACGCTCTGGAAAGATGCTTCGCACAATATTTTTCTCTTTAAATTTCTTAATGCCTACAAGCGTCAACAACTGAACATAGCACATCTGTAACAGCACACATTTTCTTCTTACCTCAGGTAGATTCCCAGCTCGCGATACAAGTCAATATTTTCACGTACGGTATATCAATATCTGACAGCCACAGCTTAGCGATCGACAATATTTACTCTGGCAAGGATTTAGCGACTATCTCCCTAAAACCTTGCACGAGGTGAGGATCTGCAACACGACTTGGATCTCCCTAAATGAATGCGGCGTCTCAAAGAGGAAAATTAAAGACCTAAAACTGTGTTGGCTCTGCCCGTTTTTTTTTGTTTTTTTTTCTTCCCCCCTGTGACCTAAAACGGAACCAGGCATGTTGTCTTTCATCATCAAGCTGTCTGTCAGAGGCTCCTGGGAGCCTCCTGGAGCACAAAAAGGAACCTTGTAATTTTGCAACATCAAGCGCACAAGTGTCTCCAACACCTGCTGGGGGTTGCATATTAGAGTCATGGATTTGAGCTGATGAGCTTTTAAAATCACTCTCCGTCTCTCTCTCTCTCACACACACGCACACGGTTGTTGTCGCTTTATACATTAATGCAGGTGATACCCAAGGTCTTCCACTTGTATAGAGCTTTGACTTTGTTTTCTCTCTCTGCTTCCATTACTTGCTTGTAGATCAGAGACGCACCAGGCGTGGGTGGAGATCCTCACTTAAAGGCAGCTGACAGAGGTAAGTTATGAGCCCACTGCTCCTGTGAGTAGTTATCGGCAAAAGTTGATGGGATTATGTCATCTTTTAAAGAAGCAGATGAGATGGGTTTCTACACCACCACTGGGAGGTGCCAAAGCTAGAAATAGACTAATCCTAAATAGTGGCTTTAACTAATTATTAATCACGTGATTAAAAAAAAAAGTAGAGAAACAATTATTCATTTTTGAGGCACAAACCATCGCTGCAGTTGATTCATGATTGTTATTCATCAATTTGATATCGCATAAACATAGCATAACTTGTGGCGTTGAAATGTCGAGGCACAGGAATACAAATAAAGCCGTCAAACATTTTCCAAAAAATATTCTGCTGTTGAATGGAAGTATTGTGGCGCACCTCGAAGCTCGGCTACTGTCGGAGTATAACAAACAGATTACCCATGCATGAGAGAGCTCTTTATTCCTTTTGGCCATAGTTCCAAACCAATGTAAGTGAGCACTTGGTTTAGATGTGTGGCTGATGTAGAAGGCGGTTTGTGTGTCTCACGTTTTGTGTTTTCAAGGTGATACAGCTAGTTTATCTCCCCCCCCCCCTCCCCTTCACACCACTAGCATATTATCCCGCTCCAGCTGCTGCGAGGAGACAGGCCCAGGTATTTATGGCCAGCATAAAAAGCGTGTGCATTCCCCGTCACCCTCAAGCTCGAGATTTACAGCGCATTTGACAAATACACAGAATAGAAAGAAAAAAAAAAAAGGAGTGTTCAATTTGTATAGGAGTTTAGAGCCTGTCTGTTGTGCATGCTCCCAACGGATCCGGCTTTCTGTGTGTGTGTGTGTGTGTGTGTGTGTGTGTGTGTGTGTGTGTGTGTGTGTGTGTGTGTGTGTGTGTGTGTGTGTGTGTGTGTGTGTGTGTGTGTGTGTGTGTGTGTGTGTGTGTGTGTGTGTGTGTGTGTGTGTGTGTGTGTGTCGCCGTCTATGTACGCCTCCCGCTGTGTGTGTGTGCGCGGTACACACAGAGCCCGCCTGCTCTGAAACACCAGCAACAGATAACAGATGGTCCCCCTGCATTAGAAGTGTTTTATTTCCCCACGGAAGCCAGATATGTCAGAAATAAGCATGTGCAACATTAGTCATTTGGAATATTCATGCCCCTGCCGTCCGATGGTTTCCTTTTTTGCAGGCAAAATACCACCGTCCCCAATTCTCCTAAGGAAGTTAGGGGAATAAGGGGGAGAAGGAGGAAAAAAAAAAAAGCAGTCCTCAGTTGAACTGATGGGGGAGAAGGCTCAGGCCTACAAGCGGGTTTAATGGAGGGATTTCTTCCTCCTGGTCGCTTCCTCAGCGTAGCAGGACTGTAATTAAACAGGGGTTACTCACTGTAGATGTGTTCATATTAAGAACCCCCAGCCCCATTAGACACAGTGATGTGAATATGCACACGTGTCCATATGCCTGCCTGGCTGCGCACACACGCACAAAATAGTAATTTGCACCCACGTTGGATCCCTTCATCCACTGGAGCTGACTCCGTTTGCTTTCCTTCATAGACTCATCTTTGGGAGTCCTCTTCCTCTCCTCTTCCACCACTTATCTTCCCATTTCTCCTCTCCACCTTCATCTCTTGAACTCTCTTGATTCGCTGTAGCTTCAGTCTCTTTAATCTCCTCCTTGTCGTCTTTCTACTCCCCTTTCCCACCATTGAGTGCGGCTGCCATCCTTGTCCTTCGGCAGTCACGCATCATTATCAGGGCCCGATTTAACCGTCCACGTAGTTGGCAGTCGGAGGGGCCCCCACCAGGGGCCGACGGCACGGTTTCCCCCACCACCGGAAAAACATGAATTTTGTGCAGCGCTTTCTCTCTGGCGTGGTCCCTCATGATCGGGGTTAATTTGTGGCGGCGCGCACGAATGTTGTAGAAAGAAGAGAGGCGGATGAAAAGGAGGAACAAGCTACCAAACAGTCGAGCGCTGCTTATCGCATAAACGCAATATGATTTATTCAGGAATATGCAAAGCCAACAATCACTCTGCCTTGTTTACCGAAGGGACCTGCTGATTCAGAGTCTGTGAGAGAGAGAGAGAGAGAATCCCAATCATACAGTGCACGCAGTGAGGCAGCAGCTAAATCTCTGCTTCTCCTTTTAGCATCAGAAAATGAAGGGTGTCGGACAATTTCTTGGTCGTTTCACGGCTTCAAAAACCTTTTTGAATTTATTTTTGGTGAAGCCGGATCGCTGATGTGAAGGGTTATAATGCAATACACGTCTCATCGTATGTAAATACAGTGCGACGCCTTACAAAGCTATTCTATGGAGCATTTAGATTAATTAAATACCATTGTACTACATGCTGTTGCCCGCAATGATTACACAAAAGCACTCAGTTTGCATAAAAAGGTCTCGGTAAGGCTCGGGGCTGATTTTATAGTAGGAGGTGAGGTGTTGAGCCATTTTGAAGCCATGAAATGCAGATTTTTTTTTTAAAATACATTTTAGAAAGAAATGTCAATATGAACACCGGCATCGACGTGTTTCATCACAGTACAGCCACATACTTTAGATTGCAGCTTAAAACAAAACCCATTCAGTACATGTCGACTTTCGACAGAGTTCTTAATCATGATGTTACCTTTGCTGTAGTCAACGTCTAAAGATTGTATGAATCCGTGTCTTTGAGGACGTTTTCAGCACGAGTAGATGGGTTTCTGTATCACTCTGCTGTTTGAAGTAAGAGTAACTCTGACAACTGGAGATCTGATGTACAACTTACTGACGCAAAGTAGAATGGGTTGTTAAAATATTAAAAAGACAGCTATGTACTGTGAATGTTATGTCAGTTGGACAGACTTGAATTTGTTCCGAATCCCCTTTTCTTTCATTTATTACCTAAGAGGTGCAGTCTTGCCCGTCACATGTATTTCTTTTCTCTTCATCGAGTCGCAGCTCTATTCCCCCGACTCTTCTGCTGAGAGCCCAATTAACTCCGGCGTATTGATTTCTCTGCACGGCAATGCATGTGCTTTTCCAGGTGAGTCCCTACAGCGAGCGCAAGTGTGTGTGGAAGACAACAATTATCCTTTCGAACAGATTCTCCGAGGCCACACAAAAGAGAGCAGAGCTCACAAAATTGATCTCTTCAGGCTTTGCGAGCCGCCGTGCGCACGAGGAGACAAAGGCACCAACAGCCCGGTGATGTCTTAAAGCTACAGTATGCAACTTTTTGATGTCAGAACCCTTTAATTATTGTCTTCAAACTTTTTTTTTTTCTCCCTATTTAACGTCTGAGTCCTGGCTTGTGTGACCATGTGCATATTATATAAAATTGCCTGAAATGGGCAATTTGGTGCGATTGCAGTGGCCATTGTCATGAGCTAGGTTCTACTTCTCCAGCACAGGAATCCATGGCAACAACAATAATAGCAGAAAAAAAGCAGTTTTTTAAAAAGTAAAGTACACCTCAGCCAGATGAGTGGCAGGTTTTTGGACACGATGATTATTGATTATTTGAGCCAACTAATACATTTCCAAATGTTATAGTTTGAAGATTATGCCGTTAAAATTGAGATATTAAAAACATTTTGTATCTATAGCCCTGTTCTCCGTCCCGCTCCAAATCATGCGCAGCATACATTATGTGAGGCATGGCTTCAAGTTCCTCTTTATCACAATGACATTGTCAGGTTTATTGTAATTGTCTCACCTGCACAACAATGTGAACAGAGACTCTCGTCCGGCTCCTCGGAAGCTTTATTCTACGATGAGCAGAATGTTTTCTTTCTCTTCTGTAGGGAGTTTGGAAAATGGCGAGTGGGCAGTCCCTCTAGGTATTTCTATGATTTTTTGATTTGTGAAAGCATTTTTTGAGCCGAGATTTAGTTCAATTTTTAAAATGCTTGGAGAACAACTTTTTTTTTGTATTTATCTATTTATTTATTTTTGACCAGGAAATGCGGTGTAGCTCTCTTTTTCCTGACATCGTTCTCAATCTTTCGAAGCGGCTCTCTGAGTTGTAAACAGACAGCGGTCCTCATTGCTTATGAAACTTGAGAACCACATTTACTCATGCATTCCCTTAGATTCTCTACATATTGCAATGTTTTCGACTTCTTGCACCCATTTGTCCTGTGAATAAACCCGGGTTCCTCTCCTCTCTCCCCACCGCAACTGCCATGGCTGGAAGATATTCTCTTTTTCCCTGTGAATGTATGTCATATCAACAATGTGACGCTAATCTGCTGCAGTCATGCACCCTCCACCGTGCTATTTTTGCCACACACACGCACATGTTGCATGAGAGGTCAGCAGCATAGCAGGGTTCCTACCGGGTTGAATTGCTCGGAGGCAGAAGTTAATTTCCAACTCAACGGTGAAAAATGACTTTGCTTTGACCTCCCGTGCTTCCCAGGACACGAGCGCCATACATAGCGAATTTAAGAGCAGATTTTTACTTGCGGTGTGAAATTGTATACAATTATAACGGAATCTCACTAGATTTTGTGATTCTTAAAATCAAAGTGATGCTCAAAATATTGAAATATGATCCAAATGTTGTTAACTGATCTTCGCTAGGGTTAGATCTGAAAGGGACAGTTCACCCCAGTGGATCTCTGTAAGTGGTATTAATGGAATTAGTAGCAAGTGTTATTGAAATCAATCATGTATTGACTGAAGCCCCACCCCCTTAATTACTGTTGCTACTTAAGTTAGCTAGCTAACTATTTAAGCCAATTTAGCTCCAATATGTGTTCAGGGGAGTGGTTTAGCTTTGATGGAGTTACTGTAATTGGAGTATTGTGGTGCAGCCATAGTCGGTGCTCACTTTGCTTCCTTCTCTTCGATCTTTCCCTCGTAAAAGCGGTCTGAGCTCCTGGTGTGCATCACATCACTTCTTAATAAGCCTGTTAAATAGATTATTCAGTTGTGTGTTTCCTTTTGTATCTGAGGTTTATGGACATTTTCACATCATTTGGTTTTCACAAGTTGTTGTTTTTTTCTCGTACCAGCTGTCAGCACTTTTGCTCAGTGTGCTGAATCTATTCAAACATTTATGATGCCACGTAAGAGTGTAACTGTTTATACAATTCTTTAAGTGACGCACAGTTATTTACAATATTCTGTGGTTTTGTTTAGGAGGAATACACTGGCATGTACATCAGTATTCTTACATTCTTTCAGATTACTTAAAGATATCTCCAATTTTATGATAATTTGTACTCGGTGTGTGCGAGTGCAAACCTGTTACTGCTTCATACGCTTGTTCTTTTGTATTGAGCAATATAATAATTAATATTACTATTATATATATATCATATTATGTCTTTCTTACAATATTTAGTTGCGATCTAGGGTGAAGATTACAGACTGAATTCCATTTCCTTCAAGTCTTATTACAGATAAACTCAGTACCTCCATTTTTGAACACAGTCATGTCTAGCTTTGGTAAGTCCTGTGTCAGACACCCATTGTAAAGAAATCTTTCACACTTGCTCCCTCGTAGGAAAAAGGGAACACTAAAGGTAACGTAATAATTAAGAACTCCGTCAAAAGCCTAGATGGAAAGCACATGTACTCCATCTCGTGTGGATAAAAGGCCGTACAGCTACGACGTGTAACACTTGTGAAGGTGTTCCTTGGCATCATTTGTACTACGGGTTCCTTAAATGGTGAATCACCCCATAATCATATATTTTTTTTAGATCCTTCTTTGCAGGGTATGAACCAGTTTCTCTACAAACCCTGTTTTCTATGAACAGAAGACACCAGACCTTTAGAATGATAAACTAGCTGTACTAGGACTTTCCCTCGGTATAATTCAGTCTAATTTATTATGTTTTAGTCCGTACCAAATTACTATTTAATTAAAGAGGCACTGCACACTTGAATGTTTTTTTTTTTTTTTAAGCTCTAAACTAAATTATATGGCTCTACCTTTGGCCATTTTATAACTTCTCTCAGCTGGAGTTGAATTGCAGCGATTGTTCTGGAACCTCTGCGCTTTAGAAGCAGCATAAGCAGTTCGTAAGTCAGAGATAACGTCAAAGCTAGTAAATGTAAGATAGTAATCCTGCAAGGATTTCCCATTTTCATGCCGTCAGTGGATTTACCTCTTTCAGACTCGACCCTCATGGAGTGCCTTGTTGAAAGCTCTTTGATAATGCTGCTCACCTTGGACTTCGGGATGTTCCTGGCTTTATTTAGCACAGAGGGTAAACATGCCGTTAAGTGACCATTATGCTCTCAATTAGCCCAGAGTATTCTCCCCCCACTGCCCACCGCGCTACTTTAGCACTTATTAGGGGCATACTTGAAGCTCGCCCTCACAGCTCACCATCAGCCCTTATTCAGGTAATGAGCTTGAGGCAAGAGACACATTTGCTGCCACAGATCATTGAGGGCTGACCGTGGTGAATGCCGGTGTATTGATTTGTGACTCTAACATGCTGGCGATGGTCAAAACGTCGACATTTCAATTGCTAATTGACCTGATTTCCTTGTGGACTCTTGAATATTTGACAGTGCTGTTTGATAGGTGTCTGTTTTCTGTCTCTTCGATGTCCTTGAGCTCAGTTAGCAAAAGCACAGCAGAGAAGTGATCCCATTTAAGTTTCACATTGTGTGCGAGATTGGCTTTCAAGTTCTGTTACAATCCATCCTGGCAGCAGTTGACTGAAAGGCAGTTCAAGAAACTGAAATTCTGCTAAAGTCCCATGTTGCTTTGAAAAACTGGGCTATTGGCAGATACGCTTATCATTAGATGTGCCTGTCAGAATTTATTGGAACAAAAACTCTTAACTGAAGAATTAAAGCATTCAAGCATAGCACATCATAGGAGCCAGCCAATAAGTTGTCTCCCACATTGGCTTGGTGTTAATTGCAGCGTACAGTTGGAGCTGTTGCTTTTTTTACAGGCTTGGCTAATGTATAAGTTGAGCTGCTGACCATACCAAGACCATGCACTCTCCTGTGTGCCGTCTTTGCTCGACCTGTGTTTGCTACGATTATGTTCTCAGTTGTTTTTGAGTTGGTTTCTATATTTTGCGAGAGCTGCAGGCTCCCGGTCCCGAGAGACGCGGCGGTCGTTGATACGCAAGAAAGACTTTCACGAGGAAGAGTGAGAGCAGCAGAAATGCTCAGCCATGGGATTTACCTGTCAACTGCGCTTAAGCGCACGCGCTTAACATACGCTGGACGGTGAAATAAAGGCTGACGTGCCTTTCCTGTCATCCTTGGTCACCGACGACTTCATGTATGTCAGAGCTAAGTTGAAAATAAACTTCGGCGGGATTTCCGTGTTTTGAAGACCTCTCTGTCTCCAAAATCACTTTTGTTCATGTCAGCTTATCAGACAGATATTTGATATGTAAGCCAGGATGTCGTTCAATGCTCAGTTCTTTACTTGGCTCTTTCCTCTGCCTCCTAGTTTGATTCTGGACAGTTGAAACCTTACTGACGAAGCTTTAAGACGCAACGGTATACTTGACCTGTACTGAAAACCTCAGCTACTGCTGAAGCTCCTCTTAATATCGAAGCTCCATGGTTCAAGTGAAAAGTGAACAATCTAACCGAACAAGGAACAAAATGTATCTCCGTAATAGCTTTTGAAATCGGCAGCGCCCAGCTCAGTCTCAGACTGCCGTGTCTCAAAGTACAGAGCCGAGTTTCTTTTTGGGGGGGGGGGGGTTTAACTAAGCACCAGAACTCAATTCCCAAAGCATCCGCCAACTGCACAGCGCTTTTGGAAAATAGACACACGGGTAACTGATTTCTCCACTGACAATGTAAAGGAAGAAAAGCTGGCTCTATCGTTCCAGCCATCTGGAAGTCTGGCTCCGACTTCAGGCTGATGTGTAACTTTTAATTGGAGACAGTGGTGGGAGGCAGGAGAGGTAGGAAGGAATGATCCCAGTGGATAGACGGGCAGCGCCTGCTGCCAGATGGACAACCGGAGCTTGCTGGAGTGCACACACCGCTTTATTTTCATCTTCAACGTGGTGTGTGTGTGTGTGTGTGTTGTATTCTACAAAGAGATGTTGGAGTCATAGCTTGGTCTAAGACGTCTCAGATGCTGCTATTTTCACAGGACAGACTAAGCGAAGGCAAAGAAAGCGCTAGGTACTCTTTTGGAGGGTTTGAATTTCATAAAATGTGTCCTACGGGCTTCTACAAAAGTTGAACTGACATATTCTGTCGCCGTGTTGTGCAGAGTTGTATGGGACCCCCGAGTGTTTCAAGAACAATGTCTGCAGCATCGGGCAGAATTGAATCTTCACAGACGGTGTGTGTGGTTTCTGTGCGAGCCATCTGATAAGAGGCTGTAAAGGAGACCTTCAGGGTCGGTTTGGCTCCAGTGTGGTTTGCGGTCTGTTTAGCTCGTCTCACCTTTCATACTTCATTCAGGAAAACTCATATTTGTGAATCCTGTGTGTTTTGCAGCCATGAACTGTTCTTTTACTGCTTTCCTCTCTCTCAGCTGATTTCGTAAATGTGCTGTCGTGTCTGAATGAAGCCATGAGGAACACTAATGTAAAAGTCACCTATGGCTTTTTGTCTGAATGACTTTATGCGATAGATGAAGCCAGCAATGTTATTTATTCCATTTCTGAAGCGGGTTTAATTCATGATGAGATGCAGTTTAAATATATTACCATCAAACAGTAGAGATGTGCAAATTTCTGGGTTCCTCAGCTTGGGATTTAGAATTTCTTTTAAGAAATACAGTTTCACCTTTCATCAAACTGTACCGTTTGTAATTTCTAGATTCAGCCGATTGCTGTCCGGCCATGATGGCTCCAGTGTTGAAAGAAAGTCCAAGAGCTGTGTAGGTGAGACGAGATATGATGCGTGCGCGATTAACAGTCGACTGGCTTAAGCAGCAGCAGCTGCCTCAAGAGGGAGGGTCCCAGCTTAAATCTGAAATGTGTGAACTGAGGCCATCCCTCGGGTTCCTTAGGCCCCTCCCTCCCTTTCTCCATTCACCAGCCTCTCACAGGCATGTGTATGTTTTTCACCTTTTCACACCTCTTTCACACCGTGTATTCATTTATTACTACTACTGCCTTTCTGGTACCCCCCCCCCCCGCCTATCCACCCAACCTCAAACCCCTCGACGTCGAAATTCAATTTGTACAGTACGTTTCACTTCTACTCAGATTTAGATTTATTTCATGTTGGCTGCTTTTAATTAACTCTATGGATATGTGACAAGAGGGGGGGAGAGAATGAGAGCGACAGAGAGATAAAATAAAAGAATACTCACATTCGCCAATGAGTTACACCAGCAATCATTTACCACTTAGACAGTAGTGCAGAAGCCCCCCCCCCCCCCCCCCCCTCCCATCCGTTGCCCTGGCAACCGGTGCCTTGGTGATTGATTCCATGCCAGTGTGGCATCGCTGCGGGGAATAGAGCGCATGAGCTTAGCGTGCTCGCTACATCGTTCTAATTAAAATGGGATTACAGAGTCATCGCCGTTTGTATGTTCACACAAACGCGAAGGCTGTGAAGGAAATCAATTTTGGTTAATGTCAGGGCTGTTAAATACAACGGTGGATAAACAAATGTAAGCGAGCTCAATGCACCGATATGCACGCTCTTTGCACACTGTATGAAGATGTGCCTGCGCTCCATTTGCAGGTTGGGGAAGGGGGGGGGGGTTACAGCGACTGACGGGCGACGGTGCATCCCTCCATCCCGGGAGTCGGGCTTGATTGACGGCGCAGAAATCACGTGACGCAGCACAAATCACCAGACACAACAATTAGTCTGTTTGTTGCTGTCTGCTAATCAGAAAATAGTCTTCAAATTGGAGCTTAATGTACATCTTAAATGAACAACGGTTTATTAAAGTAATTGGATTAGACGAGTCAATCATTGTTGCCGTTGTCTTTCAGACTAGTGTATGTTAAGGCGCTAAATATTCTCCCAGCTGAGGCTTGATTACTTCACATTTCTACAGTGGCTGCTTCCACTTGCACCATGTTGTAGCACACCTATTTCAAAACATGGTCTCGTATACATTTGAATGAGAAATGAGTGTAGGATGCACTAGATGGTATTGTAACACCGCGATGCTGCAGAACCAATGGGTCCACGTTTACTTCCCTATAATTCTACTGTTTTGGTTCGGCTTGTGCCACCTTTGCTTTACTTCCTAATCGCCAAGATTTACGACGTAGTTGGCGTGGGCCTGCTGGTACCAAATTCTTCAAGGCCCATGAAACAATAACTACTACTCCCAACAAGTGGCATTCATCAAGATAATTGTGTGCTTGAGTCGCATTGTGAAGTTTCTTGAAACCCACGACCACCCCCAGAGTGGCCCTGGAATGCCTGAGCGTGAAGCAGCAGAAGACAGAGAGCGCCGCAAGTCGCAAGTGATGTACAGAGCGAAAGAAAACGCCGTACAGTGCTCTGTTTTCAGATTTCAATCACTACAATGCAGTTAGCAAGGTGTAACATAGCGCCTTGGAGCCGTTCCCAAGTGCAGCTCTTTGGCACCGGGTGTGTGGAATGTGTCATCACAGCACAGGTAATAATAGACCGGGGAGTTTATGTGACGCTTTTTTTTTTTTTATTTTTTATTTTTTTTTTTTTTTAACGCGCCTGAAAGTGCCCGAAAGCCTGAGACTGGTGGCAGGAAAAAAAACCCCGGAAGAATTCATGTTTGGTTGTAAACAATGGAAAGCCTATTATTGGCCGATATGTCATGTGACTGAAACATATATTACATCTTTCATTTTGCCCAGACAGAAATGCGCCACGAGTCCCACGTACCTCCTACTATATCATCGTATGAAGCAGAGGTTTTTACAGGGCTCTCTCTGTAGGTAACAAACTACTCACTGAAATGAAAGTGCAGTTCCAGCCTTATGAAACGGAGTGCCTAGATTAGGTATAAATCACCTCGGTCTTGTTTAGCCCTCTCGGCCTTTGCTCAGTACGGGTGCCAGGCTTTTGTGTTCTCAGCGAGCACGCTAACCTGTGAAGGAAATGTGACAACACAGAATTTTCCCATTTCCCTTTTTTTTAAATTGAAAACATGTCTGTTTGTGTGAATACCATTCAGCGCATTATGTGCTCAATTCAGTGGAGTTCATGCATGCACATGGCTCTGATTACGGCAAATCAGCCGTGGGTAAAAAGAAGGTGTAGGTGTTAGTTGCGGGTTATCATTGTCATGTCAGGCAAAAGTCTTCATACTATCAAAAAATGGGTAAAAAAAGTAGTCTCCTCGCTTTTCATTCAGCACCAGATGCAGGTCACAGTTATCACTCATCCAGTAAAATATCTCAACATCCGGTTTGGAGCGTTGGCTGTAATCAGAAATGAACGCGTGGTTTAAAAGCAAGTATATATCCGGTCTTAGTGAGATTCCTGACCATTAAAGCACATCGTAATATACCGTTATATTCTATTCTGTTAGTGGCTACACAGGTTTGAAGAAATGTTAGCATGTAGCCATTTCTGTTTACGCAGCAGGAATGGGAGCCTGATTTCTACAAGTGGATGAAGGAGGATGACGGCATTTTTCATTTTTTTTTTTCCCTTTTGGGGTGCGTGTTAAAAGTCACACATGCGTGTAACGTGATTGGTGTCTGGTTTGCTCTCCTCTTGAGTGGAGACGAAAACCATCTGGGATTGTGTTTGTGTTAAGCAAAGTGCAACGCTTTCCCACTCCCTCATAGACACAGTGGCGCCTGGCATCATGTGGGGACTAATGTGGAATCTAAATCTGGACCTTGTTGATAGAAAATGGCAGGTCACACTGTTTGGCATGTGATTCTCACAAACCCTTGGGCAATAGCGCTAATAGATAATTGCTATCGTAATAGGAGACGAGATGTCGTGTGATATTGCGCTCGGATCCAGTGACTCCGCCTCAAAACTGTTTTTGTATGTATTGAAAATACAACCTCCATGTTTGCTTCTCTTTCACGTTGAGGCTTTCAGCAATGTTTCAACTGATTTCAATTTAACCTTTTCTTCATATATTTAAATGTTATGATAAAATACTCCTTATATTGCTTATGTTTTCATTTTCAAATGACTTATGATAATGCAGAGAATGTACGACACTTTTAATACAATTCAATAACATGCCTTCATTTACGTTACACTGCGTGCCGTGGATGCATATCGATTAATCTCGTGAACTTTTGTTTGTGGATTGCAGCAATGTGCGTGCAGAGCTCTGTCTCTCACTCCCTCTCACACACACACACACACACACACACACACACGCGCGTCCTCTCATAGACACAAGCACTCATCATAACTGTTCGCTGTGGACTCACCTCCCCCCTTCGCCTCCTACTCATCCTACTGATTGGAGTTGTCAGGAGTCAGAGGGTCACAGTAGAGGATGTCAATAGGCCTCATTCACACACACACACACACACACACACACACACACACACACACACACACACACACACACACACACACACACACACACACACAGTAAAGCAATAAAGGAGAGAAGCAGACAAAATGATAGACAGGCAGTAAAGCGGTCCTGTCTTAAGTGTGTTTAAACACACCCCACAAATCTCCCCCCCCCCCCCCCCCCCCCCCAGCACAGATGTGTGCATCAGCTCGCTCTCCCACTCACTGCAGCCGCGCACAGCGACGCCGGGAAAGAGTGTTCAATTTATATTCATTATTCAGCAGTCAACTGCCTTGATTTCGGTGATTGGATATACCCTCTACCACCTACTGGCTCCTCCCTCGCTTTCCTCAGTCCCACGGGAGGGCTCAATGTCTCCTCTCAGCTTCTAGAGTTGATAGTTCTGTTTGTGTGTGTTTCTTTTATGCATGTTAAATGGGGCTTGGTGTGTGGCAATCATCAGGCTTTTGGGGTGTGAGCAAAGAGCAGATGGATTTGATCGGCACTTATCCTTAAAAGAAAAAGAGCTGGGAAAAAGGCTTTTTTTTTTTTTTTACAGAACATGAATTATTGTGTTTTGGATTTTTTCCTATTTTTTCCTCCTTTAGCTTCAGAAGGACTACTACTGTTGCTAAACGTCTACTTGCAGAACTCTTACGCCACTTTCCACACAATGGATCTCTCTTTTATAGCACCTGGTGATTTGTTAGTAGAGGAGTTTGATTATCTGATTTAGTTTAAATAAAGTTTCCTATTATTGTTTTGATATCCTAAACCAAATGGAACATGGCTCAACAGCTGAAACAACTAGTTGATTGACAAAAAGGGTCTATTACAAACAGCTTAACGGGTAGCTGGTGAAACAACCAACACGATCTCGGTAACAACATGCTCATCAGAAACAAAGTGCAGCCGAGCCCCGCTGGGAAGTAAAAGAAATGTTTGTTTGACGAGACATTGGCTCGTCTATCTTTATCTCTATAAGCCGAGAGAACCACACGCAGAAGCTCACAGGCAGTTTGCGCTCAAATTGTTTTGGGCACCTGTCACCCTCTATTATAATTAGCAAGTGGACGTCTACATAATTGCCATCAGGCTGCTGCTGATGTATCAGTGTTGGTAGCCAGAGCCCCGTCCCTTCGTCTTTCAAGCTCTAGTGTTATTTAAAGGGCCGGCGCGCCGTCACAAAGCAGTGCCCTTAGCAAAGTCTTAAGCTGTGTCTTCAGCCAGCGACAGCATCTGGAGCGCTAAAGCAAATTAACTGACACAAGAGGGTTCGGTGTCGGCTTCACCATTTGCTTTGTCCACACTTGTCCCCGACACACACTAACACACAGATGCGAGCACATCCAGGCAGCTTTTGATCATAATTGTGACACTGCCAGCAGAGAGGGAGGTAACGCTCTTGTCCCAGCAGGGATTGGACATGGTTGTAAAAGTAAATGAGGCAGATGGGTCTGTTTTTGAAATGTGGTGTGGAAAAGAAAAAAATGAAAAGGCTCCTTTGAGGAATAAAGATAGTTGAAGCGCTTGTTAAGTTGAAGGACTGTGCTGGCACAGCTACAGTAGGAATAATATTGAATAAAAGTACAGTAATGATATACATCGACATGGTTTTACCAACCTTCAATTTGTCATTTTCACACGAAGGACCATAAATCAGTAATGTGCATCACCCAAATACTCAATTCTGCTTGACAAGTGTAGTGCCATCATTTGCTGCGTGCGTGCGCGCGTGCGTGCGCGCGTGCGTGCGTCCGTCCGTCCGTCCGTCCGTCCGTCCGTCCGAGCTTGCTGCTATAAAGAGCTGTGCTCCAGGGCCGAGGGTGAGAGCTGTCCCGGAGTGTATCGCCAGCTGTGGCGTGACGACTTGACTCACACTTGTCGTTCTCCCTTCCTCTTTTCCCCCGATTAGACTGATGCAGTGTGGAGATGTATGTCAGGACTATGCACACACACACACACACACACACACACACACACACACATACATACAAAGAGCTGTTGCTCTCGGGAACACCATAGGTCACCAGGCTTGTCTCCACCAACCTCCTCTGAAGCTGGTTGCCGCTGCTCAGCAGTGCCCTCGCTGTGCTGATAGCGACGCTGCCTAAATTAGCTAGTCAATGACGTTCAGTTTAGTCCAACAACAGCTGACACCAACACATACACACACACACACACACACACACACACACACACCCTTCCCCCTTTACCCTTTACCAGATCGCCCTTCCCCCTTACTCTCTGTTGTTCTACATGCTACCTCTTTCAAGCTCTTTTGTGGCTTATCTGACTGCACAGTTGCATGTGTCAGCATGTCTGTGTGTGTGTGTCTCTAATTTGTTTCACATGTCCTGAAAAGCCCCCATAGGGCGAGGCATTAGCATAGCATTGCTTAGAGTGATGTGGTGTCGAAATAAATCATTTTCCTGTACAGAAACGGACAGGATGGAGTTCTTCTGTTAGACTTTGTTTTCAAATGTTCAGGCAACATGTAGTGTCAGACTGACAGAAGAACAGCAGCATTTAGAGAGTTATCTTTAATCTGGATCTCTGTTCTGGCGTTGTTGTGTGAGGGTAGTTGTGGCTCAGTGAGTTCCTAGCCCCGCCTTTTTTTTCCTTCTGTGTGGTCAGTTTTCCTCAATGCCTGCTCAGCAAGCCCTCTCCGTGGTGCTGACTTAGACGGGGCAAACCGGCGCTGTCCGTGGTGCTATCATCACTGGTCCTATTTCAGTTGTTTGCTTGCTGAGCTACAGCTGACTGTGTTTAGCTTTCCTCGGCTCTGTCCTTTGTGCTACCTCATCTGTTTGGAGCAGAGCGCATGCAGTGCTAACGCTGCAGTCTGAGCCGCCCAGTAACCACAAAGTGCAAGCAGATCCAATGTCTGCCGCAGATTATATGCGATCTAGTGACGCCCTGCAATTAGCTTTGACCACATTTTGCGCCGTCTGCTGCCCGTCTGCTCTGAGCAGGTGTGGGGTGCATGGCCGCACCTGAACGCCACCGCTTTTTCTTCACTCATTGATTGAGTTGCAGTTTGAATATACTTCTACAATTCGTGGTTTAACTCCAATTACTCATATCTAATCACATGACACCTCTGTGTGCACAGAAAGTACATATTGTTTTCAAATAATGCCAGGAAGCCGGGGTTAAGATTAATATCTGATTTACATCACGGCTGAACATAGTTTTCAGTGTTACTCGCACACTTTTTGTATCATGTGGTTAAGCCCAAGAATGACTGTGGATCACTGCTAGATCCCGCAAACATTTGCACAAAGCTCCATCAATAAAACTGTTAATAAAAAGAGTGTCTACCACGGGACACGCATAGTATAGTTTTTACTCTATTTGCTTTGCTTTACCTGTACCCACAAATGCTGCTGTAGCAAAAAACATTCTACTTGTGGGATTGATAAAGTGTCCATCTAATCTGTTTTGGTGTGAAGCAGATCATAGTTGCGTCTTCTCTTCTTTAACGTTACCATTACTCTGGTATTATGCTTTCTATCCACACGCCTCTGCTGCTGGCATCACGGCTCTTAACACAAATTGCATTGCTAGACTTCTGTCTCCCACATACAGACGCTCTAACATGTCCCTCAGTTCACATCGGGGTCACCGGGGAGCTTTTCTAAGACGACGCATCCCGGCACTCAACGAATGAGTTGGCATGTGATGTGAGGCCGCGGCGCTTCAGCGCGTACGAGAGCCCTGGGGTCGGCGCTCCGGCGGGTTACAAACCTTGGCAAGGGCTGATGGTGTTTAAAGGCTCCGTTCAGCACTTTCCAAATTAGATGTGAAATGTTAGGCAGAGAGGGACTTGACGTTAATACGGGGCTCGCGGAGACCTCTGACCCCGGGCCGAGGGCGACGCGTCCTTTAAAACATAATTGTCCTCACCTTGAGCGCTGGTTCGACAGAAGGAGCAAAGGAAGAGTCGAGGGAGGAGCAGCTTGAGAAAATATCTACCAAGTTTCCTTTTTGCTATAGAACGAGCTACATTTTTTATTTATTTTTTCGTTGGCAAGAGGTTGAAACGATTTGCCTCTCACCTTCGCTCACCCTTGCAGTGTGTTCCGATAGCCACAGGAGGAATGTATTGGATCGCAACCATTTGAGGGATACACCAAATTAGCCTGTTTCCACTCATCAAATGTTGGAAGTCTGATTTGAGCGGCTGCCAGATTTCTGTGTCTCATGTTGTCTGAAATAGATTTCATTTTTTTTTTTCCCTTTCCCAGCTCCTGAAGCTAACAGCGCTTGGCACTACACCAAGATGATCCCAGATAAAGATATTTTATGAGATGCTGCAGACGAGTACTCTCCAGTGTGCAGCCCCAGTTATGTCGAGAGTTCTCCTTTGTATGCGCGTACTTGTCCATCACACATTTTCTCCAATCCTGCATCTTGCATTCACGTCACACAACAACTTGAGTACATATTCAGTCATTTGTTGTTTATTTTTAAACGAGACTCCCTCAGAACCAGTGCAAATCGATGTTTTTCATCTCAACTTGTCAAAACTCTCGTTTTTTTTTTTCGTCACGTCTTCTGTTCCTACCGAGCGTGCTCCCTCATCATCACTCGCAAAACCATCAAAAGGGAGCGCGTTGATTCGTACATGAGAGTCGAATCCTTCCTGCTATTACAGTGTGTTGCGAGATGACAGAGTTACCCCGGAAGGGGACCAAGTCATGAGCAGAGGAGACACAGAAGTAGGTCAGCTCCAAGGCGTTTGTTACATCATACATATTCATAAACGGCACCCAGTTGTTGCAGAGTGAACTCACTCCGCACAGACTGTTTACTCTGTTCATTGGGCCCCCCCCTCCCCCGTTCTCTGTTAAAATGTTAAACAGTGATTACGCATCACAATGAGAATACGGGCAATTGACTCCGACTGCTGCATTTACATGCACTTACCGCGGTTTCGTGGATACAGCGCTTCTCAGTAAGTCGTGCATTAAATTGGGTCTAAAACCTCAAGAAAACAATACATTATTTAAAGGAATAGTGTGACATTTTGAGAAATATGACAGTTAAACGAGAATATCTTACATATCTCTTATATATTAAGCTGTAGTTGGACTGGGAGCTGGGGGGGGGGGGTGTTACAGGGAGTTATGTGCCAGACTATCTTGGCCGAGAGCAGTGACTCTGCTGGTTCCCTGGCAACTTAATGATGACGACAAGACTCCAGAAAGCCGCAGCCACGTGACACCGCGTAAAACCGCAATGTGTCATATTTTTTTTTTTACACCTTGATATTATACAAATTCAACAAATGTAAAATACCAGATGTGCTGGCATCAATCTCCTCTCCAACTCTTGGCAAGAAAGCACAAATAAGAATATTAACAGAATAAAATAGAGAATAGTTGGCAAACCTAAACATTTGTGAAGCTGAAATGTTTCTCATTCCTTCCTGACAAATCGCTTGACTGGTTGTTGGTGATTGGATACAACGGGGGCTGCGTAGTGAATGGACCCATTCTTAATTTCAGTGCGTCCTGCACTCGTCCTTCAACTGCTGTGGATAAAGAAGTGTTGCGGGAGAGTGTGGGAGACTGAATACAAACTGAGTCAGTCACAAGGCTATGAATTGCACCGATTGTTCAAAACACGATGCTATTTCTGCCAGCCACTGTTATTCACTCAACCCTAATACAATCAGACACTCCAACACAAATATTGTGCAGGGGGGGCGAGATTGACCTCTTCCCAACCCGTGCAGCCCGTGCTGCAGTTTCAGAATCATTTGTGAGATTTGGTTGGATAAAGTTTAACTCTAGTATTTTAATTGAATATTTAATTACTATTCTTTGTTTTTGAACACGTTCTATTTCAGATTAAAATGCAAACATTTGTCCTTTTTTTTTTCTGGCATGTAATGTTCTGTTATTACAATAGTTGACTAGCTAAATAAATAGGGTAATTAGCACCTGTGGGCCGTCGTGTTTGGTGCTTGCAGGTGGCTATTAATGCAGTAGCCAGCCATGTTTGACAGGATCTGGAAGGCCTCTCTCGTTCGTTGTTACCACCTGCCATAAACATTTCATTACAGGAGTCCTTAACCTATATTTTATCCCTCCCCGCTCTGCAGTCGGAACAAGTTCGCCAAATGTTGGGGCTGACGGAGAGGCATGCTGAACATGTTGAAGAGAGGAGAGTGTTCACGTCTAAACGAAAAGGGAAAAAAAGGGGTTGATGGAAAGGGAATAGGATCTAACATGGAAGCTTGAGCATACTGCCAGGCTTTATTCTAAAGAGCAGGTTGTTACAGGAAGCAAAGCAAACTCCTACATGTGCTAAGATAGTCGACGTAATCTCGCTGAAGGGGTCTGTTGCCAGCGTGGGGTTCAAGAGTGGCCTCACTGCATTGCCCTTGTTCCGTTCAGACATCACCGCGGCGCGCACTGCACAGACTCGCAGGCTTCTTTTCTTAGAGTTGCAGAGAAATCTCCTCGCTTATTGATTTGTTTCGCGTGTAAACGGAGCGTCTCTGGTCTCCGGCTCAAGGTATGTATGCACAGGAGAGTTCCGACAGAAGATGGCATATACTGTACAGCGTGTTCCTCGTCTTCTATTTCTGTGCACGGCCTCTGTGATTTAAAAACCCTCTTGATAGCGTCTAGTGCTTCCACAGTACACTTGTGCAAGTGGAGAATGTCATCTGCTGGTCAAGTTTGCTGAACCTTAAATCATTTGTCCTACATTTTTGCTATATGAATACCCTCTGATTGTAGAGAGAGACTTTTTAGTTGAGAGAGAGGCATTTATTTTAATGCACGACGATAAATATGTTTTAGGATCTGATTGTTGAAGTGAGCCATTAAGTTGATTAGGTTTAAAAGACGTGAGCGCATGAAAAAAACGGGCTTGAGCAGTGCGCAGTGAGCTTGCTGTGATTGTAATGGCATCACGTCCGTTGACCGTATGACTGTTAATCTAATCTCCGCAGTCATTAAACCGTAAGCGCGAGGTCTTTTTTTTTTTTGGTATACTGTACACGGCCCTCGGGTTATGTCGGCCTGACTGGTGCAGAGACCATTCCAGAGGCTTTCCTCGCCCTGTGTTCCCTGCTTTGGGTGCTTCTGTACGCCTCGCTGCTTTCCCAGCCTTCTCCCTCCTCAGCCCCCCCCCCCCCCCCCCCCCCCCCCCTTACCGTCACCACTCTCTCCAGGTTGCTGCAAGGGGTCAAATGTCACCCTCCGTGGGATTCTGCATCTCCTTTTGTCAATGCTGAGCCTCATGTGTGTCTGCGAGAAAGACGGAGAGAGAAATAGGGCAAGATAGGGAATCTGAGTATGCGAGAGAGAACATTCCTTTTTGTATGACTGTGGTTTTCTGAGGGAGTTTAAGGAATCGGATATATAGTAAGGGGGGGGCCGACCCTCGATTGGAAGAGGATGGACCAGCAAATGTTTTGCCTCGTCCCTGATAAAGGACTTAAAGCTGCACGACACCGTTTTTATTAATCCCATTTGATTAAATGCCGACAATAATATGTAAGGACTTGCTTGTAGTTACAAATCCACAGAGAATTGTCGCTCGGCTCTGCAGTTCCTCTCAGCTTTGCAGAGTGTTGAGTGTCTTTCATCTCATTGTTTGGTTTTACGGCCTAAAAAAAACTCTTTCCAACCACATTTCCAGCGGCGTCGGGAGACTGAAAAACTGACACTACACATTAGATTACCTGCCCAACACTAAATGACTGAGACGAGGTTAGCAACTAGCTGCTGAAGACGGCGGAGCATTTAGCTGCAAAAGAGCCAAATATTTCCCTCAGGGGTTTGTTCAGATCCCAAATGGAGCTAAAAGGAAAGTGAATAATGTAAAATGGCCAGAAAAATATGCAAACGGGGTAGTTTCCACATCTTATGTTTAATTTATGTTTATTTTTTACCTAGTGTGACAGACACGCGTATCATCGCTGCGGCCACCTTTGCCGTTTTCACACTCGCTCTTTTCATTTCTGTCTTGGTAAACACAGTTGTCGGTGTAAAGAGGCTAATAAGCCTGCGGGCCTTTCGGCAGTTACCACACCTGGAAATAGCATTTTCTTTTTTTTCCTGTTTATCTGCAACCTTGCTACTCGCCCGGGCTTGGATATCGCAGCCTATTTTTAGCGCCCCCTGTTTTGGCAGCTGTTGAGATGCAACAACTCCACAGTGCTAATTTGTGCGACCTTTTGTTTTGTCTAGCTGCAGAGTGGGAGGCTACCAATCTGAAGAAAGTCGAAGAAGCCTACGAGACAGTCAACATGGAAATAAGGTAAGGGCAAACGGCAAAGAAGGAGAAGGAGAGGTTGGCGTCCATCGTCACGTACTTGTGGCTCAATCGTCAACATTCTGCACTTCGTGTGGACAATGCATTTGCTTCTCACACTGCTGTGACTCCATCCGTTTGTGCTTTAGCTGCATTATTTGTACTGTAATACCTAAGGCTAATTTGAATGAAGAAAAACAAACTCTATTGCCTCCTGTGCTCTGCTGGGTGGAGCAATTCAAACTGATTTTGAGGGGAGTGTCGTCCCGGGTACAAGTTGTCCGAAATGTCTTTGTGGCATTCTAAAGACAGACATGGCACAAATTAGTGCGTCGAACGCTGCAATTATTTTTGCATTATTGTTAAGAAAAGGAATTGCTGTCACAACAAATTAGCTACGCCCGTATATTTCCATCGAGAAAAATTGGGTGAGATTGCCTGTGACGTGCTTTTCATCCCTCTCGGATGTTTTCTCAGAGCTCCGAGCCAGCCAGCAATAGATGATAAGTAGCTAATGTGGCCCTTAGGCCTGCAAACTGTTCATTACAGTAGGCGGAGAGGAGAGCCAGCCACAGACCAAAAGGTCAAGATTCTTCCCCCCTTAAACAAATTGCTTGGGGGCATGAACTCAGTGTCTCTCCGTCTTTGTCCACATTGCTCCCGGTCGTTTACTCACATTTATGTGTGTTGGAGAGGATCCCCCATGTTCTCTTCAGGCCATGTCCTTTATCAGTGTGCAGCGCTCGTGCATTCATACCTTTTTGAAACTAGCATGAAAATAAAATCTCTTCCTTCTTAGTCCACACCGTTTATTCCTTTAGCGTGCTGTAAAGGGTAATTTCCCCCCCCCCCCCTGCCCTACGGAGAATGACATGCACACAGAGTTACGCAACCTGCTTTGCTTTTCTGACCCCGAAGCATCCCCTTATGCCGCCCTACCTTAAGGGGAACAATCACCCGCTCCAAACATTTGTTAACCCCATTAGCAGTTCTGGGCTATGAATATGGAAATAAGGGCCTGTGTGCCGTTAGAGATAGGGCTTAGTTCCCTTGTTAGCGATTAGTGGAGAAAAGCAGCCATCACCAGCTCAGATAATTGGAGACGCTGCATAGATATGGGCTTTAAAGGGCCACCTCATCAACACTATTCAAGAAGTCACTAAAAGCAGAAAATAAAGCTACGTTGTCAGCACAGTTAGGAGTCATCTAGGCGTTATTAGAGCAGCTTGTCAGAGACGTGGAACAAATGACCTACATCCAATAACAATTGTTCATCTCTTATTGAAAGGGGGAACGTGTGCTGCAGATTTTGTCGTTAACCCATTACATAACTTATTTTTAGGCATACCTGTCCTTTTATAGTACCTGAAGTTATTTGCTTAAAACTAGTGTAATTTAAGGCTTTTGAGTGCCATGTTTTCAGATGCTTACAATTTTCGCATCAGTAATAACTGAATTCCATAATTCAAAAAATATCAGCCTCATGTGTGCTGGTGGTCTAATGTGTTGTTTTTGGTTTTCCTAGTGATCTCCGGAAAAAGCTGGCCATCGACTATGGACCCGATTGGGAGTTTCTGTTTCTGAACAGCCAGTGTTACAAGCTGAAAGTATACGAGTAAGTATTGACAGGATTTTCATTGCTTTTTTTTGATTCCTATGCTTCTTTTAATCTGGCATTAGTATGCAAACAAGTCCTAAAACGTGTGGTGGTGTACAAAACCCGCTGTCGTCATAATATCGTATTACAAAAACACACTGACAGAGAAATACATTTTCATGGTTCTGACAAACTTCTAATGAACCGTCAACGTCATGTTTTCTCACACAGAAGACACATTTCTTGTGCAACACAATGCATTGCAGGTAAACATAAAAACAAACACAGAATCATTGCTAAATCAACATTTTAACCAGAGGCTGGATCTTATTTAGATTTGAGCTGTGCTAAAAATAAATGTCATCTGGAGCAAACATGAACCATCTCGGCAAAGATCTACCGTTTAAAGTTGATCATTTGTGAGCAGGAGAAAGCTTGAGCAGCTAAATCAACTTAATTGAATCAACAGAATGAGCTTCTTTTACTCTCTCCTGCTGCATCCCTGTGGCCCCTGCTGGAGTAGAATCTGTTCTCCTCGGGAATACTTGCCAGCTGGAGCTTTGCAAGCACGTGGGTGGTTGCAGCTTTGAAAGAAAGTGATCTGAGATCTGCACTGCAAATACACTTTTCAGACATTCTTGGGAAATCTGTGGTTTTCCCGTGCCCTTGTACACCAGTTTGCTTAGTTTGCCATTTAGGAGGGAAAAATCTGAAAAGGAAAGTTGCAGTTCTTCCAGCTGTTGTTTATTTAGACGGTATTGGATAACAATGTGTGAGAATGGAAGGCTTGACTGGGGGGGAATAATATTAACTGCCGTATGTAGGCTTGCAAAACATTAACCGTACCAAACTAAAATATTAAGATGTAAATAACGTACTCGTGCAAGTTGTATCCGTTTGTCACACCCTCAGCCTTTTGCACAGAAACCCATGCTGTACTTGTGTACATCCTTTTTGTTCCACCGCCTATTTGGTGTCATCCGATAGGCCGCCTTCAAATGACTGAAGAGCACAATATCCACTAGCAGCTACTCGGTTGAAGATCCTTTGACCTACCAGCACCCCCTCAGCAATGTACCAGTCCCCCCCCCCCCCCCCCCTTTTAATCCTTGCTGTTCGCCTTGAACTGTGATCCTGAAAAGATCTGACATTGACAGACACATAAACCAACAGCTTTCTATAACACTCCCTCCCATGCCCTCGAGGAGCGAGCTAGCAGGGCTACAGTTCCTCTCCCATGATGGAAAAAGAATCACGCACTTCTTTCTCCAGCCTCTTGATCATCGCTTGAAACCATCTTACAATCGCCCTCCCTGATGTTTTAGATCCCTCACGTTTGATTAAGTTGCTCCCTCTTTTTTTTTTTTGACTAGCAGCAAAGAGCCTGTAGCCATAAAAGTTTGCCGAGTTGAAATGCTTGTCTATCTTTTGTAAATATTAGCTGTACTGCTGCTGGGTGTGGCAAACAAAAGGTTCAAACTGCTGCCATTTGAGGATCATTTGTATACATGTGTACTGCAGGCCAAACCTGCTGTTGAAGCGCACTTCCAAAAATTCACCCATTTAAAAATCCATATATATTCCCCCTGAAATGGTCTTTGGGGTGCTGGTGTACCGTTGTCACTAGTGGGGGGAATTTAAAAACGCAGGCTTCTGCAAGTGAATCAGAAATAGCCTCGGCAATTCAGTTAACACAGCATGAAGGAAGACGGCCCATAATGAGTTCTCAGAGGCGGAGTCCCTACCTACAGCAGAGTCTAATATTCCTCTTGTGGATTCGTTGACACTCCTCAAAGCAACTTAAATCGCGGGGCCCGTGATTTATGCAAGACTGTCAGGTCAGATTGACTCAGCCTCCGCTCTCGTGTCATTAGAAAGTACAGCACTTCAGTGAGTCATGCCCGCCACTGTGGTTCGGCTTTGACAGAGAAGAGAAGAGGGATAACGCAGCACAAGTGACACTTCCAACTGTCTGCGGAACATCACATGGCCCGAGCGGTGCACTGGGTTCTTCTAGGGAAGAGAGAGAGACGCCATCCGGGTAACCTAGAGGGAGCTGTTTCCGATTCAATAGAAACCACTGCAAGGGGGTGTGGAGTCTGTGTCTGCTGACTGTCAGGAGTGCAAAATGAAGAGTAATGTTTGGTAGATTTCAGAGCGGCTTTTAATTTAATTTAATGTAATTTAACAGACATTCAAGGCCTTTTGCTGTTAGAGAGTTGATGTTCTGCCAGAAAGCAAACCAGACTGCAGCTAACTACAGAGAAATGCATGCAGGCACGCGAATGAAAACCTTGTTTATTAAGGGTACAGAGAGGCAGAGGGCCTTGTTAACCATAATTGGAATGTTGTTGAAACGAGTGGCTGTGAACGAGATGTTTACGCAGGTCCGTGCCTTAGAGGATCGGCACTTTGTCACACTCGGTAGCTCTCAAATTATGATCGATGTGGCACAGACACTGTTGTTACATTAAAGCGTGCCATTTAGCATTACTCTTAATGAGCTGCTCATGCAATTAATTCACTTCAAAGGGTCACGTTTGGTCATATGTCAGTAACGGAAAGATTGCATTTACCCGCTTTAAGATCTTTTCTTTTTTTTAGAGTTCTAAGTACCCCGGTTTTTAAGAACTAGGAACGTTTGTAGTTCATAGAACAGCCTTTTGAGTTGGTTTTTTAACACTCCTATTGGTTCCTAAAAACGATATATTCGTGCAGAGGTGCGTGTATGAGGCGCAACTAAGTTTGGAGAAGACTTGGTCCTCCTAATTTTTTTCCCGGCTGCCATGATGATGAGGAGCGCAGTCAGTTTACCTTCCTGTTGAATCACCGCCCTCACGCAGTTGTGATTCAACGAAGACCTTGGCAGTCCAGATACTGGTCCTTTCCTGTTCGTATCCGAAGGCACGTGGAGACTCTGCCCAATCCACAGCAGGGGCTGCCATCTGAAGTAGCAGGAGTTTTTCCGTTGGTTCAGTAGACCTGTGGGTTGGCAGTGAGCGCGTGTGCGTCTGGCGGGGTCATGAAATCATCACATCTCATCGGTCTTTGTTGTGCTGCCAACTTTCTAGCTCGAGAAATGGGCACGAGCAGAGTATCTGTGGGTTGGTTGTGTTGAAACAGTCTGGGTCAACCTTTCAGAGATTTTTTTTTTTGTTTGTCACTGCACACCAGGACTTCCTGTTTCTCATTCCGTTTGAGAGGATTTAGAGCCAAGTTAATCATCTTTATTGTTTTAAAGACTTTTCTCTATTTTGCTGGTATTGTACCAGCTCAAGTAATATTTTCCATTGATTGTTGTTGCACAGGCATACAACCTTACTCACAGAGTACATAACCCTTCAAAACACCAAACATAGCTACCAAAACATGAGATGCACTTATACTTAATTTCCTCTGCATGGAGGAAACCACAAACAGACTGATGGGTATCCTACTGTCACCATGTGTGTCATTCATGTGGGTATTCGGCTGTCAATGTGCAAATTATGGACACTTATACTGTAAAAAGATTCCCCTTTTCATTCGGAGAACGGTAACCTACTCGTGTTGTACCGGTAGCATGTAAGACAGAACAAATGTTTGTGCAAGATGAAGGATGGCTCATAGCATGAGGAAAATTATGCGACACTTGACAATGTAAACCATAAAGTTAGAAAGCAATATAACTCAAAAGAGAGACGGTGAATTAATATTACATCATATCTAATATGATCTAATTCTACAACTGGAATAACTTCAGAGAAAGTGTTATTACTATCCTAGATGTACAAATGTTTGTATTTCTATTGAGTAGTTTCTGCTGCTACTAGTAGTGCAGCTTGCTTCAATAAACTGCACTACACTCACTGATCCATTAAACATTATGTACTTCTGCCATGTTGAACATGAATTTTAACCCACTTATACAGTTTTTTTTTTTTTTTACAACTTGCTATGCTGTCTATGATAGATACAGTAACACATATATAATATACTGTATATAATAGTTATATTAACGTGTGTATGTAGACTGTTTTACTGAAACTGTTGTTTCAAATATAGAAAGTTCAATTGAATAATATCTAAACATCATTTATTGTCAGATTTCAAATTGAACTGGATGAATTTTAAATAATAAATACTCTTAATAATAAATAAATGTTCTTTGTCACACAAAAAAGCGACATTATATTATTCTCATCTTCTAAAGAGAGAAAATAGTTTGCAGGGACTTTATCTGTGGTTGTTGAAACCACTTGTTTCAGCTTCATTCCCCTCTCTGTTAATACATTAATAATACGATTATCAATAGATATTAATAATAAAAGGGCACCAACATTTGGTAAGTACTCAACACTATTGAGTAATTAATAATAATAATAATTAGTGATATTGAATAATTACATTAAATCACCTAAGGGCACCAGCCCTGTTAACAAAAAGAAAATGATAGCCAATCGATGTTGTCTCATTAAGTATATGAAAGTATTTGGAACTCTGGTTAGCAACTAGAAAAGGCAATTTGGTTTAAAGCCCCATGAGTGCATTCTGTAGACATTTGAAAGACCCATTACTTACCCCTTATCATATCTCCCATAAGCCCCAGTCGTAACCTATTTAGAGAACAAAATAGCAGCAATGATAATGTAACATCTTGAGAGATGGCCGGGAGAATGCAGCTTTAAATGATCTGCCAGAGGCTATTTGCCTCATTGCCCTTAGTGATGGCTCTAAAAAATAAATAAGCTTCAAGTTTGGCTTGTTTTGTTTCCTTTTTTTTTCGCATATAAATTGAGCCATCTCTTTGAAAGGCTCTTTCGCTCTGCATCACTATTATTTTCCCCCCGAGTAGTTTATGTGGTAAAGGGGGGTCTCTGCTATGCATTCGCCTTACCTTTCCATGTCGTTCCACAGAAGATATCTTATGCACCGCCTCTCAGCTCTGCATAAAGAATGCCAATGCCAAAATATGATAAGCTGTCAAGAAAGGTGATCCTCCACCACCTACGAGCACTTCACAGCAATTTATATAGACTCGCATTTGTGGTCTTCCATGTGGAAAATGAAGGCAAACTGGAAAATGGCCTCCAATGAACTGGCATTGGGCCTCTGGGCTGCCGGCAAAACTCTCCTCTCGATTACCAAGCGAAAGGAACTGCATTGACCTAATCTCACAATGGTCATGATTTTTTTTAAAGTCGTGGAAATGTAATTTTTCAATTTTCCTAATATTCGTTACCCTATCGAAATTGGATTCCATAATTGCGCCTGAGGCCTGATGAGCTGACCATTTGGGTGCTAACGGTAAAGCTCTCACTGTCGGAGAGAGATCCAAACTACGCAGAACTCCTTAAAACGAATAAAAGTACGGTAACTACATTTACAATACAGTGGTTTTAAGTCATTAGAATTGCAATGGAATATTCTCTGGCTGTAATATAACAAATACAGCAGGGTATGGTTATTAATCATACTGTAAGTTCATAGCCAGTTGGATTTAAATAGGCCTATACTGCATGTAAAGACCATCTGGAGAGAAACTACATGCCTTCGTGAAAGTGTTATTAACACTTGCTGCAAAGGAGTAACGTGATTTATTTTTTCTTTCCAAACAAATCTTTCTTTTAAACAAGTTGTGTTTGTGTGTTTGATTGATTACTGCAACATTAAACCTTTTAACACATTTTGATTAAAGGCATTTGAGATGCATCAATACTGAGTCATCCATTTTTCATAAAAAACATACAGTATATTGAAAGCACACACTTAAATGCTCATGCTGATGTCATTAATATTCACAGTAAAATAAAATCAAAACAAGCCAACATTAAACAAGTGAACGAACAAGCACAATACAATATGTTTGCATTTTTGCAAGTTGGACTGAAACAGAAAAAAACACCATCGGGAGGCTGCTTATCTGAGTTCAGTCAGGGAATTCCCAATTCCAGGTGTTCATTTAAATATTACTCAGTATGTTAAGGTATGCAGTGTGAAATTTACAGTAATAATGCAATCCAGAATAGTGTGAACTTTATATTGTTTAGATTAGACAGCATCAGTCACTTATAGGCCTGGTATTGTGCTCGGCTGTAACCTGTAACAAGGACGCGGTTGCATCTGTGGAGCTGCATCAAAGACACTTCAGCAAGGTGTAGACCTGTTGACACGGCTTAAAGATGGCTCTGCTGATTTCAAGGACAGACAGGTGCTACACAAACACTGCAGCATTTACAAGCAGGGCAGAAGATTCTCTATTGATTCAAGTTGTGCGAAAAACTGGGGACTTACTGGGTGTGTCGGCTCCACAAAGTTTAGCGGCACTTCTACGGGTGACGATAGATGTGACATCGCAACCTCACGGAAGTCCTGACGGTTCGATTAAAAGACAGTTCCTGAATTAGCCGTGTGCGCATTTCTCTGTGGATTGAGCATTTTGAGGCTCGAAGTCATCGTGTAAGACACGTCCTACAATTTTGCCAAAAACAAAGTTAAACTCGCTGAGCTTTCTTTTGTTTTTGCAGCCCGCACCGGCCAGGGGTCAGTTAAGAGTAGTGAGTGACGAGGCATCGATGGCAGTATAAAACAGGCAATAAAAGGTGTGAGTCACCGCAACCACGAGACGTCCTTGAGCATGCAGCCGTAACTGGCCAACATAAAATATAATGCAGCTTGCTGCAGCAGAATGCGAGATCGGCTGTGGACGGACACAGAGGTGCACACTCACTCACGGACGCACGCCCACATGATCGATCGCATGATCCCACTGACAGAGATAATAATGTGAGTCTTGAAATAACAACAACATGAAGATGACTGAATAAAGCTTGCTCGATTATGACCTTTCATGCAATGTTGGCACTCTTACATGGCATGTGCTACTTTTGAATCGATGAACAGTGTTGGTTTTCCTCAAAGTTTGCTGTTAAACAATTAGCCGTGTCACTTTATATTGCCGAGCCACCTTTGACCGCTGCCATGCCAGCCGAGTGTACACAGTGTTACCTGTAAACCAATTAGCTGGTGTTGGCGTCGCTGCAGTTTGCAGTGTCACCATCGGTGAACTCCACCCATGGCGTCACAGAGCAGTCTAGTGGGAGAATGGCTTTATTGCTGTTTCTCTCCCTCTCTTGAGTGGATCTCAGTAGACTCAGTAATAAATATACTTGTCTTTTTATCCCCTCTATGACCTCGTGAGTAGCAGTCGGATGCCTGTGTCAGATCTCTAATTAACAGTGCGCTGTGAAATCCAACAGTATATAGGGTTTGGCCTTTCTTGCAATCTGTTATAATAACATTGGACACAGCAAAAACAATAGCTGACATCAGTGAGATAGAGAAAAGTTTGGGACAAAAAAACCAAGAGTCAGACTATCATAAAGAGTTTAAACAAAATTACAGCTGAGTTTTCCTCCCTTTTCTCAATGATATATTATAGTGTACATTAGAAAACGCAAAGACTTGCACGCTGCCTTATTGCTATCATTTGTCTAACTTAAGTAGCTTTAATTAGGAGGTAGCGAACTGAACCTGCAGTCCGATCCGGTGAAGCATGGAGTACCGCCTGAGGGGCTAAGTGGTTGCATCCAACATGTTTATTCCGTAACAATGTACCTTCCGGTCTCAGTCTTTGACGATGACGGATCAAATGTGGGGTACAGAAAGACTCCATTGGTTCAGGACCCAAATGGGAGGATCGCTGTTGTCATTTTATGATCATATAGCCTTCCAATTATTGTCAAAGATTTGATCGGTGACCCACCAAGTTGTATCTATTCCTCTGTGTTATCCTTTGCATCCTCCGCCCAGTGTCTCCCTTTCTGCACGTCATCATCTGTCATATTCGCGACTTGTTGAGTTGGTGATTCACTCCGATTCCCTTCCCACTCTCTTTTGCACACTTTGATTTCTTTTCATCACTCTGCCTTCGTCTTTCTTCCGTCTTTGTTCTCCCGGCTATTTTCTAACTTTATATTTTCTATCGCTGTCAGTGTCGTCTCTGCAAAGCCTTTTGGATATTTCCTCCTTCTTCTCACACTGTGCTCATTTGCTCAGGATAGACGGGCACAGTTTGTATAAATGTGCCCGTTTTGACCTTTCTGTGCCGTGTCCCATTTATGTATCGCAGGCGGCAGAATGTGAAGTGTCTCGGAAGACAGGCTGCTAATCAACCTGCACCTCCGTTGGTGCGTCGGTTCTCGGCATTTCTAATGTCTTCTCTTTTTTATACCCAGCGACACATTCTCTGTGTTGCCATGCCTGCTTTTGTTTTCTCACAAGCTGCCACGTGGAGGCGAGCATCCAAGGTCAGATCGCAGTGCCCTCACTCATAAATAGCCTCGTTTTTTTTTTTTTTTTTCTGCGTGTGTGAAAGTGTGCAGTGCTGGCATGTCAGCAAAAGTGGGCAGGGATGGATGGCTCTGCCTTGAGGGTAAGAGAGGAGGAAAAGGGGTACTCCCTTATGGGACTCATTGATGGGACTATACTTCTGTCTATCAGCCATATGTTTTGAGGCTCACGTGAGGTTTATTGTTGCTGAAATACCTGCTTTACAAACTTGCTAGAGTAGTTTAGCCTGTGTTTTAATATTTACTCAGTATGGGAGACTATTGCCTCACTTCATATGGAATTTGATTGCATATCTAAAGGTCCTGGTTGAGAAATGAGGTTGTTTCACACCTCAGAGTTTTGGACCAAAGCGCTGCTGAGTTTCAAATTCTGTTTAACTACATTGACCATGCAGCAGTTATGTAAGGTCATGTGATGTTGGAGTGAACTAAAGGTGTTGCGTATCCCTGAGGAGGTCAAGGATAGCTGTGAAGAAGCTTTCAACCAAGAGAGGAACAAGACCAAGAGTCTATGCTAGCATTTCTGTGAGGCTGTACTTGGGCACAGTGTTGCTTTTATCTAAATGCTAATGCCATCATGCTCATGACATTGCTAACGTACTAATGTTTTTATATGTAACACCTATGTATCAAGGAGATGCCCCGATATTTGACTGGATAAGTAACACCTTCTGGTGGTGCTACAGAAAACATCAGGGAGACGCCAAAGTCAATGGGATTTATCCTCGTTAGGCAATATTACAATCTGGAGATGAACCGAACCACCAACATTGCCGCCAACATGGTTGTTGGGATACATAGTTTGAGAATAAACTAATAGAATAATAACAAAAAAAAATACATCCCAGGAGGAACCTTGCAGCACTGTGTCAAATCTCTTGGAGGGGAATGGATTCTCAATAGGCTTAGTCATGGTGAGACCTATTAAATTCTACTCCGAGCCGAACCGCTTACTCTGCAGTCAAAAAATATGCTTCTCTTATTTTTTCCCTTGCCCGTATCCGTGGCGGACGGGGAAAGGGCCATCCCTGTTGAAACATACAGTAGATATGAAAGAATAACTACCTTCAGTATATGAAAGTCTCCGAAATTAGAAGCATTTATTACAATCGGCAAACTATTGCAAGAGCAGAATAAGTTGCCAGCCATTCTCTTACCTCTCCTACTATCCCCCTTTCTCTGATGTCCATCATTGTCTTTTCTTTCATCTTGCTTTTCTCTCGTACAGCCTTTGATCTTTGTTGAATCTTGTTTGTTTGACAATATAGCTTTTGAAAAAGGCCCTCAAAAGTACAGTTAACTGTTTTATTGGTGCCTTTGGCCAACGGGGTCAATGGAAACACAACATTGACAAACTATCAGCTTATGAAGTGGTTTGCCTATTTAAACACTCGTTCATTTGGATTTGTTGTTTCCGTTTCCCTGGCAACTGTAAATCCAATAATCACTTCATCTCGGTTTTGATCTCCCGCAACTCCTGCGGAAAACATCTGGTTCTTTAGCCATTAAATGCTCCACTATGTTCAGCTGTCTTTGTCTCTCTGCTGCTAAATACTGAGCAATTAGCATGAAGTAGGTTTACCAAAGATGTTTTGACAAAAAAAAGTTGCAGGCAGTAAAACCAAAAAGCTGAACATTTTTTCACAGTTCTTTTGAGTTGAGAGGCATTAATTATTTGTGGGTTTGTCACTACACTACTAGTGATACATTTCACATTACATTTAGTGTTTTGGTCCATTGTTAATATAAAAATATAGCATGGAGCAGCTTTAGTATAATTCTATGGCATTTTCAACATGAATTGCTTGTATCTGGTTAAAGAATTATCAAATGTTCCGAGTTCGACATTTTGAAAAGACAAAATGAACCCGTGTACTTTGTAATGGCGACATTGTTTCTGAATGACCTCAAACGTCGTTGGTATTTCTGTTGTGTACTTTGGTACTAACTTATACACCCATAACTACAATTATGGGTCGGCCTTACAAATAAACCAAATAAATAACAATAATAAAAAACTTAATATCGGCCAATCATTTTGACAAAAAATGCTTCTTTTTATAGGTTTAGTTTTTCATCAAAGCCAGCATAGAAGTGAAAGAAATTTAGTAGGACAAGTATAACCTTCATGAACGAAACTTGCGGGCCCATTTATTGAATGTGGATGTTACGTTTTCTTTTCCCCTCTGCAGGTATACCTATACCCTGTGCCCATTCAACCAAGTCACACAAAAGAGCACCGCAGGAACAGAGGTCTCATTAGGGTAAGTACCTCAGTCAACTCTTTAGTCTCCATAGATAACATCCCAAACAATGACCAGCGCCCGTATCTGGTCCTTGTACATTACAAATGCAATACCTAATACGAGGGACACTTTATCCAAAGAGGTTAACAACATTGTGAGTGCATTGTGTGCTGTGACATTTAGAGTCTCTAGCAGAACACATTCATGCAGTTAAGGCTTTTTTTTTTCAAAACCAGCTTTAGGAATCCGACATTTGTTATCCTTGGTCTTTAAACACACGATATACTAATTAGATAAATTCACATGACAGCGTTTTTTCATTTCATTTAATAAATCCCACTGCACTCCTTTAATCATTGTCGCAGTGCTCATGCAAAGTCAATATTTGCGCGATTGATTTAAAAAAAATTGTTATTCAATCTCTGTTAGGCTTCATATGACCTTTAATCAATCGCTAACAGATCTCTATTATAGTTTTAATACCTTTTTGATCAATGACAAACAGCGGGCAGGTTTCATACACTGCGGGGGTTTTCTTTCCTCAGCCTCGAAGGGTTTCAATTTCATCTAAAGGATGCTCGACATTGGTGTGTATCAAAATGCCTACGTGCTATGAAAGATGCGACTCTCTTGGATATGTCACACAATGTGCTTTTTTTGTTTTTTATTCTTCCATACCCACGATTGTAAGTGATGTTGCTCTAAACAATCAGCAGAAACACGACCTATGTGCTATAGCTTTCTTGAGATCTTGATCATTTAGCATCAAACTGACTTTTTAGATAAAAGTTTTTCTCTTCTTTAAATGTTAGATTTGAGGCGATAATTATGGGATGTCACCTCGCTGTCCTTTTCCACTCTCATTAGCCTTAACGGTCAATGATCTGACACTTTCATAGGGTGCAATTACAGAAACCATTCCATCAACATTGAAACCTCTGTGGAACAAAAGCTTTTATGAATCGCTGCAACTCCTCCCCAAAGATTAGGACTCGATCGCAATGCTGTTTTGGTTCTAGCGGGTCTTTGCAAACAGACAATGTTGAGGCTTAAATGTCCACGGAAATGTGGGACAACGTGTCAAAACATTTGTTCTTTGAGATGTGATGCCACTATGTTGTACTTGTCTTCTTTTAGCAGTTGAAGTGAGACCTTTTAAAGATAATTTATTAGCAATTATCCCTTTCTGCACATGTAGTTTTGCTTTCAAATGGCAAATTAAGTGGAATCTAAAGCAGAGCTGTGTATTATTTTTTATTTTTTTGCACCGCCACCTCCCACACTACCCACTCACTTGTGGAGCGGAAAGTGCAATGCTTCACCATGTTTTTTTAGCGCAGGAAAGAGGCAGAACAGAATGCTAACTATGAGTAATGTGACCCCAGCTCTTCTGCCTGCCTGTCACTCATGATGGTATGGAAGGGCAGAAGGACCAAACGGAACCAGTGGTCAAACGCATCTCCGACTCATGTGAATTGGTCCCTCTGTTTGGAACGATATCGCTGCCAAACAGAGCCTGAGGGAATGATTTCAAGTATATAAACTGTATGTGAAATGTTTTAGATAGGACTGATTAGACAGGCCATGTTCTTTTCCTTAGAGAGGCTTGGAGAATGTTAGATTTTTTTCCTTTACCTCAACACGATAATGGAAGAGTAATGCTGGTTTGTGTTTGACCACATGCAGACAAAAACACCTCCTTGGTATTTCCTGGGTGCAGCACTATATGATGTACTACACTGTTTCCAGAGAGTGTGTCGTGAAGGTATATGTGGAATGGTGTTAGGGAAGAAGGGGGGAGGGGGCGAGGTACATGAATCATAGCTTGCACGCTGGGAATAAAGTTCATTTTTTATCCAGACAGACCATCAGTCAAGACCTCGCAGGATATGGCTGGGCCTCCTGATATCAATCTGCATGGAGGCATCCTCCTTCTCCCCAGAGGGGGTGAGGGGGGGGGGGGGGCAGTTTGATTTAAACGGCAGCATTTATCACACCTGCTCCAGCATTCTAAAGGACGGCCATGGGAGAGGGGAAGGAGAAGGAGAAACGGCATTAACATGTGTGGCGGTGTGGAGCTGCGGCGATGACGTTGCCAACACTCGCGTGTACCAATCTCGCTAGTTTGGTTTCGTTGTGCGACGTTTCTGCAGTGTTATTGGGTGGTGGTTGCTGCTGAATATTGATTAAGACTCATAGCGAGCGCTCAGTTTGAAGTGTCAACGCTTATAAAAGTTGAAGTTGTTCCCTTAGCCCTAACCTTCCTTCATGCTTGGTTTTGCAGCATAGCCGGCGTTAGACCATTAACTTTACAAATGTTCTTAAGAAACAATAAATCAGCCGGGGAACACTTCCCTTTTGTAACTGCATGCTCTTATAGTACGGCCACACACATAGCCATAAAGATTTCATAAGGCGCAGCAGTCATACTGCATGCTCCCAATTATCTGTGAATGTAGATATTATACAACTCGTATTCACTTCCTGAATTGCAATCTCGGTCTCAGTCTCAGTTTTCCATTTGGCTTTTCTGCCTTCTGCTCTCAGCAGCTCAACCGCTTCCCGAAATGGCTATCGTAACAATAACATCAGCCACGATAATGATAATAGAGTAGAAGAAAATGCTTGCATTGCGACAAACACCATCCCACTGTGACAGCGTCGTCCATCTTCATAATGTCCCCGCTAACCCCCTCCCTTCCCCAGGCAGACACGGCGGGGTACAATGACGAGACGGCAAACAAAAGGTTTACTAAATGCACGCCACCTGAAAAGACAAATATATACACAAACACATGGCGTGCTCTGTTTACCGTCTTGTTTGTTTGAGCTTGTTTAACATAGTGTTGACTTAACTCTTTGTTGGGGGGGGAAGAAACAACACGCGTATGCTGTACATGCAAAGAAAACATTGATCTCCCTTCACTGGCCTGTCGCATTCATTTCCCACAAGCCTCCGTGGTATTGATGTGTTTCTCTGCAACATCACCATTGGAGTGTGTGTGTGCTAGCAGTGATGGTAAATAATGATGTGTTGAAGCTCATAATGTTTGTTGTCTGTCACAGGTTTCGATTCAACTTGGTCGTCATTGCCGAGGCCTCCGGTTGATGTGTGTTGGTGAGGGTCTTCTTGAGACCGCTGTTGAAGATTTGTTGTTGTCTAGCGGCTTTGCACGTATGCATGTTGCTTTGAAGAAGACTAAAACACTATTACGTCGTCTAAATTGGTAACAAGCACATGCTAACTCAAATATCACAGGAAATCCAGTCAAAAAAAGTAATCAAATTGTGACAATAGTTGGATTTAAACTAATATATGTCATTATTACCTATATCGGGATAGTAGATTTTGGTAAATCCAGGTTCTAGTAAAATATAAATGCGACTCATGTGTAGACTCAAGCGGTTAGCTTAGTTCACCACCGAGACTGGAAGCAGGAGGAAACAGCCACTCTTTTCAAAATTAAAAAAAAAAAAGTTTTATCTCATTTGTTTAATAGGTAAAAACAACAATTTGTGGTGTTACAAGGAGTTACGTGCCACACTATTGTTTTTTGGCCACGGAGCAGTAATTTCCAGTCTTCTTTTTTTTTCCTAATCTAATCTCGGATAACACCCTCCGGTTCCTCGCTCTAAACTTAATCTTCCCATCTAACTGCAAGAAAATGAATTAGTGAACATCCCAAGATGTTTAGATATTCTGTTAAAGCACTCGGCGTCGCATCTCTTACAGTTGATACACTGCTCATTTTGTTTTTTTCAGCCTAATAATTCACTTTAAGTACTTGCTCTTTGAACTCAATTTTTTTTATCCTTGCTGTCCTAAATATTTGGGCAAAAATGGTATTTATTTTGACGCCTGCAACCTGTCCTCAATAGTCCAATAATGTGCTTTGTCATGCAATCTACTGCTGATTGGTTGTTTTGGTTAATGCATCAGAAGTAGAGGCTTCAACATAACGAGAGCAGCAATAAACATAGGGCCAGAAAAAGAAAAAGAAAGTGAAACAATAACACCATAATATATAAACCTCAGGAACATAATTGGATGCAGTAACATTATTCCATTGTTGACGACAAAGGATAGAATAAAGTGCAACGTGGTTTCAAATTCTCATTGTGCAGTCAACTACAAACAAGAAACGGGTTTATGCTGCAGCCATGCAATCAAATGTATAACGCAAGACACCAGCAGTTAGCAGTGAGCACCCAATATATATATCCTCATTTGAATTTCTGTCAAATTACTCTAATGGCTGAAATACATGCAGCACCAACGCTCGCCATCAGTCGGATCCATTTGAGTTTTTAATACACAAGTCCTCAGGAAGTACGTCGTCAACATCCAGTAATTGGCTCGGCGTTGAAGTCGTTTCCTGCTAACGACCACAACAACTATAGAAAACAACTCCTTTAAAGTATAACCTTTCACCGTGAGCATAAGTGCATTTGAAATATTCATGTTGCCCCTTTTTCAAAGTTGGCTTATTACAAACGCATCAGCTGCAATGACATGGAAGTCTGGACTCTGACAACAACAAGAAGTTTCATCTCAGAAACCTTCATTCTGTATATTAAGCCAAATATGTAAATAGTAGATAGGATACTGGATGTAACTATCAATGTTTTTAGATGAAGCATCTTCCCCTCAGAGGAGATGGAGGAGGGTGGGTTGATTTAAATGTAGCTTGCGGACGAGGAAAGGATCGGTTGAAAGGTCACCCCAGGAGTTTTTGTTTCGGGACTCCAGGGAAATCAGGAGGCTGCGATGTCGGGGTTCACGGGTCGGCGCGTGTCGCCCCGCAAAGGTTCAAGGAGCTCGGCCCTCCATTGTGCCGGGGTCAAACTGCTCTGCGCTCGTCACCATCAAGAGAACACAGGAATACTTAAATTGTGCGGGGCCTGGCGGAGGAGCACGAGGTGTTTTAACGGTACAAGCTTTGAATAGGTCCAACATCCAAAGCCGATAGAAGAGGAATACTAACTCCTAGACACTGCATGCCGGGTATGAATATACAAACTACAAACGAATAGCGGAGGACTTCAAACTGAAGATTTATGACTCAGATTGTGAAGTTTTTAAGACAGGAAACATGCATCCTAGGATGCAGGGGCTGTAGAGGTGGGTGCAGTGCTACTGTGACCAAGTCAAGGGAGAACAGAAAGGGGGTTTTGTGAAACAACAACAAAAAAGGCTATTAGTGTTGCTCCTACAGGTTCACATTGCTCAGTATTCAAACCCACAGGTCTCCCTTGAACCGCTTTATTGAACAGTAGATTTTCAAACAGAAAAAGCCGTGGAGAAGTAAGGTAGCCTAGCAACATTGAAACCACAGTGAATGACTGTGTATGCCCGCTGCAAAGGAGCCAGGCAGTTGAATTGATAGCACGGAGCAACCCCAGAGAGAGTGGGATACGCTGGCCACCAGGGAAAATACAAATAAGGTTTTGCTGCTTCTTCATGTAGACCTACACATGCTGGTGTGTCTGAGCTCCACGTACAGACAGAGCATAGCAATGTTTTCTCTCATCTCATGCCAGGCTCACTTTAAAACCACTGCTAGTGACCGTGTGTTGTTTCGCCTCTTTAGACTTTTTTTTAGAAACGTCTCCAACGGGGCACTTTGTGGTTCAGTGACACAGACAATGAACATAATGCAGACACAATTAAAACACAGGAAAAAAGAGACGACGACAAATGCACGGTGCCATTCTTTTAACCTACCCCTCCCCCCCCCCCCCCCCCACACACACACACCCACACTCCTGAGTGTAATAGAGAAGAAATGCTGGGAGACAGAGGTGCAGCGATGTGAATGCCTCCAGGCTGTCAATGTCCTTTGAGGGGCCTTAGAATGAACGGCTCAGCTGAGCAAATTTACTGGCAAATGCCCAAGAGAGGGGATTCTACTCTATGGCAATATGGAAATATGTTCATTTGATCAATAAGGTTACATTTCTTATGAGAGCAGCTGAAAAGCGCATCGTATCTTTTGTTGTTTTAACGGAGTGAAGTTCTGATGGAGAATAGATCTTGTATCTTGTGTTGGACTGTTAAGATGAGAAGAGCCTTCCATGTGTGCGTGTTCCCTCTTGACTTCTTCAGTCGTTTCGGTGGGCAATGCAGTGCAAAACTAGGACCACAGACTCTGAACTTATTATTATTATTATTATTAGTACATATTTGACATTTTCATATCCATGTACATTTTCATGGTACAATAACTTGTGTAAGAATGTGATGGCTGTTCTAGTGTACTTACATTATAGACGCGTTATCTCGCTATTCTGATTTAATTTGTAATCAAACTAAATGTTAAAGCAAGTGCAGCACATTTCCATTCATATTCTTGTTTTAGTAAATTGATTAATTGCTTTGTTTGTTGCTTTTATTTGTATGTGCCCACTTAATAAGTGGAGTGATGCTCTCTTCCATGTGTTCATTTTAAAGGCGGTCCCATCCCTTAATTGTTTTGATGGGCATTTGCTGTTTTGTTTTTATTCTACCATTATTATTTATTTTCATCTTCTCCATAATTATTCGACCTATAGAGCAGTGACTGTTTGACCGGGACAAGTGCACAATTATACATTTAAGTGTTCTACTCAATGCACTCATTTTCAAGCCGTCGAGGTCATTTGCTGGAGGGCCATTAGTGTCGAGAGGGGCCCCTCTTTACCTGGTAACGCGGCAGCAGCCTAATGCCCAAGTGCCGCAGTATACCAGAGTAGCCGGGCAGATACATTCATACAACACACTCACTAATGGAGTAAGAGTGATGCCTCTACTTGTGTTCATATTTGTGCTTTATGGCCCCTGAATCGAACGGCCCACACTTTATTTGGCAATCAAGGCGACGGGGTAGTGACTCTTGTGTGTCTGAGGAGAGGGTTGAAGGAGTGGAGGATGGGGGGGTGACACTGTGAACCCCTGATGGCCTTTCTGCTGGGTAGCCATGGCAACATCTAGCCCCAGTCGTTAATGAGGCACAAGTGAGCCGTTAACAGAATACTGATTTGGGTTTGACATCAGCCCTGATTCATATCTGTCAGTAGGTGTTGATGAAATATGCACCCCGAGTTTGTTCATAAGCGCACATAAAAATAGCCTCGGTGTTCTGCTCATGCGGGCGAATCCAAAGCAAAATGTGCTCAGTGTGGATGTTGCTCAATGGTTTTAGAGTAATTATATTGGTCACTGTACTGCAAGTAAGGAAACTGGCAAAATCCATCCACTATGCTGTCTGCAGTTTCAATAATTGCCCTGTTGCAGATTTATTTATACCCCCACACAAACTATAATATATCATGATATATTTAAATCCTGTTCTGTGCCCCACGATTCAGAGAAAGCGATTATAAAAGCTCTCCTTGTAGATCGGTCATGTGAAGTGAAGGCAAAGCTGTGACTGAGCGTGCATGTGCCCTTTCTTCACTAGCTCCTATGCGTATGAATTATTTATCGAGGGCGCTGGGCACAACTGGTGGTAGGAGGGGTGAGAGGCGCATCATTGACTGGCACCGCGACGACGCCGTCTGTGTTGATCTCAAAGCGCCGCTCTCTGCCGAGTGGCCTTCCACGAGTGGCAGAGGCTGGCGACGCCCGGCGCTGCTTCACAGAGTCCGAATTAACCAGCTGGCTCCCAAATTGCTCTCTCGCTCTCTCGCTCGCTCTCTCTCAAGGTTTCATAAAGCATTAAATTGCATAAAATGAAGATGAACCGGCCTGTGATGTGTTCCTAGCTGCCATGCCTCAGCATTTAAGCATCGGATCCAAAAATGGCTGGTTATAGAGCAATCGCCTCCTAGGGAGAGAACGTACTTAAAATGCAATCGAAAATGAGCAACGTTTTTTAACCAGGCAGTCGGTGGCAATCACCACGGTTGTGATTGTGCGAGTGCGCTATTTTAATTGTGTTTTTGTGGACACCGGATGTGATTGAATCACAACTCCATCTGCTATTCTTTATGTCGATAGAAAGCACACCTGAGTGACTCAAGTTTATCTGTGATGGACGGAGCCCTCTAGGGCATTAGAGGAGGCCAGACGGATCGAATTAGAACCCAGATATCTATAAATAAGCTTCTCCAGGTTTTAAGCCTTAAAAGAAGTGTGTGTTCAATATCATCCATCATTAATAATTAAAAGGAAGTCTGCATTTGCGGCCACTCCCCTGTCTCCATGTGGTCGGAAATGGATTTTAAGATACAGTTTAATACAGCTCAAAGTGGGTGAGTCCGTCACCGTCTTGGCAGTGAGAACACATGTGCCTAACTCTTTAAATGGGAACGAGCTAACGGAGAGCGACCTGAGACCACGCCATCAATCATGCCTTACTTTGAACTTGGGAATCTTCGCTATAGGGCTCAAAACCTCCTTTTGGAGCCAGCCTCAGGTGGCAATTTGAACAACTGCAGTTTCTTGGCACCTCTCCGTTTCCTTCCTTTCTCAGCACCGGAGGTCGCCCCTCGGGCAGACCAAGTCGCTTGAAGGTGATGTGCGAGGGATCGCTGGTCAACTAGCGGCGAGAGCCAAGAGCATGTCACGTCCTCCGTCTGCCATGTCTGCTTGGCCCCTGACAGCAATCCATTTGAGGGCCTCCTGGTGCTAACAGAGTGCTAAAACCCAATCAAACAGCCTGGAAGGAAAAGGCGAGACACTCGGGGCCCCAGCCAGCTTCCACTTGTGTGAGCGCCTCACCTCTGACTGAACCCGTTCAGGCGTCTTTAATAATCCATGCGCATCGTGGATGGCAGAAAAGCCACATTTGAGGACCTGATGATAGTACAATGCATTTGTATGCATCAAAAAATGTATTGTATTGTTTGCTCTCTGTTCTGATTATTTTAGCATTGCAGACAGAAAAAGCGATAGGCCTTAGTGCATGGTCGACTGATGATTTTATTAATCTCTTGTCCTAACAGGATTACAATATTTGACTCAAAACTTACCAGCAGCATGACTTCAGTCGGTGTCACCTCAAGGAAGCTTCTAAAGTTCTACAAAAGATCAGAGGAAGTTAGCTGCTGGAAGCATAATCAAATGGCATCTGTCGGTGCTGTGAGCTGTGCTGGACCGTGTCCACTTGCACCCTGCTTTGCTTTGGTTTCAACTCCCCTTGAAATGTTTGGTGAGAATGTAATTAGCTAGCACTGGGCAAGCGCAGCCTCGTTTGAGACGGGCTGCACTGGGCGTCTGTATTTCTCTTCTCCTTCCCTCGTGTGGTATTGCGCACAGAATTTACTCTGACAAAATGCTAATTAATATTTCCCCTCCATTGTTGAAGAGGAGAGGGGGACGCATGAGCGCTGGTGCCAGGATCCAAAAGGAGGGCACTGCCAGACTGGCCATCTTGGCAGCTGTCTGTGTTTGCTGTTAACGGATTTTCAATAAGCCAAACCTGGTGGTGTTAAAAAAAAATAGTTTTTGTGCTCAATTTGTCCGGCTTGGCTAATAAACAGAAACTTTCCACATGCACTTTATAAAAAATACTAAAACTGAGTCTTTTTATTCCAGGAGGTGGGGGATGTGGGCCGATGCACCAAAGAACCAGTACAGTCAGATGGTGTACGAGAACGGAGAACCCTGCTGGCAAGGAGGTTCCCGCAGTACTACAGTAAGTACTACTTGTATTTCACACAAAAAACAAGCTATGGTGTGCTCATTTTTTGTAGTTTTTCAACCAACCAATCATTAAAGGATACAACATTCAGAGCATTCTATGTGCCGTGTAAAGATATAGTGGCATAATGTCTAGCTGAGCAAAGAAGGAAGTCGCTCTCCCTCTGTGTGTTGTTATCTCAGTTTCTCCTTGCTTTGTTGATGTTGCCGCGCCGGCCGTGTGTGGTTTTAGTGCACGTTGGTGCATGTGAGCGTTCCCTACTGTAGCACCCCTCAGGTAAACACTGTTAGCTCTGTCAGCACATTTTCCGTAGTTGGCACTGTTAGCGCCGGTAGCATCGTTAGCTACGAGCTGCTGGCTCAGGTGTTGTGTTGAGAGGCAGTGGGAATGCTCCCGATCTGGTTTTATGCACCTCGAACAGTTACCCGACATGGTAAGTGCCTTGCATGCACAGATGCACAAACAGGTTGAATCCAGCATTTAGGACCAGCTACAGTGTGTGTGCAAAACAAGCAAATAAGTACCCAGTTTACCCATTATGCCGAGTTAGCAGCCTCAATGTTGCATGCATTGTCCAACACATGGAGCGACTGTTCCAGTAAGTCTCCGCGGCATCAATTAGCCGAGCTGTTGACAAACTGTCTTGTCGTAAATTATATCAAACCCTCAAGAAGACTCTGTAGCTACACGGTTTAGAAACCACAGAAACCCAAATATGCTGTAGATAATAACAGTCTACCTTACAAACAGTACAGAGAGGCCAGGCACTGCTTATTTCCAGAGGGAACGCGAAAGAAAACAGCCTAACAAAGTACCTCACACCACATTCATCCGGGATAATTTGAAGTCTTGTCGCCCAGTCTGCTCTCTGCATATCTCTCATTCTGCACATGTGTACCTCAGTCAATCGGTAAAAGATGTTCAGTCGTCACGGCCTACTCAGCAGCCTGGCAGAAAGACAAGTGATAGAAGTTGACTCCGTCAGTCGACATTGGTTTTATGGTTAATGTTGCATTCATTCTCCTGCAGCTTCCTCTTCTCTCTATTTTACCAGTATTGACTCATCTGTCAGACACTTTTATGAGATCCATTTACGTTTTTGTGTGAGAATTTGCTCGATTGAAAATGCGTCACGTTTAATTATCTTATTTTCTGGGGCCGAGCCCCCTCTTTAAATCAGTCCAATAAATGTACGATCTCACAATATCCAGGGGCCCCCTTTGAAAAGACTAAATTGAATTCCTTTGATACGACTCCCTAACCGAGTGCAGTTGGCATAAATGAAGTCTCGTCAGAAGTCGACGCTCATTATATTTGAAATGCTGAATCTGGTCTTTGGGTAGTGCTCCCGCTGTCTGCGGTGAAACACACCCCTCTCTCTCTCTCGGTATACTTGAGTCGTGGGACCGGTGATTTATTGTTTCACTGGTGGATATTGAGGTAAACCAAATTTCAAGCAGCGTGCAGTGTATCTTAAGAGTCTGCAGGGAAGGGCGAACTCTACGGTTGTGATGTACCCATTGTGGGGTAGTTTGTTTAGAATTTTTTAACTTTCATGTCTTAAAGGGACATTGTACTGCACCCCTAAGAGAATGGACAAAACTGATGTGGCAGCAGCCAAGATATCGTGATTTTTTATTTTTTTTTTTTTGTCCCTAGTTGTGGCTGAAGCTCTAAAACTACATACTACATTTCCCATGTTGCAAGGTAATAGCATCTTTCATGAGACCGTCCCAGCCTGCCTCCCTCTTACGGGCTCCACACTTTCAGTTTGTGGTTCAGGCTTTCTGTTTTTCAATGAGTAGTCTCAAAGTCAAAAGCTAAAACAACCCCGACGACATTATCTGTAAGAGTCGATAACAACACAAGCTGCCTCGACATTGAGCTTATTGCTCTGGCACCTGCACGTCAAAATTGAATCACCAATAACAAACACCCACTTCATGTCTCTGTACAAGTTATTAAGTGACGTAACAGGTATGTTATCCAAGTGTGGGAGAAAACCAAGTCACCAGTTGTACCAGCCTGAGACTTTAGTACAATAATACCTGTCGGGTATTCCCATCTCTGCGGGTGCTCGTGTTCGCCAGAGGGATCATCTACTCGGAGTGCAGTATGATGTGAGGGGTTGCTATGGAAACCCCCTAGAAGTAAAATAAGTTTTCCCTTCTACTCTCTTGTCGAAGGTGTCAAAGTCACCTACTACAGTCATGACAGCGCTAATCCCTTTTTTTTTTCGCATAAATCTACCATTTGCAGTGAATCCCATTTCTTCGGAAAAGTTTGAAATTGCTTAGAAAATGGCTAAAACAAGAGGTAGGACAGCGTGTTCAATCGGCCTCCTTCGGGAGATGAAGCTGGCATTGCTCTTGACTCGGGCTAACAACGGCTCGTCTCCCTGCACCGCCTCAACTTCTCTTCCTTTGTGCTTTTCTAGGTCACATTGACATGCGGAACAGAGACAGCTTTGCGATCGGTGAAGGAGCCCAGCAAATGCCAGTACATCATGGACTTTCAGACTCCTGTGGCCTGTCAGCTGGTGCTGAAGCAGCGGGGCATACACAGTGAACTGTGACCCCTTCCCTTACTGGCCTAGTCGAGATTAATTTAGCCCCCCTTGGCTAGCCCGCGGTGACAGGCTGGGGTCCTGAGGGTTCCCTCTGACATCTGTGTTGTCAGAACATATATATACTTCCAAGCAAGTCTTGCTAAGGTCAGAATCTGATATTCAGTCACACTGCACCTAGACCACTTTAGTTTTCATGGATTGTTACGTAGTTTACACAAGTATTCTTCAAACTGCACTATATTCCTTATATGGGTTTACCCATACAAGATTACTATGTAAATAATTGAATAACGTGAAATTAGATCAATTACAAGCCCTAATGACAGTGCCACTAATTTAACTGCTTATTCGTGAGCACAAATAAAAGGACCGTGTCCTTCTATCTGATTATTTTATAGTATTGTCTGTTAAGCCAGAGCGTGAGTTAGCTTCACATAGAGCCCCATTATTATCCAAAAACTATTAAAAGCACTGAAGTTTATTTTGAGTCAATCATGCACCGCCCTTCTGCTGTAGATATTCACTCTAGCGCCAAATGTGTATTAATCCACAGCTGAAAGTAGTCCCCAACAAAATGCACTATTCACTATTGTTGGAGTAACTTTTAGTAGAAACAGTGGCCAGCTGTTTTACGGAATTATTCAGCCTTTTAAAAAAATGTTACTATATGTTCGTGACCCGTTATTACAGAATCTTTCTTTTCTTTTTTTACTCACCAGAAAGAACAAACAGGGTAAGGAAGTTAAGAAGTATTGAGAGACAAAATAACAGTTTGCTTTGGTCTTTTCAAGGTATATTCTTGTCTTGTTGACTAAATTAAAAGGCTCACTTTCTGTATTTTTCCTTTTAACACTGTTGTCACTGAATTACATTTCAGTATATTAACACTATTAACAACATTAAAGTGTAAAGTTAAATGTGTAAAGTGACATTGCATCTACTGTAACTGTATCAAAAAGCACAAATAAAACGACTTCATACTTTATCATAACCTTGTCTTAAGTATGCTTTTACTATTAGTGTTATATCATTTTCTAAACAATTTAAAAACTTTTTAAAGTGGTTTAAATATTAAGTATAGGGCCTAAATATTTCTTGGCATTAATGGATAGTCTCACAACACTTTCAATGCATTGTGTGCTGAATGCAACGTCTCTTGATTTCACAACAGTGTGCCAGCGTGAACAGTCTGCTTCTTACTGTGCATGCTATTTATGGTGTTATGTAACAGCCTGTGTGTGTTTTGCAGCAGGGCTCATTAAGAGGGAGCTAAATCAGCTGTCAGGAATAGGCTACCTGATGTATTCTACCCTGCTGGGGCAGCTGGGTGGCCGTTTGCCATGTTAGCAATGCAATAGCCTCAGGCCTCGCAGCTTAGGGGCTGCTGTTTCTTTATTTATATGGCAAATCTAACTATTCGCTTCATCTCAATGAAACAGGATATCACTGTATATTTTAATCTCGCCCTCTTTTAATGTTTCAGATGTGCGACGCGTCTCCTAACTCTACCACAGCTGAAAATACTGCTAATCACACACCGTGTCAAGAGCAGCACTCTAATATTGCAGAAGGCATTTGCTGGCATCTGGAGAAAACTTTATATTGCATCATTGCCATATGGTGTGATGTAATGGTGTCTCGTAAAGAACTTTTCCTTGGTTTAAAACCTGCTGTCACAAAGGACCAAATGTGCCAATCTGCAGCACACAGCATAGGCAGGAACCACGTTGGGAGAGTGCAATTTGAATGGGCAGTTATGTGGGAAGAAAAAAAGAAACGCTAGTACTGGGAGTTTCTTTACTGGGACTGGCCATTGATGACAGATCAAAACAAAAAAGAAAAGAGGGAGTTGTGGGAAGAATTCAGGAGGAAAAGTGAGCACACGCTATCACATACTTGCACACCTCCATTCAGTACATTTGCACATGAAGGGGAAGGGATGGAAAGTCTTTCCAGTTGAGCGTGGGCGTATTTGTGTGTTGACTCCAAATTGCTAAAAGGGCCCAGAAGCTTTATATTGCATTAAATCTCCAACTCCAGCTTTGTAGAAACTAGTTCAGGGTACCTGTTATCTAGAGTGGGAGACGACGAGGCCTTTGTCTGACTGACGCCCAGCACGTCTTTCACTCTTTTTGGAGATTGTTTTAAGCGCCGTCTTTAGAAGGGAGGCCAGTTGTACCTCCAGGGCTGAGAGGGGAAAAAAGTGTAGTTGCGTTGAGTCGGCATGCGACAGTCTCATCCATCTCCCTTTACTCTCTTTTAATTGTCAGTGTTAGGGTTGTGAAGATACAGTACATACAGTGTATAGGTCTTCAGGCCTAAACTTGTTATACGAAAAGAAACATGTGTATCGCGATCACTTTGAAGAGTATTAGTATTGCTAATATCAATTTTTTTTTTTCGACACGCTATACTATAACTGTTTTTGACTTTTTTCGACATGCTATACCATGACCGTTTGACACAATGACTGTTTTCGACATGCTATACTGTGACTGTTTATAACTCTTCATCAACACCACGACCAGTGACTGGACTCCAGCGGGATTATGCCTCATCACCAGCCCTTGATTGTCTTCCTTCAAGATGGAGTCCATTTGCCATAGACGCCAAAGACACCATTCAAATTTGTACAATAAATTATTGTGAAATTATGTTGAAGTCTCTCCTGATTGAATGGCTTTTGACTTTTTCGACATGCTATACGATGACCATTTTTGACCGTTTTCGACATGCTATACCATGACCGTTTTTGACATGCTATACCATGACTGTTTTTGACTTTTTCGACACGCTATACTATGACTGTTTTTGACTGTTTTCGACATGCTATACTATGACCGTTTTTGACTTTTTCGACATGCTATACTATGACTGCTTTTGACTGTTTTCGACATGCTATGCTATGACCGTTTTTGACTTTTTTCGACATGCTATACTATGACCTTTTTCGACATGCTATACTATGACTGTTTGACATGCTATACTATGACTGCTTTTGACTGTTTGACATGCTATGCTATGACCGTTTTTGACTTTTTTCGACATGCTATACGATGACTGTTTGACACAACAATGACTTTTTTCGACATGCTATACTATTACTGTTTTCGACATGCTATACGATGACCGTTTGAGACTTTTTTCGACATGCTATACTATGACCGTTTTTCGACATGCTATACTGTGACTTTTTTCGACATGCTATACTATGACTGTTTGACACAACAATGACTTTTTCGACACGCTATACTATGACCGTTTTTGACTTTTTTCGACATGCTATACTATTACTGTTTTCGACATGCTATACGATGACCGTTTGAGAGTTTTTTCGACATGCTATACTATGACCTTTTTCGACATGCTATACTATGACTGTTTGACATGCTATACTATGACTGCTTTTGACTGTTTGACATGCTATACTATGACTGCTTTTGACTGTTTTCGACATGCTATGCTATGACCGTTTTTGACTTTTTTCGACATGCTATACGATGACTGTTTGACACAACAATGACTTTTTTCGACATGCTATGCTCTGACTGTTTTTGACTTTTTCGACACGCTATACTATGACCGTTTTTGACATGCTATACTATGACTGTTTTTGACTGTTTTCAACATGCTATACTGTGACCGTTTTTGACATGCTATACAATGACTGTTTTTGACTGTTTCGACATGCTATACTATTACTGTTTTCGACATGCTATACTATTACTGTTTTCGACATGCTATACGATGACCGTTTGAGACTTTTTTCGACATGCTATACTATGACCGTTTTTCGACATGCTATACTGTGACTTTTTTCGACATGCTATACTATGACTGTTTGACACAACAATGACTTTTTCGACACGCTATACTATGACCGTTTTTGACTTTTTTCGACATGCTATACTATTACTGTTTTCGACATGCTATACGATGACCGTTTGAGACTTTTTTCGACATGCTATACTATGACCGTTTTTGACTTTTTCGACATGCTATACTATGACCGTTTTTGACTTTTTTCGACATACTATGACTGTTTTTGACTTTTTTCGAAATGCTATACTATTACTGTTTTCGACATGCTATACGATGACCATTTGAGACTTTTTTCGACATGCTATACTTTGACCGTTTTTGACTTTTTCGACATGCTGTACTATGACCGTTTTTGACTGTTTTCGACATGCTATACTCTGACCGTTTGAGACTTTTTTCGACATGCTATACTATGACCATTTTTGACTTTTTTCGACATGCTATACGATGACTGTTTTTGACTGTTTTCGACATGCTATACTATGACTGTTTTTGACTGTTTGACATGCTATACTATGACCGTTTTTGACTTTTTTCGACATGCTATACTATGACTTTTTTCGACATGCTATACTATGACCGTTTTTGACTTTTTTCGACATGCTATACTATGACTGTTTTTGACTGTTTGACATGCTATACTATGACCGTTTTTGACTTTTTTCGACATGCTATACTATGACCGTTTGAGACTTTTTTCGACATGCTATACTATGACTTTTTTCGACACGCTATACTATGACCATTTTTGACTTTTTTCGACATGCTATACTATGACCGTTTTTGACTGTTTTCGACCGTTTTTGACATGCTATACTATGACCGTTTTTGACATGCTATACAATGACTGTTTTTGACTGTTTTCGACATGCTATACTATGACCGTTTTTGACTTTTTTCGACATGCTATACAATGACCGTTTTTGACTTTTTTCGACATGCTATACGATGACTGTTTTTGACTGTTTTCGACATGCTATACTCTGACCGTTTGAGACTTTTTTCGACATGCTGTACTATGACTGTTTTTGACTGTTTTCGACATGCTATACTATGACCGTTTGAGACTTTTTTCGACATGCTATACTATGACCGTTTTTGACTTTTTCGACATGCTATACTATGACCGTTTTTGACTTTTTTCGACATACTATGACTGTTTTTGACTTTTTTCGACATGCTATACTATTACTGTTTTCGACATGCTATACGATGACCATTTGAGACTTTTTTCGACATGCTATACTTTGACCGTTTTTGACTTTTTCGACATGCTGTACTATGACCGTTTTTGACTGTTTTCGACATGCTATACTCTGACCGTTTGAGACTTTTTTCGACATGCTATACTATGACCATTTTTGACTTTTTTCGACATGCTATACTATGACTGTTTTTGACTGTTTGACATGCTATACTATGACCGTTTTTGACATGCTACACAATGACTGTTTTTGACTGTTTCGACATGCTATACTATGACTGTTCTTGACTTTTTTCGACATGCAATACTATGACCGTTTGAGACTGTTTTCGACATGCTATACTATGACCGTTTTTGACTTTTTTCGACATGCTATACAATGACCGTTTTTGACTTTTTTCGACATGCTATACGATGACTTTTTTCGACATGCTATACTATGACCGTTTTTGACTTTTTTCGACATGCTATACAATGACCGTTTTTGACTTTTTTCGACATGCTATACGATGACTGTTTTTGACTGTTTTCGACATGCTATACTCTGACCGTTTGAGACTTTTTTCGACATGCTGTACTATGACTGTTTTTGACTGTTTTCGACATGCTATACTATGACCGTTTGAGACTTTTTTCGACATGCTATACTATGACCGTTTTTGACTTTTTCGACATGCTATACTATGACCGTTTTTGACTTTTTTCGACATACTATGACTGTTTTTGACTTTTTTCGACATGCTATACTATTACTGTTTTCGACATGCTATACGATGACCATTTGAGACTTTTTTCGACATGCTATACTTTGACCGTTTTTGACTTTTTCGACATTCTATACCATGACTTTTTTCGACACGCAATACTATGACCGTTTTTGACTTTTTTCGACATGCTATACTATGACTGTTTTTGACTGTTTTCGACATGCTATACGATGACCGTTTGAGACTTTTTTCGACATGCTATACTATGACCATTTTTGACTTTTTTCGACATGCTATACTATGACCGTTTTTGACTGTTTGACATGCTATACTATGACCGTTTTTGACATGCTACACAATGACTGTTTTTGACTGTTTCGACATGCTATACTATGACTGTTCTTGACTTTTTTCGACATGCAATACTATGACCGTTTGAGACTGTTTTCGACATGCTATACTATGACCGTTTTTGACTTTTTTCGACATGCTATACAATGACCGTTTTTGACTTTTTTCGACATGCTATACGATGACTTTTTTCGACATGCTATACTATGACCATTTTTGACTTTTTTCGACATGCTATACTATGACCGTTTTTGACTGTTTGACATGCTATACTATGACCGTTTTTGACATGCTACACAATGACTGTTTTTGACTGTTTCGACATGCTATACTATGACTGTTCTTGACTTTTTTCGACATGCAATACTATGACCGTTTGAGACTGTTTTCGACATGCTATACTATGACCGTTTTTGACTTTTTTCGACATGCTATACAATGACCGTTTTTGACTTTTTTCGACATGCTATACGATGACTTTTTTCGACATGCTATACTATGACCGTTTTTGACTTTTTTCGACATGCTATACTATGACTGTTTTTGACTGTTTGACATGCTATACTATGACCGTTTTTGACTTTTTTCGACATGCTATACTATGACCGTTTGAGACTTTTTTCGACATGCTATACTATGACCATTTTTGACTTTTTTCGACATGCTATACTATGACCGTTTTTGACTGTTTTCGACCGTTTTTGACATGCTATACTATGACCGTTTTTGACATGCTATACAATGACTGTTTTTGACTGTTTTCGACATGCTATACTATGACCGTTTTTGACTTTTTTCGACATGCTATACAATGACCGTTTTTGACTTTTTTCGACATGCTATACGATGACTGTTTTTGACTGTTTTCGACATGCTATACTATGACCGTTTTTGACTTTTTTCGACATGCTATACTATGACTTTTTTCGACATGCTATACTATGACCGTTTTTGACTTTTTCGACATGCTATACTATGACTGTTTTTGACTTTTTTCGACATGCTATACTCTGACCGTTTGAGACTTTTTTCGACATGCTGTACTATGACTGTTTTTGACTGTTTTCGACATGCTATACTATGACCGTTTGAGACTTTTTTCGACATGCAATACTATGACCGTTTTTGACTTTTTTCGACATGCTATATATACTATGACTGTTTTTGACTTTTTCGACATGCTATACTATGACCGTTTGAGAGTTTTTTCGACATTCTATACTAAGACTTTTTTCGACACGCAATACTATGACCGTTTTTGACTTTTTTCGACATTCTATACCATGACTTTTTTCGACACGCAATACTATGACCGTTTTTGACTTTTTTCGACATGCTATACTATGACTGTTTTTGACTGTTTTCGACATGCTATACGATGACCGTTTGAGACTTTTTTCGACATGCTATACTATGACCATTTTTGACTTTTTTCGACATGCTATACTATGACCGTTTTTGACATGCTATACTATGACTGTTTTTGACTTTTTTCGACATGCTATACGATGACCGTTTGAGACTTTTTTCGACATGCTATACTATGACCATTTTTGACTTTTTTCGACATGCTATACAATGACCGTTTTTGACTTTTTTCGACATGCTATACGATGACTGTTTTTGACTGTTTTCGACATGCTATACTATGACTTTTTTCGACTTTTTCGACATGCTATACGATGACCGTTTGAGACTTTTTTCGACATGCTATACTATGACCATTTTTGACTTTTTTCGACATGCTATACTATGACCGTTTTTGACTGTTTTCGACCGTTTTTGACATGCTATACTATGACCGTTTTTGACTTTTTTCGACATGCTATACAATGACCGTTTTTGACTTTTTCCGACATGCTATACGATGACTGTTTTTGACTTTTTCGACATGCTATACTATGACTGTTTTTGACTTTTTTCGACATGCTATACTCTGACCGTTTGAGACTTTTTTCGACATGCTGTACTATGACTGTTTTTGACTGTTTTCGACATGCTATACTATGACCGTTTGAGACTTTTTTCGACATGCTATATATACTATGACTGTTTTTGACTTTTTCGACATGCTATACTATGACCGTTTGAGACTTTTTTCGACATGCTATACTATGACTGTTTTTGACTTTTTTCGACATGCTATACTATGACCGTTTGAGACTTTTTTCGACATGCTGTACTATGACTGTTTTTGACTGTTTTCGACATGCTATACTATGACCGTTTGAGACTTTTTTCGACATGCTATACTATGACCGTTTTTGACTTTTTCGACATGCTATACTATGACCGTTTTTGACTTTTTTCGACATACTATGACTGTTTTTGACTTTTTTCGACATGCTATACTATGACCGTTTTTGACTTTTTCGACATGCTATACTGTGACTTTTTTCGACATGCTATACTATGACTGTTTTCGACATGCTATACGATGACTGTTTTTGACTGTTTTCGACATGCTATACTATGACCGTTTTTGACTTTTTTCGACATGCTATACTATGACTTTTTTCGACATGCTATACTATGACTGTTTTTGACTTTTTCGACATGCTATACTATGACCGTTTGAGACTTTTTTCGACATGCTATACTATGACCGTTTGAGACTTTTTTCGACATGCTATACTATGACCGTTTTTGACATGCTATACTATGACTGTTTTTGACTGTTTTGCGACATGCTATACAATGACTGTTTTTGACTGTTTCGACATGCTATACAATGACTGTTTCGACATGCTATACTATGACCGTTTGAGACTTTTTTCGACATGCTATTCTGTGACTTTTTTCGACATGCTATACTATGACTGTTTGACACAACAATGACTTTTTCGACACGATATACTATGACCGTTTTTGACTTTTTTCGACATGCTATACTATGACTGTTTTCGACATGCTATACGATGACTGTTTTTGACTGTTTTCGACATGCTATACTATGACCGTTTTTGACTTTTTTCGACATGCTATACTATGACTTTTTTCGACATGCTATACTATGACTGTTTTTGACTTTTTCGACATGCTATACGATGACCGTTTGAGACTTTTTTCGACATGCTATACTATGACTGTTTTCGACATGCTATACTATGACTGTTTTTGACTTTTTCGACATGCTATACGATGACCGTTTGAGACTTTTTTCGACATGCTATACTATGACTGTTTTCGACATGCTATACGATGACTGTTTTTGACTGTTTTCGACATGCTATACTATGACCGTTTTTGACTTTTTCGACATGCTATACTGTGACTTTTTTCGACATGCTGTACTATGACCGTTTTTGACTGTTTTCGACATGCAATACTATGACCGTTTTTGACTGTTTTCAACATGCTATACGATGACCGTTTTTGACTTTTTTCGACATGCTATACAATGACCGTTTGAGACTTTTTTCGACATGCTATACTATGACCGTTTTTGACTTTTTCGACATGCTATACTATGACTTTTTTCGACACGCAATACTATGACCGTTTTTGACTTTTTCGACATGCTATACTATGACTGTTTTTGACTGTTTGACATGCTATACAATGACTGTTTTTGACTGTTTCGACATGCTATACTATGACTGTTTTTGACTGTTTTCGACATGCTATACTATGACCGTTTTTGACTGTTTTCGACATGCTATACTATTACTGTTTTCGACATGCTATACTATGACTGTTTGAGACTTTTTTCGACATGCTGTACTATGACTGTTTTTGACTGTTTTCGACATGCTATACTATGACCGTTTGAGACTTTTTTCGACATGCTATATATACTATGACTGTTTTTGACTTTTTCGACATGCTATACTATGACCGTTTGAGACTTTTTTCGACATGCTATACTATGACTTTTTTCGACATGCTATACTATGACTGTTTTTGACTGTTTGACATGCTATACTATGACCGTTTTTGACATGCTACACAATGACTGTTTTTGACTGTTTCGACATGCTATACTATGACCGTTTTCGACATGCTATACTATGACTGTTTTTGACTGTTTATAACTCTTCATCAACACCACGACCAGTGACTGGACTCCAGCGGGATTATGCCTTATCACCTCAGCATCACCAGCCCTGGATTGTCTTCCTTCAAGATGGAGTCCATTTGCCATATGGACACCATTCAAATTTGTACAATAAATTATTGTGAAATTATGTTGAAGTCTCTCCTGATTGAATGGCTTTTGACTGTTTTTGACTTTTTCGACATGCTATACTATGACTGTTTTTGACTTTTTTGACATGCTATACTATGACCGTTTTTGACTTTTTCGACATGCTATGCTATGACCGTTTTTGACTTTTTTCGACATGCAATACTATGACCGTTTTTGACATGCTATACAATGACTGTTTCGACATGCTATACTATGACCGTTTGAGACTTTTTTCGACATGCTATTCTGTGACTTTTTTCGACATGCTATACTATGACTGTTTGACACAACAATGACTGTTTTTGACTGTTTTGCGACATGCTATACTATGACCGTTTTTGACATGCTATACAATGACTGTTTTTGACTGTTTGACATGCTATACTATGACCGTTTTTGACTTTTTTCGACATGCTATACTATGACCGTTTTTGACTGTTTTCGACCGTTTTTGACATGCTATACTATGACTGTTTTTGACTTTTTTCGACATGCTATACTATGACCGTTTTTGACTTTTTTCGACATGCTATACTATGACTGTTTTTGACTGTTTGACATGCTATACTATGACCGTTTTTGACATGCTATACAATGACTGTTTTTGACTGTTTCGACATGCTATACTATGACTGTTCTTGACTTTTTTCGATATGCAATACTATGACCGTTTGAGACTGTTTTCGACATGCTATACTATGACCGTTTTTGACTTTTTTCGACATGCTATACAATGACCGTTTTTGACTTTTTTCGACATGCTATACGATGACTGTTTTTGACTGTTTTCGACATGCTATACTATGACCGTTTTTGACTTTTTTCGACATGCTATACTATGACTTTTTTCGACATGCTATACTATGACCGTTTTTGACTTTTTTCGACATGCTACACGATGACTGTTTTTGACATGCTATACTATGACTGTTTTTGACTGTTTGACATGCTATACTATGACCGTTTGAGACTTTTTTCGACATTCTATACTATGACTTTTTTCGACATGCTATACTATGACTGTTTTTGACTGTTTGACATGCTATACTATGACCGTTTTTGACATGCTATACAATGACTGTTTTTGACTGTTTCGACATGCTATACTATGACTGTTCTTGACTTTTTTCGACATGCAATACTATGACCGTTTGAGACTTTTTTCGACATGCTATACTGTGACCGTTTTTGACTTTTTTCGACATGCTATACAATGACCGTTTTTGACTTTTTTCGACATGCTATACTATGACTTTTTTCGACATGCTATACTATGACTGTTTTTGACTTTTTCGACATGCTATACTATGACTGTTTTTGACTGTTTTCGACATGCTATACTATGACCGTTTTTGACTGTTTTCGACATGCTATACTATTACTGTTTTCGACATGCTATACTGTGACTGTTTGACACAACAATGACTTTTTCGACACGCTATACTATGACCGTTTTTGACTTTTTTCGACATGCTATACTATGACCGTTTTTGACTTTTTCGACATGCTATACTATGACTGTTTTTGACTTTTTTCGACATGCTATACTCTGACCGTTTGAGACTTTTTTCGACATGCTGTACTATGACTGTTTTTGACTGTTTTCGACATGCTATACTATGACCGTTTGAGACTTTTTTCGACATGCAATACTATGACCGTTTTTGACTTTTTTCGACATGCTATATATACTGTGACTGTTTTTGACTTTTTCGACATGCTATACTATGACCGTTTGAGACTTTTTTCGACATGCTATACTATGACCGTTTGAGACTTTTTTCGACATGCTATACTATGACCGTTTTTGACATGCTATACTATGACTGTTTTTGACTGTTTTGCGACATGCTATACTATGACCGTTTTTGACATGCTATACAATGACTGTTTTTGACTTTTTCGACATGCTATACTATGACTGTTTTTGACTGTTTGACATGCTATACTATGACCGTTTTTGACTGTTTTCGACATGCTATACTATGACCGTTTGAGAGTTTTTTCGACATGCTATACTATGACCATTTTTGACTTTTTTCGACATGCTATACTATGACCGTTTGAGACTTTTTTCGACATTCTATACTATGACTTTTTTCGACACGCAATACTATGACCGTTTTTGACTTTTTTCGACATTCTATACCATGACTTTTTTCGACACGCAATACTATGACCGTTTTTGACTTTTTTCGACATGCTATACTATGACCGTTTTTGACTTTTTCGACATGCTATACTATGACTGTTTTTGACTTTTTTCGACATGCTATACTCTGACCGTTTGAGACTTTTTTCGACATGCTGTACTATGACTGTTTTTGACTGTTTTCGACATGCTATACTATGACCGTTTGAGACTTTTTTCGACATGCAATACTATGACCGTTTTTGACTTTTTTCGACATGCAATACTATGACCGTTTTTGACTTTTTTCGACATGCTATACTATGACTGTTTTTGACTGTTTGACATGCTATACTATGACCGTTTTTGACTTTTTCGACATGCTATACTATGACTGTTTTTGACTGTTTGACATGCTATACTATGACCGTTTTTGACTGTTTTCGACACGCTATACTATGACTGTTTTCGACATGCTATACCATGACTGTTTGACACAACAATGACTTTTTTCAACATGCTATACTATGACTGTTTATAACTCTTCATCAACACCACGACCAGTGACTGGACTCCAGCGGGATTATGCCTTATCACCTCAGCATCACCAGCCCTGGATTGTCTTCCTTCAAGATGGAGTCCATTTGCCATATGGACACCATTCAAATTTGTACAATAAATTATTGTGAAATTATGTTGAAGTCTCTCCTGATTGAATGGCTTTTGACTGTTTTTGACTTTTTTGACATGCTATGCTATGACCGTTTTTGACTTTTTTCGACATGCTATACTATGACCGTTTTTGACATGCTATACAATGACTGTTTCGACATGCTATACTATGACCGTTTGAGACTTTTTTCGACATGCTATTCTGTGACTTTTTTCGACATGCTATACTATGACTGTTTGACACAACAATGACTTTTTCGACACGCTATACTATGACCGTTTTTGACTTTTTTCGACATGCTATACTGTGACCGTTTTTGACTTTTTCGACATGCTATACTGTGACTTTTTTCGACATGCTGTACTATGACCGTTTTTGACTGTTTTCGACATGCAATACTATGACCGTTTTTGACTTTTTTCGACATGCTATATATACTATGACTGTTTTTGACTGTTTTCAACATGCTATACTATGACCGTTTTTGACTTTTTTCGACATGCTATACAATGACCGTTTGAGACTTTTTTCGACATGCTATACTATGACTGTTTTTGACTGTTTTGCGACATGCTATACTATGACCGTTTTTGACTTTTTTCGACATGCTATACTATGACCGTTTTTGACTTTTTCGACATGCTATACTATGACCGTTTGAGACTTTTTTCGACATGCTATACTATGACTTTTTTCGACATGCTATACTATGACTGTTTTTGACTTTTTCGACATGCTATACGATGACCGTTTGAGACTTTTGTCGACATGCTATACTATGACCGTTTTTGACTGTTTTCGACCGTTTTTGACATGCTATACTATGACTGTTTTTGACTTTTTTCGACATGCTATACTATGACCGTTTTTGACTTTTTTCGACATGCTATACTATGACTGTTTTTGACTGTTTGACATGCTATACTATGACCGTTTTTGACATGCTATACAATGACTGTTTTTGACTGTTTCGACATGCTATGCTATGACTGTTCTTGACTTTTTTCGACATGCTATACTATGACCGTTTGAGACTGTTTTCGACATGCTATACTGTGACCGTTTTTGACTTTTTTCGACATGCTATACAATGACCGTTTTTGACTTTTTTCGACATGCTATACGATGACTGTTTTTGACTGTTTTCGACATGCTATACTATGACTTTTTTCGACATGCTATACTATGACCGTTTTTGACTTTTTTCGACATGCTACACTATGACTGTTTTTGACATGCTATACAATGACTGTTTTTGACTGTTTCGACATGCTATACTATGACTGTTCTTGACTTTTTTCGACATGCAATACTATGACCGTTTGAGACTTTTTTCGACATGCTATACTGTGACCGTTTTTGACTTTTTTCGACATGCTATACAATGACCGTTTTTGACTTTTTTCGACATGCTATACTATGACTTTTTTCGACATGCTATACTATGACCGTTTGAGACTTTTTTCGACATGCTATACTATGACTGTTTTTGACTTTTTTCGACATGCTATACTGTGACTTTTTTCGACATGCTATACTATGACTGTTTTTGACTTTTTCGACATGCTATACTATGACTGTTTTTGACTGTTTTCGACATGCTATACTATGACTGTTTTCGACATGCTATACGATGACTGTTTTTGACTGTTTTCGACATGCTATACTATGACCGTTTTTGACTTTTTCGACATGCTATACTGTGACTTTTTTCGACATGCTGTACTATGACCGTTTTTGACTGTTTTCGACATGCAATACTATGACCGTTTTTGACTTTTTTCGACATGCTATATATACTATGACTGTTTTTGACTGTTTTCAACATGCTATACGATGACCGTTTTTGACTTTTTTCGACATGCTATACAATGACCGTTTGAGACTTTTTTCGACATGCTATACTATGACCGTTTTTGACATGCTATACTATGACTGTTTTTGACTGTTTTGCGACATGCTATACTATGACCGTTTTTGACATGCTATACAATGACCGTTTGAGACTTTTTTCGACATGCTATACTATGACCGTTTTTGACTTTTTCGACATGCTATACTGTGACTTTTTTCGACATGCTATACTATGACTGTTTTCGACATGCTATACGATGACTGTTTTTGACTGTTTTCGACATGCTATACTATGACCGTTTTTGACTTTTTTCGACATGCTATACTATGACTTTTTTCGACATGCTATACTATGACCGTTTTTGACTTTTTTCGACATGCTATACTATGACTGTTTTTGACTGTTTGACATGCTATACTATGACCGTTTTTGACATGCTATACAATGACTGTTTTTGACTGTTTCGACATGCTATACTATGACCGTTTGAGACTGTTTTCGACATGCTATACTATGACCGTTTTTGACTTTTTTCGACATGCTATACAATGACCGTTTTTGACTTTTTTCGACATGCTATACGATGACCGTTTTTGACTTTTTTCGACATGCTATACTATGACTTTTTTCGACATGCTATACTATGACCGTTTTTGACTTTTTTCGACATGCTACACTATGACTGTTTTTGACTGTTTGACATGCTATACTATGACCGTTTTTGACTTTTTTCGACATGCTATACTATGACCGTTTTTGACTTTTTCGACATGCTATACTATGACCGTTTGAGACTTTTTTCGACATTCTATACTCTGACTTTTTTCGACATGCTATACTATGACTGTTTTTGACTGTTTGACATGCTATACTATGACCGTTTTTGACATGCTATACAATGACTGTTTTTGACTGTTTCGACATGCTATACTATGACTGTTCTTGACTTTTTTCGACATGCAATACTATGACCGTTTGAGACTTTTTTCGACATGCTATACTATGACCGTTTTTGACTTTTTTCGACATGCTATACAATGACCGTTTTTGACTTTTTTCGACATGCTATACTATGACTGTTTTTGACTTTTTCGACATGCTATACTATGACTGTTTTTGACTGTTTTCGACATGCTATACTATGACCGTTTTTGACTGTTTTCGACATGCTATACTATTACTGTTTTCGACATGCTATACTATGACTGTTTTTGACTTTTTCGACATGCTATACTATGACTGTTTGAGACTTTTTTCGACATGCTGTACTATGACTGTTTTTGACTGTTTTCGACATGCTATACTATGACCGTTTGAGACTTTTTTCGACATGCTATATATACTATGACTGTTTTTGACTTTTTCGACATGCTATACTATGACCGTTTGAGACTTTTTTCGACATGCTATACTATGACTGTTTTTGACTTTTTTCGACATGCTATACTATGACTTTTTTCGACATGCTATACTATGACTGTTTTTGACTTTTTCGACATGCTATACTATGACTGTTTTTGACTGTTTATAACTCTTCATCAACACCACGACCAGTGACTGGACTCCAGCGGGATTATGCCTTATCACCTCAGCATCACCAGCCCTGGATTGTCTTCCTTCAAGATGGAGTCCATTTGCCATATGGACACCATTCAAATTTGTACAATAAATTATTGTGAAATTATGTTGAAGTCTCTCCTGATTGAATGGCTTTTGACTGTTTTTGACTTTTTCGACATGCTATACTATGACCGTTTTTGACTTTTTCGACATGCTATGCTATGACCGTTTTTGACTTTTTTCGACATGCAATACTATGACCGTTTTTGACATGCTATACAATGACTGTTTCGACATGCTATACTATGACCGTTTGAGACTTTTTTCGACATGCTATACTATGACTGTTTGACACAACAATGACTGTTTTTGACTGTTTTGCGACATGCTATACTATGACCGTTTTTGACATGCTATACAATGACTGTTTTTGACTGTTTGACATGCTATACTATGACCGTTTTTGACTTTTTTCGACATGCTATACTATGACCGTTTTTGACTGTTTTCGACCGTTTTTGACATGCTATACTATGACTGTTTTTGACTTTTTTCGACATGCTATACTATGACCGTTTTTGACTTTTTTCGACATGCTATACTATGACTGTTTTTGACTGTTTGACATGCTATACTATGACCGTTTTTGACATGCTATACAATGACTGTTTTTGACTGTTTCGACATGCTATACTATGACTGTTCTTGACTTTTTTCGATATGCAATACTATGACCGTTTGAGACTGTTTTCGACATGCTATACTATGACCGTTTTTGACTTTTTTCGACATGCTATACAATGACCGTTTTTGACTTTTTTCGACATGCTATACGATGACTGTTTTTGACTGTTTTCGACATGCTATACTATGACCGTTTTTGACTTTTTTCGACATGCTATACTATGACTTTTTTCGACATGCTATACTATGACCGTTTTTGACTTTTTTCGACATGCTACACGATGACTGTTTTTGACTGTTTGACATGCTATACTATGACCGTTTTTGACTTTTTTCGACATGCTATACTATGACTTTTTTCGACATGCTATACTATGACTGTTTTTGACTGTTTGACATGCTATACTATGACCGTTTGAGACTTTTTTCGACATTCTATACTATGACTTTTTTCGACATGCTATACTATGACTGTTTTTGACTGTTTGACATGCTATACTATGACCGTTTTTGACATGCTATACAATGACTGTTTTTGACTGTTTCGACATGCTATACTATGACTGTTCTTGACTTTTTTCGACATGCAATACTATGACCGTTTGAGACTTTTTTCGACATGCTATACTGTGACCGTTTTTGACTTTTTTCGACATGCTATACAATGACCGTTTTTGACTTTTTTCGACATGCTATACTATGACTTTTTTCGACATGCTATACTATGACTGTTTTTGACTTTTTCGACATGCTATACTATGACTGTTTTTGACTGTTTTCGACATGCTATACTATGACCGTTTTTGACTGTTTTCGACATGCTATACTATTACTGTTTTCGACATGCTATACTGTGACTGTTTGACAAAACAATGACTTTTTCGACACGCTATACTATGACCGTTTTTGACTTTTTTCGACATGCTATACTATGACCGTTTTTGACTTTTTCGACATGCTATACTATGACTGTTTTTGACTTTTTTCGACATGCTATACTCTGACCGTTTGAGACTTTTTTCGACATGCTGTACTATGACTGTTTTTGACTGTTTTCGACATGCTATACTATGACCGTTTGAGACTTTTTTCGACATGCAATACTATGACCGTTTTTGACTTTTTTCGACATGCTATATATACTATGACTGTTTTTGACTTTTTCGACATGCTATACTATGACCGTTTGAGACTTTTTTCGACATGCTATACTATGACCGTTTGAGACTTTTTTCGACATGCTATACTATGACCGTTTTTGACATGCTATACTATGACTGTTTTTGACTGTTTTGCGACATGCTATACTATGACCGTTTTTGACATGCTATACAATGACTGTTTTTGACTGTTTCGACATGCTATACTATGACTTTTTTCGACACGCAATACTATGACCGTTTTTGACTTTTTCGACATGCTATACTATGACTGTTTTTGACTGTTTGACATGCTATACTATGACCGTTTTTGACTGTTTTCGACATGCTATACTATGACCGTTTGAGAGTTTTTTCGACATGCTATACTATGACCGTTTTTGACTTTTTTCGACATGCTATACTATGACCGTTTGAGACTTTTTTCGACATTCTATACTATGACTTTTTTCGACACGCAATACTATGACCGTTTTTGACTTTTTTCGACATTCTATACCATGACTTTTTTCGACACGCAATACTATGACCGTTTTTGACTTTTTTCGACATGCTATACTATGACCGTTTTTGACTTTTTCGACATGCTATACTATGACTGTTTTTGACTTTTTTCGACATGCTATACTCTGACCGTTTGAGACTTTTTTCGACATGCTGTACTATGACTGTTTTTGACTGTTTTCGACATGCTATACTATGACCGTTTGAGACTTTTTTCGACATGCAATACTATGACCGTTTTTGACTTTTTTCGACATGCAATACTATGACCGTTTTTGACTTTTTTCGACATGCTATACTATGACCGTTTGAGACTTTTTTCGACATGCTATACTATGACTGTTTTTGACTGTTTGACATGCTATACTATGACCGTTTTTGACTTTTTCGACATGCTATACTATGACTGTTTTTGACTGTTTGACATGCTATACTATGACCGTTTTTGACTGTTTTCGACACGCTATACTATGACTGTTTTCGACATGCTATACCATGACTGTTTGACACAACAATGACTTTTTTCAACATGCTATACTATGACTGTTTATAACTCTTCATCAACACCACGACCAGTGACTGGACTCCAGCGGGATTATGCCTTATCACCTCAGCATCACCAGCCCTGGATTGTCTTCCTTCAAGATGGAGTCCATTTGCCATATGGACACCATTCAAATTTGTACAATAAATTATTGTGAAATTATGTTGAAGTCTCTCCTGATTGAATGGCTTTTGACTGTTTTTGACTTTTTTGACATGCTATACTATGACCGTTTTTGACTTTTTCGACATGCTATGCTATGACCGTTTTTGACTTTTTTCGACATGCTATACTATGACTGTTTTTGACTGTTTTCGACATGCTATACTATGACCGTTTTTGACATGCTATACAATGACTGTTTCGACATGCTATACTATGACCGTTTGAGACTTTTTTCGACATGCTATTCTGTGACTTTTTTCGACATGCTATACTATGACTGTTTGACACAACAATGACTTTTTCGACACGCTATACTATGACCGTTTTTGACTTTTTTCGACATGCTATACTGTGACCGTTTTTGACTTTTTCGACATGCTATACTGTGACTTTTTTCGACATGCTGTACTATGACCGTTTTTGACTGTTTTCGACATGCAATACTATGACCGTTTTTGACTTTTTTCGACATGCTATATATACTATGACTGTTTTTGACTGTTTTCAACATGCTATACTATGACCGTTTTTGACTTTTTTCGACATGCTATACAATGACCGTTTGAGACTTTTTTCGACATGCTATACTATGACTGTTTTTGACTGTTTTGCGACATGCTATACTATGACCGTTTTTGACTTTTTTCGACATGCTATACTATGACCGTTTTTGACTTTTTCGACATGCTATACTATGACCGTTTGAGACTTTTTTCGACATGCTATACTATGACTTTTTTCGACATGCTATACTATGACTGTTTTTGACTTTTTCGACATGCTATACGATGACCGTTTGAGACTTTTTTCGACATGCTATACTATGACCGTTTTTGACTGTTTTCGACCGTTTTTGACATGCTATACTATGACTGTTTTTGACTTTTTTCGACATGCTATACTATGACCGTTTTTGACTTTTTTCGACATGCTATACTATGACTGTTTTTGACTGTTTGACATGCTATACTATGACCGTTTTTGACATGCTATACAATGACTGTTTTTGACTGTTTCGACATGCTATGCTATGACTGTTCTTGACTTTTTTCGACATGCAATACTATGACCGTTTGAGACTGTTTTCGACATGCTATACTGTGACCGTTTTTGACTTTTTTCGACATGCTATACAATGACCGTTTTTGACTTTTTTCGACATGCTATACGATGACTGTTTTTGACTGTTTTCGACATGCTATACTATGACTTTTTTCGACATGCTATACTATGACCGTTTTTGACTTTTTTCGACATGCTACACTATGACTGTTTTTGACATGCTATACAATGACTGTTTTTGACTGTTTCGACATGCTATACTATGACTGTTCTTGACTTTTTTCGACATGCAATACTATGACCGTTTGAGACTTTTTTCGACATGCTATACTGTGACCGTTTTTGACTTTTTTCGACATGCTATACAATGACCGTTTTTGACTTTTTTCGACATGCTATACTATGACTTTTTTCGACATGCTATACTATGACCGTTTGAGACTTTTTTCGACATGCTATACTATGACTGTTTTTGACTTTTTTCGACATGCTATACTATGACTTTTTTCGACATGCTATACTATGACTGTTTTTGACTTTTTCGACATGCTATACTATGACTGTTTTTGACTGTTTTCGACATGCTATACTATGACTGTTTTCGACATGCTATACGATGACTGTTTTTGACTGTTTTCGACATGCTATACTATGACCGTTTTTGACTTTTTCGACATGCTATACTGTGACTTTTTTCGACATGCTGTACGATGACCGTTTTTGACTGTTTTCGACATGCAATACTATGACCGTTTTTGACTTTTTTCGACATGCTATATATACTATGACTGTTTTTGACTGTTTTCAACATGCTATACGATGACCGTTTTTGACTTTTTTCGACATGCTATACAATGACCGTTTGAGACTTTTTTCGACATGCTATACTATGACCGTTTTTGACATGCTATACTATGACTGTTTTTGACTTTTTTCGACATGCTGTACTATGACCGTTTTTGACTGTTTTCGACATGCAATACTATGACCGTTTTTGACTTTTTTCGACATGCTATATATACTATGACTGTTTTTGACTGTTTTCAACATGCTATACGATGACCGTTTTTGACTTTTTTCGACATGCTATACAATGACCGTTTGAGACTTTTTTCGACATGCTATACTATGACCGTTTTTGACATGCTATACTATGACTGTTTTTGACTGTTTTGCGACATGCTATACGATGACCGTTTTTGACTTTTTTCGACATGCTATACAATGACCGTTTGAGACTTTTTTCGACATGCTATACTATGACCGTTTTTGACATGCTATACTATGACTGTTTTTGACTTTTTTCGACATGCTATACTATGACCGTTTTTGACTTTTTCGACATGCTATACTGTGACTTTTTTCGACATGCTATACTATGACTGTTTTCGACATGCTATACGATGACTGTTTTTGACTGTTTTCGACATGCTATACTATGACCGTTTTTGACTTTTTTCGACATGCTATACTATGACTTTTTTCGACATGCTATACTATGACCGTTTTTGACTTTTTTCGACATGCTATACTATGACTGTTTTTGACTGTTTGACATGCTATACTATGACCGTTTTTGACATGCTATACAATGACTGTTTTTGACTGTTTCGACATGCTATACTATGACTGTTCTTGACTTTTTTCGACATGCAATACTATGACCGTTTGAGACTGTTTTCGACATGCTATACTATGACCGTTTTTGACTTTTTTCGACATGCTATACAATGACCGTTTTTGACTTTTTTCGACATGCTATACGATGACCGTTTTTGACTGTTTTCGACATGCTATACTATGACCGTTTTTGACTTTTTTCGACATGCTATACTATGACTTTTTTCGACATGCTATACTATGACCGTTTTTGACTTTTTTCGACATGCTACACTATGACTGTTTTTGACTGTTTGACATGCTATACTATGACCGTTTTTGACTTTTTTCGACATGCTATACTATGACCGTTTTTGACTTTTTCGACATGCTATACTATGACCGTTTGAGACTTTTTTCGACATTCTATACTCTGACTTTTTTCGACATGCTATACTATGACTGTTTTTGACTGTTTGACATGCTATACTATGACCGTTTTTGACATGCTATACAATGACTGTTTTTGACTGTTTCGACATGCTATACTATGACTGTTCTTGACTTTTTTCGACATGCAATACTATGACCGTTTGAGACTTTTTTCGACATGCTATACTATGACCGTTTTTGACTTTTTTCGACATGCTATACAATGACCGTTTTTGACTTTTTTCGACATGCTATACTATGACTGTTTTTGACTGTTTTCGACATGCTATACTATTACTGTTTTCGACATGCTATACTATGACCGTTTTTGACTTTTTCGACATGCTATACTGTGACTTTTTTCGACATGCTGTACTATGACCGTTTTTGACTGTTTTCGACATGCAATACTATGACCGTTTTTGACTTTTTTCGACATGCTATATATACTATGACTGTTTTTGACTGTTTTCAACATGCTATACGATGACCGTTTTTGACTTTTTTCGACATGCTATACAATGACCGTTTGAGACTTTTTTCGACATGCTATACTATGACCGTTTTTGACATGCTATACAATGACTGTTTTTGACTGTTTCGACATGCTATACTATGACTGTTTGAGACTTTTTTCGACATGCTATACTATGACCGTTTTTGACATGCTATACTATGACTGTTTTTGACTGTTTTGCGACATGCTATACTATGACCGTTTTTGACATGCTATACAATGACCGTTTGAGACTTTTTTCGACATGCTATACTATGACCGTTTTTGACTTTTTCGACATGCTATACTGTGACTTTTTTCGACATGCTATACTATGACTGTTTTCGACATGCTATACGATGACTGTTTTTGACTGTTTTCGACATGCTATACTATGACCGTTTTTGACTTTTTTCGACATGCTATACTATGACTTTTTTCGACATGCTATACTATGACCGTTTTTGACTTTTTTCGACATGCTATACTATGACTGTTTTTGACTGTTTGACATGCTATACTATGACCGTTTTTGACATGCTATACAATGACTGTTTTTGACTGTTTCGACATGCTATACTATGACTGTTCTTGACTTTTTTCGACATGCAATACTATGACCGTTTGAGACTGTTTTCGACATGCTATACTATGACCGTTTTTGACTTTTTTCGACATGCTATACAATGACCGTTTTTGACTTTTTTCGACATGCTATACGATGACTGTTTTTGACTGTTTTCGACATGCTATACTATGACCGTTTTTGACTTTTTTCGACATGCTATACGATGACTTTTTTCGACATGCTATACTATGACCGTTTTTGACTTTTTTCGACATGCTACACTATGACTGTTTTTGACTGTTTGACATGCTATACTATGACCGTTTTTGACTTTTTTCGACATGCTATACTATGACCGTTTTTGACTTTTTCGACATGCTATACTATGACCGTTTGAGACTTTTTTCGACATTCTATACTCTGACTTTTTTCGACATGCTATACTATGACTGTTTTTGACTGTTTGACATGCTATACTATGACCGTTTTTGACATGCTATACAATGACTGTTTTTGACTGTTTCGACATGCTATACTATGACTGTTCTTGACTTTTTTCGACATGCAATACTATGACCGTTTGAGACTTTTTTCGACATGCTATACTATGACCGTTTTTGACTTTTTTCGACATGCTATACAATGACCGTTTTTGACTGTTTGACATGCTATACTATGACCGTTTTTGACTTTTTCGACATGCTATACTATGACTGTTTTTGACTGTTTGACATGCTATACTATGACCGTTTTTGACTGTTTTCGACACGCTATACTATGACTGTTTTCGACATGCTATACCATGACTGTTTGACACAACAATGACTTCTTTCAACATGCTATACTATGACTGTTTATAACTCTTCATCAACACCACGACCAGTGACTGGACTCCAGCGGGATTATGCCTTATCACCTCAGCATCACCAGCCCTGGATTGTCTTCCTTCAAGATGGAGTCCATTTGCCATATGGACACCATTCAAATTTGTACAATAAATTATTGTGAAATTATGTTGAAGTCTCTCCTGATTGAATGGCTTTTGACTGTTTTTGACTTTTTTGACATGCTATACTATGACCGTTTTTGACTTTTTCGACATGCTATGCTATGACCGTTTTTGACTTTTTTCGACATGCTATACTATGACTGTTTTTGACTGTTTTCGACATGCTATACTATGACCGTTTTTGACATGCTATACAATGACTGTTTCGACATGCTATACTATGACCGTTTGAGACTTTTTTCGACATGCTATTCTGTGACTTTTTTCGACATGCTATACTATGACTGTTTGACACAACAATGACTTTTTCGACACGCTATACTATGACCGTTTTTGACTTTTTTCGACATGCTATACTGTGACCGTTTTTGACTTTTTCGACATGCTATACTGTGACTTTTTTCGACATGCTGTACTATGACCGTTTTTGACTGTTTTCGACATGCAATACTATGACCGTTTTTGACTTTTTTCGACATGCTATATATACTATGACTGTTTTTGACTGTTTTCAACATGCTATACTATGACCGTTTTTGACTTTTTTCGACATGCTATACAATGACCGTTTGAGACTTTTTTCGACATGCTATACTATGACTGTTTTTGACTGTTTTGCGACATGCTATACTATGACCGTTTTTGACTTTTTTCGACATGCTATACTATGACCGTTTTTGACTTTTTCGACATGCTATACTATGACCGTTTGAGACTTTTTTCGACATGCTATACTATGACTTTTTTCGACATGCTATACTATGACTGTTTTTGACTTTTTCGACATGCTATACGATGACCGTTTGAGACTTTTTTCGACATGCTATACTATGACCGTTTTTGACTGTTTTCGACCGTTTTTGACATGCTATACTATGACTGTTTTTGACTTTTTTCGACATGCTATACTATGACCGTTTTTGACTTTTTTCGACATGCTATACTATGACTGTTTTTGACTGTTTGACATGCTATACTATGACCGTTTTTGACATGCTATACAATGACTGTTTTTGACTGTTTCGACATGCTATACTATGACTGTTCTTGACTTTTTTCGACATGCAATACTATGACCGTTTGAGACTGTTTTCGACATGCTATACTGTGACCGTTTTTGACTTTTTTCGACATGCTATACAATGACCGTTTTTGACATGCTATACAATGACTGTTTCGACATGCTATACTATGACCGTTTGAGACTTTTTTCGACATGCTATTCTGTGACTTTTTTCGACATGCTATACTATGACTGTTTGACACAACAATGACTGTTTTTGACTGTTTTGCGACATGCTATACTATGACCGTTTTTGACATGCTATACAATGACTGTTTTTGACTGTTTGACATGCTATACTATGACCGTTTTTGACTTTTTTCGACATGCTATACTATGACCGTTTTTGACTGTTTTCGACCGTTTTTGACATGCTATACTATGACTGTTTTTGACTTTTTTCGACATGCTATACTATGACCGTTTTTGACTTTTTTCGACATGCTATACTATGACCGTTTTTGACTGTTTTCGACCGTTTTTGACATGCTATACTATGACTGTTTTTGACTTTTTTCGACATGCTATACTATGACCGTTTTTGACTTTTTTCGACATGCTATACTATGACTGTTTTTGACTGTTTGACATGCTATACTATGACCGTTTTTGACATGCTATACAATGACTGTTTTTGACTGTTTCGACATGCTATACTATGACTGTTCTTGACTTTTTTCGATATGCAATACTATGACCGTTTGAGACTGTTTTCGACATGCTATACTATGACCGTTTTTGACTTTTTTCGACATGCTATACAATGACCGTTTTTGACTTTTTTCGACATGCTATACAATGACCGTTTTTGACTTTTTTCGACATGCTATACGATGACTGTTTTTGACTGTTTTCGACATGCTATACTATGACCGTTTTTGACTTTTTTCGACATGCTATACTATGACTTTTTTCGACATGCTATACTATGACCGTTTTTGACTTTTTTCGACATGCTACACGATGACTGTTTTTGACTGTTTGACATGCTATACTATGACCGTTTTTGACTTTTTTCGACATGCTATACTATGACTTTTTTCGACATGCTATACTATGACTGTTTTTGACTGTTTGACATGCTATACTATGACCGTTTGAGACTTTTTTCGACATTCTATACTATGACTTTTTTCGACATGCTATACTATGACTGTTTTTGACTGTTTGACATGCTATACTATGACCGTTTTTGACATGCTATACAATGACTGTTTTTGACTGTTTCGACATGCTATACTATGACTGTTCTTGACTTTTTTCGACATGCAATACTATGACCGTTTGAGACTTTTTTCGACATGCTATACTGTGACCGTTTTTGACTTTTTTCGACATGCTATACAATGACCGTTTTTGACTTTTTTCGACATGCTATACTATGACTTTTTTCGACATGCTATACTATGACTGTTTTTGACTTTTTCGACATGCTATACTATGACTGTTTTTGACTGTTTTCGACATGCTATACTATGACCGTTTTTGACTGTTTTCGACATGCTATACTATTACTGTTTTCGACATGCTATACTGTGACTGTTTGACACAACAATGACTTTTTCGACACGCTATACTATGACCGTTTTTGACTTTTTTCGACATGCTATACTATGACCGTTTTTGACTTTTTCGACATGCTATACTATGACTGTTTTTGACTTTTTTCGACATGCTATACTCTGACCGTTTGAGACTTTTTTCGACATGCTGTACTATGACTGTTTTTGACTGTTTTCGACATGCTATACTATGACCGTTTGAGACTTTTTTCGACATGCAATACTATGACCGTTTTTGACTTTTTTCGACATGCTATATATACTATGACTGTTTTTGACTTTTTCGACATGCTATACTATGACCGTTTGAGACTTTTTTCGACATGCTATACTATGACCGTTTGAGACTTTTTTCGACATGCTATACTATGACCGTTTTTGACATGCTATACTATGACTGTTTTTGACTGTTTTGCGACATGCTATACTATGACCGTTTTTGACATGCTATACAATGACTGTTTTTGACTGTTTCGACATGCTATACTATGACTTTTTTCGACACGCAATACTATGACCGTTTTTGACTTTTTCGACATGCTATACTATGACTGTTTTTGACTGTTTGACATGCTATACTATGACCGTTTTTGACTGTTTTCGACATGCTATACTATGACCGTTTGAGAGTTTTTTCGACATGCTATACTATGACCGTTTTTGACTTTTTTCGACATGCTATACTATGACCGTTTGAGACTTTTTTCGACATTCTATACTATGACTTTTTTCGACACGCAATACTATGACCGTTTTTGACTTTTTTCGACATTCTATACCATGACTTTTTTCGACACGCAATACTATGACCGTTTTTGACTTTTTTCGACATGCTATACTATGACCGTTTTTGACTTTTTCGACATGCTATACTATGACTGTTTTTGACTTTTTTCGACATGCTATACTCTGACCGTTTGAGACTTTTTTCGACATGCTGTACTATGACTGTTTTTGACTGTTTTCGACATGCTATACTATGACCGTTTGAGACTTTTTTCGACATGCAATACTATGACCGTTTTTGACTTTTTTCGACATGCAATACTATGACCGTTTTTGACTTTTTTCGACATGCTATACTATGACCGTTTGAGACTTTTTTCGACATGCTATACTATGACTGTTTTTGACTGTTTGACATGCTATACTATGACCGTTTTTGACTTTTTCGACATGCTATACTATGACTGTTTTTGACTGTTTGACATGCTATACTATGACCGTTTTTGACTGTTTTCGACATGCTATACCATGACTGTTTGACACAACAATGACTTTTTTCAACATGCTATACTATGACTGTTTATAACTCTTCATCAACACCACGACCAGTGACTGGACTCCAGCGGGATTATGCCTTATCACCTCAGCATCACCAGCCCTGGATTGTCTTCCTTCAAGATGGAGTCCATTTGCCATATGGACACCATTCAAATTTGTACAATAAATTATTGTGAAATTATGTTGAAGTCTCTCCTGATTGAATGGCTTTTGACTGTTTTTGACTTTTTTGACATGCTATACTATGACCGTTTTTGACTTTTTCGACATGCTATGCTATGACCGTTTTTGACTTTTTCTACATGCTATACTATGACTGTTTTTGGCTTTTTCGACATGCTATACTTTGACTGTTTTTGACTTTTTCTACATGCTATACTATGACTGTTTTTGGCTTTTTCGACATGCTATACTATGACTGTTTTTGACTTTTTTGACATGCTATACTATGACCGTTTTTTACTTTTTTCGACATGCTATACTATGACCGTTTTTGACTTGTTTCGACATGCTATACTGTGACTTTTTTCGACATGCTATACTATGACTGTTTTTGACTGTTTTCGACACGCTATACTATGACCGTTTGAGACTTTTTTCGACATGCTATACTATGACCGTTTTTGACTTTTTTCGACATGCTATACTGTGACTGTTTTTGACTGTTTGACATGCTATACTATGACCGTTTTTGACATGCTATACTATGACTGTTTTTGACTTTTTTCGACATGCTATACCATGACTGTTTGACACAACAATGACTTTTTTCAACATGCTATACGATGACTGTTTATAACTCTTCATCAACACCAAGACCAGTGACTGGACTCCAGCGGGATTATGCCTCATCACCTCAGCATCACCAGCCCTGGATTGTCTTCCTTCTAGATGGAGTCCATTTGCCATAGACGCCAAAGACACCATTCAAATTTGTACAATAAATTATTGTGAAATTATGTTGAAGTCTCTCCTGATTGAATGGCTTTTGACTGTTTCGACATGCTATACTATGACCGTTTGAGACTTTTTTCGACATGCTATACTATGACTGTTTTTGACTGTTTTCGACATGCTATACTATGACTGTTTTTGACTTTTCGACATGCTATACTATGACTGTTTTTGACTGTTTTCGACATGCTATACTATGACCGTTTGAGACTTTTTTCGACATGCTATGCTATGACCGTTTTTGACTTTTTTCGACATGCTATATGATGACTGTTTGACACAACAATGACTTTTTTCGACATGCTATACTATTACTGTTTTCGACATGCTATACGATGACTTTTTTCGACATGCTATACTATGACTTTTTTCGACACGCAATACTATGACCGTTTTTGACTTTTTTCGACATGCTATACCATGACTGTTTTCGACATGCTATACTATGACCGTTTGAGACTTTTTTCGACATGCTATACTATGACCGTTTTTGACTTTTTCGACATGCTATACTATGACCGTTTTTGACTTTTTTCGACATGCTATACAATGACTGTTTTTGACTTTTTCGACATGCTATACTATGACTGTTTTTGACTTTTTTCGACATGCTATACTATGACCGTTTTTGACTATTTTCGACATGCTATACTATGACCGTTTTTGACATGCTATACTATGACTGTTTTTGACTTTTTCGACACGCTATACTATGACTGTTTTTGACTTTTTCGACACGCTATACTATGACTGTTTTTGACTTTTTCGACATGCTATACTATGACCGTTTGAGACTTTTTTCCGACACGCTATACTATGACTGTTTTTGACTTTTTCGACACGCTATACTATGACCGTTTTTGACTTTTTCGACATGCTATACTCTGACTTGTTTCGACATGCTACACTTTGACCGTTTGAGACTTTTTTCGACATGCTATACTATGACCGTTTTTGACTTGTTTCGACATACTATACTGTGACTGTTTTTGACTGTTTTCGACATGCTATACTATGACTTGTTTCGACATGCTATACTATGACTGTTTTTGACTTTTTTCGACATGCTATACTATGACTGTTTTTGACTGTTTTCGACATGCTATACTATGACCGTTTGAGACTGTTTTCGACATGCTACACTTTGACCGTTTGAGACTTTTTTCGACATGCTATACTATGACCGTTTTTGACTTTTTTCGACATGCTATACTATGACCGTTTTTGACTTTTTTCGACATGCTATACTATGACCGTTTTTGACTGTTTTCGACCGTTTTTGACGTGCTATACTCTGACTGTTTTTGACTTTTTCGACACGCTATACTATGACCGTTTTTGACTTTTTTCGACATGCTATACTATGACCGTTTATAACTCTTCATCAACACCACGACCAGTAACTGGACTCCAGCGGGATTATGCCTTATCACCTCAGCATCACCAGCCCTGGATTGTCTTCCTTCAAGATGGAGTCCATTTGCCATATGGACACCATTCAAATTTGTACAATAAATTATTGTGAAATTATGTTGAAGTCTCTCCTGATTGAATGGCTTTTGACTGTTTTTGACTTTTTCGACATGCTATACTATGACCGTTTGAGACTTTTTTCGACATGCTATACTTTGACTGTTTTTGACTTTTTCGACATGCTATACTATGACTGTTTTTGACTTTTTTGACATGCTATACTATGACTGTTTTTGACTTTTTTCGACATGCTATACTATGACCGTTTTTTACTTTTTTCGACATGCTATACTATGACCGTTTTTTACTTTTTTCGACATGCTGTACTATGACCGTTTTTGACTTGTTTCGACATGCTATACTGTGACTTTTTCGACATGCTATACTATGACTGTTTTTGACTTTTTTCGACATGCTATACTATGACTGTTTTTGACTTTTCGACATGCTATACTATGACCGTTTGAGACTTTTTTCGACATGCTATACTATGACCGTTTGAGACTTTTTTCGACATGCTATACTATGACTGTTTTTGACTGTTTTCGACATGCTATACTATGACTTTTTTCGACATGCTATACTATGACTTTTTTCGACACGCAATACTATGACCGTTTTTGACTTTTTTCGACATGCTATACTATGACTGTTTTTGACTGTTTTCGACATGCTATACTATGACCGTTTGAGACTTTTTTCGACATGCTATACTATGACCGTTTTTGACTATTTTCGACATGCTATACTATGACCGTTTTTGACATGCTATACTATGACTGTTTTTGACTTTTTCGACACGCTATACTATGACTGTTTTTGACTTTTTCGACATGCTATACTATGACCGTTTATAACTCTTCATCAACACCACGACCAGTAACTGGACTCCAGCGGGATTATGCCTTATCACCTCAGCATCACCAGCCCTGGATTGTCTTCCTTCAAGATGGAGTCCATTTGCCATAGACGCCAAAGACACCATTCAAATTTGTACAATAAATTATTGTGAAATTATGTTGAAGTCTCTCCTGATTGAATGGCTTTTGACTGTTTTTGACTTTTTCGACATGCTATACTATGACCGTTTTTGACTTTTTTCGACATGCTATACTATGACTGTTTTTGACTTTTTTCGACATGCTATACTATGACCGTTTGAGACTTTTTTCGACATGCTATACTATGACTGTTTTTGACTTTTTCGACATGCTATACTATGACTGTTTTTGACTTTTTCGACATGCTATACTATGACTGTTTTTGACTGTTTTCGACATGCTATGCTATGACCGTTTGAGACTTTTTTCGACATGCTATACTATGACCGTTTTTGACTTTTTCGACATGCTATACAATGACTGTTTGACACAATAATGACTTTTTTCGACATGCTATACTATGACCGTTTTTGACTTTTTTCGACATGCTATACTTTGACTGTTTTCGACATGCTATACGATGACTGTTTTTGACTGTTTTCGACATGCTATACTATGACTGTTTTCGACATGCTATACTATGACTGTTTTTGACTTTTTTGACATGCTATACTATGACTGTTTTTGACTTTTCGACATGCTATACTATGACTGTTTTTGACTGTTCGACATGCTATACTATGACTGTTTTTGACTGTTTGACATGCTATACTATGACTGTTTTTGACTTTTTCGACATGCTATACTTTGACTGTTTTTGACTGTTTTCGACATGCTATACTATGACTGTTTTCGACATGCTATACTATGACTGTTTTTGACTGTTTTCGACATGCTATACTATGACCGTTTGAGACTTTTTTCGACATGCTATACTATGACCGTTTGAGACTTTTTTCGACATGCTATACTATGACCGTTTGAGACTTTTTTCGACATGCTATACTATGACTGTTTTTGACTGTTTTCGACATGCTATACTATGACTTTTTTCGACATGCTATACTATGACTTTTTTCGACACGCAATACTATGACCGTTTTTGACTTTTTTCGACATGCTATACTATGACTGTTTTTGACTGTTTTCGACATGCTATACTATGACTTTTTTCGACATGCTATACTATGACTTTTTTCGACACGCAATACTATGACCGTTTTTGACTTTTTTCGACATGCTATACTATGACTGTTTTTGACTGTTTTCGACATGCTATACTATGACTTTTTTCGACATGCTATACTTTGACTTTTTTCGACACGCAATACTATGACCGTTTTTGACTTTTTTCGACATGCTATACTATGACTGTTTTTGACTGTTTTCGACATGCTATACTATGACTGTTTTTGACTGTTTTCGACATGCTATACTATGACTGTTTTTGACTTTTCGACATGCTATACTATGACTGTTTTTGACTGTTTTCGACATGCTATACTATGACCGTTTGAGACTTTTTTCGACATGCTATGCTATGACCGTTTTTGACTTTTTTCGACATGCTATATGATGACTGTTTGACACAACAATGACTTTTTTCGACATGCTATACTATTACTGTTTTCGACATGCTATACGATGACTTTTTTCGACATGCTATACTATGACTTTTTTCGACACGCAATACTATGACCGTTTTTGACTTTTTTCGACATGCTATACCATGACTGTTTTCGACATGCTATACTATGACCGTTTGAGACTTTTTTCGACATGCTATACGATGACCGTTTTTGACTTTTTCGACATGCTATACTATGACCGTTTTTGACTTTTTTCGACATGCTATACAATGACTGTTTTTGACTTTTTCGACATGCTATACTATGACTGTTTTTGACTTTTTTCGACATGCTATACTATGACCGTTTTTGACTATTTTCGACATGCTATACTATGACCGTTTTTGACATGCTATACTATGACTGTTTTTGACTTTTTCGACACGCTATACTATGACTGTTTTTGACTTTTTTCGACATGCTATACTATGACCGTTTTTGACTATTTTCGACATGCTATACTATGACCGTTTTTGACATGCTATACTATGACTGTTTTTGACTTTTTCGACACGCTATACTATGACTGTTTTTGACTTTTTCGACATGCTATACTATGACCGTTTGAGACTTTTTTCCGACACGCTATACTATGACTGTTTTTGACTTTTTCGACACGCTATACTATGACCGTTTTTGACTTTTTCGACATGCTATACTCTGACTTGTTTCGACATGCTACACTTTGACCGTTTGAGACTTTTTTCGACATGCTATACTATGACCGTTTTTGACTTGTTTCGACATACTATACTGTGACTGTTTTTGACTGTTTTCGACATGCTATACTATGACTTGTTTCGACATGCTATACTATGACTGTTTTTGACTTTTTTCGACATGCTATACTATGACTGTTTTTGACTGTTTTCGACATGCTATACTATGACCGTTTGAGACTGTTTTCGACATGCTACACTTTGACCGTTTGAGACTTTTTTCGACATGCTATACTATGACCGTTTTTGACTTTTTTCGACATGCTATACTATGACCGTTTTTGACTTTTTTCGACATGCTATACTATGACCGTTTTTGACTGTTTTCGACCGTTTTTGACGTGCTATACTCTGACTGTTTTTGACTTTTTCGACACGCTATACTATGACCGTTTTTGACTTTTTTCGACATGCTATACTATGACCGTTTATAACTCTTCATCAACACCACGACCAGTAACTGGACTCCAGCGGGATTATGCCTTATCACCTCAGCATCACCAGCCCTGGATTGTCTTCCTTCAAGATGGAGTCCATTTGCCATATGGACACCATTCAAATTTGTACAATAAATTATTGTGAAATTATGTTGAAGTCTCTCCTGATTGAATGGCTTTTGACTGTTTTTGACTTTTTCGACATGCTATACTATGACCGTTTGAGACTTTTTTCGACATGCTATACTTTGACTGTTTTTGACTTTTTCGACATGCTATACTATGACTGTTTTTGACTTTTTTGACATGCTATACTATGACTGTTTTTGACTTTTTTCGACATGCTATACTATGACCGTTTTTTACTTTTTTCGACATGCTATACTATGACCGTTTTTTACTTTTTTCGACATGCTGTACTATGACCGTTTTTGACTTGTTTCGACATGCTATACTGTGACTTTTTCGACATGCTATACTATGACTGTTTTTGACTTTTTTCGACATGCTATACTATGACTGTTTTTGACTTTTCGACATGCTATACTATGACCGTTTGAGACTTTTTTCGACATGCTATACTATGACCGTTTGAGACTTTTTTCGACATGCTATACTATGACTGTTTTTGACTGTTTTCGACATGCTATACTATGACTTTTTTCGACATGCTATACTATGACTTTTTTCGACACGCAATACTATGACCGTTTTTGACTTTTTTCGACATGCTATACTATGACTGTTTTTGACTGTTTTCGACATGCTATACTATGACCGTTTGAGACTTTTTTCGACATGCTATACTATGACCGTTTTTGACTATTTTCGACACGCTATACTATGACTGTTTTTGACTTTTTCGACATGCTATACTATGACCGTTTATAACTCTTCATCAACACCACGACCAGTAACTGGACTCCAGCGGGATTATGCCTTATCACCTCAGCATCACCAGCCCTGGATTGTCTTCCTTCAAGATGGAGTCCATTTGCCATAGACGCCAAAGACACCATTCAAATTTGTACAATAAATTATTGTGAAATTATGTTGAAGTCTCTCCTGATTGAATGGCTTTTGACTGTTTTTGACTTTTTCGACATGCTATACTATGACCGTTTTTGACTTTTTTCGACATGCTATACTATGACTGTTTTTGACTTTTTTCGACATGCTATACTATGACCGTTTGAGACTTTTTTCGACATGCTATACTATGACTGTTTTTGACTTTTTCGACATGCTATACTATGACTGTTTTTGACTTTTTCGACATGCTATACTATGACTGTTTTTGACTGTTTTCGACATGCTATGCTATGACCGTTTGAGACTTTTTTCGACATGCTATACTATGACCGTTTTTGACTTTTTCGACATGCTATACAATGACTGTTTGACACAATAATGACTTTTTTCGACATGCTATACTATGACCGTTTTTGACTTTTTTCGACATGCTATACTTTGACTGTTTTCGACATGCTATACGATGACTGTTTTTGACTGTTTTCGACATGCTATACTATGACTGTTTTCGACATGCTATACTATGACTGTTTTTGACTTTTTTGACATGCTATACTATGACTGTTTTTGACTTTTCGACATGCTATACTATGACTGTTTTTGACTGTTCGACATGCTATACTATGACTGTTTTTGACTGTTTGACATGCTATACTATGACTGTTTTTGACTTTTTCGACATGCTATACTTTGACTGTTTTTGACTGTTTTCGACATGCTATACTATGACTGTTTTCGACATGCTATACTATGACTGTTTTTGACTGTTTTCGACATGCTATACTATGACCGTTTGAGACTTTTTTCGACATGCTATACTATGACCGTTTGAGACTTTTTTCGACATGCTATACTATGACCGTTTGAGACTTTTTTCGACATGCTATACTATGACTGTTTTTGACTGTTTTCGACATGCTATACTATGACTTTTTTCGACATGCTATACTATGACTTTTTTCGACACGCAATACTATGACCGTTTTTGACTTTTTTCGACATGCTATACTATGACTGTTTTTGACTGTTTTCGACATGCTATACTATGACCGTTTGAGACTTTTTTCGACATGCTATACTATGACCGTTTTTGACTATTTTCGACATGCTATACTATGACCGTTTTTGACATGCTATACTATGACTGTTTTTGACTTTTTCGACACGCTATACTATGACTGTTTTTGACTTTTTCGACATGCTATACTATGACCGTTTATAACTCTTCATCAACACCACGACCAGTAACTGGACTCCAGCGGGATTATGCCTTATCACCTCAGCATCACCAGCCCTGGATTGTCTTCCTTCAAGATGGAGTCCATTTGCCATAGACGCCAAAGACACCATTCAAATTTGTACAATAAATTATTGTGAAATTATGTTGAAGTCTCTCCTGATTGAATGGCTTTTGACTGTTTTTGACTTTTTCGACATGCTATACTATGACCGTTTTTGACTTTTTTCGACATGCTATACTATGACTGTTTTTGACTTTTTTCGACATGCTATACTATGACCGTTTGAGACTTTTTTCGACATGCTATACTATGACTGTTTTTGACTTTTTCGACATGCTATACTATGACTGTTTTTGACTTTTTCGACATGCTATACTATGACTGTTTTTGACTGTTTTCGACATGCTATGCTATGACCGTTTGAGACTTTTTTCGACATGCTATACTATGACCGTTTTTGACTTTTTCGACATGCTATACAATGACTGTTTGACACAATAATGACTTTTTTCGACATGCTATACTATGACCGTTTTTGACTTTTTTCGACATGCTATACTTTGACTGTTTTCGACATGCTATACGATGACTGTTTTTGACTGTTTTCGACATGCTATACTATGACTGTTTTCGACATGCTATACTATGACTGTTTTTGACTTTTTTGACATGCTATACTATGACTGTTTTTGACTTTTCGACATGCTATACTATGACTGTTTTTGACTGTTCGACATGCTATACTATGACTGTTTTTGACTGTTTGACATGCTATACTATGACTGTTTTTGACTTTTTCGACATGCTATACTTTGACTGTTTTTGACTGTTTTCGACATGCTATACTATGACTGTTTTCGACATGCTATACTATGACTGTTTTTGACTGTTTTCGACATGCTATACTATGACCGTTTGAGACTTTTTTCGACATGCTATACTATGACCGTTTTTGACTTTTTCGACATGCTATACTATGACTGTTTTTGACTTTTTTGACATGCTATACTATGACTGTTTTTGACTTTTCGACATGCTATACTATGACTGTTTTTGACTGTTTGACATGCTATACTATGACTGTTTTTGACTGTTTGACATGCTATACTATGACTGTTTTTGACTTTTTCGACATGCTATACTTTGACTGTTTTTGACTGTTTTCGACATGCTATACTATGACCGTTTGAGACTTTTTTCGACATGCTATACTATGACCGTTTTTGACTTTTTCGACATGCTATACTATGACCGTTTTTGACTTTTTTCGACATGCTATACAATGAGTTTTTGACTTTTTCGACATGCTATACTATGACTGTTTTTGACTTTTTTCGACATGCTATACTATGACCGTTTTTGACTATTTTCGACATGCTATACTATGACCGTTTTTGACATGCTATACTATGACTGTTTTTGACTTTTTCGACACGCTATACTATGACTGTTTTTGACTTTTTTCGACATGCTATACTATGACCGTTTATAACTCTTCATCAACACCACGACCAGTAACTGGACTCCAGCGGGATTATGCCTTATCACCTCAGCATCACCAGCCCTGGATTGTCTTCCTTCAAGATGGAGTCCATTTGCCATATGGACACCATTCAAATTTGTACAATAAATTATTGTGAAATTATGTTGAAGTCTCTCCTGATTGAATGGCTTTTGACTGTTTTTGACTTTTTCGACATGCTATACTATGACCGTTTGAGACTTTTTTCGACATGCTATACTTTGACTGTTTTTGACTTTTTCGACATGCTATACTATGACTGTTTTTGACTTTTTTGACATGCTATACTATGACTGTTTTTGACTTTTTTCGACATGCTATACTATGACCGTTTTTTACTTTTTTCGACATGCTATACTATGACCGTTTTTTACTTTTTTCGACATGCTGTACTATGACCGTTTTTGACTTGTTTCGACATGCTATACTGTGACTTTTTCGACATGCTATACTATGACTGTTTTTGACTTTTTTCGACATGCTATACTATGACTGTTTTTGACTTTTCGACATGCTATACTATGACCGTTTGAGACTTTTTTCGACATGCTATACTATGACCGTTTGAGACTTTTTTCGACATGCTATACTATGACTGTTTTTGACTGTTTTCGACATGCTATACTATGACTTTTTTCGACATGCTATACTATGACTTTTTTCGACACGCAATACTATGACCGTTTTTGACTTTTTTCGACATGCTATACTATGACTGTTTTTGACTGTTTTCGACATGCTATACTATGACCGTTTGAGACTTTTTTCGACATGCTATACTATGACCGTTTTTGACTATTTTCGACATGCTATACTATGACCGTTTTTGACATGCTATACTATGACTGTTTTTGACTTTTTCGACACGCTATACTATGACTGTTTTTGACTTTTTCGACATGCTATACTATGACCGTTTATAACTCTTCATCAACACCACGACCAGTAACTGGACTCCAGCGGGATTATGCCTTATCACCTCAGCATCACCAGCCCTGGATTGTCTTCCTTCAAGATGGAGTCCATTTGCCATAGACGCCAAAGACACCATTCAAATTTGTACAATAAATTATTGTGAAATTATGTTGAAGTCTCTCCTGATTGAATGGCTTTTGACTGTTTTTGACTTTTTCGACATGCTATACTATGACCGTTTTTGACTTTTTTCGACATGCTATACTTTGACTGTTTTTGACTTTTTTCGACATGCTATACTATGACCGTTTGAGACTTTTTTCGACATGCTATACTATGACTGTTTTTGACTTTTTCGACATGCTATACTATGACTGTTTTTGACTTTTTCGACATGCTATACTATGACTGTTTTTGACTGTTTTCGACATGCTATGCTATGACCGTTTGAGACTTTTTTCGACATGCTATACTATGACCGTTTTTGACTTTTTCGACATGCTATACAATGACTGTTTGACACAATAATGACTTTTTTCGACATGCTATACTATGACCGTTTTTGACTTTTTTCGACATGCTATACTTTGACTGTTTTCGACATGCTATACGATGACTGTTTTTGACTGTTTTCGACATGCTATACTGTGACTGTTTTCGACATGCTATACTATGACTGTTTTTGACTTTTCGACATGCTATACTATGACTGTTTTTGACTGTTCGACATGCTATACTATGACTGTTTTTGACTGTTTGACATGCTATACTATGACTGTTTTTGACTTTTTCGACATGCTATACTTTGACTGTTTTTGACTGTTTTCGACATGCTATACTATGACTGTTTTCGACATGCTATACTATGACTGTTTTTGACTGTTTTCGACATGCTATACTATGACCGTTTGAGACTTTTTTCGACATGCTATACTATGACCGTTTTTGACTTTTTCGACATGCTATACTATGACTGTTTTTGACTTTTTTGACATGCTATACTATGACTGTTTTTGACTTTTCGACATGCTATACTATGACTGTTTTTGACTGTTTGACATGCTATACTATGACTGTTTTTGACTGTTTGACATGCTATACTATGACTGTTTTTGACTTTTTCGACATGCTATACTTTGACTGTTTTTGACTGTTTTCGACATGCTATACTATGACCGTTTGAGACTTTTTTCGACATGCTATACTATGACCGTTTTTGACTTTTTCGACATGCTATACTATGACCGTTTTTGACTTTTTTCGACATGCTATACAATGAGTTTTTGACTTTTTCGACATGCTATACTATGACTGTTTTTGACTTTTTTCGACATGCTATACTATGACCGTTTTTGACTATTTTCGACATGCTATACTATGACCGTTTTTGACATGCTATACTATGACTGTTTTTGACTTTTTCGACACGCTATACTATGACTGTTTTTGACTTTTTCGACATGCTATACTATGACTGTTTTTGACTTTTTCGACATGCTATACTCTGACCGTTTGAGACTTTTTTTCGACACGCTATACGATGACTGTTTTTGACTTTTTCGACACGCTATACTATGACTGTTTTTGACTTTTTCGACATGCTATACTATGACTGTTTTTGACTGTTTTCGACATGCTATACTATGACCGTTTGAGACTTTTTTCGACATGCTATACTATGACCGTTTTTGACTTTTTCGACATGCTATACTATGACCGTTTTTGACTTTTTTCGACATGCTATACTATGACTGTTTTTGACTTTTTCGACATGCTATACTTTGACTGTTTTTGACTGTTTTCGACATGCTATACTATGACCGTTTGAGACTTTTTTCGACATGCTATACTATGACCCTTTTTGACTTTTTCGACATGCTATACTATGACCGTTTTTGACTTTTTTCGACATGCTATACAATGAGTTTTTGACTTTTTCGACATGCTATACTATGACTGTTTTTGACTTTTTTCGACATGCTATACTATGACCGTTTTTGACTATTTTCGACATGCTATACTATGACCGTTTTTGACATGCTATACTATGACTGTTTTTGACTTTTTCGACACGCTATACTATGACTGTTTTTGACTTTTTCGACATGCTATACTATGACTGTTTTTGACTTTTTCGACATGCTATACTCTGACCGTTTGAGACTTTTTTTCGACACGCTATACTGTGACTGTTTTTGACTTTTTCGACACGCTATACTATGACTGTTTTTGACTTTTTCGACATGCTATACTATGACTGTTTTTGACTGTTTTCGACATGCTATACTATGACCGTTTGAGACTTTTTTCGACATGCTATACTATGACCGTTTTTGACTTTTTCGACATGCTATACTATGACCGTTTTTGACTTTTTTCGACATGCTATACTATGACTGTTTTTGACTTTTTCGACATGCTATACTATGACCGTTTTTGACATGCTATACTATGACTGTTTTTGACTTTTTCGACACGCTATACTATGACTGTTTTTGACTTTTTCGACATGCTATACTATGACTGTTTTTGACTTTTTCGACAGGCTATACTATGACTGTTTTTGACTTTTTCGACAGGCTATACTATGACTGTTTTTGACTTTTTCGACAGGCTATACTATGACTGTTTTTGACTTTTTCGACATGCTATACTATGACTGTTTTTGACTTTTTTCGACATGCTATACTATGACCGTTTATAACTCTTCATCAACACCACGACCAGTAACTGGACTCCAGCGGGATTATGCCTTATCACCTCAGCATCACCAGCCCTGGATTGTCTTCCTTCAAGATGGAGTCCATTTGCCATAGACGCCAAAGACACCATTCAAATTTGTACAATAAATTATTGTGAAATTATGTTGAAGTCTCTCCTGATTGAATGACTTTTGACTGTTTTTGACTGTTGTCGACATGCTATACTGTGACTGTTTTCGACATGCTATACTCTGACCGTTTGAGACTTTTTTCGACATGCTATACTATGACTGTTTTTGACTTTTTTCGACATGCTATACTATGACTGTTTTTGACTGTTTTCGACATGCTATACTATGACTGTTTTTGACTGTTTTCGACATGCTATACTGTGACCGTTTGAGACTTTTTTCGACATGCTATACTATGAGTTTTTGACTTTTTCGACATGCTATACTATGACTGTTTTTGACTGTTTTCGACATGCTATACTCTGACCGTTTTTGACATGCTATACTATGACTGTTTTTGACTTTTTCGACATGCTATACTATGACTGTTTGACACAACAATGACTTTTTTCAACATGCTATACTATGACTGTTTATAACTCTTCATCAACACCACGACCAGTGACTGGACTCCAGCGGGATTATGCCTTATCACCTCAGCATCACCAGCCCTGGATTGTCTTCCTTCAAGATGGAGTCCATTTGCCACATGGACACCATTCAAATTTGTACAATAAATTATTGTGAAATTATGTTGAAGTCTCTCCTGATTGAATGGCTTTTGACTGTTTTTGACTTTTTCGACATGCTATACTATGACCGTTTGAGACTTTTTTCGACATGCTATACTTTGACTGTTTTTGACTTTTTCTACATGCTATACTATGACTGTTTTTGGCTTTTTCGACATGCTATACTTTGACTGTTTTTGACTTTTTCTACATGCTATACTATGACTGTTTTTGACTTTTTTCGACATGCGATACTATGACTGTTTTTGACTTGTTTCGACATGCTATACTATGACTGTTTTTGACTTGTTTCGACATGCTATACTGTGACTGTTTTTGACTTTTTTCGACATGCTATACTATGACTGTTTTTGACTTTTTTCGACATGCTATACTATGACTGTTTATAACTCTTCATCAACACCAAGACCAGTGACTGGACTCCAGCGGGATTATGCCTTATCACCTCAGCATCACCAGCCCTGGATTGTCTTCCTTCAAGATGGAGTCCATTTGCCATATGGACACCATTCAAATTTGTACAATAAATTATTGTGAAATTATGTTGAAGTCTCTCCTGATTGAATGGCTTTTGACTGTTTTTGACTTTTTCGACATGCTATACTATGACCGTTTGAGACTTTTTTCGACATGCTATACTTTGACTGTTTTTGACTTTTTCTACATGCTATACTATGACTGTTTTTGGCTTTTTCGACATGCTATACTATGACTGTTTTTGACTTTTTTGACATGCTATACTATGACCGTTTTTTACTTTTTTCGACATGCTATACTATGACCGTTTTTGACTTGTTTCGACATGCTATACTGTGACTTTTTTCGACATGCTATACTATGTCTGTTTTTGACTTTTTTCGACATGCGATACTATGACTGTTTTTGACTTGTTTCGACATGCTATACTATGACTGTTTTTGACTTGTTTCGACATGCTATACTGTGACTGTTTTTGACTTTTTTCGACATGCTATACTATGACTGTTTTTGACTTTTTTCGACATGCTATACTATGACTGTTTATAACTCTTCATCAACACCAAGACCAGTGACTGGACTCCAGCGGGATTATGCCTCATCACCTCAGCATCACCAGCCCTGGATTGTCTTCCTTCTAGATGGAGTCCATTTGCCATAGACGCCAAAGACACCATTCAAATTTGTACAATAAATTATTGTGAAATTATGTTGAAGTCTCTCCTGATTGAATGGCTTTTGACTGTTTCGACATGCTATACTATGACTGTTTTTGACTGTTTTCGACATGCTATACTATGACTGTTTTTGACTTTTCGACATGCTATACTATGACTGTTTTTGACATGCTATACTATGACCGTTTGAGACTTTTTTCGACATGCTATACTATGACTGTTTTTGACTGTTTTCGACATGCTATACTATGACCGTTTTTGACATGCTATACTATGACTGTTTTTGACTGTTTTCGACATGCTATACTATGACTTTTTTCGACATGCTATACTATGACTTTTTTCGACATGCTATACTATGACTGTTTGACTGTTTTCGACATGCTATACTATGACCGTTTGAGACTTTTTTCGACATGCTATACTATGACCGTTTTTGACTTTTTCGACATGCTATACTATGACCGTTTTTGACTTTTTTCGACATGCTATACAATGACTGTTTTTGACTTTTTCGACATGCTATACAATGACTGTTTTTGACTTTTTCGACATGCTATACTATGACTGTTTTTGACTTTTTTCGACATGCTATACTATGACCGTTTTTGACTATTTTCGACATGCTATACTATGACCGTTTTTGACATGCTATACTATGACTGTTTTTGACTTTTTCGACACGCTATACTATGACTGTTTTTGACTTTTTCGACATGCTATACTATGACTTGTTTCGACATGCTATACTATGACTGTTTTTGACTTTTTTCGACATGCTATACTATGACTGTTTTTGACTGTTTTCGACATGCTATACTATGACCGTTTGAGACTGTTTTCGACATGCTACACTTTGACCGTTTGAGACTTTTTTCGACATGCTATACTATGACCGTTTTTGACTTGTTTCGACATACTATACTGTGACTTTTTTCGACATGCTATACTATGACTGTTTTTGACTTTTTTCGACATGCTATACTATGACTTGTTTCGACATGCTATACTATGACTGTTTTTGACTTTTTTCGACATGCTATACTATGACTGTTTTTGACTGTTTTCGACATGCTATACTATGACCGTTTGAGACTGTTTTCGACATGCTACACTTTGACCGTTTGAGACTTTTTTCGACATGCTATACTATGACCGTTTTTGACTTTTTTCGACATGCTATACTATGACCGTTTTTGACTTTTTTCGACATGCTATACTATGACCGTTTTTGACTGTTTTCGACCGTTTTTGACATGCTATACTCTGACTGTTTTTGACTTTTTCGACATGCTATACTATGACCGTTTGAGACCTTTTTTCGACACGCTATACTATGACTGTTTTTGACTTTTTCGACACGCTATACTATGACCGTTTTTGACTTTTTTCGACATGCTATACTATGACCGTTTATAACTCTTCATCAACACCACGACCAGTAACTGGACTCCAGCGGGATTATGCCTTATCACCTCAGCATCACCAGCCCTGGATTGTCTTCCTTCAAGATGGAGTCCATTTGCCATAGACGCCAAAGACACCATTCAAATTTGTACAATAAATTATTGTGAAATTATGTTGAAGTCTCTCCTGATTGAATGGCTTTTGACTGTTTTTGACTTGCTATACGATGACTGTTTTTGACCGTTTTTGACTGTTTTCGACATGCTATACTATGACCGTTTTTGACTTTTTTCGACATGCTATACGATGACTGACACAATAATGACTTTTTTCGACATGCTATACTCTGACCGTTTGAGACTTTTTTCGACATGCTATACTATGACTGTTTTTGACTGTTTGACATGCTATACTATGACTGCTTTTGACTTTTTTGACATGCTATACTGTGACCGTTTTTGACTTTTTTCGACATGCTATACTATGACCGTTTTTGACTTTTTTCGACATGCTATACGATGACCGTTTGAGACTTTTTTCGACATGCTATACTATGACCGTTTTTGACTTTTTCGACATGCTATACTATGACTGTTTTTGACTTTTTCCGACATGCTATACTATGACTTTTTTTGACATTTTTCGACATGCTATACTATGACTGTTTGACACAACAATGACTTTTTTCGACACGCTATACTATGACCGTTTTTGACTTTTTCGACATACTATGACTGTTTTTGACTTTTTTCGACATGCTATACTTTGACCGTTTTTGACTGTTTTCGACATGCTATACCATGACCGTTTTTGACTGTTTTCGACATGCTATACCATGACCGTTTTTGACTTTTTCGACACACTATACTATGACTGTTTTTGACTTTTTCGACACACTATACTATGACTGTTTTTGACATTTTCGACATGCTATACTATGACCGTTTTTGACTTTTTTCGACATGCTATACTATGACCGTTTTTGACTTTTTTCGACATGCTATACGATGACTGACACAATAATGACTTTTTTCGACATGCTATACTATGACCGTTTGAGACTTTTTTTCGACATGCTATACTATGACTGTTTTTGACTGTTTGACATGCTATACTATGACTGCTTTTGACTTTTTTGACATGCTATACTGTGACCGTTTTTGACTTTTTTCGACATGCTATACGATGACCGTTTGAGACTTTTTTCGACATGCTATACTATGACCGTTTTTGACTTTTTCGACATGCTATACTATGACTGTTTTTGACTTTTTTCGACATGCTATACTATGACCGTTTTTGACTTTTTTCGACATGCTATACGATGACTGTTTGACACAATAATGACTTTTTTCGACATGCTATACTATGACTGTTTGACACAACAATGACTTTTTTCGACACGCTATACTATGACCGTTTTTGACTTTTTCGACATACTATGACTGTTTTTGACTTTTTTCGACATGCTATACTTTGACCGTTTTTGACTGTTTTCGACATGCTATACTATGACTGTTTTTGACTTTTTTCGACATGCTATACTATGACCGTTTTTGACTTTTTCGACACTATACTATGACTGTTTTTGACTTTTTCGACACACTATACTATGACTGTTTTTGACTTTTTCGACATGCTATACTATGACCGTTTTTGACTTTTTTCGACATGCTATACTATGACCGTTTTTGACTTTTTTCGACATGCTATACTATGACCGTTTTTGACTATTTTCGACATGCTATACTATGACCGTTTTTGACATGCTATACTATGACCGTTTTGACTTTTTCGACATGCTATACTGTGACTGTTTTTGACTTTTTCGACATGCTATACTATGACCGTTTGAGACTTTTTTTCGACACGCTATACTATGACTGTTTTTGACTTTTTCGACACGCTATACTATGACTGTTTTTGACTTTTTCGACATGCTATACTATGACTGTTTTTGACTTTTTCGACATGCTATACTATGACTGTTTGAGGCCTTTTTCGACATGCTATACGATGACTGTTCATAACTCTTCATCAACACCACGACCAGTGACTGGACTCCAGCGGGATTATGCCTCATCACCTCAGCATCACCAGCCCTGGATTGTCTTCCTTCTAGATGGAGTCCATTTGCCATAGACGCCAAAGACACCATTCAAATTTGTACAATAAATTATTGTGAAATTATGTTGAAGTCTCTCCTGATTGAATGGCTTTTGACTGTTTCGACATGCTATACTATGACCGTTTGACTTTTTTCGACATGCTATACTATGACCGTTTGACTTTTTTCGACATGCTATACTATGACCGTTTTTGACTTTTCGACATGCTATACTATGACTGTTTCTGACTTTTTCGACATGCTATACTATGACTTTTTTCGACACGCAATACTATGACCGTTTTTGACTTTTTTCGACATGCTATACGATGACTGTTTGACACAATAATGACTTTTTTTGACATGCTATACTATGACTGTTTTAGACTTTTTTCGACATGCTATACTATGACTGTTTTTGACTTTTTTCGACATGCTATACGAGAACTGTTTTTGACTGTTTTCGACATGCTATACTATGACCGTTTTTGACTTTTTTCGACATGCTATACTATGACTGTTTTTGACTTTTTCGACATGCTATACTATGACCGTTTTTGACTTTTTTCGACATGCTATACGATGACTGTTTGACTTTTTCGACATGCTATACTATGACCGTTTTTTGACTTTTTTCGACATGCTATACGATGACTGTTTTTGACTTTTTCGACATGCTATACGATGACTGTTTGACACAATGACTTTTTTCGACATGCTGTACTATGACTGTTGACTTTTTCGACATGCTATACTATGACCGTTTTTGACTTTTTTCGACATGCTATACTATGACTGTTTTTGACTTTTTCGACATGCTATACTATGACCGTTTTTGACTTTTTTCGACATGCTATACTATGACCGTTTTTGACTTTTTCGACATGCTATAATGTGACCGTTTTTGACTTTTTTCGACATGCTATACTATGACCGTTTTTGACTTTTTTCGACATGCTATACCATGACCGTTTTTGACTTTTTTCGACACGCTATACGATGACTTTTTTCGACATGCTATACTATGACTGTTTTTGACTTTTTCGACATGCTATGCTATGACTGTTTTTGACTGTTTTCGACATGCTATGCTATGACCGTTTTTGACTTTTTTCGACATGCTATACCATGACCGTTTTTGACTTTTTTCGACATGCTATACGATGACTGTTTTTGACTTTTTTCGACATGCTATACGATGACTGTTTTTGACTTTTTCGACATGCTATACTATGACTGTTTTTGACTTTTTTCGACATGCTATACTGTGACTGTTTTAGACTTTTTTCGACATGCTATACTATGACTGTTTTTGACTTTTTTCGACATGCTATACTAGAACTGTTGACTGTTTTCGACATGCTATACTATGACCGTTTTTGACTTTTTTCGACATGCTATACTATGACTGTTTTTGACTTTTTCGACATGTTATACTATGACCGTTTTTGACTTTTTTCGACATGCTATACGATGACTGTTTTTGACTTTTTCGACATGCTATACTATGACCGTTTTTGACTTTTTTCGACATGCTATACGATGACTGTTTTTGACTTTTTCGACATGCTATACGATGACTGTTTGACACAATGACTTTTTTCGACATGCTATACTATGACTGTTGACTTTTTCGACATGCTATACTATGACCGTTTTTGACTTTTTTCGACATGCTATACTATGACCGTTTTTGACTTTTTCGACATGCTATACTGTGACCGTTTTTGACTTTTTTCGACATGCTATACTATGACCGTTTTTGACTTTTTTCGACATGCTATACCATGACCGTTTTTGACTTTTTTCGACACGCTATACGATGACTTTTTTCGACATGCTATACTATGACTGTTTTTGACTGTTTTCGACATGCTATACTATGACCGTTTTTGACTTTTTTCGACATGCTATACTATGACCGTTTTTGACTTTTTCGACATGCTATACTATGACTGTTTTTGACTGTTTTCGACATGCTATACTATGACCGTTTTTGACTTTTTTCGACATGCTATACTATGACTGTTTTTGACTTTTTCGACATGCTATACTATGACCGTTTTTGACTTTTTTCGACATGCTATACTATGACCGTTTTTGACTTTTTTCGACATGCTATACCATGACCGTTTTTGACTTTTTTCGACACGCTATACGATGACTTTTTTCGACATGCTATACTTTGACCGTTTTTGACTTTTTTCGACATGCTATACTATGACCGTTTGAGACTTTTTTCGACACGCAATAACGACTGTTTTTGACTTTTTCGACATGCTATACTGTGAGTTTTCGACATGCTACGAGTTCTTAGCCTTCTAGGATTCGGGTCGTCAGCTTTATGAGCCAAATCTGGGTGAGGGAGTCCCTTTCTTTGTCCTCACAGGCCAAATCTTTTTACATATCCATACTCGACTGATTACTGACTTCCATGTTTGATTGTTATGTTGTGAATAAATATATTTATTTACTACTTTGAAACTTGCCTGGTCTCCCATTTCTGTCTCATCACCGCACTGAGACAAGTCATAAAACAGTCATAGTATCGTGGTGAAGTGGATAGCAGTGTCCTTGAGCAAGACACTTAACCCCAAAAATGCCTCCTGTGCCTACGGTGTAGAATTGTGATAAAATCGGAACTGAAAGTCGCTTTGGATAAAAGCGTCTGCTAAATGACTGTAATGTAATGTAGAATTTCACAATAATTTATTACACATTGTACAAATTTGAATAGTGCAACGTCTTTGGCGATTGGACTCCATCTTGAAGGAAGACAATCGAGGGCTGGTGATGCTGAGGTGATAAGGCATAATCCCGCTGGAGTCCAGTCACTGGTCGTGGTGTTGATGAAGGGAGTTGATGCAGTTATAAACGGCATAGTATTGCATGTCGAAAACAGTCACAAAACAGTCATATTCTTTGTCTTCCAGATCAAATCTTTTTTTGTAGCTTCAAACATTTTTTTTACATATCCGTACACGACTGATTACTGACTTCCATGTTTGATTGTTGTTATGAATAAATATATTCATGAATTACTTGTCTGGTCTCCCATTTCTGTCTCAGCACCGCACAGAGACAAGTCATAAAGCAGTCATAGTATAGCGTGTCAAAAGACAATTAAACAAGACACAATAATAATTTAGCTTCATTAATTTTCTACATTGTCCTTTGTAATAATGGCTGAGAGTCTGAAAACAAGCTGAGCTATTAATGTAAAATCTACGCTAAGTAAAAACACTGGTAGATATACTGTAGATCAGCATCACACATTGCTTTGCTCAGTAAGCGAAATAAAGCTGCAGATGAAAAAAAGACATTAATAGGAAAGAGAGTCAAGGGGAATGGAAAGATACACAGATAGACAAAACACAGCAATACAAATGACTGAGCCTGGGATGAAGCTTGAGGGAAAGGCATGCTTTGAGAGGAGGAGAAAGACCAACTGCGTAGAAAACAGCAGTAATGGGGGAGGAGAGAAATGTGAAACTGGAGGGGAGGTATAAGCTAATGCCTATCTAGTGCAGGGCAAATGTTTCTGTGTTTGTGCTCTCACGTCGGCGAGCGAGGCTCAACACTTCCCCTGTGGAGTGGATGAGTGTAAGCGTGTCACGGTTGGAGGCTGGAAGGCCGAGCTGTGATAGCATGTGGTTACCGGGGGCCTCCTGCAGTTGGCTTCTCCCACTTACAGTAGAAGCGGCTGTTGGAGGAGGTTCAGGGTCGGGAAAGACATGGATTAAATTTTTTGTTTCCCCTAAATAAAATAGAATAATCATAACATACAGGGCATATTCAATAAAGGATAATTACTAACACTGCCAGAAAGGTGAGCCATAATATATTTAATGTCAGTTTGTAGCTATCAGCACTTTGATATTTGAGCTTTTTTAAATACAGGTGCATTGCTTAAAAAAGTAACTGTTAAGTGGTTTTAAATGTCAAGGGGAGAGATCTGACAGCATCAAACAAGGAAAGAATTTCAATAGGTCCTCACCGAAATTGTTGCCTTCCCTGCTCCTGTTCACCACCATTTACAGTGGAATTGACAGGTCAACAAATGTAGGAGCATCCCTATAGTATGTAAAAAAAGAAGTGCAACAAATGTTAACATTAACTGACACCAAAGACCAGATAATAGCTGCGTTGGGAGGAAATAAGCCATTATTTCACCAGGGGCTTCCCTTTTCATAACTTCATGTCCAAATCACTATTTATTTATATATTTTGCCATTTGGCAAGGACATTTAAAATCATCACTGAATCCATTCGTTATCAAACTTTGTCCTAAAAATGTCCTATAGGTCTTTGCATGTGTGTGTATGCACCATTTCAGCTGTTAAAGATGAGGTTTCTCCCTTTGCAATTTGTTTTTTCTTCTACTTGTAGCCCCCCCCCCCCGTTAGGATGATCGATGAGAAGAGATGCAGAGAGGATGGTTAATCTTTCAGGGAGAGAAAGACCTGATAGAAAATGTGTGGCAGGAAAGGGATCACCACTCTGTTTCTTTCTCTGCCTTCAATTCCTTGTATTTCAAAGAAGGGGACAAGAAAGACCAGGTCAGACCGAAGAGATGTAAAATGAACAGAACAATTGGAATGAAAAGCAGAGCGGGATGGAGAGAGAGAAGAGAGACACTGGGATATAACAAGAGGGAGAGCAGCGGGATCCTGGTGGGCGAGGGGAGGGGATTCTGGAGGGCTATATCGAGCTCAGTTTCTCCGAAGGAGCTGCTTAATGAAGACAGAGTTTGTAAGTAATTATTGGTTATCAACCTGATAATAGTCATTGCTCCATTTCGTGCAGCAGTTTCCTCATACTTACACAATTATGCCAATTATTAACGAAGCGCCGGCTCTGCGTTGCTGTTTTGCATATAGTGTGGCCAGGCTCGGCCATTATTTTTGTGTTGCATAATACCGGTTCCCGGGGAGGGGCGCGAAAAAATGAATTACTGCATTCTTCTAAGCAATGGGGTAAACAATGAGGAGCCAATTTCGCTTTCAAAACAAATACCAGAATTGTATTTAGGAAAGAAAAAAAACTGACTGTGGGCCGTAACCTCGTTGGCTTTTGCAGCTGCTAATATTTTCACATTTGGTCATTTTGCGACGCCCCAAATTCAGATCAAACAAGTGGAAAAAATGGGCCGAGTTTAACGAGACGAAGAGGAGCAGCAATGGAGGAGCCGAGTGGGCATGGCAGCCTCCACTGTGCAGGAACTGTGTACATTTTAAAGGCTGCAGCGGAGCACCTGCTAGCTTTTCATTAGCAGGTGAGACAAACGGATAGAATCTGAGGATGCGGACAGACGGCCGGCCAGAACAGACAGCTCTCTGCTCCATTACCCAGAGACACAGCGCCGTGGTGGACACATCATACTCTCGACTCCACACACACACACATTTGATTGCATGCAGACAAAAGAAGAGCACTTGACTTTTTTAAGCGACTAAAAGAGGCAGAAAAGCATGCCTGCATGAGGATGCATTAGGTTCATCTACAAATCTGCAAAGAGCTGAACGAGAGACACACTCAGTGTAGCCGAAGGACTTATAGCCGAAACACTTTTTTTCTGGGTGAAATCTGTCTCTTTAAATAATAGAGTTTGCTTGCCAAGTATTGGATTTGAATTTGAGATGAGTGCTGAGAGGGAAAAGAGACACAATCACTGTTCAGCTGAAAAAGCAAAGAAGTCAGCGGTTACTCTTCCACACTGTGTTTGATTCAGTCATCAATTACTACAGCAGCAGTGACAAATAAAAGTCAACAACTGGCTGACTGCAAAGCCCCATCGTTGGCATTCACCCATACTGTGATACACCTGAGGAAGAATAGGGGGGGGGGGCTCCTCTGCCGAGACAGATCTGGATCAAAAGTACCTATTGCAGAATCAAAGTCAGCACCATCAATATGTCATCATAGAAGAACCTCGTGGTTGCAAACCCCCTCCTGCAACCTTTCCTTTGCTACTGTTCTTGTGAGCTCGAGGCCACTTAAAGAAATCGTGCCAGATTTTGTTGTTTCACTTCTTGTAAATACCTCTACTCACATACAGCAACTCATTTGTAAAGGTAATTAGATCCTGGTCACTGGCGATATTGTACATAGAGATTAAGCAGAAAGAGTCTATGGCCATGCTAGCAGCTCAGGCAGTGATGCAACAGGGCAAAAAAGCCCCAGATGACATCACTCCGGTTCCACCAACCCTTCTCTCTCTCTTCTCCTACAACAAATTAACTTCTCAAACCGATGGACCATCTCTCCCTCATTCCTGTCATTCTACAAGGCAAAAATTGAGACCATCTACCATCTGCCCCAAGGTTCAGTACTCTGTACTCGTTAAAAATGGCCGAAACTTAATAGTAGTGCCTCAGTAACGAAACCTCCATCACAAAGCCTCCAGGTTCAGCGTGAGTAAGGCCGATTCAGTATTCAGTGTGGGAGACGTGGTCTGTGCACAGAATACATAATTTCATTTATTGTAGGCATACAAAACTTATGAGAAATAAAACTCCAAGAAGTGAACGTAACTTTAGTTCGACAGTATGTCGTATTCATGAACACAACCCCAATGTGTCAGAATTCAAATTTTCTCCAATCCCAAAAGAGGGAGCCAGTAACATTCACGCTGCGCAGAAACTAGGCTACACTGCGCTTAACATGGCACGTCGACTAACACAGGAAAAGGTTAAGTTCATGCTCTGGAGAGGGAGAAGGTGTGCGTGTGTGGGGGGGGGGGGAACTCAACAGGGACGGAAGGGAAATGAAACTTTGCATCATTACTTTTAGAAGAAAATTATGTCTTTGCATCTCAGTAATTATAAAGCTATTCAGAACTGACTGATAGGCCTCCGGTGGACTTTCTTTTCCTCCCTCCCTACTCTTGCAGCCTTATCTTTCCCCACCACAACTGCACAGACTTCTACATGCATTTTAATATGGTAATTATAGAGTGAATTCTAAACACTACCCGAAAAAAAAAGCTGGCGAAAGCATTAAAAATGGGATTCAGCCACCGGTTTTCTACATCAACAGAACTCCTGCTTCTCCAGCTTCCAGATTAGGAGGATTTATTCAGGCTATTTATAGGTTCCATCTCTTCTGTGTCTACTGGCAGGCGTGCGCTTTACAATATTTTTGCTGCCTTCATATTGCTGATTTGCAACTGTGATAAAAGTCCATGAATGACGGAGCTCATTGTTAAAAAAAAAGAAAAAAAAAAAAGGATATCATTGTTTAGCATAGAAGAGCACCGGCCAGCCTGAGCTACTCCTTACGACATGTGTTCATTCTATAGAACACAGACATGACATAGTACACAGCTGGAAAGCTGAGTTTGCAGATTATGTGCTTTTCTCTCAGATAGATTGTTGTTTTTTTTCACTGTTGAGATGCAATCTTGTTTGACAACCGTGGTCCTAAAGTTGTGTTTTGCCAGTTCAAATATATGGACAGAGAAGGAGAGAGAACAAGGCAAGGACCTCCCTCCGGACTCCTCCATCTCCAGGCAACTTTCTCTGTTTTCAGCTCAACAGACAAGAGATTTCTCACCTCTCACTCGACCTCCAGTGGAAGTATCCACTTATCCCGGTCGGACAAAGCAACATTGTACCAGATGCATTTTTAATAGAGTAGAACACATTCTCGACAACGTAGCTTGTAGTTGGGTGAGTAACCGCCGGGGCTTGTCTGGTACCACCTTCTGAATCAATTCAGTGTTGAGGCCTCTAAAATATGACTTCCACTTCCACGCAGAAAACACAGCGAGGCGCGTCTCAACCAATGGAACCCAAACACTGAAACCACGCCCCAAATCAATGTCCATTCTGCCATGCATCATCGCATCTTGAATGAACCAAATATCATGCAGTCTGATAGTTAGGCTATGATGAAGATGGCTTATTTAGCCAAATCGGTTCATCTTAGTGATGCAATTTAATTGTGTTTTGCCGCCAAGCTGTTACTGCAGCCCTACTCTTCACAGTTATATATATATATCTAGGATTCCCACGCATCATAGATTGCCCTTCTTCCGTCCCCTTTCTCGTCTGCTCTCTCTCTCTCTCTCCATCTCTACCTCCCTCCTGGGTTAGCTTTGCAGCCTAGCCTGTGGGCCCAGGGATGTTGTATTAATTAACTCGCCTCACTGCACTCTCATCAAGCTGCCGGTAAATGGCCCTGCTCCAAGTTCCCCTCCCGGAGCGCACCAAGATGGCAGCATCCGTAAACAACTTCAAAATTTACGGCACTGCAGTCACAGCGGCGAGGCCCCCGCTACCCCCGTACAGAGCCTTTTGCTCTGCACGCTGCTGTGTGGTTTAATATGTAAATGCGTTTTTTTTTCGTCAGACTCAAACTGCCGTCGCAGTCATCTATTTCCCCTCTACCTTTCTGACGTCTGTGATTTGTAAATCGCTGCTCGGAAACAAAGTGCAATCTTTTCAATGTGCACCGCAGTAAGGGATGTGCCCGTTGCTCGGGAGCGGAGCAGTCATAAACTACTTTGTATACCTTTTTACGTGGCGTGATTAAAATGGCTGCAAATCTTTGTCAACATTACCACGGGTTTGACAAGCAGTCATGCAAATGACTCCGCTCCTCAGAGAGAGTGCAGACTATAATGAGGCGAATTCTACAGTTTCTGTAGCTGCTGAGGAAACTCAGGGTGAGTAAATACAACCAACAATCTCAGAGAGATCCCCCGAGTCCTACTGTGGCTTTGAACAGCATCACATAACACATTCCTATCAGAATGGACATGTTTTGTTTGAAAAGCTAACTCATTTAAAGTATTCTCTTTCTTTGGTTTGTTTATTTCCAAGACATAGCATCATCCACACACAAGGATCTGAGGCTTGTTTTCCTCTGGACACAGCTTCCATCAGTTTCCTCTCTCAGTGGCAGCAGTGGGCGACAACAGCCCTCCCAGAGACACACCCAGAGCAGAGTCAAATCAAACATCATTATTCCCTGGGTAAATATTGTGGAGCGATCTCATCTCCACTGGCTGCAGAGGCCTTATTACCGGTGTGCTCTGGTCAACCTTAAATCAGGACCTTATTACAGGAGAACAGGCTCTGGCGAGGCAGCGAGCGGCTGCTTTCGTCCTCTTCCCAGGCACGCGTCAAAAGAGTGACGCAAGACTCGCATTGCATAAACGTACGGACACATCGTAAACATGCCAAATGCGTTCAGATGTGCAACACGCTGAGACTTTCGAGGACAAACGGACACACTGCTGCTGAGTTTTCATCACAGCATGTACCAACAAACACAGCGGGGTGTTGCAATCTGTCAAGACGGTCGAAAAAGTAAAAGTCCTCATACCTGCTCTCTTGGTTTCACGCTCAAAATGACATTTTAGGGAGACACACAAGGTCAGAAGGTAAGTGGAGATTACAGGTAACCTGAAGCTGCTATGCAGCAGAAGGTACTCTGCATTGCCCATCGTTGACAATCATGTCATCGCCTGCAGCTGCTGTGCAAGTGATCGGAAACGACCAGAACTGCAGCAGCTGGTCAGACCGACCTGCTGCGATCAGAGAACCTGGATACACATGTTGGATCCAGCTACACAGTGAGAGGTTTCATAGACATTGTAATGGACAAGAAAATCACAACAACGCAGTTGCTGGATGGTCAACTCATATCTTATTTGATTATATTTGATTGTATCCTTTTACAAAGGCTTTCATACATTTGTATCGATTGAGGGGTTTTAATATTTCGTGGTTATTTGTTGAGTGGATCGTCGTGTATAATGCGAGCACTAAGGAGTTCCTCAAGGATCTATTTTGGGTCCTTTCCGTTCCACTGGCCATGAATTGAATAGTTCTGCATTTAGGTACAATACCAGTGTGTCATCAGCATATATTGTAATGCTATACTTGTGCATACTGATCAATGACAAACTCATCTTTTGTCAAAGTAATAACTGACAAATAAACCCCCAAAAAATAGGCTCGTTTCCCCAGATCCTACAGACCCAATTAGGTCCAAGCCATCTGACTCCATCATCTATGAACGCTCATCAAGTCTCACTCTAAAAACATCAGACGCCATCTATCTATCGCCACGCGGTTTCTTTTCATGGCCATCTTGGTTTTGAGTAAAACCTAAAAGAGGGCTCCGGCCACTCAAGGAGTCTTACCCAATGTAAAATATGATGAAAATGCAATTTATTATACACAATGTGTATCCGATATTGATTTCTATATTGTATTAACAGCAGGAGTTGACCTGATCTACAACACAGAACTTCTCCTCATTCACCACAAAACTCATATAAAGCGTAATTGAACCAACTGTTTATTGCATCACTGTCTAAAGCAATAATACACCTGTCGGCTGTATATTCCTTTGACCAGCAGGTTTGGGAACACTCCAGCCAAGACAAATTAACAATATCCAAAAAACTATTGTCTGGAAAGCCTCGCTGCTTCAAGAGAGCGCCGGTTGCCCATCGCTACAGAACAAGACTTGTCGATAGCCATCACTGGGAAAAAAAAATAAAAAGAGCGTCCATCTGAGGTGTGGGCTGGAGCCCTCTGTAGTTTCCTCTAAGTCAGAGGCATAGATTCCCTCTCTCCTCAGACTATCGGCAGGAGCTGAGAAAAAGAGGAGCGATAGGGGAAGGAGCTATGTTTTGTTGATTGCCAGCAGCCTGCTATTCTCGGGGCTTGTTTAGAGTGAGAGGTTGAGAGAAAGAGAATTTTCCGCGGCACTGCAAAATGAGAAATGACATGGTTTCCCCCCAAACGTGGCGCCTCATTTGGCCTGTTATGGATTAGTTAAGGCTGTTATTCTAATCTGCACCCCTTTTCTTCACCGGCTCATTATGGAACGGAGGTGCCAAAGCCTCATAGGGAGAATAACGTTGAGTTAAGAGTCGTTAACAGGAAGATATGCCCCGTTGGTGGAAGTCAGCGCTGAGCTAACAGGGGGCCGGAGGAAGCCAAGGTCCAACCGCTCGTGATGTGATAACTTAAATCCAATCACTGAGCAGGTTTGACCGAGGAAGACAGCAGAACAAGGTCGTATGCTGAGCACAATGATGTCTGAGAAATGGACACATGCTGCAAAAGAGAAGCATTCAACATCCTATTGTGAACGATGTTAGCCGCATGGCATTTCGTAATTGTTATTCCCTTTCACTCTCACCATTTATTTCATTTCAAGTCGGTCAAAAATACTATTTTAACTCACAAGATATGTGCAAGATGTCTAACTCTCTACAACGGCTTGTTGAAGAGAAGATTTCAGGGACTGCTTAATGGTACAGCCGTACACAAAGACACCTGGACATTTGTGTACAGGTGTCTTTAACTGCCATTGACACTGGGCCATTAAAGGGATCATATACAAGCCACATAAAAACACGATTCAACCACTCCACCCCAATCAGCTGAAAGGACTTCTCATTTAAAACGTTGAAGAGCGTTTCATGTGTGGATGAAAGCCATTGTTCTACAGAGGACACGCACTCAGTGATCATCTGTGCACAGGGCACACTACAGAGGAGGAGAGCCGGATGACGCGAATGCATTTCAACCGGGAGGGTCAAAGCAGAGAGGTTTCAGAGGGGTAACATGAAGCTTTACTGGAAGCACTTAACAAGGAAACATGGATGGTGAAAGGTCTTTACAACTAAATGTAGCAGCAATGTGTGTCGAAAATGAACGTCTCCATACAGATCCCACAGGCAAACTTCAGCTAAATTCAAATACCAAAGATTTGTGAAAGATTTCCATTTTTGGCCCAGAAATGAATAAACTGCAGCGACTGTGTTGTGCAATATCTGTGACTGGGGAAATGATGCATCGCAACATGTTTAATTGTTTGAAAATGAGTCTCTGGAGCGTTGCGTGTTGTGCAAACCAAGAACACTAAATCTGTATAATATTATTCCATGAAGCAATTTCAAATGCATTGTTATTCAAAATAAAAACACATCTTTGACGGAATGGGCACGAGGCCACAACTACATGATGGGTGACCCGTTATTATTACCTTCTTATCATGTTGAAAACAAAAAACAACAACTATTGATTGATGTGAAATAATGTCAATGCCATAGAAGTATAAACGTATTGATCTTGTGTTTTATGCCTAATATTCGAGGCATAAAACTGAGCTTTCATTGCACACCGGCTTCATAGTGGGAACCGTGGAAAGGAATGTATCGGTATGCAAAATGCTGATGACATGCCGTCATTAACACACTCTTATGATCCCATTCATGCGAGCATTAAGTAACAGCTCTCAACATCACACACACAACAGGAGAGAAACCACGAGCTGCAGAGGGCTTTGTGCTTCGGTCGAACTGTGAAATGTGAACAAAAGGGGTCAGCGCAAATTATAAATGAGCGCAATAGAAAACCTGGCGGGCCATCAATCACATCAGCGGACGGACCAAATGCAAATACGTTTACGTGCACCCGCCGACACCAGCAGCTCGGTACAAAAAGGTAGAAGCATGTTTTATTCATGTCCCGTCTCAGACCATGTAGGTATGCTGGGTTTCACAAGAGCAACAGGTGAGAGCAGCACATGGGCGGCGTGATGATGGAGGGAGTGTGACCCCTTTCTTCATTGGCAGACTATAATCGCCCTCTTCGTCCTGGAGCACTTTACAGTTCAATTAATAACAATATCTATCTTTATATACTGAATGTCAAATAAGCGCATTTAGAGCACGGCAGGTTGTTGAAGTCCTCCAGTGCTGTGGGGGAACCACTGCAGTGGACAGACCAGACGGTGCCATCTGCTGATTACCGCCTCACTTCATAGGCTGGGTGACTTCTAATTCAGACTTTTTAAATGTAATATTTTGGCCTTTTGCAGAGGAAGCCGAGACGCCACTCAGGATGAAATGGTGTCCTCTTCAAATTTAAAAGCTCATTTGTGTAACTCGCTTTGTGAAGGAGTCAAAGTCAGAACCCTGATGACTCAGCGCACTTAAAGAGGAAGGTTTCTTGACATCAAATAACAGAAAGATGTGACATCAACTCATCAGTGATGGCCATTAACTGCTGAAGCCTAATCCTATTTCAACTAGCAGCAAGTAATCACAACATATAGCGAGAGGATGCCGAACAACATCACGCGTCTGCCAGATGAGCGCTAAACGTGCCGCCATCCAGCCAAAGCTTTTCAATATCAGTTTCCCGTTCAGGAGAAAGCAAAGAGCCACGCAACCTTAACATGAGAGATTATTTTAAACTGCTAAAAATGACGCCCTCGTAGGAAAGACTGCCGTCACCAAAGATTATTTCTCATCCAACATGCTAATAGAAGAGTGAAAGCTCTTTAAGCAGCGCACAGATTAGCCTCCTTATCTTCTGCTAGCCAAACAGAGCGCTGCTACGACGACGACGACGACATGATTGAGCGCGCCACGAACATCGTCCACACGAGCGACGTGCTGGAACCCAAACTGAAAGCTTTGGGGAAAAAAAGCTTTGTTTTGCAAAAGAAAGGCGGTGTGGTTTCTTCAGCAGCGCCACATCCGTGTCCTTGCGATGCCCCTATGACAGACGGGCAGCATGAGGTGGCTGCGCAGCAGGGGAGCACACTTCAAAGCAGACCATTCCATGTTCAGAGAGGCTGCCTGCCTCAAGTGGAGCACGAAATACACATAAAAAGGAAGAATCAATTCTCTATATCAGGTGTGCTGCTCTTTGATGGTGCATGTAAGCGAGCAGCTTTATCCTCAACCGTAAAACTTTACACCGCAAAGTATTAAATCAACAAGTGTAGCAAACGTGACATTCAAGAGGCAAAACTAACACTGTTGTACGACATTAATCACTAAACTATGGGAGCGTGTACCGGGTCAAACGCCCTGGAGTTCATGGGGCTGGGCCCCTCTTTGCTGCAGTCCAGCAAAGAGACATAGAAAGTAAACACTGGTTTAAACATGTTAAAACATAAAGTTAGAGATGTCAATAATTCACAAAGAAATACATAAAGTCGCTCGTATGGATGATAGGAATTGCAATAGTCAAGTTAATACAGTACAATTCAAAGTTTGAATCGGGGTCCATGAAGGGAAGGTTTGACATTTTGTGACACGGACTTATTCAAAGTTAACGAAAGTTGGAGAAGAAAAGTGCCGACGAGCACCTCTAAAGCTCACGAATGAACATGTGACACTTGAACAAACACAGAAAGCAGAGTGTAGTACAGCATCTGTACAGCGGGGTCAAGTGGACCTGGAGTCCTCGGCCCGGGACATCCAGACTCCAGGGATCTCTGGAGACGCTGTTCTTTCCAGAGCAATTCGATGATTTACAGAAAATGATAAAGGGTGTGCCTTCTGCTTGAATTAAGACAATAGTCAGAAAACAAAATGTACAGAACGGGAAGAAGAAGAACCGTAAAATGTTTAGATGTTAAATCGGAAAGAAAGTAAAGAGAAATTTGGATGAGTGATGGGATCCATTCACAGTGCTGCATTGCCCTTCAACTTATTTATTGATGTACTGAACATGGAAAAAATCCAAAAGTATCCAAACACAAAGTAAAGAACATGTACATCCTTTTAAATACTCAACAAAAGATATTCTATTCCAAAAACGCTGTTAACCAAAACAGACTATACAACTTCAAATAAATAATCATTCTTATATTAGGAATTGAGATAAGAGGGGTGGGAGGGAACCGTTTTTCATGCCGGACCATCGGCACAACTTGTCAAGACCAAATCATCGTTGAAGAAGTTACGAAAAGAAAAGAAGTATTTGAAACAATGACCGGTCAGGCATGAAAAGTTGAGTTTCTAACCCACGGCAGCAAGTATCACAACCCATCTAGACTTAAATTTAACTTTTACAAGTAACACAAATAAGGAATAGATAAACAAGAAAAAAGCAGTTGCAGAGAGAATCCCATAATGCATTGCACACCGCTCATTTAAGGGGAAGCATGACGAGTGTTGGTTTAAACACCGAGCAGGATGCAGGGACAGCGTCCGTCTGTTCAGGGCTCCTGGGACGGCCCGAGACAAACTCTCGTTAGTGGAACCGCTTCACTGACCCCCCCCCCCCCCCCAAAGTGAATCAAGCAATATACACCTTTGTACGATTTTAAAGACAGGTTATATGCATTACAATAGATGTATAGATATATCTATACAGATATATCGATAGATATATATATATAGATATAAGAGTATGGAGAGAAAAAAAAAAAAAAACTAAAATAGTTCAAAACTGTGGTTTATATCCATTCTTTACCACATAAATATATATCTATAATGTTTATATATAAAAAACAAAAACATGTCTATAGGTTCTTAATAGCTTTTTTTTTGTTACGAAGCGAGGCTATCTACAGACCAAACAACCAACATATTTGATGCACTGTAATGCTCGTCCATGGGACAACAAATCAAGTATTTCAACTGAAGGGAAACGGAAAAGTCAAAGATTAATATCCAAAAAGAAAATACCTTACTTACTCCAAAAAAAAAAAAAAAGAAAACGATATATATTTATATATCACACACTTTCCGATGAAGTCCAAACTAGAACCAAAAGAAGTCGGCCAAATACTCAACATAAAAAGGAGTTATTTACAAAGCTCAGGAGTAATCCGTTCTGTTCTTAAGCTGCTGCCTCCATTGTCCTCAATCTTTCATACAAAGTATGTAAAAACCCTTATTGGTAGATGTTGAGACAAAAACCAGTCTAATGATACATCGTCGGTACACCAGAAGCTCCTTCGTCTGAAGGCAATCCTACAGGAAGAACTGATTTTTATCCCCCGTTTACCTTTTAAGACATCTCCACGTTATAATTTTGCATGCACTTGTTTGCGAATAAACCTTTGTATTTTTATCAGTTTCCAAATCAAATCGGAAAGAGAGTTGCTAGTTATATAACAACCAGGATGACAGGGGACCCACAGATGATTTTACAAATGAAACCAGCACTGCCATTGATTCTATAATCTAAAGATAATACAAAGATCTCAAAAGGTATCTTTTACATCATAAATCTCCCCAGAAATTTCAACCACTGCAAACTTTCCTGTAAAGTTCAAAAGCTCACAAGGTGTCATATGAAGATATTTTTCAAAGTATCCAAGTCAAAATATTTTGTTCCAGGTCCAGTAAAAAGTTTCTCCAAATTTTTCTTTTTATAAAAATAGATGCTTTTTAAACCCACATCAAAGAGGTTCTTAGCTCTTTGGCAAGGTACTGCGTTAAGATTCTTTTTTTTTTTTTGTCTTTTATCCATTAAGTTTACAATAAGCAACATTATGCAGCCAACCAATAACCAACTGATATTACAATGAACGGAATACTTACAAAATCAACAAAACTGCAAATAGTTCAAAATAAGTACTTGCTAACCACTGAAGGCATAATGCACCGAAGGCAAATCAGGACACGAAAACACAAAGGAAACCACGACACGTAACCTCACGAGACTTACTGTTTCAAAGCAGATGTGCAACTAAATAACAAAAAAACCTACAGTAACATTTCAGATGGTCCATCTGTAAAGACAGCGAGATAATCCAACATCACAGGGATTACAACCTGCGGTATTTTTTCCTGTCCAAAGCATATCGAGAAGATTCAAAGCGTAGCGATGAAAAAGAAAAAGAAGAAAAAAAAATTACATCGGACGCTAAATTTAGTTTTTCTTCGTAACACTGATTTACAAAGCTGTTTTTACTAATGTAGAAAGTTACGGTCAATGCGCTTCCATTTTCTGTTTCCGTTTTCTAGAAACAATCTCAGCGGGTATCAGGCTTTGTGTGTTTTGTTGGTTTTGAACGAGACTTGCAGCACTCTGTCCCCGAGGCGGTATCCATTCAAGCTGGCGATGGCCACGGCCGCCTCGTCGTAGTTAGTCATGGTGACGAAACCAAATCCTTTGCACTTGTTTGTGTTAAAGTCGCGAATAACCTTGACGTTTGTGACGGCACCAAACGGCCCAAACATCTGCCAGAGGATGCTCTCGTCCGCATCCGGAGCCAGGTTGTAGACGAAGATGCACCAGCCAGTGCCTGCGTGCCCCGGGAGGTTGATGCCAGCCAGGCTGGTCACCCCATCGATGGCCATGGGGGAGAACCGGCTGTAAAAGACCACAAAGCAACATGGTTCAAGGCGAGAGACACAATGAGGATGGAATGGAGATTTCTTTACAACACAGGAGAGTTTGCCAACAAGCCTAAGAGAACGTGACTCCGTCTCTACAGAGATCAGCACCAGCCGTGCTTCACGCCGAGTGTTTTCATTGCTTCTACAGTCAGAGATATCGGCCTGCTCTCATTTCACTAACACTTTTTTCACAAAATCAATACAAGTTATTACCGGGCGAAGTTATGAACTTGTGAAGTTATCTTATAAGTAAATATTTTTCTTCAGCTGAACGATAATAAGTCAGCCTCGTCAAAAGAAAGGTGACCTGTAGCAGCAAACAATGCAGCACACAGACAAGCATTCAGTCAGTTATCTCTTATTAGAGTTGGAGATTATCAAAACAATTCTTTGCTTTTTGAGCTCATGACGAGCCTACAAAGAAAGGGCCGCAGAGTTATTTACTCAAAAGGCCAAATTTGAACGGTAAATAAGTTGGCGTTGGTGCCAAGGCTGATGAAAAGCCACTCAAAAGCACTGGCTTTTGGCAAATGTGGTATTGCAGTTTAAAGAAACGAAATTCAAAGTGCATGGAAAGCCTATGAATTATTGCAGCAGGTGTCACATAAGATTAGCTGCTCCAGTTGGCCTCTCAGGGAACATCCACCATGACAGGTGTGCTCCCAGCATCAAGGACACGCAGAGAGATTTGGCAACGAAGACGTCAGCCGAAGAGCGGGGCGGAAGACAAATCACAAGTCTATTGTCGCCGGTGACGGGCCTTTGAGCTTTCAGGGGATTGGACTTCAATCATACTTGAGGAAGGCATTCTTAAAACTGAACTTTGACAAACTGGTATCCTGGCAAATCCTGAAAGACATCTGACGCAACCAAGTTTAAAACAGGACAAGGCTGTCCATAATAGATCAAGGGAAGAGCAGAGAGCTCAAAATACAAGTATGCAATTGTGTGCAATAGCAAGCAAGACATTCTGCCCTTTGTTATGTAGACAAGCAGCGTAGACTTTAATTTAGACATGTGACATCATGTCAAGATTAAAGCATCCAATACAGGCACTCACCTTATTGAAGAGAGGGACATCAAATAATTATCAATCAAAGTTACACTTCAAGCGCAAATGACTCAACTTGCTCATACTTAACTTACACAACTGTAAATTCTGTAAATAAGAATAGAATTACCTTTTGACTCCATAGGCCATGTTCAGCAGATTGTCCAACCTTAAAAAGCAAACAAACAAAGCCGCACACATTAATGTCGATGCAGAAGGAAGCTTTTCACCACGTTAATGATGCATTTTGCCAGAATGACAGAGTAATATTTCTGATATCAAAATGAAGTCAGTTCCATTCAAGTGATTTTCGAGACCATCTTAACCTGTTGATCAATATTCAACCTACACAACACAACCATCTTTTTAAGCATATGACTTAAAAAAAATGTTCCATGAATGCGATTGTTTGCATACAGTACCACTGAGGTCAATCAGTCAATGGCCACTAACTATGCAACACTTTCACACCATCCATTGATTTTTTTATTAAAACTCTTTATTTATCAAAATGTGCTCGAACCCAATTGTATCACAGGCCGACGTCTGCGTCAGGGGAAACACAGCAAAGTTAAAAATGTGAATATGGGTCGAAATTATTCTGTCCAGAGCTCCACACAGAATATTTTCAAAGTACTGTGTCAGACAATTTAAATGCTAATTTCAAATAGCCTCAGAGGGTCAGACTCATAAATCACTGGCAGTATTAACTCGGCACTAATCAGATGCACATCTTTTGGTGCGCTCCTGTTACCTGAAGCGTTGGGCCTGCTGTGCGAGGGGTCCTGGGTACCTTCGATTGGGCGACTGATACAGCTGGGACAGAAGTGCCTGGCTGGTCTTCTGGCTCGGGTTGTTCGCAAACTTGACCGTGATTGGTTCGGTGGCACCAGGCGGCTTCTGACAGTTGAGACCCTTGATGGCCTCCTCTGCCTCAACTCGACGGTCGAAACGAATGAAGCCGACCCCTCTGGAAACGCCTGAGGAGAGAGAATTAACACAAGATCAGTGGCAGAGTTTCTCTCGACAGCCATGAAAACATTCGGTTCACCGACGCGGCTTAAACGGCAGTTCATGGGTCAAAAAGCAAGGTAATTGGAGTAGATTTACACACAATAAATGACTCAAGCTTTCTGAAAACAACCAAAGCACCTCAGAACACCCTGAGGTTCATGTGGCGGTGCAGACGAAGAGAATACTTCGAACAGCTAAAGATCTGATCAATACGAGAGCAGAGAGGTTCGCTGTAGCAGGCGTACAATTAGCAATCAGCAAAATTTGAGGTACATAAAATAAAACGTAAATACATTTCTGTTCAACGGAGCACCAAAAGCACAAGTGAAATGTGTCACGGGGGAATAAACATGGGGGGGGGGGAGGTGAAGAAGCGGACTTGTTTTGACAGAACACCAGCTTTCCCATCGTGGGACGTTGGCAGGCAGCAGGCAGAAAGACCAAGTCTGAAGACCGTGACATGCACAGACTGCTCAAGACGGCAGAAAGAGAGAAGAGGAGAAAACACAAGGTAAGAAACAATGTTCATCTAAACATCACCTCCGAGCATTGGTAGCATTACACTAACTGCTGACGATACATTTCTGTGTGTGGTGATAGAAAGTGAGCGTTCTCATCTAGCTGGAGTATTTTTTAGATGACTTGGCTAGCTATTTTGATCAAACCCCACCGGCTCATAAACCCTTTAAATAGATGACAGCCAACAGATCTTACAAGTTGATTTAAGCATCAGTCCTTTAACTTATTTACCTCTTGGAACAGCCATGCATGTCTTTCGCTCTTGGTCTTGTTTCTTCCTGCTGCCTGCCAATCAGCCTTGAGCATCAGTATCTTTACCAAGTCACAATGAGGTCCATCACTCCAGTACCACATGTTGCTTGATGCACATTTGTCATCTTGACATTTGCTTGTTAAGTACATTTCTCTTATGGTATGAGCTTATGCATTCCAGTGTTTGATATGGAGTGCATTTTTGTTTGTATTCTTGTCGGAGTTCTGTCATTGAGAGCCACTGTAGGAGAAAGGCTCGGGGAAGAACGAGTCCCTTTGTATAGAGTGTCAGTGTGCTGGTGTTTGAGCAATAGCATGTCGCAATACTGCTCTGGATTTTGGTGATTGGGTTTCTTACAGTTGGATCATGGGTTGTTCCATTAATACTAAAGTAAAACTGAAAGATTGCTCCAGAAAGATAACTATCCCCATTCTGCATGTCTGAAGGAATATCATGTTTCTGCAGCATACGGGGACACATCCACTGGGAAACGTCTCCGTTAGACGTTCTGCTTATCAGTGTTTCACAAGGGTTCTGCTTCCACATGACAGTCGAGATACAGAGAATATAACTTCTCTTCATGCATTTCGTTTTCTTGTCATGAAACGGGCATGGCATGTACACCTTGGGGGACGGTAAGTGAAGGAGGAAGAAAAGCAAGAGAAGTTAAGTGCAGGCGGAAGGGAGACTGGAGGGGAAAAGAAATGATGAAGCCTGGAGTCCTGCCACTTAACACCCATTTGCTATTCTGTCCGTCTAAGCATATTTATGGACAACTCCAGTGAGAAATGGCATTTTTGGTGATGTACCACAACCTCTGATGTATTTCTCAGGCCTGGCTGTTAGTCTTTGCTGGGGAGTCACTGCTGGAAGCAGGTGAAGAGAAAAGCAGCGAGGGGAGGGAGGAGGAGGAGGAGGGGGGGGGGGGGGGCTGTCATGTCCTACTCACCAGTCACCTGGTCCACCAGAATGCGTGAGGTAATGATGCGTCCGTACTGAGAGAAGAGCTGCTCCAGTTCTTTCTGAGTCATGGTTTTTGGCAAGCCACTGACGTACAAATTTGCATCTCTGATGGAGGCGGAGCTTGGACGCGCATAGGAAACCTACAGATGGAGACATGACCACCAGTACATTACAGTTTTGAACATGCACACTTCTCATGCAAATTCGCTGAGATCAAGGCAGGTTATTCATGTTGGGTTTTCTAAAGCAGACGCTGTGACCCATTTCTACCAGAAAGGAATTAAACACTAACTGGTAATTAGCGGGACCGAGTTGTCTTTAAATACAGTCATGCTATGTCACGGTTTATGACACATATTTTAATATTTCAATTACTAATGCAATCACACCTAATGCCTTATGCAAAACAAAACAAAAATTCTTCAAATGTTCAAATCATATTTCAGTATATTGATGAATGCATTGGAATTCTCAGATAGACCAACAATTGCTTTATTATAAGCGTTTGGACTTAATGATGCAAATATTAATGCGACTGGACCCATTAATCAATTATGTAAAATGCAAATGTTTAAAATAAATGTACTCCAGGTGGCACAACCTGTCTGCCTATATCTTGTAATGTTTCAGTTTGAAACCAACGCTGTGACTCCATGAATATATAGACAAATGGAGTTCCTGCTAATAATTGAGATCATTGTAAGTTGTAGCGCGCACACGCGCACACACACACACACACACACACACACACACACACACACACACAGCCTACTACAGCAAACATCTCTGCTGACATCGGCTGTTTGTGGCTAATAAACAGACAGAAAATCCGCTGCACAACAATTTAATTCGCTCAAATAAAACAAAAATGTGCTTCTTGTTCAGTCTGAACACACCTGAAGAGAACCACGCTGTTGTCAGAGTGGACTACATATTGTCACATTTTTAAGGAGCATGACGGTGATACATTTGTTTCCTGTGCGCTTACAAACTTACTCTACATTAAATCATCTATACCAGGTTTTCTCCATTATTATTGTTTTTATAATCATCATTAGGGTTCTGCGTTTGTCCCCCTATATATTGACTCATCAGCCAAACGAACAGTGACGAATCAGTCAGTCAAGAAAAAAGTTAAACTTGCACATGTTTGTCCATCAACTCAGTCGGAGACGTGACAGAGACGGATGCAGCATCAGGCCTCTCGAGACGGCTCTCATTTAAAACAGAAATTGATTTTAACTTCTATGGACAACAGAGCAGCGTAGCTGCCTGTTAAAAATAATCTTGCTCATTTCCTTTTCTAAATTCAGGAGATATTTGGAGAACACCCGGCACCTCGATAAATATGCAGCATAAATCAACATTTGTCCATAAACACAGCCGAGTAATAGAAAATGGGGAGGGACAAGAGAGCCATCATTCATCCCAGAGTACCGTAGTCATACATTATCTTTTTCAGTCATACAATGAGACGCAGAGGGACCCGGTTAGTCTAAATGTAATAGCTGAAGTGGAGAATGGCTAAAGGGTGGTTTATAGGAGGACTAAGAGAGATCACAGAGGTCATGAATCTGCTGACATGAACCTCGCCTTCTCCTTCGTCCGGTGGCTCTATGTTCTTGACTGTCAATAACCTAAAAACCACTACAGCTGCATTTAATTACAGTGTCAGGCATGTTAAATGGTCCTATAACAAGTCCTTGTAATCTTTTGCAATGGATTACAGGAAAGAAAAGAAATGTACATTAAAAAAAGAATCACTCACTATAATTAAACCTTCCTTTTTGTACTCTCGGATCGATAAGAACTCCAATTGGTCATCCACTTTGCAAAGCTCACCCTGTTCCTGCCCTGCAGGGCAGGCTGACAAAGTGAACGTGGAATCTAAAGCTCAGTCCACAGCCAGGCAACTCCCGAGCTCTGTCTCGTCCCTGCCTCACCTTCACACTTCATTTGATGCTAATATTTGCAAAGTACATTCCCCTACCTCACTGGGGTTTATATGCACTTCCGACAGAGCAGCTAGATATTTTGGGATGTGCGATACATTCAAAAAAATGTTCTTATATTATACTTTCAGAGGTATGAAGTGCGGAAGAGAGGTGGGGAGAAAGACGTGTTCAGTTTGCTTCATGAGAGTGAAGCGGTATGGCTCATCTTCAACTTTCAATATAGTATTTAGGTGTTAAAAACAGAAATAATCAAACATACAGCTCACGAATTTTGTGCAATTCAACACATTTTCAAAGGCAAAATGTGTTTTGCCCACAGACACTCATGAATACCCCTCTGCCCGACGTGAGAGAAGGGATCTGGTAAGACCAGTGGAAAGATATCCGGCCACACCATCCAAAAATCCTGCAGCACTGTATGAAGCCAATTAGTTTCTCCACCAGCACATTGGGTGCTACATTGCCTGATGAATGCTAATGGCAGCCACCTCCCTGTAAAGGCATACGGCCGTGCTACAGCACATGCAACCATAGAAACAGTTCTGCTCTACTTGAGGCCAAGGCAAAGCTGCATGTGCCCAGATTAACAATAGGCTCTCTCCCTTTCCACCACACATTTCTCCAGCCTCATTATGCTTCCGGCTCCATCCCAGAGAGCGAGACATGAACGGCATATCTTGGATTTTTGCAGCTAGTCGTGAATGGCAACTGATTTCGGTGAGCTGTGTATGACCGTCTGATTAGGTCGCTTATTGGAGATACGGGTGAACACGGTGATGCCTGTTAGAGATTAAGAAAACAAACCACGCATGACATCTTACCTTGATAGTTTTGGTCTGGAGTCTCAAGCCATTTAAGGTATTGATGGCTTTTTCTGCATCCTTCGGGTCCACGTAATTCACAAATCCATAGCCGAGGCTCTGCCCTGCAACCACAAGAGCAGGAAACACATAAAGCCTCACGCCTAGAAACTGCAAAGTGACGACTAAACACAAACGCCACAGTATATGACAACTAAACATGGACAAAACTGCCTTTTGGGAATCATGAATGCAGTGTTCTCAAGAAATAAATCACAATCAGCAACACCAGGGTACAAAAAGAAAAGTCGGTTATTTTTTTCTCATTTGGCAGAGCATGAAGAGCACAGGAGGTCACAGGCCTATCGCCAACATCTATTTGTCTCACAACCCACAGTAACTTCACAAACCAACTCTCGTATTAAAAACGACAGGCAATTGCTCTGCTTTTACACAGACTCATCTCTGACACGGCGCAGTAGCCGAGGCTCAATGCGTTTCCCCTCTCTCCACAGTTTATCTCTAAAATGTACAATAGATTGACACCCACTCTTTATGTGCACAGAGGCAATTCAATTTCCTCCGCCCACACTGCTGGGTCTCTGCAATTCCACCGCCGGTCAAGTTCACCAGCTCGAGCCGCTTCAGCTTATTAATACAGTACGTAAGCAACTTGATGATTAAATCTGGTTGGTATTTTCCACATACGTCAGTATCGCACTAATGCCCAAGACGCGTTTTCGAGAGATGAGTGATGGTGTATCCGTGTGGTGATGGGAAATTCACAAGAGACGTCCTTATTTCTTCATTAGAAAGACTTTAAATTAAAAACATGTTCTTAGGTTTTCATATTGGCCACATCAGCTCCTACATGTTGAAGACAGTCAAGACTATGCAATTCAAAACTCAAAGTAGGTTAAAACAAGAAGACATGCGTGTATTAATTAAGGGAAATAGACGTCCAACTGTCAAATATTGCTTGCAGCATTGCTATCTATTTAGCTTCACTGTACATCTGAACACCCTGTGTATGCATCCATGCTGGCTTTATCGTGTCTTACCACCATGAGTCACTGCTCTCATGCGTTCTTCAGCTGTGATCAAGTGAAGTTCATAAACTTAATTTCACCTTGAATCCCAGGGACTGTTGTAGCCGGGAGAAACGTGGCGAGCCTTTGGAATGAGCTGGTGAAATGACACTTTTACTTAAGCCTGGCAGGCAAACCGCCTCCCTCACTGTGTTCTGCTCCACATGGTGCATGTGGGCACGCTATGCCCTTGTAGTGATGTCTTCCTATGGAACGTCTAAATAGCCGCTACTGGGGGGGGGGGGGGGCCTCAGCCATGTTTCTATGACAAACAGCTTGCTCACTTTCAGCCGTCATTAAGGAGTGGAGGAGACATGCTGCGATGCACTTTCAAACAGATAACTGCACCCAGCTTCCAGTAAAAGACTAGTGCTGCCCATAGTGGGAGGAAAATTACACAAAGACTAAGCTGCTGCAGCAGCAGCAGCAGCAGCAGCCAAGGCAAGAACATTTAAAGCAAAGAAGAAGGACGCATCTCTCTGGTGATTACTTAACATCTGATGTAGCACCAGTACACAGATGTAGGCTGGCTTAAATCCACTGCCACAGGGCCAAGGGAGAGACAAAAGCACCACAGTCCGGAGGGGATCGGGCTTCATGTACAGCTGAAATTGAAAAAAAGGCAACATTCCTAAGAAATGACTTGGAGGCTTTGAATAACAATTTTTTTCCCCCCTCCAACTGACTCAACCCAATTCAAGCTTTTCTCAGTTAAAAATAACTTTAAATAACACTAGCGTAGCTGCTTAATATGCAATAGCCTGCTGGGTACTTAGTGCGGGTGGGAAAAAGCTGGTCAATCCATTATCAATCCAACCGCACGATCAAATGGGTGCATTGACAAAAACATCTGCTCAACAGCAGGAATCAATCCCCTGATCTGACTCCGCCCCGGGATTAAAAAATAAAGCAGTTTCTACAAATGTGACATAACACATGAAGCAATAATAAGCACACTGAAACGTAAGAGACTCTGTCAGAGCAACAGCGGTCACATTATGTTTCAGAGAAACAAGGTTGAATGTGTTAATGTCAGTGGTGTACATCTACATCAAAAGAAATGTTCCTTCCTTAAGTGTCCCGTTTAGAAAGTATCTCCTGCCAGAGCTCTTTCCAGCTGGCTACATTTGTATTTCTTTGATAAAAAAGGCAATTTGTTTTTATATGGCTAATTACTCTAATAAGATCACTGCTGATGCTAAGCTGATGCTAAGAGCCTTTGGATTTGTGCCGTAAACAAACCCCATCTACACACTTTGGTTTCCTCTGAAGATGCCGGTGCAAACTGTCATTCCTCATCCAATCTACCAGAAGCTCACGTTCTGAAAACAACGTGAAGCGTGGGTCATTTATTACGCTACTTTACTGGTTGAATACTAAAAAAATACCATGAGGCACACGTTTCCACAGATGTGCGCAACTATCCAACCCTCACATGCAAGATGAACACGACTACGACGCAACAGAAGACAAACATCTTAAACAATAGTATAATAAGTATAAGAACTGTTGACTTGAACAAATTAACTAATTCGTATGTCCCTGGTAGCAAAAACCGCTGAATTAAAATCGTTTGGATTAGATTGGTGTAGAAGAGCAAGATTTTCTATCTACTATAATCTCCTTTTTTCGGCTTTTAATGAAAGCTTTAACTTAAATGTGTTAAAATCACTTGTGTCTGTAAAGAAACAAGGTGGCAAACATGGCACCATAGAGGGAAAACGTTTGTTTATCCATTAACGGGTCACCTGACAGATTTGATTTTAATCTGAATCTACATTTCCACCGCCTGACTTTACGGGCATGAAGCATCGCCTCAAGTCCTTCTCACTGAAAAGCAGGCTGATTTCAAACAACTTGTTTCATTTATTTCCTTGCACTTAAATGACTGAGTGTTATGTTCACACGTGCTCCACTAAATATGCAACCTATCAAGCATGTTTTATGTTCAATCACCCGAGCAGACCGTGCTCCACACCCGCTGTAAAACGAGGATCACTCGTCAATTCAGCTCAGACCATTTCACACATCAACAATCAAATGCATTTCTTGTATGCATGACTACATAAGGGAATGTATTTCATGCAAGACAACACACTTGACAGTTTCCATCATTCCAGAAGTCTAAATTCAGTAAATGCATAATGATAGCACCCCTATGCCTTCCATCTCCACAAATACACCAATCTTGGTGTGTGGTCTACCTCTCGCTACCATTTGTTTCCAAAGAAATAAAACATGAAAGCTTTGATAATATATATACACAACAGTTACAGTTACCGCTTAGTTGTTAAAGGTAGTTAGTTATCTGCTTCCATAAAAACATTGCCTCATGAAAGCCTGAACGACGGTGTAGTGTGGTTATAGAAGCAAACGGAGACAGTTACTAAACAGACTTGACATTTTTAGCAGCTGTAGGAAACATTAGTAGGGACGCGAAGGATCACAAAGCTCACGGTTTGGATTGCATCACGGCTTTCAGTCAGGGATCCCATGAGCTTTTGGATCAGTTATTTTGCTGCCAACACGGACTGCTGATCGTCAATGAGCCATACTGGCCGATGCATTGCTTTTGTTGTTTATTTTCAAGGTTCCAAACTATTTTTTTTTCACCACTGTCAAAAATCCTTTGAACTGTTCAAGGCAGCATGAACCGTCAACGATTCTAAATATCCTTTTACTTTGTGATCGTCATCTATAGCGGTTATTTGCATAAAAACACACAAATCAAAAGATTAGAAAATAAGAGATTGTAATTTTATTCATTTGAGACATCTTGGCTTTGGTAGATTTAATCATAATCTGCTTAGAGTTTGTGTTAGGAAGTTAATCAGGTAATAATTCCCCATCTAATATCATTTATTATATTGCTGTGAAAACCTCTCACCCAAAACAACTATTTATTTAAGGTTATCGGCAAAAACTACATTTTACAAGATGACAGAGCGCATCATGATACCGATGAGTGCTATATTTTACTGAATCGAGAATGAACGCATCGTACTGCAACTTAATGGAACATTTGTACGTTATTTGTACGCGCTGCCAACGTTACAGGTTTCCTCCTGACGATTTCAACACAGCATAATCAGGGATCGGTGACGACGAGGGGCATTGTGAAACATTAATCATCATTTCAGCACCAGATGCGGCTGGGTGCACATCTTCCATGTTCATTTAATGACGGCGAACACCTTGGAGTCTCAGAATAAAGATTATCCACAATTACTCAAGTTCTAGCATCTCAGTTCAACAGCGCTTCTCAATAGGAGCCCCCGGCCCTCCAGACTCATTTCAAGGGAACGATCTAATGCCGTTTCACGACCAAGAGCAAACGAAACAGACGTGTGTATAAATCCTTAAAAAAGGCAAATAGGCTCATGTGCCGGACCATTTGAGTACGCTATAAGAAGCAGATGGAAGACGGTCGAGGTAACCTTGATCAAAACAGCGAGCAAAAGAATCCAAGCAGCTTCAGCTTCATGATCTACATGCTCATGTCACACTCGCAATCTGTGTCTCTGCCAGCTGCATTCCTCTCATTAAAAAAAATAAATAAAAAATGAAATTATTTGCAAGTCGTCTAGCTGCCCAGAAATAAGGAATTTAAAAATGCATGTAATCCGAGTGTCTTGAGAACCAAGAAATAGCCTCTGAGAAGCATTGGTGCGTTTCTAAAATATAGCAATAAAAACACATCAGTCAATAAAGACGGTGCTTGGTATTCTTCATAATATAATGCTAGATGCATGATCATACTGTGCATGCATAAAAAGAAGTTTATGACTTAACAATCCTGCCTCACTGATTGGGTTTACTGTTGTTATACTTTAAACTTACATTAAATGTATTTTATATGAGAAAAAGGCTCAGAGCACATATTAGTTGTCGAGTCAAAGCGAATAAACAGCGAAAGCAATGAAAATGGTTGCGTTACCTGTTATTTTGTCTCGAACTAGTTTACAGGACTCAATTTCTCCGATGCTCCCAAACAAACTCTTCAACTCCTCCTGGGTCATGTTCTGAGGCAGATAGTTGACGATCAAGTTAGTTTTACTGTCCTCTATGCTCCCCGACTCGACGGGCGAGGAGCAGTTGTTTGACATCGTCGAGGGCCCGTTGCTTGTGTTGTTGCAGGTCGGCCCATTGGACAGCTGTGTTTCCATTGCAGCAATTACCTGCTGAAGAGACGGAAACAAATCCAGTCAAAACCACGTGGAAACCAGACATCATCATCCAACAAACAACCAATTGAAACATTGTTTTGTTGGTATACTAACTAACTGGAACATCATTAAGACATCTAAGTTGCAGGGAACATACAAGTCAAAAGACTGTCAGACAAAGATTCCTCATGCTGCTTTTTTTATTGTGCATTAACACAATTCAGTGTAGCATAAAATAAACATTACATTTTCAGAAAGATACTTCTTCCTCAGAAGAGCTTAGGGCATGCTTTTAAAATATGCAAATGTGTGACTAAAGCGTAGCTGTCTGACCAGGTGTGAAACATTAGATCTTAGAGTGCTACCACAGGTGGTAAAAAGAAGTTGAAAATAGACACAATTAATTCCCCCTCTGCTGTTCATGATGGCTGCTTTTACTTCTGGGAAAACAGACTACTTTCTACTGAAAAAGTAAGTCTATTAATCAGTCAGAAGCTCAACTATTGATAAAGCAATATTCAAGATGGCGAGTAAGTAATTCTATGAGATGAGTTTAGACCATACCAATGCCTGAATTCCAAATGGAACATGCGATTCATTTGATTCGAGGGTCAAAACATAACAGAGCTAGCGTCATTGGTATGGCCTGAGCATTGAGACACAACGCAAAGTGTTTCAAGAGAGAAGAGCCACAAACCCCAGTCCAAGGCTCAGGCGCCCACGAACCACTTCTAAGAAGAGAAGCCACATCGCACAGTCTCACTGCCATGTTAGTTTGGTGTTGCCGTCTGAAAATGTGGACACAAAAAGTACTTGATGTTAGATCAGCAAGAACAAAAGCAACAGTCAGAGGTGATTACATGTCATTGTTGGGGAGTGGGTCATGTATGAGCTTAAACGAAAGGAGAAGCAAAAGGTAATGTTTCACTAAAGTCACAATTCATCTTGAGAAAGGAGCAAAAAGCAGAGTGTTCAGTCGAGAGCCTCAACACTGACAGCAAGCATGAAGAATGGCAAATTAGTATAATGGATAAGAGCGCGGCACAAAGGTGATCACTGAAATTGGAAAGTACAAATCAACCGATCTGCTCCGATTACTTCTATCCTGCAATGGAGCTGATACCCAAGTCACGCCGACATATCCTGCTTCTTTAATTCAGTCTTCAGCACACAGGATACAAAGCATCACAACTTAATCCACAGTGAACTGTGACTCCAAGTTTCCCCATCAGCCTTAAAGTCAGACTTTAAAAACAAACCACAGACTGGTTAGATCATCAAGGTGAGACGAGCCAGCATGACGATTCATATAGGATAAATTTTGCATTATTTGGGTCACATGCTGCTATTTACACAAAATCCAATGATTCGATTTGTCCACGACACAAGAGTAAAATCAGCCACATACAGCTGCTCAACTTTTTAGGAAAAACATAAAACAATTGTGCTTTTTTCCACTACAGCAGCTTCTTAGGCTGCGTGCTTTAATACAGCACAGACGGCTGAGCATTTAGTCTTCTACTTATCAATTTGTTTCACCTTGTCGGTTGCATCTTGGGAAAATGTCAACCTGCAATAAGTCAAATGCAAATGGATTTCTCTCTGCTCAAGTGATGAAAACGGCATTGCAAATTGTGCACTGAACAGGTTTAAACCGGATCAATATTTCTTCGTGGAGCGCTTCTCAAGCTACAGCCAATGTGCCGTTTTAGTGTTTCAACATACTCGGCAAAAGAAACAGATAATGGATGAATTAAAAAAAAAGAGAAATCCTTTTTTCATTAGGACACAATGCAAGATTAAATTATTTATGCCATCTTGTTTGCTTTTTGTCAAAATATCTGCCAACTAAAATACACTGTTCACACTGTGGTCCATAAGTATCTGCAGAATATGTCAATAAATTCCTTGTATATACTGCTTTCACACATGCTCCATATGATATTTTTCTTTTACACATTCAGGTAAAGACTTAATCCCAATAGTATTTGATAAACCTTGATAAAAGAGGACCCCTCTTGATTTTTGAACAAGCCATTTCCTGTATTTGCTGCTCTTGTCTGATAGTGTTTCAACACTGCCACATATCTCAGCTGTCGCCGTCACGATGTACATAAAACGCACGTGAAATGACAAACTGCAGCAAACAGCTCACTGCAAGTCAGATCAAACAGCTGTAGATCTGCTCTGGACCCTCATTCGATGAGAAAATAATCGCGCCCACAGCTTATCCGAGTGTGAAAACCTGAAGGCGTGTGATCAGGGTTCACTGCGATAGCTCGATTAACAACGACAATGTATGCAACAGTGCTATTTGTCGAGATATATTTACTCTCTGTGCACAGAACAACACTCGTCAGTAGGGAGAATATGTGTTGAGCTCATAAGACACTCATCAGGATTGTGACGATCAGCAGCACACGTTGCTGTAAGCTGCAAGTGTTTTACATTTGGATTTTACATTCTCCAAATCAAGCCAGTAAAACAAGAGTGGTGGCAGAGTTTTTTCAATGCAAATAGAAAGTAGTCCGTTTTTCAGTTACTCATTATTTGTTGTAGTATCCATTGTTGCGACAGGGCAGCGGTGAACTCAAGCCAATACTCAGAGCTTTCACATCCGAGTAACAACATCCTGTCACTGGCACTACGTCCATTTCACTGTTTGTTGACATTTCTACAGATTTCTCAGTGAATGTATGAAAATACACTTAAGCTGCATCCGTTGCATGCTGCTTCATAGCAACTGTGCTTACTGACTGACTTGTTTTGTGTCGAGGGCGGCGATATAACTAGACTTGACAATCATAAGATCTGCAATTTGTGGATTTCATGCTGTTAATTGAATATCTTTGATTTTCTCCGTCCCAAACGCTGTGAAGTCTGTTAACCATCACACAGTCTAAATGTTATCCTTTTCCTTTGTGAAAGTAATTTATCGTGTTCTTTCAAAATTTCACAGTTCAAATGATTAGGAAATAAGATTAAAACAGATCTTGTCATTAGTTTTAATGAAGCAGCTCAGAGCTCGTGTAAACAGGTTATAGTTCTTTCATCTCCTTTAAACAACTGGATTCATTCAAGTTTCTCACCAACACTACATTTTACGAGATCACACATGAACACGTCATGATAACGTTATAATTTACCTTTGCTCAATACTCATTTTCACCGAACAGAGCCTGAACGCATCATAATGTAACCTTCGTTCGTTGTCATTTACTAGCTCTCAACACGGATTAGTTGTTTACAATGTAACGTGAGCAGAGATCGGCCGATGTCCTGATATTTTACAGAACATTGGCGGATAACCAGGTCAGTAAAACAATATTTCACACCGTGATGGTTGAGGTAAGCTGTAATTAATCCGCGGTTCACATGTGAATATGATTACACAACTTTGAATGACTTATGAAAGCAGCAAGGCCAATGATTTCATTCATCACAGATGCAATTTCAGTAAATATTCGTGTAAATATATTTAATTGTGTGTTGTGGTTGGTGAATCATAAAACTCACGGTTTGGATCAGCACAACAGAAAAAAGGGAGCAAATATAACTTTTAGAGATTCACGTTTTTTTGGCGCAGATACTAATGATCCATATTGGCCGATACATCCCTTTGTTGTTTGATTATACAGCTGTCTACAAGGCTCCAGACTATCATATATCATTTTGCCAATGTCCAAAAAATCATTTAAACCACTCTGAAGTCAGTGTATACCATCAAATTCTAAATGTTATCCTTTTACTTTGTTTTAATAAAAAGGAAAAAAAAACACAATTATTGTAACAATTCAAATAAGGAAATAAAAGACTGTTTTTATTGATTAAAACTAATCTCGTCATTCGTAGTTTATGATTATAAGCTTAGAGGTATTGCAAACAGGTCATAATTCCCTCTTTAATATGCATTTAGGTTGTTGTGAAAACATTTATAAGTTTCTAGACAACACTGCATGTTATGAGATTGAACACATCACGTGATAATTTACCTTCACCCAACAGTCAATTTAACTGAACAGAGCCTGAACGCATCATAATTTAACTGAATGGAACCTTTGTTTGTTGGCCAATAGCGTTACTAGCCCTCCTGTTGATTCAAACACAGATTTGTTGTTTACAAAGTAACACTATCAAGGATCCGCGACTAGAAAAGCATAAATGCCGAAATCCTGATCGCATATTTTACTATTGCCGGATAACGATCGTCAGTAAAACTTTATTTCACAACGTTAAACTGTAATTAATCCGCGGTTCAGGGGGGGGATCTGTAACAACCGTCTAGTTGCGGTGCCTAGTTTGTTTGTTTTTGTGACATAATGTGACAGATTGGGGGATTGCCGTCAATTACCGAGAGACTCTCGTACAGGAACAACTGTCTGACACGTGCACGCAAAGTGGGCGGAGCATTATTTAGGATCAAGGTTGTAACGAATGGTGTAAAATACTTGTGACGAAGTTTCAGAGCGACCCAAAATGTTAGTATGACCAATACACTGTGATGCCGAGCAGGAGCATGCTGAGCAGTCATGATCTAATCTGGCAGTCCCAAAAACTGAATTAAAGATTTTGGTCAATACACAAGGGTTTCCCCCTGAATGCATTAGTCCAAATAATATTTGATTGAGGCAAGTACAATATCAAATCATCCGCTATATCAAACCAGAGTTTGCTCATCAGTTTTAAACTAACTGATACAACAATACTAAGTACAGTTAACAATGACACCAAGCGCACTGCAAGCATCCCAGTCACGCGAGGATGGCTTGAACTTTGCAGGTCATCGTAACCCTCCTGCTGCTTTTCCATCTGTTATGCGTCTCAAAATATAAAACCAAACGGCGACTGCAAAATATATCTAGCCTTCCGCTTTCACACGTCAACTTCTTTGCAGTTCAGTTAAGATTGCAAAGAAGGGCACGAAGACAAAGCATTGAAAAACCTTCGTGATATTCAGCCAGTTTGTCATATGCCAAACAAAATGCACAATTATGAGCCACAAAAGGCCTCCCCACATGTATAGCAACTGTGAGAAAAGCAGCACCAACAGAACATATTGTGTTGAAGAAAATGACTTACTTCAATCTCCATTTCATATGCTTCACCTTTTATTGCAAGTACAAAGCACAAACATTGGCTATTGTCCCGCTTGAGCTAGCGCCACAAGGCAGAAATATTTCATTAGATAAACACTTGGAAGAGAAAGCTTGGCAAGATGCCTCTCCCCAAAAATCTCATACAAGGCTTTCACCGTGTGCAGCCAGCCAGCAGCTTCCTCTTAGCGCAGGCATTTGAGCGCGGAGCATCTCGTTTCCCTGGAGGCCTTGCCTCACAGGTTTTGTCAGAACCCAGCCCCAGATAAAGACCACACGGTTCTGTTTTTGTTCCCCCCCCCCCATCAATGCTTGGATAAACCCACCCACCTCCACAGTTTTACCCCACTGTGCTGGCTGCCTTTTAGGACTCATTAAAGTGCAGCGTGTTCAGTTATTGGTACTCTCAGATCCCACAGCCTTCTCACAAGGGGGAAAAAGCCTCTGCACGCAGTGTTACTAGGAAGAGTTGCAGAGACTCACAATTCAAATAAAAAGAACGATTTCGACTTCACGAGTTATCTATATCGTCACCTTGACAATATGCATAAACCATAAGGGACAGTTCAAACTAAAGACAAAGCCTGGTCATTACTTTACATGCAAGTTCTTAACTTAAATACTTCGACAGGTACTATACTTTAGTTTTGTGCCTTAACCTCTTAAGCTGGTGGTGCTGGCTCTGTTTTAGCAGCTCATTGATTGTGCTAATTATTTACATGGAAAAGTGACTTTTAGTGGGTGTTCGGAAGCTAAATTTCATCCTTGTGTTTTATAAAAGAAACGTCAAAGGTTTTGTGAAGTTTTCCTAAGGCATAAAGAACCTCAACTTTGCAGTGACGATTGCATTGTACTAAGATAGCGTCGACGTCCACACCAGAAGAACATGGGTGGCAAAAATTGAATTAATGCGGCAGAAACACGGAGAGTCATGTTTTAAATTTCTTCCATACTGGTAATCAATTTCCTGCATTTCTGTATTTTACTATGAAACTGTCTTACACTGTGTTTTAATGAATGTTCTTAATCGTTTTTAAATATCCTTTTCTTGTCTTATGTTTTGATGCTTTTAATGGTTTTATGTGAAGCACTTTGAATTACCTTGTTGTTGAAATGTGCTATACAAATAAACTTGCCTTGCCTTGATCGCAGTTTCAGTAAAGGAAGGCCATCAAGCAATCTAGTAATTGCAAATAGTAAAATATATATATAAAAATAGAAAGATTTGAGCGATAAGGGGATGAAGCAACAAGGCTAAATGCACTAAACTCTGCATTGCCCAGTCATTTTGCACAAAATGGTGATATTTGATTACGCATTGGTGGAAAAGGCCTTTGGCATCCTTTTTCCTCAGCCAGTCTATAAAACGATAGTGTTTAACATCTTTTATGGGATCAAATGAGGGGAAATTCAGCAGGAAAAAGTTTTAAGATTTTGTCACATTAACATAATTAGGCAATTCTGCCCACATACAGATCTGACTAACAGCAGAACTTCTCAAACATGAACCTGAAGCCAACAGCAAGATCAGCATGTACTGATGTGACACCGAGCACTTAAAGTGAGGAGGCACGCATCTCTGCTACGAGCTCCTCGGAGGATTAAATTGACCAAGTATGCGTGACGAGCTGCGGAGTGAAAAACTCCAAAGTGCACACACTGGCATGCTCAGCCTGTCCTTGAAAAACCCACAACTAACAGTTTAAAATATCCCAGTTGAAACCACAGACGTGACCAGTCGTCTACTCACACACACACACACACACTGAAGAATGCAAAAGCAAAGGCTAAAACACACAATGCTGTAAAATGATCCAGACTACCTGTACCTTGATGAGAAAAATAAGGTGGACTGTACAATTATTACCTATGGTGAAGTAATAAGTTTGGGTGAAATCATTACACATGTATATCTTAACCGATTTCGCTTTGACATTTAAAGATGAGCAAAACTGTATCAACATAAAAGCAGTCTTAATCCTCTGATAAGGTCTGTCGTGGAGGTTACTACGTTTAAATGCAAAAAATATTCTTTCCTGCCCATATTCCGAAAAAGAACATTCCTACAAAGCGGTTTACATGGCTAATGAAAATGAATATTCCACTAATATTCCATTGACATGCAGGTTCGCATACGGCGAATAACACAACAGGTGGTGGACTTGTATTACAGCGCAAACTCTCCTTCCATTCCTTCAGGCACCCGCTTGAAAAGGTCGGCGTTGCAATATTTGCACCAAAAAACATTTGATCAGATATCAGTCTTTCATGTTTAAAAGTAGGTGCGTTTTTCCTTCTGATCAGAAATATGAGTTTTTCTCAAAAACCCGAATAATATCAGCATATACCGCGCATTTTCCGATTAAGACGTGTGATATGCAGATAACATTTGTTTTTTTGGCATTTAGCATTTTTGGATTTAGAGCATTCTTCGGACATGTATAAAATCCATTTGGAATTTTTGTCTCAGTGGGAGTTTTCACCACAGCGTGTGACACAAGGCCTCTGCGTGTTGTACAGGAGTTATACACAAACCAACTACCAACAGTTTGCAGGGATCCACGCCCAAAGGAAAAGTCCACATTTCTGGTCAGAAGGAGATACACGCCTGAAATTATGAAAGACTTGGATATCAATATTTTTGGTTTTGCACAGACAGTGCAACGTCGACCTTTTTATGAGTGGATGAAGGAATGAAAGAGGGAGGCGGTATTCGTATAATACATGCTGCATGTCAACAAAATATTAGTGGAATATTAGAGCAGGCTAGCAGAGTGTAGCAGAGAGTGCTGCAGCTCATACCAGAGCCAGTCAGAATAACACTGAAAAGCGAAGCAATATTGAATTCTAATTGGCAATCTGCCTCCAAAGTAGAAGTGCACGATTCCACACCAACACAAAACAAAAGCCATCTACCACAGAGCCTGCCTGAAATACAATTCAGTTTGGTAGTTTGTGTTGCTCAAGAGACTGCAGCACTTGTTCATCAATATTGACTTATTCTGAACTTCTGACTAGAGGCATGTTTTATTCTTTCTGGCTTGATGCTGAACCAATGTAAAAAATATCAAGTTGTCATTGTCTGCAAATAAGAGTATTGTCCAAATATCCTACCCTGTTCTCACAATGTTCTTTTATTTCATAAAGAAGAGTCAAAGTCTGTTATGATCAAATTAATTGCCGCTTCTTACCTATTCATAACTGTTACATATACCTATTAGTTATGAATAAGTGTTAACTCAGAGGTGCTTTGATTCAAACTAAATACAAAGTACGGTAATCATTGCTAAATGTATTTATTCTGAAAATACCAAATGTTGTACTTGCAGTAAAACTCTAAAAGTAACACCACCAAAGAAGGGATTGATAGTGAAACTTCTGGAACATAGCAGTAAATCATTTTCAGATACTGGGCTACCTGCTATAATATAAAAAGGTGTGCAGGCCGTGTATCATAAAAAGGCTGTAATGCTAAAGCTGGACTTATTAGACGCTGGTGCCAGATTTACACAACAGAAAGGACAACAAGCCATATGTTCAAAATGGCAACTTTTTGATTCTGTGACTTTAGTAGCCAAGCCCCAAACACTAAATCTAGGGATGCACCATACCGCTACTGTGCTCATGCACTCGCTCAAAAAACTGCTCTGATGCAACGTGACGTCAACCTTTCATCAGATGAGCCTAAAGGGACGCCCAGCTGCAACAATAACCCGATGCACAAACGCGTTAAATCCATAATTTACCGCCAACTGTAACCAAAACAGGCAGTCCCCCAGTTCACCCATTAGGCAGAGTAAGCAGCCACAATGTAGCCGACATTGTCACGGACACGTGTAGCCACTTTAGTCTCCACCACATGAATTAGTCGAGCTGTCAGTTGTGTGTCTTCCTGGCATATCGTCAGGGTTTACACCAGTGTATTTGCAAGACCGACATAATGTTTGCCAGTGTCCTATCATGAAACGTTATAGCTGTACACGTAGTAGCGGAGTTTGTGTACATTTATTTGTCGATATACAACAACTGCTTAGGAGACCCAAGCCAAACTCCCTGATTAAAGTGGGGTCAGCCCGGAAGTCAGCAACAGCTCAGGAGCAGTGGAGGTGGGCGGACCTTTAAGGTGGACCAGCTATTCTAAAGCCACTCCTTTGAGTTAAAAAAAAACCATATACTTCTTTTAACCGTCTAATTGATAGCACAGTTCAACAGTTACTTCGTAGCATCCCTACTGCAAACAATGCTCTGCTTGTAAAAGGAAAACACAATGTTGAATGTCAGCAACAGCTTCATATTGTAGTTGCAGTCAGAATGTGATAAAAATAAAACATGTTTCAAAGTTAGAACTGTAATGGTATCATTAAGTACTCATCGGTACCCGGTATAGACAAGTACTCAAATGTAAGGACTTGTATCGGTGCATTCCTCACTGAATTAGGGTTTAGCCATTACAATACAGTCTCTACGAGCTCCAATTCAATAAAACAAATAAACTTTTAGACACCACCGGGTTTATTTATGCTACATTGCTTCTCACCATCATAAGCCTACAGACTGAACCACCCAAACATTATTCAACACACCACATAACACCTATACATAGCGTGAGCTGTGATCTATGAAAGCTGCCATGATGCAGTGACGGGGTCAAGAACACTGCATTGGCCTTCAGCAATGACCCACACACATGCAGAGGGAGGGCCCCCCAGTGGCCAACAGACATCGAGGACCAAATGAAAACAAGTCCTGTGCAGCATCCACAGACTTCAGACTAGATCAACTGCAGGGGGGGGGGGCGATGACGAGGAGAAAGTGGGATGGGCATTTAAGAAGGACAAAGGGGGCAAACTAGCTTTTTTGCTAAATCCAACCACTGTGAACTAACCCAGATCTGACAGCAGCACACACTGACGTGGCCTTTGGAAGTTCATTCACTGTCCTGCATTTTAGTCACTCTGTCAGCAGCCTTTATTTAGAAAGGCAAACGTGGGGGGCTCAATAATACATAACGACAGCCACTCTTATCTCTTGTCGCTCTCACAAGCACAGAGGCTGCTGAAATTGTGGAAGTTGCATGGACACTGAAGAGGAAATATGCCTCAAAGCAGCATATATAAATAGGAACATGAGGGCAACTCCTATATATACTATACTGAAACTAAACACATTAACCGATAGTGCCTTTTGAGTACCCTTTTACAGCATTATAAAAATAAAAGCTATTATCATCTATTAATAGCAAGACTGCACAACATCACTACTTGAGTAACACCCAAGTCAAATAGAACCTGATTCAGGTATTTTTTCTTTTTTTATTATATTTTATTTTGCATACAAAGAGTTGCAGTATTTAATTGCTATAAATACTATATTTAATCAGGTGATTGGACAAAAGACAGCGCAGCAAACTACTTTATATATAAGGGACACATTTCAAGTCTTTTAATCACATTACTCTTACTTATGTCACATTTTTCACCATATAAATTATGTTCAAACTTACAAATACCAGGAATCTCCACTCATAGCCTGGTAAAGAGTTCCTCACACACCTAAACCCTCATCAAGCACCCCCCCATTCCCTTTTGCTAGGCTGCCCCCCTATGCCCACAGGACCACAGATGTCCTGTGTGTTGGCAACCTCCAGGTAAATGAACTGGTCAAGCTCTTTGCTGCTGGCTCGACGACATAATCTTTTCATGAACTACCAACAGAAGATAACTCAGCGCACACTGCCAACTATAACAGATGCCTGTGGCTTCAGCGCATTCACCTGCTCAATATTCAAGGCACAAAAAAACAAACAAATGCAAACAAGAAAAAATATGCCTTTGTTTATACCATAGGGAACAGTCCCAACACTTGTGGCCAAAGCCCTTGAGCACTAAAACTAGAATGAACAACACCCTGTTCCTCCAGCTGGAGTTGCATGAACCCCAAAACAACATTCACAAGTGGACCTCATTAGTATGTGGAACCACATCACTCCCCATAACACAAGTTAGTAAATTGTGACTACTGTCATCACATGCAGCTATATACAGTTTCATGTGCTGGTAAAATAAAACAATTAATCAGATACTTAAAATAATGGCCATTATGTGCATAAAATTAATTCACAGATAAATAAATAGTCTAATGCTTTACCACTAAAAGTACACCTGCTACATTGCTCCAAACATGCATGAAACCATTCGTGTAAACAACGTCTGGATTAAACCTATTGCCATGTTAAAGAAGGTCAGCAGTTTAAATTGAGTTTAAAAAAGGTAAGGCGAACATCATGGCGAAGTAGCTCAAGGGGGGATAGTCGAGAGCTGCATTGCTAATTGATTAATCTGTGACACCTGTGCCACTGCGGGCAATCTGCGCAGCGCGAGACCAGCTGCGACCGAATTCGGTGCATGCAAAGTGCAAATTACCGAGTGAATTCTCCAACACCACGAATGCCTATAGCAAATGCTAAATGGACAAAAACATTTGTTGCAATTCGTTTAAATCCCGGTTTCTTTTTTTTGAAACTGCACCTCCATGCTAGTCGTAATGGCCACCATGTGGCGTGGTTGGGAAAGATTCAAGACGACTTTGCGTGAACTGCGGCGTTTAGGGAACAAAGTTTGTGCTGCTCAACTCTCACTACACATGCAGAGGCAAGTCTTAAATGTTAGCTAGCACCGATATTTGGATATGCGCTTCGTACTACATTAGTCATTTAGCTCGTTTTACAGGACATGAGTGCGGCCATTGTTATGTTAAAACACGAATATTTACAACGAAGCTAAGCGAGCAATATGTCCGACTTGTTGACGTGCAGGACAGCTTTTGTTTGACATTGCTAGCTACCATGACTCGCTAAATGCCTTCTTTTTCAATGTGCATTTTCGGTACTGCTATATTTTATGCACTATTCCTTTGTTGCGGCTTACCTTGAGGTGTTCACGGGTATTTAATGAAGTAAAGTCTGCAGACATCTAACTTTAGGGCGCAGTCTGCGCAGCTGAAAAGGGGGCGGTGGCGGGAACGCGGCTACCCAAGTAAACTAATCAGACCCTCTGCCAATCAGCTTCGACCCCGTCTCAAACCCGGAAATACACCATTAAGTAATTGATTTGCTGCAGGTGTAACGTTACTTTTACTTCACGCTTCCTAGCCTGGGAGGCATTTCGGCAAAACGGTCAATGCAAAGGAAAAACACACAACAATGACTTTTCTGGAGCAGTGTCAGGGTGGCACCAGAGTCCAGGGGAAACCAGCTCCATTAGAAATCGTTTAATTTGATCCACTACGACAATTATTCGAGATTGAATTGGCTCCACTGTTACTTGTGCGCCTACAGGACAGACATGTATTTGGCATTAATATAGGCCTAAGTATAAAAAAGGAAGAAAAACCTAATAAAATGGTAAATGCTGATGGCATTTGGCATAAAAAGACGAGGATCCAAATTGAGACAGTGATTTATTTTAGTAAAGGAATAATAGGCGTGTCTGCACTTTACAATTAAGATCTGCGCGTGAATTCAGAAATTCCATACAAATATGTCTGACAGCAGAAGTTACAACACGTCATCCAGCTACTCCAAGTAGCGCAACACACAGGCTTCACTTCACTATATAGCATTACTCATTTCAGAGTTACACTGAAGTTACACCTCGGCCCTATGCTATTTTAACTTAATATCGAAGAAGCCCTCCTTGCAATAACCGATGCATATTTCTATGTCACCATGCTTTTTTTTAAACATTAATATCCTATAATATAAAAACGCAAGTTTTGATAAAGAGCTCAGAAATTTTTTTACAGAAAAAATACAAATTCTGTTTAATGCAGCCATTATTTCGATAACTATTCTGAAATGCTGTATCTGAAACAGTGTAGGCTAGTCCGATATATCCAACATGATAACGTTTTTACTTTAGATGCAGTAACATAACCGACAACTATGCGGACCCCACGTTTCCAGCACTCTACCAGGGCCTATGTATCTACACACAAGAGCAATAAACACGTCCGTGTCTGAAATCCTGGACGCTTTTGAAATGAGCACATGTGCAGAGACAGCCTATACCGATCCTATCGTAAGATATGCCAAGGCACCGCAATTCAGAGTTGGAAATCCGCCGTCATTGGAAACATGAATGTACCACGGTTACTATCCGGTCGCGTTTGCATGCAATAAGACAGCCCGAGACTGCAGTGAATGCATGATCTGCCCTACACACTGTCCGCAAAGAATGGATACAGGATGAAATAGCGATTCAAATGTTTCAGTTAGGATGAGCAAATGTGTAAAAAAGATCTTACCGTTTCTATAAATGAAAGTTATGGACGTCCTTTGGCAAACAATCTCTGAATGAAACACCTGGCCAATAGCTTGTAAAATGATGAATTCCGCTCTCTTAGTTAAAACTTGGAAACATAAAAAGCAAACACAAACAAGATAAAAATGAGGAAAATTAAATATTTATTAAATCAAAACACAGAAAATGATTTCCTTTCAGCAAATGTATGAAACAAAAGGAAAAAGAACAGAAGAAATAAAAGGAATCAAATCATTAAAAAAGCCGGCTTCTGCCTGTCTCGCTCTTTACAGGTGCGCCACACAAATACGCGACATCACTGACTGGAAACCAACGCGAGGAGGAGGTTGTCTTTAAAAGGAAGATAGTCCTGCCGGCAAATATATAGGGCCGTATCACAGCATGCCTATACCTCTCCGCTCTCTCCGTTTCATCCATTCAACCTACACACGAACACGCATTGGACGCGGAAGTATACCCGGTGAAGCTCCATCCACCGCTTATGCACACAGAAGCTCTCTAATGCTATTGGCTCCAACACGGTCCTCGTTGAGCGCAACCGTCTCTCCAAACCTCAAGATGCCATTCGTCCTCGCCCCAGTCACTCAAATATTTCTTTTTTTTCCTAAATATGGCATTTAAAGTCAAACATCGACTTGCCGAGACACGCACAGTGCAGCAGGCGGGAATAACACCGCGGCTTATTCTGCTTCTTTTTTTGGTCACAAATGTGTTTCACACCACATCACCACAATGTCACTACCATCCAGGAAAAGGAATAAATAAAAACTATACTTATGTATTCATATGTGTGCAGATTTCACGTGCGAGGCGTTCCTTTTTAACTGTTTTATTACACTTAAACACTCACATAAAACCGCTCCGAATTATCATTTATCATCCTAATGGGCCAAATGCGCTCTTCATCAACCGCGATTTCTTTTGATTTTTGCTCCATCATGCCCCCCCCCCCCACACACACACACACACTGTCTGCGCCATTTCGGCGCTGTCACATCATCATTTGTCAGGACCATGTATCTGAAAATCAGCGCCTGCTTTTGCAACACCGTTTGCATCGGCGCCGGAGGCAAATCCTCCGCAGCAGCTTTCAGCACCACGGACAGCGCAGGTCTCCAGTAACTGTGCAGCAGCCTGCATGCTTCCACGTGCCCGCCTCAGACGCTTCCAGTCAATGGTCAGCCCTCAATACCCGACCTGTAGGCAGACAAAGGTGGGCGTTCATTTTGGGCTCCCCTGGCACATTTTAAACAATAGAAAACACTTGCCTTAGGCCTTACTTGTAGTAACATCACAGCATGTGTGAGTAGCACACAATGCACACTTTTACACTTTATAGCAGGAGTGGAAGCAGACTTATCCCAACATCTTTTGTCGACTTTCAGAGGGTGGAGCAACAGTTAGGCTGGTCATGGGTATAAGTGAAAAGGAAGATCGATGCTTTCAAACAAATAAGCCTGAACAAAAGGCTAGAAGCTGCAGAAAACCGTAACAGGGTAAATCCAACAATGCATTAATAACTTTATATATAAAATGCAAACGATTCCATGTTAAGATATTTTCAATTATAAACTGGTGTGAGCATTCTGAAGTCACAGCGTGAATGATGTCCCTCATGCTCCTGAAAACAAAGTAGTGCACTATTAACATGTGTGATCTATCAGGATATTAAGAGAGTTTCCTGTTCCAGTCTGCGATGTTATGTTGAAGTACAGCGCCACTGTTAAGTTTGATTTAGGTGGCAGTTTCTGGCTGAGACTATTTCAAATTTGCATGACAAAACTCAAACATTTTAAGGTTAAAAAAAAATCAAAATCAGTCTTCTGAAAGGTTTTTTTCCAGGATTTACATCTTGATGACAGCATATGTTTAATTCCTGCTGCTCTAGTTTCTGGTTTTGGGGGAAGTTATTCATGCCCACAAATATCAATTAGATGATTAGCATTTAGATAGCATATACGAATTCATAGAATGAAAGAGAACATGGACCTATTGCCCCCCATCTTTAATGGTGATTTCTGAAAGTGTGTCTCAAAAGAATGTCAGGAAGACTTACTGTGTAGGAAGATTATATTGAAAAGATCAGACACATGGAGGGCTCAATATCTCCAGGATAAATCAGTAACTCTGTGCGACTTGTTTCCAGGAATAGAATTGGAGGCAGCAAATTAACACCTAATAAAGGGTCAATTGAACAAACTGACAAATCAACTCTTTCACTTCAGGTACTGCTGAGCCTCTTCCTAAAGTCTGACTTACATCAAACTAAATCCCCAGAGACAGTATCACAGTCTAGCAGTCAATAATTTTGGCTTGGGGTTGAACAAATACAAAAAACTCTCCGAACGCTGGCGTATTAAATATTATGCTACTCGGGAGATTTCCCAGCGTGGCAGCCAAGGCAACAAAGCATTAGAGCATCTTACCAGACTCCTGTAGCTTTGGTCCAGCACCATCTCCCTGTCGGGCCCTCGCAGCATGCTCCTGGCCAGCTACACCAAGGAGCTGTAAGAAAACAACCATCTTCATTCCACCGAGGACACAAAGAAGAATGGCCATGTTGGTCTCAGCTGTAGTTCATCAAAGTGGTCTAATGAAAGATTAATCAGTGCAGGAAAAATAATTACAATGTATCACACATAAAAAAGGGGGATTCAGCAGACTCACGAAGCTTAAATACTCCTCACTGCCTTCTTCGTCTGCCTTTTCTTGTGGATTTGACAGTTGCTTGCTAGCACATTGCTCTACATACAGTCTTCAACCAGCAGTTTTGAGCTAGTATGCATTAATTACATAATTCAAAGCTAATAAGAGTCTTTAACAGGCACATCACCGGAAGTCGGGGAAAATGCATTTTTTTTATCCTGAGACTGTTTATTTCTTCTTTGTTGCTCGGATCAATTCAACTTCCTGTCCCCTTACTCACAATAGCACTTGCTGGTGTGGACAACAGTTTCCTGACCACACCCATGATGGACTGTGCCAGGGGAGTGGCCTTAAAAAGGAATCGCATTAAAACTCCATCACATAATGAAAACGGCAAACCTAAATTATATTATTACTTACAGCAGTATAAAGAAGTTAAAACGTACTCAAACACAATAATTAAGTACAGACTGATCTTTAGACATGGAATCAGGTGAAAGACAATAATTCAAGGGGATTTTGGTTACAAGAACCTAATGTTCCTCTGGGAGTTACAATTATGTCACGCGGATGTGCTTACTGGCCACGGGCTAAAAGGTTCATCGGGGACTCTTGACTGTAAAGCAATATAGCTCTAATGGAGAGAAAGCCAGAGCATCCGAACCTGACTAAGGATCATATAGCCATCTATATTTCAGGGCCACAAATATGAACAAATGGGTAATATATACACCCCCTTGGAGGGAATGTAGATCAATGCCGGGGTCGTTCACATAATAAATCTATGTAATTTGGAGCGCCATGGTCTCAAACCATCTGGACAATAGGGATCGGGAGCATTCATTTGACTGCACGACAGTGACTATAGGCGCCGACTCCTCGCAGTTTTTCTGCCTGATTGACACAAAATCACAAAATAACCACAAATACGTACGCGGGCTGTAGTTAATCTGGTACACAAGGGGTGGCATAAGAAGAACAAAAAGTCACATTCAGTTGTGGAAACTACATTTATCCAAATAGTGGAATATTTAAAAAATGCGGTACTGTTTTACTTATTTCAAAGATCATAACATTTATCCACCACTGCACACTTCAAAGAAAAATGCAATATAGCAAAGTGAATGAAAATGAATGACTACAACCCCGCCGCCCTACTCATGTCCTACTATATGTTATGGTGTTAAAAATGCAAACGTAAGCTTTATTTTGCAGATGACCACTGATGAAGCGAGAAAAAAACGAAACTGCGCCCTCAGTACCGAGGAACTGGCTTGGTACAGCTCATAAAATATTCCCACCTCATTCTGCTCATTGATAACTTGTCGAACTGATCCAGTGGGTCCCGCCTCCTGCTATTACATGTCAAGGGTTAGAGCCAATCCCTGCACACTTACAGGCAACCTGTGAGGTTGACAGGCCAGCATTTTATCAGGCGTTCTGGCTCTCCAATGGATCCTAGCAAAGGGACTAAGACGTCAATAGTGGTTCCTTTGAGACATTAACGCTCCCCGTGCAAGGGCCCCTTGTGTGACAATGGTCTCAGTGTTGCGCGGAGGTGATTATTAATGCTCCCTGCCGGGACTGGACAAAATATGTCGATAGGAGCTTCCTGAAAGGCGGCTGTAAAAGAGGGTAATAAGCAAAACTGCAGTAAAATGTCTCCTTGAAAGCCTTTTCATCTTCTAGCCCAAGGACTGCTATGATCAGACAGAAGTGTACAGGCAGGCGCTCTCTTCGGGGAAACACTACAGCTTTGCTCAATTATTTCTGAGCATATGTTTTTACGTCTCCATTTAAATTAAAAAGAAAAGGGTCACGCAACCCTTTGAAATTACTCCCATGTCGCACACCTAGCTGGCTTGAGCACGTTTCGTTTAACACAATATGAAGCCATCTAACCACATTTGTGAAGTCATTGGAATGAAATATCTGAGTTTATGGACCCAAATGAGGTTTAAACACCGCTACATATCTGTTGGCAATTCTGAAGCAGACACTATATTTGTGCGTAAACTTAACTTGTTTCTAACGGCTTGAATCACTCCGTATGAATCCCTTCATGAGAGTGTCATCAGTTAAATGAAAAACTGAGAATTTCATGTGAATTAGTGAACTACATCATTGGAACCTAGTTTGGTTGAACCTGCGCAGTGACAAATAAAGTGTACACAAGTCATACGAACAGATATTCAGGAGGGTCTTGGTGCTCAGGAGCACACCATGTCATAAACAATACATTGAAGCAGTAAATCAATTATTTAAATAAGCGATGCACCGAACAAGACCAATAGAATATAACACTACATAACAAAAATGAAGCTATGAAATGTAATATGTATAAAACATGACTATAAATTATGCCAAAAACACAACCCCTTATATCAGGATACAGTACAAAAAATAAAAATACTTTTACATTTCCTTTAAAATACTTTCTAAATCATGATGTGCAACAACTCCTTAACCAGTAAAAACACATTTTAAACTGCTAAACAACACCAAACAGGGAACATTAGTGTTAGTATGGATGGAAAACACGACTTAAAGTACCTTCAGGTAAAGAACAATGTACTAACACAACAGTCACACCCTAAACCACCTCGGTCCAGTCTCAAACCAGCTGCCCCGGACCATCAAAGTACATATTCTGTCTCTTGATAGACGCACGCTCATCATAAACTCTCGCATTTTACAAGATTCTGGGAGCATTGAGCTCTGGGTTCTAGTTCATGTTTTAACATGCTCTTTTTGTTTTTTACAGTATTGCATATCAATCGTAGGCCCTTCTTGGATACAAAAATGTTTCATTCAAAAACTTACTGCACATAAAACACTTTTTTTATGTCAGCATTGAAGGTGCAACGCATAAAAAAAAAAGAACAAAGAGAAAGAACTCAAACCCAGAAGAACACGACCTCTTGTCTTCGCTCTTGTGATGCTCATGTCTAGGCTGTCATTTCACCTGCTGCCAGAAGAAAAGGCCTTAGGGGGGCTGAGATCACTACCCCCTTTTCGTACATTTCCCAATGGAATTAGAGGTTGATGCTCGTGCATGATGTCATTGATTGCAGACCATCCAATATGGGTTCCTGCTGGGAAGCTCGAGCTCCCACTGCGACTGTTAAGGGCGATGTAATGGAAGACTGGGTGATGTCATTGCAGGAGCACAGGGACCATAGAGACAACAATTACATGCGACGTGGCAGCAGATGATACAGCCAGACAAATTAATATGGGATACAATACAAATGGGCTTTATTAAAAATGAATTATTTTTATTTGATGGTTTTACCCTTTGTCAAAATGTATGCCAAAAGCAGGGTGCAGTGGGTGTTTTGCAACTATATGTTGTTTGGTTTTTATGATATTTAACCAATTCAAGTATTCTTTGCAGGCCACAGAGACATAGTATTTCCTTTTTGCTATTTGTTTTGCAACAATCATGACAAATGAAAAGGCATGTCAAATGAATCATTTTGATGAAAGAAACTAAAAGTTTATTGGAATGCATTTTTTCCTTTACCTCCGACTTAAACAAAACCAAATCAACAGCAGTCACTTTGTCTACCGAACAAAAATGGGACTTTTATTGAAAAGCTGCTCCAACGTGATTAAAAAAAAAAAAAAAAAAGCCCTTTAAACAACAGAAACCAAATAAAACCTGAAAACATTTTCTTTCATCTCATTCCTTGGGGAAATACTGCTCGCGGTAGAACAGAGCGAGGTTTCGGATCTCTGAGAAAATAGGGCATGAAATCTCAATTAGATGTGTCAAGATCCTGGGAAATTTCAATGCCTTTCTTGTTTTAACCAACACTTGTCTCTGGGAGAGAATAAGGAGCGCTTGACCACCCAGTTCTTCATTCTCCCCCTGAAATAGCCTCTTCCTAAATAGTGTGATTGGAGAGCGGGATGGACAGCGTGGGCCTATCTCTTTTGGGGGTGCAGGGGAGACGATGATCGATTTGGTTGTCCGCAGATAAAATAAGAAATCAAGAGGGTTTACGTGGCACCACTCCCTGGCAGGCCTTCACAGAGTCCAGGAGATTAGAAAGTGAAGTTCCCAGAAAACAGACAAAGGGCATCATTAAACAGGCCGCTCTAGACTCAGACTTTGTTTCTTAAGTGGAATTTGATCTTTGGCTCCCTTTTAAACCCAAATGTCTGAGAAGAAGGGGGGAGTTTCTGGGCTCGTGGTTTGATTGAAAGCCAATTGTCTCTGCCTTCAGCCTCTGGCACAAGTCTTTACACAAGAAATGCACTGACTTTTGAGAAAATAAGCTCTTTGATCAGCCGCAGTTCCTTCTCCGTGTCTCCAGTATCCAGTTTTCTGCAGTACATACTCATTAGAGCATTGACGCTTTCGCACACTGTGTCTTAATTGATGACACAGGCTAGCGTTGCTTCTTCAAGAGCATCATAGCGTGTTCACTATGGGGTCGAACTGTGACCAGTGCAAAGTGAGCTAATTTATATCAAAGTAACGACTTTATTTCAGCTCAGAAAACAATCATTTAAAAGGGTATGCATTCGCAGCTGCCCACCGGGGGCCAACAAAACACGTGTGCATTTTTCAATCTGTGCTTTTTAAAACTCATGTTTACCTGCCACATACTCCACAGGGCGCCCTCATGTCACTTCCCCAACCAATCAATTACCGTGTGAAAATCAATCCGGGAAAATCAGCGACACATCAGCGCTCAGAGGGTGTTTCGCTTTCATTTTATTGGAGCTTAAAAACCTGAAAGCCCTGTTGCAGTGCAGGCACATGCGTGATTGGATTTGGTTATTGTCAGCCAAGACCTATTTCCACCTTCGTATGCTATTGTCGTGGTGTTTGGTCATTGTCATGTGAAAGCCTTCTACTGTAGCTCCAAAATGTCAGCTTTCCAAACAACAAATAGCCTTTTGTGTTTCCAACATAAAAGCCATGAATGCATCAACAACATTGTGGAAAGGATCCAGTTGTGCAAAGTAAACAAGATTTCAAGTACCGGCGTCAAGTACAAATTTAAGGCCGTACCGTAACATTTACTTTATGCTACTTTACAAATTAATATCTTATATACAAAATATATATTAAGCTTGTAAAATATTAAGAAGTGTATGAAATTAGAGCTGAAATAGTTTGTCATTTAATCAAAAATGTACCTTCACATTGTGAAGCCTTCCCCTTCGAAGTACAAGTGGTATTACGAGGCAGGACGGGCCGTGGCTAGTTAGTTAGCTCATGAGTAGATATCTCTGCAACGCAATACATAGACAAAACATCAACACTGTGACCTCTTCACACTATTATCATCATCATCATTCATCATAACGGTGTTTTTTTTGAGTATAGAGAGTGAACAAAAACAGTAAAGGTGTGTGGCGGCGGCTAAACAATGAGTGGAAACTTACTATAAAGCTCCGTAATAGCCGATAGGAGCGACAGATCCAGGTGATTCTTTTCTGTACGTTCATCAATACGAGCAACTCTCAATTGTCACATTGTTTTCTTATTCACGTTCTGGTCTGTGAAACGGGTGAAGACTGACCCCACTGGAGTGGCAAAGAAATGCAAAACGCCCAACTTATTTGTCTTCGACAAAGAATTATTTTGAAATCACAAAGCGCCTCGTTAGATCTCAAGGTGCTGCTGACCTTTTATTTCAAAAGTGCCACACAACTCTAATTTATTATTCATCAGCCAAATCAAAAGTCAGCCAGGCCTTCGCCGGACTAAACACGAGGAGCCAACAATTTTTTCTCAAATATTAAAAAAAAGAAGGGGGATTTAATTCGGAGGCGAAGAGCGAGGGATGAATGTTATACAGTCAAACAAACAGGTGATGGGATGATTAATTATTCAGCCATGGCAGTTTGCTGAGATAATGGCTTCTCCGCCCTGATGAATTTAACTAAAGAGAAACACGTTGGAGCCTATTTCGGTTCACCATCTGAGGTATGATTCAGCTCTGTGGTGTCACATTAGTGCATCACTACAGTTAATTGCTTTCACCCAAAGAAATATTTGTACAAATTAGACCGCCCGGCTTTACTGAGAAGATGAATGTAGGTCGTTGATTACAGCAAAGTGATGTATTGTGATGTGATTCGAAATGCCTCCACAGAGGACAAAGAGGATTTGCTCACTCGTTTAGAACTGCTTTGGTCCGAGGCCTTGAAGAAAACAGCCTATATGGTTTACATCCCTTCTTTCACAGTAAACACAGAGAATCAAGTAAAGGGAGCAGTTGCAATATGTTGATCTGAGAGAAAGACGCAACACGAGCTTTCCTCACTATCTTCTCTCAGATCAGCTCAACTCCCCAAAAAATGTTAAGAGTGTGCTACATTATCGGATTTTCTGAATAAATGTACCTTTTTGTTTGATTTATTTTCAAGAGAAAGTTACCCTGGGAGCATGCTAACATTCACTAATTAGCACAAAACTCACCATGCACAGTTGACACTCGTGTGTCGGTTGCAAACCAAATGTTTGAGCCGATGAGTCATCAACGCCGTTAAAATGTATCCTCTGGCGACCACGAACGCCTGTACAAAATGCAATGTATCCATCTTACAGTATATTGGCAGAGATGGCTCAGTCAAGACCAAAGCGATGGACTTACCGACCCACATTGCCATGCCTAGAGCCATGTGGCTAGCTTACATGAAAGCCAGGGAAGCAGCTCTACTGAAGACGTATCAAAAAGTTGCAGGGATCCGTCGTTGTGAAGAGCTTTTGTGGGTCAGAGATCCTGAGACGTCTGTCAGAATGTGAAAGCAGAAGACAAAAAAAATCCATTTCGATTACAGTCTCAAAATGGAACATCCAAGAAGAGGATAATCTCAAGCACCTATTCCAGGGCTGTAGGCTCTGATCATACGGGCCTGCGTGTGATTACAGGAAGCTCAATTAACGTAGACCCAGGGGACAGTTCAATCACAGAGACAAACATTCCCCCAGCATAGCTTACGTGACCCGCAACCAATGGTCCATCTTAGCTCCATTGATTGAGTTCAACAGGTTCGGGATGGTGGGCCTGACAGACATCCGCTTGAAACTTAGAGATAAGTCAGAACCTGGAAAGAAAGAGTATATTTTCGGTGGAGGAGTTGTGTCAGTGAACAATTATTTTCAAGCACTGAAGGAGAAAGGGAGGGAATGAAAGGAGGGCAGACAAGAAAGAAGATATTTATGAGAGTCTTAACCACCCAGCCCAGTGCCAAGGCCTCCAAATACAAGCTTAAGTTCTGATTTTACACCCGGAACAGCTGTGTATTTGCAATTTTCCATCAACACAGTCCCATGTATGTATCCGCCATTGCCATGCAAAGTTAAATATACCTGCTCTTGCAGTGAAAAAAGGATGAATAGTCTACACTACAGCGACTGGCGTCACAAATCCGTTTGAAACGAGTCCTTTTGGCAGATCACACACACACACAGGTCTCGTGCGTTACTCCCTTTACCATTTCAAAGCGCTACAATCTGGGATTCTTACAGCCAAGATATCTCATTTAATATGGAACCATAATTGAATCTGAGATCACGCGCTCACAGATACAGTGCATGTTCCCTTGACACAAGCATATCAGAAGCATCCCGCGTTTCAAAGTGTCTTTCATGCCATTTCACGAAAATATGGGTAATACGGTGTGCTTAGGCAGATCACAATGGGCATAATCCCGTGTTTGGAAGACTACCTCCCAGTGTCGCACACATAATGAAGAACCCTCTGTCTCCAAGAGATGAAATGCTTCAGTCGCTCCGATTTGTTGTGACTGAGACCGAGATTGAACAGTAAAAAAATGTGACAACCACTGAAAAAAAGGACAATTGTCTTCGTCTTTGCCTCTTTTCTACTGTACGCGCATCGTTCGTGGGCAGCAGGAGACGACATAAACCAAAGCTACAGAGGAGACAGACTTGCATCTTGAAATAGAAATGTTGCAGACAGTCTGATTTAAAAGTCAAGAGTCCCTTTATATGGGAAAAAAAGTAACAGCGGCTACATTAAATCTTCCTGTGCCGAGCTAATGCCTAATTTGAATAAAGCTGTTTTTGATGTACTATAGTATCTGATCCTTTGTTGCCATTGGTAACCTCTTTTTGTACGATCCCTTGCTGCCCACTAAAGCAAATCTTAAATCACAACGCTCATATTTTAAGCTATGCTGTGTTCAGGTTTGTATTTTAGAGATGGCTGGCACATTGCTCGAGCTTTTTTTTTTTTACAGCCTCTGCCCCTCCTGGGAAGAAAAGACAGGCTCTTTTTTTTTTTTTTTGAGCAAATCAAAATCAATAGCTATCTAAAAGGGGGCGAATCTCACAACATCAATCTTCTGGATCCGCCAGTGATTCCTCACTGTAATTAATCAATGCTTTAAACCGGGGGAAAAAAACAAAAAAGTGCCAATTAATCTTTAATTCTCTAATGGAACATACACACAAGTGAGGCTACGTTACACTGGCTCAGAGCTTATTCAATACAAGTCTAATGAGGTCTATTACGAGTCCTTTTGAAGCAGCCGAGTGTGCAGGAAGAGGGGCCCGTGAAGTGGAGGGCACAAGTCATTATGCTCGACATCTTGCAAAAAAAATGTACAATTGTGAGGGAAGATGATTTCAATAACAATGGCTCAGCTGGTCCCCATGGAGATTATTTGTCCCTAAAAAAAAAAAAAATGAAGCACTCAAGCTTAAAGATCACCATATGTCCCATGGCATTCCATGAACTTCAGATGAACTTCATCACGGGTGTTTAAAGCGCTTGATGATTCAGCGAATGCTTTCAGTCGCGTTGGCCAAAAGGAAGCCGCGGACGAGACGAGAGGTTCACTCTGCATTTGTGTAAGCGTTTATCAAACAGGTGAATCCGCCGTGGCACCTCCTCAGCGAGAGCCTGAACAACAACACTACAGAAGAGAAATCAGTCGAGCCTGTCGCATTGACCTACTTGACAGAGGCGTGTGAGCTGAACAGTGAGAGCATGAGAAGTCACTGTCTGTCTTTTTCTTCCTCACCGTCTCCTCCTCTCCCTCTTTCCCCTGTTTTTCCGTTTCATGTTTCTGCTGCTTTTTTGTGTGTGTGTGTATATCACAACAATGTACCGAAGCAAACGGAGAATAAATAAATGCATTACCATAAAAAGGACAAAGTGGTATTTCACTTTGAATACAAATCAATATAAGGAGTCTAAATAAATATCACAGCTCTTATTTTGTGTACTTAGGAATCAAATTAGAAGCTTTTAAGTTGAGAGGAAAAAAACTCGAGACGACATCACTGACAAGAATGAAAGGAAGAAAAAAGTTGCCAAGGGCACCACTGAAAGCAAGTTGGTAAACACGATGCTGTGCCGTGGCTCCGACTTTTACACCCTCTGCTATCTTATTATGAATTCTTACAGAAAATACGAACCTCGTGTTGACTTCACTGCACACTGAAGCGAGGTAAAGCTCGGCCGGTGAAGTGTCGCAGTTCAAGTAAGAAAGATAAACTGACTTGACCTGAAGTAGATCAACAGAAGTACTGGAAATATCCAGACAGCAATAATTGCTCATAAGCCCCTGCTGTCACTCATTATGTGGTTGCCACGGTAACTGTTGGTAAGCCTTAAAAAAAAACAACCCCTATTAAACAGCATTTCAGCTGAGAAGTTTTTTTTTCTCGTGGCTATACCTGTGGTGGCTTAAAACGGTGAGCGTGTGACACAGTTTGCAGAGTGATTTCTCGGTCTCTGTGATGTGTGAGTGAATAAGTGTTGAGGAAAGAGGGAGGTGGGAGTTGAATCCTACAGCTTGTTTGCATTCCATGCTACTTTAGGACTTCTCAGTGTCGCACTGACATTTCGGGAATTTCACACGAGCACGATCCAACTTTTTGCACGACACCAAAGTGTGTTTTTGCAGCTAATTTGAAAATAAATAGTTTTTCTTTCATTCTGTTATCAAGAATGTAACCAGAGAGCCTTTGCTTGGTTTGTACTCTTAAATTAACAGATGGACAGTTTCGGGGAAACAGTTTTTTAGGAGTGAGATGAGAAGATTGATATCAGTCCCATGTTGGTTCCATTAAGTGTATAAGCAGTGTATAAAGCTCAGATGTTGGTCTTGGTAAAGGCAGACTGCTGCACTACACTGTGTGTCAATGAAATAGACATTGCACATGGATAAACTGCTGTTCAGCCATAAATGCCACTAAATTGTAGTGTTATCTTTTTGTTTGTGTACAGAATAAATGAGATACATGTGAGAAACAACGTGTTAATCATTGAGCTTTAGAGCCGTTGATAGGCTTCCATCCCAACACCAGGCTAGAGGATGCCTTAATGCTAGCCTAAACATGGTCCGACAACAGCTCTGTGTGATGCAAAAGTCTGTGTTAATTATAGAGCAGGTGTCAGGACGTTTAGCCTTAGCTTAGCATTAAAAAAAAAACATGGCAGCTGGAAACTGCTGGCCTGGCCATGACAACACATCTTGGATGCAATGCACAGTACATAGCCTTGTCGTCATAGTAAGGTTGCCATGTTTTGTGGCATCACGTACCAAGACCAAAACCTGTTACTGTTCTTATTCCTAACTGACCACATCTGGCAACCGGAAATGCTGCCCTTTATGTTCTTTTTATTCTCTTTTGTCTTCGGTTTATTAGGTCAGTTGTAGGTGTTAGTCGGCATATTTCTGAACTTTGGACAGGGACAGGCTAGCTGGCTGTTTCCCCCTGCTTTCCGTTGTTATGCTATGCTAGGCTAATCTGGTCCTGGCTACTTGATTCAGAGACATGAGATTCTCGTGAATCTTCTCAACGTAGTCTTGGAAGGAAAGCAAATAAGTGTATTCCCCAAAATGTTGAACTGCTTCCTTCACAGGAATCCACACAACACAAAGAATCCCTCCCAGACTGAATGGGTAAAGAAAAGGAATATTCTGGCCTTCCACACACCATGTAGAGAGGAAGTCAATCCTCACATTGTTCACTACAAACTCAACATTTCACTCGTTTTAGTCTCTGCCATGGCAGCTACTCCCGACACGGGGGAACAGTTTAGAATCAAACTGCCAGGAGTCGACAGCTCTGGTGTTTAGGGAGGAGAAAAAAGAGAGAGAGAGAGCGAGAGCAAGGTATGGAGGAAGAAATGTGGAGGCACAACAGGTAGCTCTGTCAAACTCCAGGGGCCCTGCTGATCCCTGCCTCTCATTAGAACAGAGGGATGACACACAGGCAGTGTAGGAAGAAGGGAGGATTCTAGGAATGAGGCAGAGGAGGAGGAATAGGATGCAAGAAACAAGCGAGGAAGAGGGAGGGCAAAGTGGGCTCCTAAAAAGCCCGTCCACTGACAGGTTTGGTGTAGCTGAGATACGGTTTCAGGGAATGGCGGTGGGAAAACAAAGCTTCACGAGAGGAAGGTTGGGCATGCGAAAGACAAGTAATTGGACGCTGTGGCATGACATGCTGCCGGGTGAATCCCCCTGACCCACTGACTCACTGGCAGGGCTGCTTCTGGAGGTAACTGGAACTGCAGGGTGAGCTCGGGGAGACGCCGCCGCCCCCGCAGTTTGAAAAACAACGAGTATCTGTGGGTGTAAGGAGAACGAACAAACAGGAATCCTCCTCCAAATATGTACAGAGCCATCGCAAACACGCACAACCGCGGCGATGGTGGGAGTGTGCAAGTCTCAACCTTACGAAACTCCACATTTGACAGTTTTTTGGGAAAAGGTGGGAGGGCGGGGCGGGGTGGGGAAATACCAATGAACAGCGGCTGGCACGGAAGCACGGTCATCAAATGCGGAGACGGTGCGAGAGGCTGTCAAACACCAGGTACTGTTACCGGAGTCCTGCTGTCTGTAACGACAGCATTTCATGCTCCGGCAAAACATGCGAGGACCACCGTGACACAGCATAGACACACAGAGAGAGACGGCGAAGCGCAAACAAAAATAGAAGATCTTGACGCATATCCGAGAGAAACAACATGGCCTCCTGTCAAGCGAGGTCAGAGGGACGAGGCCGGCAGAAAGCCTCAAACTCAAAGAAAACTCTGAGTCCCTTTCTTCTCCCATTTTGCAGACGATGACAGCAGTGTGGACCAACGTGAGCGTGAGTCACGGCCGTGTGTGTTTAACAGCGAGGTGTTTTCACACGGTTCCCTGACGCAGTACAACCTGAAGATAACACGCGAGCAGAAAGACTTTTCACGCCACGCTCTGAAACCAAGAACACACAAGAAAGGAGAAAAATGGAAAACACAGCAATTAATTATTGAACGTCTGACCAACCGACCCCGCCAACAAAATCAAGGGAAAACACAACAACCCTAAATGCTGTGTCTAGACGCAACATTGTATTACGAACGCTTGACTTGTTGATGTACCAGCACTCGAGTATTTGCATATTTGTTCAGCTCGATGAACACTCTGATTAAAGTGGCTGGCTCCCGTGTCCTGTATGTTTGAGTCGGCATTTCGGACTTTCCCTAATTACTGGAAGTCAAAAAAATTCTTTCAAAATGACAGATTTTTGTTTTTGTTCAGGTTTTCAAACTACTTTACCTTTTGCTCGTATGATACATCGACACAAAATCGGACTATAATGTGAATTCAACCATTTTAGTAATAATTTATAATAATACGTTTTTGGTTTTTTTTTGACACATGAAGTTCAATAAACCTCTTAATTCACACGAGTGGGGTATTTACTGACAAAACGTTAAAATCGATTAAGACCGGATTTCAGACATCTAACCAAAAACCGAAAAAAAACAAAAAACTGTTGACTTTGAGACGAGGTAATCACCGGAGGTGCAAAAACGCTGACTAATTGCTGTGTTGTAGGAGAAACTCCTGCAACACTCTGAAGGTTAATGCATTTCCCAGCACGTATTGATGACAAATCAAAGAACCATTGATCCCTAAACATCTTATCAAAATATTCCAAAGCCAACTTTGTTGTTTGTTGCTTCCTTGTGGCCTTTCAGTGGTGACACTTTGTAAGCGCGCCTGTGAAGCCGACGACACTGACTGGGGTATCGTGGGATTACTGAGCTCCTGAGAGACGTCTCCATATCGCGGCGCTTCCTGCTGGAGAGGAAGAAAGACACCGCTGAGGGGGGGGAAAGGGATTTGTGGTGCTGTTGTGAGAGGAGGGGGAGGGTAATGACAACCCATAACAATTTGAATGCCCCCACACCCGACCCTTTTTAGTAAGACACTCAATTATTGATACATTTATGGTCTGTCCAAGAAGCTGCACAGTTAGGCCAGTAGGTCGTTGTGGGGTTACGAGCTTAAAAACAACAACAGAACCCCCGCCGACGTCGCTCTGTTTCTATCTGTCACACTTGTCAACCATCCAAATGAACAAGGGAGCAGCAACACACACATCCTGGCGGAGGCAATAACATTTGAATGTCAGAAAATAATTCTTGCAGTAATATTTTCTAATATTAGAGTCACTGCAAAGGCCACCAATGGCCACGGGGGGAAATGAAATGACTTACTGCCTTTCGCTGGTGACAGTTCGTAATTCCATTTCCAATATCTTTCCCTTTACAAGTTTAAGGTCGCTCTTGATGTACTTGGCGTGTCTCATATGGATCTTTTGAAACCCAGTCCTCCCTCGTTTTGTGTTTTCCCCTCGTCTTGCAGCAAGATGACATGTGACAGCTAAAGTGAAACCTCCTTTATTATTTGCCTGCCATCTTGTGCCCCTGCATAATCAGCCTGAATGAGCTGTAATTACACAACCCCCTGAAAAGGGTATCGGACGCACGGCTTTATTGAGAATGATGAACCAATGAACACAGACTTAAACAGCACCCCCCCCCCCCCCCCCCCCCCTTCTTGTCCTGCCTCCTCGTGCGGAGGGGGAAACATATTTCACATTTCTCACGGATGGTTGTCCCACACAGCAAGTTTCAGAGCACATCAATGCAAGTACAACAACTTCCACTCGTCCAATATGGCAAACAGAGAAGCTCCCAGAGGAGCCATGTTGTTGAATTGCTAAGCAGGAATTCCATCTCAAAATAAAACATCTCGAGGTGGATGCACAAAATAATTAGCAGTCGTTTTGTCCAGTTTCCCCGAACATGGTTCGATGTAATTACTGGCTACGTGGTTCGTGCTGGATTCTAATTGGAAACAGAGCGGCTGTATTCCGGCTGCCTCATGTCAGTGGATATGCCACTTGTAATATATGGCAATCCACCCACGCGCTTTGAGATCACGCCATGGCTCAACGTTGAGATGGTTTTCCAAGTTGCTGGGGCACGCTGAATGGCCAATTTGCAGCAACTAGTTCAAACAACTGCCTGTGCATTTAATGTTCCCCTTCTTTCTGTGTATTACATGCATTTGTTTTGTATTTGCAATTTAAACAGCCTTTTTTTTATGCTTATGCACAAAAAAAAAAGCGTATTTTTTTCTGCAGATTAACAACCTGAATATCAAGATTTTTTTTTTCCGTCATTACGAAAAGTCGTGGTTTTAAATAAATTCCAAACGTGCGGAATAAAACAGTGGGGATGCGCAGCGGCATAGAAACCAGCCGGCTGAGGAGAGAAAGCATGAATGGGAGGCGCAGACACACGTGCCCCTCAAGACGAGTGATCTTTCACTGGATGCTGACACTTGCCAATTATAAACCACCCACATCCCACTTGTTTTTAAGAGTAATTAATCAGGCCCAGTGTGAATTCCAGGAGGGTCCTGGGAGATGAGAGAAATCTGCCACAGGTCAGCCAGCTCAGTGGAGGGTTTAGTGTTTCGAGGGGCTCTGTCCATTCAACTCTGTGCTCGAAATGTGTGGGCTGCATTGAAGTGGAGTAATGGAGTGAAGGCTAGGCACGCTTAACGCCCCCGGGGTGAGCCACGATCATCATCAGACAAGAGCCAGAGAGGGAAAACAACACATGCACACAATCACTGGGAGGGCTTTCCTTTCCTTTCACATGCTGCTACTACATTGCGGACGACGGATTAAATAAGGCGAAGAGAGGGGTGGGGGGGGGGGGGGGGGGGATAACTTCATTCTGCGTAACAGATATGAAATATTTCTGACACATTTTAATTGGTGGGAAAATTCAGCTCTGGACCATTTGGCTTTTCTGCTGATGAGAGCAAAAGTAAAGGTGTGACCCAGTGAGGCTGTTATCGCTGGTGAAAATGAGCGATAGTGACTAAAAACAGTTGTCTGAAGTGAAGCCTCGCACTGTTTATAAATTGGAGACTTCCACGGCGAATGAGAAAGGAGTTGAACTCCGGGATTTAGGTAGTTTGAATACAATTTTTTTGGGGATGGAGAGCTTTCCACGTGATCAGCCGATGAAGATCGAACTTGGATTGAATGGCCGTGGGTCTCCATGTAGCTACTGCTTTTCACATTTAGCGTCAATTTATCGATCCGACACACAGTCCGACTTCGATTTTTAACAATCATGGCCGAGGCTGCCGAAATTCAAAGGATAACATTGAATAAAAGGAACAGTTGGACAACAACTGGAAGCCAAACCAATACAATTGTAGATAAAACAAAAGTAGAAGATTCATTCAGTCGTAGTTCATTGTAAGGATGTGAATCATCCAGTCCGAGAGGGGTAAACACGAGAGCCGCATGCGCTTCAAACCAGTTTTGTAGAGCACACTGGATTACCACTGTTTTCATAGATAGCTTTTGGTTAAATGAGGTGTTAATGTTAACTGCAGGAACATTGGAGTTTGCTTTTTGTCCTGTGGAAATGGAGATTCAACCTTTCTGACCACTTTGTATATTTTGTAGTTATGCCGATCCATAAGCCACATGACTAAATGACTGAACTGTATACAAGGACATCGGAAGCACCCACAGACGAGGTGAGCAAGCTGAAAACCGATAACTTTCACTCGTATTTGAGGGGGTATTAATAAAACATTTTAAAAAACTGTAAAAAAAAAAAAGCTGCTCTGGCCTGAGCCAGGAAAGTGTTACAGCAAATAAAGAGGACAGCAACAATAGTTGTGCAACTTGCCTCTGACCTGCTGTCACGGCATGATAAATACCTGGCGGTGACTGTGGTCGACTGGAAACAACACTGGGGGATTGTGGGACACTGATGGCTGCTTACTTCCCCTATTTGTCTCTCTTGACCCCCCCCCCTACCCCAATTCAACATGTTTACAGCATTTAAACACAGGAGATAGTCGGGGGGGTCAGGTCACAACGATGAAATCACAAGGAGCCAAAAGAACATTTTCAAATCATCAGGGTGTTATTTCGTTTTCAGTGGCGGGGGCAAGAGAAACGCTCAACCCCCTATTAGTTTGCTCCTTCTTATTTCTTTTAATGAAGTTCAAGCTCAGTGCTTGTCTGCTTCCAAGGTTCTGCTGTGAAAACCAGAGTGGCCTCTGTGTGTGTGTGTGTGTGTGTGTGTGTGTGTGTGTGTGTGTGTGTGGGAGAAGGAGAGAGACGCATTAGCAATGTTGTGAACAATTCCTAGTCACCCATCCAAGTGCGCCATGTCCAGTAATTGTTGTTTAATTGGCAGTGAAAAGTTGTTTTCTGGTTTGACAATTTGTAAAAAGGATGCGAGGACGGCCGTGACTCCACTGATCCCACTGTATCCACATCTCATGCTCGTGAAAAACTAAGTTAACTAATTAAGCTGTTTTCTGAAAACATAATGGAAAACATCCCCCGCCGTGTAATGGAGAATTAATTCACGAGATGGAAATAAATAAAACGTGCCGTTTGTTATCTTTCCAGGTGCAACGAACACAGCACAGCGGAAGGAGAGGGCATGAGTACTATGTGATCTTAAAAGCATGCTTGAGAGGCGGCATGCGACGTAACCGTTTCTGTTTTTAAAAAGTGCTAATTGTGTTTTCTGGCTCTTCTGCACGGCACAAAAGTGAGATGAAATACTGAGCTGTCCATTACGGGCTGTTAAAGAGTCGCTTTAGTCTCTCTGCTCAAGGCCACTGGGAAAAAAAACGAGCAGAAAAACGGTCATCACACTGCAAGGATCTCTCTCCAGCTCTCTTCTTTCAGCTAGTGCCTCCACCCTCTTTTATCTCTCCCTCTCCCTGCTTTATCAAGGCGGCGAGACCCCCTGGGAGGCTCTGATCTCCAGTGCACATCCTGAAGAATTAATGACTTCTAATGTACCAGTTAATGCAGAAAAGGCGGAACATCCATCATAACTGACAATTTAATGGCGCTTTCATAGATGGGACACTCGCATCGCGCCCATTCTCCTTCACCATTTTTCCCTTCCCCTGTCTCGATAACAGACAGACACACATGCTCACAGAAATAGAGCACATGTATAACACACACACACACACACACACACACACACGAGGAGCAACATTATCCTGTTGACTGACTTCATGGAAAATGTTCCTCTGAATGTTTTTAGAATGGTTTCATAGGAAGCATTGAATCCTAACCTGTAAGCCGTTATAATAAGATACACAACATCTAGAGTAGTTACCAGTAAACAGGAACAAAGCAGGAACTGACTAACATTACCAATAATATGTTACTTGAGAACATGCTGCTATGCTACATGAATGAACCAAAGTGATTAGTTCCTACATATGTAATTCATACTGAACACTTTCTTGATGAATTTTCTTCAATTAATTGCGAATCAGCTGCTTAATAGCCCATAACCACTAATTAATCACTACCTTTCCTACATATCAGTTACTATTTTAATATCCCCCTTTTTCCGAAGCCCTGCCTCATTACTTCATGATGACCTCACCATTAATTACAAGGAAAGAACTAAAGTAACTGCGGAGTTTTTACAGGGTAATGCATCCCTAAGCTCATGGATGACATGCAAAAAGGAATATGTGACAGACCTATTGATATCTTTAATTCACCATCCTTTGTTCTCAGGTGTCTGTTATTGGTCTTAATGACAGTTCCTGAAGAAATGAAGCTAATTGAGCTGCCCCAGCTAGTCCTGGATTCAGAATGATTCAGTAACTACTTTAGAGGAGATTTGTCAATAAATTCAATGGATTTTGTTGGCAACAATTATGATTGTCAACTCTTCGTTTAAGGCATTTATGAGAAAGTAAGTAACTGCTTCCAGCTTTTATCTGAAATGAACAATATTTGGTTTTTGAATTGTCGCCCTAATCTACTCGGTAACTAAATTGGCCTTAGTTATTGATGATTGGGATTTTCGGTCACACATTTTTTGTTTTCTTTTTATTGTTTGTTTCGGTTTCCATTGCACGTCATCTGCTGTTCACCGTTTTAAAATTGCAAAATTTACATGTTATGCTTCATTCCGACCGATTCTGTGTGATTTTAACAGAACAACCGCCAAATCAGATGGCAAACAAACATATTAATCAGCAGCTAGTCCGATAATCGTGCCAAACACTGTTCTCTTGGTAACTACCCAGGATTGTGTGTACCTTATTGTACAGACATGGCACAATATTTAACTGATGATAAATCTCACCTTACTCTCACCGAGGCTTTTTTAATCAAGATTTACTGACACAATATATCAATCATATACAAGTGTTGTCGTTACAAATAGACATGTAATGCCATACAATACAGTCCCTTCTATATAGAGATGTGGAAGATGATCCCTGGCTTACCGACTTAGGCGTCGCTATGCGTCTATTATATCTTCTGCTGGCATCGCTGCCGAGATGAAGAAATCAATTAGGTGATATAACATGGATGCTGTGACATAATGCATCCTTAACCGATGTAGGAAAGTCGAAACCTGATGGAAATTCAAGCCAAAAATTCTATTTTCAAAGCGCAAAAAGCTTTGAAACCTCCCAACTCACCAGCATCGTTTTTAAATTATTGAAATTTTCATGCTCGAAAACAGAAAAAAAAAAATCACGGTGAAGAAAGACGTTTCACTTCCAACCGTGCCGTCTAGCTTCCGTTTTGTTAATCACACCTTGAAGCGACATGTGTGGGTATGCAGTAAACACAACAGCCGCCGTAGAATAAGTTGCTGTAATGCAGCTCACTGAGCAGACTGAGAGAGGATTTTCTTGGCGGCCCAGCCACTTTGACTTGATGAAGAGGACCAATATTCCCCGGAACAGCTTGCGCGGGGCAGCTAATGTCCCTTTCAACACGTCTGAAATTAGGTTCAGAGGATCGTCCAATCAATGAGGACCGTCCAGCGATGGGAGACCGAGCCCACCTTGCAGCCAACCGAGTCTGTGTTTCATAATGGCGAGCTAAATTTATTGCAGCGCCCGAATTGGTCTTTTGCAGGATTTAGGTCTGGCAGGAGGAGGAGGCGGCAGGTAGTTTTCACTCTGCTATTTCCAGATAGCACAAAGATAATTGCAGTGTCGGAGACAAGAAAACAGACTACAGCCACGGTATATTAGCTTGATAAAGAAGATGGAAGACAGCTAATGAAATTACTGGAAAGGTTGCAAACAAAGAAGAAGGCCAAACAGAAAAAGATGTAGAAGTTCATGAAAAAAGGTTTAGATTAGTGCTACCCTGTCTGTCTCTTATCTTTCTATGCTAATGCTCACAGAGAGGAACATTCAGAGAAGATACAACGGGGACAACTCTCTGCAACAACAAGTATGCAGTCTGACGTGCGGAGACAGATCCTGGCACAAGTGGATACAAATACTGCATGAAGGCAAATCCATGAAGGTACATCTCAACACACTTCCACACAGTCGCACGCATTCTTCGTGGCATTTTGCAGCGTCTATACGTCTTTGCTTTGAGCTGAAACCAGATTCAATAATAAGTGCGCGCAACTGAGCCTTTAGAGAAATGTTTTGTGTCCGTGTAAAATTGAATCCGGGACAGATGTGTGGTATTTTATGCGGGGACATCGCCTGCTCACAAGGCCGGGGCAGGTCAAAAGTGCGAGATAAGCGCGTTAGTATTGATCCAGGCAAGACGGTAAGAAAATCGTTTGTCATTGACCTGCAACAAAGTTCCAGATTGCCAAATACAGCAGCAAAGTGATCAGATTACTCGCCACTGTACGACCAATAACACGACCTGCGAGTCTGCCGTGCGTTAAATAGGGAACATTATCTCCGAGTCGATTACAGATCTGTGTTTGAGCACAAGGTGCTTTAGCTTGTTGTCTTGAGGGTAAGAGCCTGCCGCTCTACAATTCTTTCAAATGTGGCCCCGAAACGATGCAGAAGCCCCCTGTGCATTCTGCTCATGATGTAAGAGTGAAAAATGAAAGCAGAAGTCTGCCTTCTCCCCCCCCCCCCCCCCCCCCCCCAATATTCTACCGGCTAAGTAGCAATCTGAAGTCAAATAGCCGTCGGTAACCGGTGGGTTATGTTTAGCGCTAGCTCATTTAATTCCTTTATTATTGTCTCAGCAAGCTCTCGGCTTCAGAAATCACAGGAAATTGATTCCATTATCTGTATCACTTCTCCTCTGTGCATAGCACCTGCATATGAAAATGCAACACGCCCTCCCATCTTTAACATCTCTGCCATTGAAGCAACATTACTATTGTCATGGCAACAAAGCCCCTTTCTTTCCACAGAGAGACTGTAGGGACGCGGCGTCCTGTTATTTTGGAGTCAGGTCGGCCGGTTTCAGACCTGTGCACACACGTCTCCTGGTATGCTAAAGGTTGAACGTCGGTCTTAACAGTAGCGTTATGCAAAGTCAGCATGTTTGCATGCTACACTTGTTCATAGCACCCTGTGCAAACAGCACACTGCTCAGCGAGCTCAATTTAAATTTACAGTTTTCTTACTTATTCTACATTTTCTGTACTTATGCAACTTCCTCGTATGGGCATGTCTGACATTTACATTGTGAAGAGACATTTGTGTACTGCGCCGTGCATTTATGCTCCACATATTATAACCTTTATCTGCAGTTACTGAGCAATGCACACATTCGAGCATTTAAGGCTGCGAGACGCCTCAAACATAGACACATGTTGAACTTTACAAGTTCTAAACATAACTTTAGCTTGTTTATATAAAAAAAAAAGGTATTTTTGAAAGTTCACATACCTGAACACAGCTATGGATAAACAATGTTAAGTGATTTTCATGTTTATTCAACGCCGATTGTGACGGAGTGAAATTTCACATCGTAAAATGTCAAAGTCATGCTTGAAAAAGAGTGACTCTGGATTACCAATGCTGCATCTTTACATAGCAATGAATACATGAGGAGATCTCCTCTGCTGTAGCACTGAACGAAATCATTACATTCACAATTGTGAGAGAGAGAGAGAGAGAGAGAGAGAGAGAGAGAGAGAGAGAGAGAGAGAGAGAGAGAGAGAGAGAGAGAGAGAGAGAGAGAGAGAGAGAGAGAGAGAGAGAGAGAGAGAGAGAGAGAGAGAGAGAGAGAGAGAGAGAGAGAGAGAGAGAGAGAGAGAGGCTTTTAATGTGCCTATATACTCAAGGACATCGACGCAGCACCTTGCAAAATGGAATTTCCAAAGTGTGAAATTTCCTCATTCTCTCCCATGATAGCTTCATTTCATAGTGAAAGCTAATTATGCGCGCTATAATTTCTTTCAGCAGTCAAGTCATCGGCTGGTCAAATATGGAGCGGCTCGCCTAATGAGACACGATAATTGCTGTGGCCAAAAAAACAAATGCTCTTTAAGATATTGGTCATCATATTGAAGTTTAATACGGGAAGAATACTTGTTTATGTTTTCTGGGTCTTTGTGTGTGTCATCTGGGTTTCTGAAAACTTTGTTTTTCCACTTTGTTTTTCCTCACACGTCGTACTTTTTCATTATGACCCTCTTTAACACAGTTTCTCCGCTGGAGCAGCTGTCTTTCTTTTCAACCCAAGTTAAAAAAAAAAGAAAAAGAAAAAGAAACAAAGACACCCCGCCCCTTTGACATTGTCTTGTTAAAAAGAAGGCCAGGCCAGATTTAACTGGGGGTTGCAATCTGCATGCAAAGGCCCATCAATTTTTCATGGCTCTCACACTATGAGCACTCACAGACAGAAGGGGGTAATGCAAAATTGATTTGTGTATTAAAAGTGCTTAGCCAAGCAAGCATCACTGGGAAATGTTGCGATTACCCCCTTGGGACTTGAAAAGGCCACGTATAGCCAAAGTGATCGAAAGAGGGACTCCACTGTCCGAATAAGAAAGATAAGCAGGAGTAACTTGCATCATTTTCAGGCACCATATTGAGACCGTCAGTCGTAAACATGAATTATTTATGGATTTGTACATATACGGTTGATAGCAGCGGGGAAGGACGACACACGCATGCACACTTACATTTCGAGCGAGTGCAGCGATCGCAAGTAACACGACGTCGGCGACGTCACAAACCCGAGTGACGCGAGCGATGTCGCGAGCAAAAACAACGCAAGTGACGTCACGAGCAATTCGGCACACCGGTGCGATTGTCACGAGTAATTGAAACAGTGATGTCACAACCACCGTGACACCAGTGAAGTCACGACGCGTTGGCCGCTCGTGGAGTGCGTGGCCCGAACGTACCCACCATTGAGGTAGCTAAAGTCCAGACGTTGGTCTGTGTCCGTCCTGGGTTTACAAATACATTTAACATTGCCTGACCGCACAAAACCGTACCAACACATACGTATGTATCAGAGCACATTTGTAGGGGTCATCAAACGAGTCGTGTGGACTCTCGCCCAGCTCCCCTGCCTGCTGATACTAAATATGTCCTTGAGCGGGAGGGGAATACCTGCACTTTCTTGATTTGGCAGTTCCAGCTGTCATCAAAGGGATCCTTAATATGGTAAAATGAGCGTTGGTAACAAGCTCTGTGGACCGGAATTCATCCTGAATTGTTCATAAGAATGATCAATAATTGAAACAGTTTTTGCTTACCAATGGGCTGCGAGAAAACGCAGTTCTCGTGAGTAATGGCTTTCATAAAGTTCCCGAATTGACAGACTTTTCTGCCGCCACCAACGTGAAAACAAATTCATAGCATCCCGCCGTAAATTACATACCCATCGACTCGCCCTCCCACATTACGCTTTGACAACTCTTCAACTCTGAAAAGCACTCAAAGGTCATTTCTATTCCGCAACATGAAAGGCTCAACTCTAATAAAAGTCATTTAAACGACATTTGCAAAAGAGTTGGCGCGCGTCACTGTGTGGTGAGTCATGGCCAGTTAATGGTCAGCTCAACTAGCAGAGTTAAATACACACGGAATGCCATTTCTTGATTGTTGCTCGTGTCACGAAAGCTGAATTTAGTGCTGGCCTGCAAGTCAAAAACATGTCCTCGGTGGGAGGGGCCTCTGCTGAGGCGGTAAGAGGCTGAGCTTAGAGCCGATTCGGTTCGGTACTGTATGCCCGCAAGGAGAAGCTGTGGAAGAATATGACCAGAGGTATCGACACAACAAGATAATTATGTTGGATGCACGCACGGAAATTCAAATGATCCGGTGCCAAAACAAATCTCGCCAAATTGCATGAAAATGCTGCCAAGTGAAAACAGATCTATACACAATGCCAGGAAGTCTGAGTGACGGACACTCCTCCGGCCTTCCTACGTTATCTCGTCTTTGCCGTGGAGAAGAAAAAAAAGCCTCATCCCTGTCAAGAAACGATTGCAACCTGTGGTTGAGAAGGCGATTGGAAATGGCAGCGTGGCTTTTTTTTATCCATGTTTGAGGAGGCAGCCACTGACCTTTACGACTAAGAGCTATAACATGTTGTCTGCTACATCTGGGCCTTGCGCCCGGCAGTCACTGGGCTATTTGGTGATTATGGAAATATTTGTAGATGTCTCTGCCGGGAGAAAGCCCAGGGGAGCATTTACCAGGCCGAGCATCAAGACTCCGACTCCCCATCCCTGTGTCGGATTCCTCCTTGTGTGCTTTCGGTCGTTTCCCAGCCTGTAATCTCCCCCCCCAACGAACCATCTTGAGTAAAACAGAAGTATCACCACGGGGATGCTTCTGCTTTAAAAGTAACACATTTCTCTATCGTCAAACATGAAAAGCAGGAACCTTCTCACAACATAATCCTGTATCCACACTCTCAAAATAATTAAAATCAAATCAAATGCAATAAGAGACTGAGGAACAAATCTTTACAATGACAATAAATCCTGACAATTTAGTGCACCTTCTATTGCTCACACAACCACACTGTCAGTTTGATTGAATTTCATTTCTGAACGTTCTTTCAGGAAAGAGGTCACATTCAAAATCGGAGCCATTACAAAATGTATTTTTTTTACTATTTGGCAGACGGATCTGTCAGTGCACTATCTGGAATATGTGGGAGGATCTTATCTAACCTTTCCTGCCTCATGAAAAATTCAGCATCCTGGCCACCAATCTCCGCCGTCTCAGGATGTTATGTCCAATACAGAGGCGGAGGTGCTGGGGAGGGAGACAGAGAGGAGGAAATTGCTTTGGACTCCAGCACTGTATGATCAGTATTATCACCGCACAGGACCTCATTCAACCACATATTCCATATAGAGCCCGATACTGCGAGCTTTCACAGCAATTTCATTCCAGGCGCAGTGCTGTGTGTGTGTGTGTGTGTGTGTGTGAGGCTTGGGTTTGTGATGGGCCTTTGTGATAGGGGCGGCGGGTTACGTAACAAAAGATGGGCGGACCTTGGCATGACAGCTCCCCGAACGTGGAGGGAAGGTCTAATGCGGGTGAGTGACAGAGATGTCGAGATAAAGCTTCCCGTCAGTCTCCGGCAAGTGTTGCCCACCACCTCTACCAACCCCCACCACGCTGCTACCCCGAGGGGCAGACAGGACAGAGGAGATCCCAAGTACCACGTAGCTCCTCGACATTAGACAAGCCAAACATCTGTTTAGTAAAGAGGCAGAGGCATCTGCCCTCAGCTTTTTCCATCTCTCTCTCTCTACCAATCCTGACTGTAAATACTTTTCACAAAGGGTACGACGACGAAAAAATGAAATGAAAATCAAAAGCAGAAGAAGGTTTTTTGTTTGTGTGCAGATAAAATAAATGAAATAATGTATTTTAATTATCTTTAGACGTGTTGTTTGGCATGTTTTGTAACTTTGGAGAAAGGAAAACTAGTTTTTTTCCCACTTGCTTTTAGTCTTCAAGCTATGCTAGACTAAGCGGCTCATGGCCCCCGCTCCATATTAAGGGAATAGCTTGGCACCTTTGCAAGACACTTGTTTGTTTTCCAGCCCGGAGTTAGATGAGAGGACTTATATCGCTGCTATTTCTGTCTAATTAGAAGGCTAAAGCCAGGATACAGATACTGAAATCGGATGGAAACTGGCTCTGTCTGAAGGGTCAAAAACATCTGTAGTTTGACATGGCGGTTCGATACCCTTCATCCTCGTGCTCCCTTCTGCTGCTGCAGCATCTTTTCATTAAAAAATAAATAAAAACGAATAAAATGTAGTCGTCTGTGCACTGATTTGCTTCTAACATCCAACCGGGAATGGTCTCCAGCAGTAATGTAATCAGTTGCAGGATAAAGGAGTGAGGCTACAATGGCTACTACTGTACAGTGGGTTTAAATTTAAGCCCGAGGTGTGAACAACCCACGCAACCCTGCCAACCACCAACTGTATGTTTGCTTGGCTTTGCACACAAGTGTGAACAACACCATCAGTTGCACAATCTCACTGTAATGCCTCAGCCCATTAGATAAGAAGTCACACTTCTTTCTTTCTTTCTTTCTTTTCCCCCACCCTTGCCTCCGCTGGGTTCGGGGGAGGGGGGGACCCCCGGTTAGCGAGCACCACCCGCAGAGCCGGAGGACACGGAGCAGCCGAGCCGAGGCATGCGGCCAGAGGCCTGCCAGCAGGACGCCTGGCCCGTGTATGTAAATGTAAATCAGATCATTTACGCCACTCAAGTGCTCTACTTATGCACAATTTTGCGGTACATCTATTTCAGTTGAGTATTTCCATTTTATTTAACGTTCTACTTCTGGCCGCTACGTTTCAGGATTATTTTACTTTTATCTTCACGCCATTTATTTGACAATATTAGCTACTCGTTACATCGGCTACAATGCTGATTCAGATACGTAATCTAAAGTATAAATCAACTTATAAACTACGATGTACTTTTAATTTGTACACAGCCTAATTAAAGTAGTTCAAATGAGCTCCACCTTTACCAGCTGCAACACTAAAGTGATGAACACATTATTCAGGTTTAATGCACCAATAATTGTGATCGAATCATATCGGCCTACTATTAATATAATGTTCAAAATGGGCCATTCTGCACAATGTGTGTACTTTTACCTTTGGTAATTAAAGTATAGTTCATAATCTTTTCACTGTCATATGTCTGCTCAATGTCTCCTTTTCGAAATGCACACTGACGATCTTCACTAATACGCCTGAGGAAGCATGTAGCCTGATTAAAATGAAATGTGCAAAAGAAATAAACTACTATTGCTATAAAGTAAATGACAATTACTTCCGCGTTGATTGTTCATCGTTCTGTATAAAGTATAAAGAGCTGAGGTCCATTATGTTCCTGAGCCAATAGCTCAATAACATCCCTGTCAGTGAATATGAGCGAGTGAACTTGTTCGTTCCTCCACGATTTCCAAAAGTGTGTGACAGGATAAACGGGCTACGACGGAACAAATACATCACTTTTGTAGACGGAGCTCTGCCACGATAATCACCACAGACCCCGAACCACTGCTGAGGACTCGTGTTACAGAATTGTCAAACCCAAAAAAAGAGAATAGACGGACATGCACTGTATTTTCTCAGTTGTATTTGATTTTTTTTGTTTTTTTGTTTCCCCCTAATAATCTCCTCTAGCGGGCATTTGATGGCACTAACCTGTGAATTTGACCGGCTTTACAGTAGAAGCGGCGAAGGATCCGGGATCACATCTCCTCACTCCCTCTCTAAACCGCCCTGTAGAACGACAAAAAACAACAAACACTTGTCAATATGTTTGCATTACATTCATGCATACTGAAAGCAACCAATTACATTTGTCAGGCAGTGTTTCCATCTTTAAAGTTGTCCAAAATTATCCGAATCAGAGACCATTCACGCACATCATTGTGTGACATTTACAGTGTGAGCTCCCAAATACCAGTTGGCTAAAAGCTGCATTTATTATGTAAATGTGAGATGGGAAAAACAGTGATCGCAACATTATTTGAAAGGACATTTTCAAATGACAGCCTCCCCCCTTTTGTGTCCGTGTAAACGCAGCAAAACGATTAACTGCAGACAATCAATGTATGCATGCCGGTTGCCACGGTTTCTGGTCCTGATGCTGCGTGTGCTGTGAGTTGAGATCTGCATCTGAGAGTGGGCTCCGTATGTTGATGTGGGGGCATTGCAACAGAAGAAAAGTGATTGTGATTCATGTTCACAAGAAGAGAAGGAGTATAGCTGCAGACTGCCTGGAGTTGTGTTGAGGCTGTCGAGATATTAATGTGTTGCTTGAACGACGTTTTTGCGTGATCTGTTGTTATTGACAAAAGGGCACCTTCCAAAAAAAGCCCCCCCCCAAACACCATACGACTGTAATCAATACCTGGCTGAGGTAAAGTGGCCCTCACCAAGTGTCCTCTCTATAAAGCACCGACGGATAAATAATCGGAATGAATTCAAGATAATGACTTCCACGTACTCAATAAGCAGATATTCATTATCTGTCCGACAGACTTATTGAGAGCCTGGACATGAATGGCTTTCTGATCAAGATATAATGAAAACCTTTTTGGGTCCTCTCACCAAGCGCTCATGAATTTACATATTAATTCCTGCCCTTGTTTAGGCCGTTGAGTTTTTTTGTTAATTCAACGCCACACCCAAACAGCCATACCAGCAACCACAGTGTTCCCTTTTCTTCCCCCGGAGTTCGATGTTATTACAAACACGATGCCTCCGCCAGCTCCCTCCCCGTCGCCCCCCCCCCCCCCCCCTCTGTGGGAAAAGTAATGAAATGATGAATTTGTCAAACAACCGCAGGGTGACTATGATGAATTTTGTGGTATCTCTCAGACTAATAGCTCTGTCAACAGAAACAACTCTCGCAAAATAGGCGAAGCAATCATGGCATTTTGTGGTTTAATGCACAAAACATGAGCGGCGGGAGCTTAAACTGAGGCTGCAAATGATGAGAGGTTAATCCAGCATTGATTACTCAGGCCAACCTATGTTTTGTTTTTTTCCCATAAACACTAAAATACAGCCTCGACTCCGACTGTTTATCCTCAGAATTGTATTTGCCAGAGGGGCGAGCTGATTCGTGGTGGGCCATTGCATCTGGCTGGTGTCCAGTCATTGAACCTGCCAATAGCAGCATGATCTCGGAGGTATACTCACGAGAGCAAATATTGCCCCGCAGCCTAACCGAGCCGGCGGCAGGGAAGCTGTCTGGTTAGGCTGCCCACAAGGCGAAGGAAACCTTTCCTAAGAACTGCCAAGGCATTCCTCAAGTTGGCAAAGTGTCGGTGGGCATTATGTTCGCAAGCACTTCTTCTGGCTGTTAGGGGAGGCTCACTGGGGGATTCCTCTGAAGCTACAAAAACTCAGACAAACACAGGTCGCTTACGTTATAATTCATATTTAAACTTGGGTGGTGGATGAGGCGTCTCTCATCTACAGTACAGATACAGTGTGTGGGCGGCAGCAACCTTTTTAACGTTTGCCAGCAGCTACAGTACATCCTTGCTCTGAGGTTCCCTGATGAGTTCACTGATAAATAATACTAACTTATAAAATATCACATTGAAGACGTGCTACATTACCTAGCTGTTACTGTCGATGCATTTGACTGCATTAAACCTTAATCACAATTGTGTTGGAAGGAAGGTTGAAGTACATTCACTTCTCTGGTAACTCAGTCATTTATCTGCTGCTGCTGCTTTCATTCGAAGTTCAACATCGCAGAGCAAAGCCATTATTTCAAATAAAGGAACATTACATTACACTGGTTTTACAGTTTATATTTCCAGTTTCAAGAGTTTTCTTACATAAAGAATCATTTTATATATATATTGATGTGATAATAACTCCAACTATACTCCCATGTCCTCTCCTGCATGAATTCAATATCTGATGATATAATGAAGGGTGCATGTGTAAATATGAACCCTGGGTGAATCAACACATTTACACACTTTTGCCTGAGAAACAGCAAAACAAAGAAACCCTACTTAAGATGCTTTAAAAAGCTAATTAACTTGGTACAGAGGCATCATCACGCATTACCCGCGCATTGTTTCTGTGTGTGTGTGTGTGTGTGCGCTGGGGGGGGACTATGTTTGTACACATGTCAGAAAAGGACCAGCCTGCGAGTGATGTTTTTTTTGTTTCTCTTATTTTTCCCCTGCGTGCGAGTTGTTAGCCTGCCCGGTAACCACATCACTGCCTCGTGCAGGGATGTGCGTCTGACCACATACCAATCAGTTGCCTGGATAATGAGTATAATTGATCGGAGCCTCATTCAGATTCTGTGGAACAGAGCATGCAAATTGTCCTTGCCAAGTCGTAATGAGGGCCCCTCCTTAATGGCACAATCAAAAAATTTCACTTCTAATTTTGCAAACTGAGGCGAGTGCTCTGTGTTGATTGCATGGTCGGTTGCCAGCGCCAATAGATAAAGTTGGAGGTTTATCTCCATTTACTGACAAAACGTGACACGTGCGCGCATATCCACAGACGCAAGCCGAAGACGGAGAGTGCACGTAATCCATATTTTATTCCTGAGAGTTTGATTGTTATTATTATTGTGCCATTGATTGGTCCCCGACACTGGCTGCAAGAGAAGTTATTGTTTGTGCTCCATTGAGGACTTCTGTCCGCTGAGACCCTCCATCACGCTTACAGTGTCAATATCATGAGCGCTTGATCCTCCATTATCCTCAAGGAAACATTCGCAGTGGAACCTGGCAACGGAGCACACATCAATTTGATGGCGAGCCCTTTACTCAGCCACAGGCTATAAACACTTTAATTTTTCCGTGTATGCATTGCAAAATGAAATCCATCCAATATTAATACCGCCCTATTGGGGGAACGTGGTAAACAGCTCACTGCAAGTTATTGAAATCATTTTGTTTTTCGACAAAAGTTTGCAAAACGGAGTGTCAGAGTGTGTTTAGTGGTGCCGTCATTCTTGGACTAATGAATGATTAACAAAAGGAAGAGGATTTACTTGTCTTGGGCTCTCCTTCAGAGGAAGGTTAATTCCCATTCAATATGCTAAACTGCTTTGAACACAGGACTTTATCCAAGCACTCGCCTCCTCGCAGGTAAGGCACTGGTCTGGCCCTGCGACCCCCTTTGGCCCAGCCTTAATCCTTCAGGATCCTGTGGTCAATATTTTAAGATTGATTCACCTCTCCAGTCAAATAAACTATTAAATCCATTAGCGAGACAGCTCAGGCTTACTTTACATTTAGATTACAATCAATGGCTATCTCCCTGTGGCGGATCTGATTCTGTGGTTCCGTCCAAATGTTAGAATGCTTTGCTTGTGCAGGCTCGAGCAGCGGGCGAAAATAGTGAAAATTGAGTCACTGATAAAAGTCACTGTTGTTAAAGGGCCTTGCTATTCTGTGCGTTTACGGTTTTGCTCAGCGAGCCGATAGGCGCTGATCATTATCTTGTTGGCAATGGAAGTGCAAAATGAAATCCAGAGGGCTCTAATGACAGCGATTTATAGGCGGGTGTAGTACCATATTTATCACGGGTTATTTACAGAGAGATTCTCTGTGATGAGTGGGGATGATGTGTGTGGGGAGTGGAGACATGGCACATGAATCAGACTCTGGCTCTATACCAACAAAGGACAAAAAGAGCACACCGACAACATTGAACAGCCCAAATACAACACGTTCTTTGAAAAACTCTCCAATTCACATGTTTATATTTTTAGGCGTTTCAGCATTTTTCATGCCATTGTTTTGGTTTTATAGTCTGAATATTTGTTACTAAACATTCCTTGAGTCAGCTTGCTTGAATACAGGGCTAAGAATAAAAGTGTGACATTAATTAAAATTTGGAAAAACAGTCATAATCTGCATCCAAACAAAGTCTAAGATGGACTTGAAGTGTCGTAATAACTACGTGGAGTGGCGTCCTGGTTCCTCCTTTGAGTTGAATACACAGTATATATTTCTACGTGTTATTATGGCAAATAGTTCATGCTCACATCATGTTCGTGTGGGAAAGGATGTGAATCACGATGACTGAACTAAGAAGGTACTTTGTTCAGCGAGGTTAATGACAGTGATAGTACGTCAGTAATAGCTTTTAGGGAATCGGAGCTAATGGTCTAATGAATCAATAGGAAACACTTAAAGGACCTTTGTATGCAGAAAACATTAAGGTCCGACTGATGTACGTAACTTTCAGCGAGTGACAGGCTAAATCATGCAACCCTGAGGAGGCAATGGAGGAATTGACTTATGGTTGCCAGGTGGTTGTCAACATCGATTAGCATTGCACTTTTAATTAGGGAATGACAAACTGTACCAATATATTTAGTCCTTAATTGTGCTGGACCATGCGCCTGTGTTTAAAGTCCCTCCAAAGTTCTCAGTAGCTAGTTTTAACTCGTGCCCAATTGACCCCTCCTCCAGCTCTACTCCGTCAAACTGTCAACAGCCCACACGGTCACTAAATGCAATGTAATTGTGGGAAAAACGACCAAAAACAGATTTCAGAATGAAGCAGACAGAAGGGGGGGGAAAATCGATACAGCATAGTATCGCGATATTTTGCGTGGCGATATTATATCGATACACGGACGCCAAGTATTCTAAAAAAAATTAAAAATAAAATAAAATCAATTGCTTTTTCAGTCCACTAGATGGTGCCGAGTTGTTTTCTGGTGAGGTCAGCAGAGGTGCCGGGTCTGCGTGCGTGATTGGTAGGAAGTTGAAATCAGAGAAAGAACTCAGATAAAACATGTTGACACAGTTTTCCTTTGGGGACATAATTTGAAGTTGAAAAAAGTAATAAATCGCAATATATGTTATCACAATACTCAGAATATCGCAGCATCGTGAAAGTATCGTGATAATATCGAAGTATCGCGATAATATCGTATCGCGAGATCTCTGCCGATTCCCACCCCTACGACGTACCCTGTTGTATTTATTTCCCTAGTTCATATCAGTATTGAACATAATTTTAATCAAGTGTCAGGTCATGTACGTTGACCGTATCCCTCTTCAATCTTAACGGTTAATGTATTAGCAAGGTGACATTAAGCAGTTAAGCTAGTTCCGTTAGTTATGCAGCAGTACAACTGGCAGTTATTTGGTGTAAACAGTACAAATATAACAATATCTTACAGGGAGATTACCTCCAACTAATCTCTTCAAGTTAGAAACAGCTGGTTATGTGGGCTAGAATTACTGGAAATTATATTCAGCACCAGCAAGTGCATTTAGATTCTTCATCCAATCCATTTTTACGTGCAGCCTTGTAGGACACTTGTTCAGGCTGTCTTGTCTGTGCTTCTCGGTATGTTCCTGCATCTTAATCTTTGATTTTTCTTTGCTGAAAATAGCATCAGCAACCGTCTCCAGTCACACACTTTTGGGTCTGTTTCCTGTATATTCCGGGTGATAGAATTTTCCGGTAATCCTGTCGGATTAAGAAGACTTCCTCTAATACCTGGGGATGCAAGTCAACCGCACTTAGTAGGTAGTGCATGTAAGCCGGTGTTGCTGCATGAGGAGGAGGGAAACGGAGTGTTCGTGATGAAGAGACAGAGAGGGAGAAAGGAGGGAGGGAGTGAGGAAGGAAGATAGAGAGGGCGAGAGAGAGCTTTAATGCTGGTGTCCCTTTCAGACGTGCTTTTAATTCCTCTGCAGGAATATCAGCAATATTTAACTGGAAATGTCACAGAATGTCAAGTCGGAAAATGTCACTGGGGAAGGACTGGAGGGTGACCTCAAACCTCCCCTTTAAGATGAAATAAATATGCCTCTGTGGTATTGTAAAGACAGGGGTTTTTCTATTTTTTTTCCAGGGCAAGATTTCTCCATTTTACAGAGGCTATTCATTTCCACAGCAACAGAGGGGACGGAAAGGCAGAAGACAGGCCAGGGAGAGATAAATGAACTCATCAATTGTGGCGAGTGTGCGGACGCGGGAGCGGCTGACGTCCACCCTGTCATTTCCACCGCTCGTCGGGTAATTGTTGACTCGCAGCATCGCCTCGTTGTCTGCACTCGCCTTCCCCATATGTGATTAGTCCTGCGAATACTAAAAAGCGCGGGTACCGTTTCCTAAATGATGTATCGGCCAAATATTTACATATGAAAGCATGCATTAAGAGGTGCGTCGCTCTCTCTCTTGATGAAGCATATGCACTCTGGCTTCCCTCCAAAGCCAGAGCAGCTTCATAGGGAGACTACTTTGGCTAGTATATTGTGTACTTTAACCTTCACAGCACAGCTGAGGCTTCCATAAATAGTGATTTGTTTATCTCGACCTTGTCGAGTTGAAAAGAGGCGTACTATTACACTGCAACTGGAGGCGTTGGCCCCGCTGCTGGCAAGCATTGGTAACCTAACACTCCCAACAAGCTCCGCCTAGCGAGACGCACTTCCCTTGCAGCCATGACAAAGCAAATATGTGATGGATGCCTGCGCTCCTCCCGCCTTCCTGCATCAGCTTGGACAAGCGTTTCGTATAAGAAGGCACACTGCTGAGCAACGTGGGTGCTGTGGGATTTGTGTTGAGAGGACTAAAAACAGCCCTGGGTGGAAACCTAACACCGGGGCAGCATTGCGAGGCGTCTCACTGGACAGAAGCACGGAATACAAGGGAAGCATAAAGCGACTGTAATCCAAAATCAATGAAGTTGGGAGACATATTACAGGAGCAGTAAGAGAACAGGGGGCACAGTTCAGAGAAAAGGCACAGGGATATTTTTTTTTTGTCTCTTTCTTTCAAGCTGCACTCGGCAAAATTGTTATCCAAGGGCAGATATGATCCACTTATGCCCGACCAAGACATTAGCCAGGGGTGCTGTAGGTGTCAGATTAGATACGCATTTGCTTTGCTGCAGTGCCTCAGAACATCTCTTTCCCCTTCCCTTTCCGCTACATCTGCCGTTAGATAGCTACCTCAGCGCTTTTAACGTTAAGGGAATTGATATTAACAAGATTGAGTCCATTCGCTGCTGAGTTTTATGGTTTCCAAGAATAGAGTCTTAATGCAGCTCATCAGCAACGGAGCCAATCGGGTTATAATCTGGCCGGGAGAACACATCCAGCAGACCCCCAAAACAAGAAAAGCGGGAGCTTTTACGTGAAACTAATTGTTTCCTGTTAAATATAGCAAGCTAATATTTCCCAGACTTCATCAAGACTCACCTTGTACAGACTGGTTTACTGGCTGGTGACACAAAAGAAGAAGAAGCACTGAACTACAGAATGAATGTCATCTTCCACATCACTTGAAATATCCGAGTGGACTTCAGTTAAATTGCACATACATTGGTTCCCATTACTCGCTCATGCTTCCTACAACATTCTAATTCAGTGCGGGAAAGGCGATCCTTCATTAACAATGCAAACTACTATATATAGACGCAATTACAGACTGGCTTTTGCTGAAAAAGGTGTTGCACTTTTTGCAGAAACAGGATTCGACATCTCCAATTCATCCTTGATATCAACCATTTTCCAACTCCTCAGGAGGGGCAGATCATTTAATTAAGCTACACAGCACCTCTCCATACTTACCGTAATCAATGTACTTTTTGAACACATTCTACATGCCTCAACAGAAGACACGGAAAAGAAAAAGATTTAATGAATCGGTTTGGTACTTGGATTAAAAGCCTTCGCTTCACCTCAGGTCCCCCAATTCAAACGAAAATCAAATTTGCGCGGACAAAAGATTTTACGCCAGCAGAAATTCTAAGTGGCTCACAGAGGGTCAGGCCAGATATGGGGGTGACACTCAAAAGATGTGTGGTTTTTTTGTTGTTTTTTTCTTCCCTGCCTGCACTATTGGCAGGTAATTATATTAAAGGTGCATTATTTCAAGGTCCCCGTCCTTTAAATGTGATAAAGTGTAATCTGCTGTCTGTGGAGGCTACCTTTGTGTCCTTTTCTGAGGTCAGCCTCCTCCCCCGCCTTTGTCTGCAGTCAGACTCTCCCTCTATCCAGTAATCTCACAGAATCAAAGTCGAAGATGTTGACGGCCTGAGATGGGAGATGATCATTTCCTGCACATTAAAATGCCTAATCTAAATAAAACAAAGTACACTTCCCCAAAGCATGTGTTCGCAAGTAGGTGGTCTGAAGCAGCCATCAGCGTGGGATGCAAACAAATATGTTATGCAAAGCTCTTTTGATGTAGTAACTGTCGACACGAAGGCGTACAGCGACTGGGACCTTGAAGCGAGGCGAAGAAACGGTTAACGTCGATACCTGATGACGAGCATAGCGGCGCTGCATTTCCACAGCGAAGGCCTCTTGAAAGCCACCCACATCGAGTGGCCATAACCCACTTGGAACCTGATGATACTCATTCAGATAACATTTCTTATTACTTCAACCTCCGCGCAACTCACAATACGGCAAAGCTTTCAGGTCAAGGGTCGAGAAAAGATGTGTATTATGGAATTTTCCATTATCTCAGTGTGCGGCTTTTAGTGCTGAATACAGAAAGTGTTTCGCAAATGAAGCTGTTGGCCGCAGATTGAATCAGGAAATGCACTTTGATCCATGTGTATAATCCATTTGACGTCTTTGTTGTGCCGGTTTTAAGCGGCCTCACGAACCAGAGAACGTAACTTTGTGGCCGACGCTCCGTCTGCACCCGATTTCCATTTCTCAGGGCCGAGGAAAGTCCGGGCAGCGTGGCATCACTTCCAGAGGAGGATGAAATGCCAGAGTTGTTCCTGATCATGTGCACTGCATCCCAGTTCCCACTTCCGTCAGAGCTCGTGTCCCCCGGGCTGGAGTGCTCCGACATGAGCCGAGAGAACAGGCTTTAACCTTTTAAGATAGGGATTTTTTTTCTATATATCTGTTTTCAAGACAAAGGGAAAATAGGACATTTGCTCATATTGATTTTTCTTTTTCTTCCTGTGTCTGCTCTGAGTCAGTGGGCAAGTTTTGAGAGTTTCCTTCATTCCAGCTCCCTCACACAACTGCTCCACGGATCTGTTTTTGAATGCCACAGGGTGTTATTAAGTCTTACTTTTGAGAAATCAAAATATGTACTTTAGCGTTTTGTCTTTTGTACCAAATACCATCATTGTCCTCCTTTTCTAGCCATCTAAAAACAGCAATTTTTCCATTTTGTCAGTTCAGTTTGAGGTTTTTGTTCTGCATTTACCATTGCTGTAAAACCCACAAAGCTCTTATTATGCACAGCATTCATTTGAGTGACACAGCAGTAATTTTGTATTTAACGATTGCTTTGTTCTCCCCTCTCTTCTCCTCTCTTCATGGACATTAACTTTTATTGTATAATAGCTTGGCTTTGACGCTACACTAAGTTTGCCTTTATGGTTGTTCATAAACATTGACCACGGCGGCACATTATGGCCGACATTTTTAACGTGTTAAGTCAAACAAAGTCCTTGAAATGATCTGTGACGGGGGGGTGTTTGGATCCACACGCGTCTCAGAATTGTGAAAATAAATCAATGGGAATGAAATGTGCAGTTTTTAATCATTACATTAAATTGCATCTACTTGACATGCACTGATAAACAATTCACCACATTTAAAAATAGGATTTTGCTGGAAGTTTTCAAGTATCTGTAAAAACAGCCACAAATCTTAAACTTAGAAATAGAACTCAGAAGGGTTATAAACCCCCTACGGACAACCTGTCATCACATAAAGGTCCATAACTGGGTCACGTGACTACAATTCAGTAAAATCTAAAAAAAAGTATCGAGAAAGATTGAAAAAATTGTTCTACATTTTGGAAATATGCATAAGGCCTATTTGGTTTCTTGCCTGGAGTTGGATGAGAAGATTGATGCCACTGTACCTGTGCGCTGACTTAGGACCTAGAACAAGTAGACGACTAACTAGCAAGACTTATCTATCCAAGTTTAAAATATGTCGACAATCACCTCTAAAGCTCACAAATTAGCATGTTGTAAAACATAGTTGTGTCAAAATCTGTAAAGATTTTAGTATCTGAAGCATTCTGGTTTCCGTTTATAGTCCGTTTAGTATTGACCAATCACGTTGGCGCAGCCTTTGGCTGAATGCAAGGAAAAGAGGCGCCCGAAATGCAATCTCGGGAACCCACCGGCTGACGCCTGACAAGGATTTTGATTGGCTCCTCCTTTTGACTGGCTACATCTCAAAGAAGCTGCTCGTACACGTCACCTCTCTACTCCATCGCCATTCCCGCGCGTCTAGTTGCTAATCAGAACGTAAACAATGAGCAGCGCATGGAAAAGGAAGTCTTAGCCCAGATATCCCCCGGCTATAAACCCCCCCAGAAAGATAGCCCGTTCCCCCCTAAAGTCTTATCTGCCGTCAGACCGCTAGCCAATGGGTGCGTATTCGGAGATACATTTTTGGTATTTGGATATTCACGAAACAATATTGTTGGAAGAATCGTGTGAGGGAAGCCTCTCAGTGAGTGACAGTGAAATGTACCGCTTTAATGACATGAGCCTATACTGCCTACTACCAAGAGGTTAAAGACGCTCCTCCAGGTAGACTCCCCCCCCCCCCCCGACTAAAGCTCCAAATATTTCACTGTTGATTTGCACCGAAGCTCCAGAGCCCATAAAATGATATTCCTCAAAATCTCAGTTGTTGTTATTATTGTTCAGTAAAACGATTGGCTTCAAACTATTTGTTGTTGCTGCTTCGGTGTGCCACCGCTCGGATTCCACATTTTTCCTTCCACCTGCAATCTGTAATTCAAATTGAGAGAATATGCAGAATGGGCCAGATGGCGCATTCCAGCCTGCTATTCCCCAGCCCATCAGCAAGCCCTTTCTGTGCTTATTCTTCTGAACCCCGAAACCTGAAAACTTCTCCCAATGTCTCGTGTAACACAATTTGAACATTTATTGAATTCATTAAGAATAGATGGAAAATAGATTGAGGTAAATGCCGTGTTTTTTTCATGCCAGTTTCAGTGCGGTTTGATATCAACATGAACGTGCTGAAGACATGGATTCCCATTTTCACCAGCCTAAAATTTCAAAGATGTCGACTTTGCCCTTGACTATTTGTTTGCATGTATCCTGCCAGTTCAGTCATAAATATCTGTCAATCACAAGCCCATCAACCCACCCGAAGATGGGCCCCTACACCCAGCCGTACCGCCCTGAATGCTTAAGTAACTTTCGCCTGCCAACACTTTTGGTTTCCATGGAGCAGGAAACGATCATTTGCATCTCTGCCAACCTGTCAAGTCGAACCCTCACCGACAAAATGAATGCTGTCAAGCCCCGACGTGACGGGCAATTTTGGGCGCACATGCCAAAGTGTGTCAGGAACTCATCTCCGCACCTGTCCCTCAACAACGCCACGGGGGTGCCATCCTGCTTTTACTCGCACCCGCTGACGAGAGGGGGACATGGTGCCGTTCCCCTCCCCATTCCCCCAAAATAGACCCCGTGTCTCATGTCCTTCTTGGAAGCAGCGAGTCTTTCCTTGTCATGACACATTGTCATAAAGCTACGCAACGTAGCAATTTGCCCAGGTATCCGCAATCCAAATTTTAAATACAAGCGAGACATGATCCCTCTAAATTTAGATCAAATCCCATTAAGCTTGCGAACATCAGTGACACACTGTTGGAGGGCGTGGACTCTAATATAACATGCTCATGCACTGCACTCTCTCTACTTTGTGCATTATCTCTGACAGTTGCCGTCCACTGTAGTATGCTACTCACGGATTAAGAGTAAAAGTGCATGATTGAACACGCGGGTATTAATTGCACAATTTATGTAATTCAACAGGAATATTTGCAAAGATTACAAAAATAGGATTTCACTGTCCACAAGTCATCTTTTTGCACTGTTTTTTGGTGAATTAAATGCAAGTAATGTGCTCTAAGCATTGCTGATTGCGTTGCTTTTAGATAACCTTACATTTCTTGGCTGTGAGTAAGCTTACTGTGCACATTTTTTTTAAATTAAAAGACTTTGCAGAGTAGACCGCATCAGCCTGACACAGGGTTTATTTGACCTATAGGAAGCTTTTCACACCTGCTTTGAATGTTTCACAGCGCACCTTAACAGGATGAAGGATGTGGATAAAGGATGTGACTGTAATGCCGCCGGGGCATAGAAACAAGCTGTTAAAAATAAAAAAACACCAATATCAGTGGCATTCTCCAGAAAGGAAAAAAAGAAACATGTCCATTACCGCAGCGGTAAAAAGGTGCTTTGTATTCTCTGGGTGTTGTGATGTCTTGTTTTCACTCCGATATCAGACTACATGTTAATGTAAAGCCCATAAAAGCAGAAGCCATAAAGCAAGCTAGCCCCGGATTCCTGATTAAAAAGAGTAGATTAAGAGCCAGCATGGCTGCACAGCAGACATAAGTCATACTCGCTGCCGCTGTGTGCGAGCACTATGAGAGAATTTGCAGTCTGTGGTCTCCTCTCCTCCCTTTCCACCCAAACATGGCACTCGGGGGGGGCCTTCCTTGTGTACATCATTGCTGCCCTCTGCAGTTCTACACTCATTTGCTTCTTAATGAAGACGACAGAGTGAAATGAGTTGATAAGGCTGTAATGGGCTGCTGTATGACAATGTCACATTTCTAAATTGGACGGGCTTTTTTTACTGCCCCCATGATGGAATTCATTTATTCTTAAAAATACAAAAACAGCCATGGATAATGATAGGATCTTTGCAGAATCCTAAATCCTCAAAAGTCTGTCCCAAAAAAAAAGTTACATAGCAATCAGAAGAACATCCAGACCTCAGTTCTTGACTTTAAACTGTTTCTAGGACAAGTCCACCGTCCTATTTTTCATTCACTAAAGCACAAATCCACAGTGACATGAATGTTCAATCCACACCTGTGGTGTGATGTGCCTTGTGACACACTCGGCTCAACTCTTCCCCTTGGGCCTGCCCGCCGCATAACAGGAGAATGCAATTAATGACAGATGGCCAGGCGATGACCACGTCCTTGAGCCGCGAGCCTTATTGGCACCTACCGCTAATTATATCACATATAACACAACTAAAAGCATCATAAATCTGGGAGGGAGTGGACGGTTTTATGCAAGCCCTCTCCTCTTTATTTCCAAGTGGTAAATTGCTCCGCTCTTGAAATATCTACAACCTTATGACACCCATACTGCATTAGCTTAATTGCCTTTTTTTCCTCGGCCTCGAGAAACAGACGAAGAGGGGAAACAAAGAAGCGGTCGTGTTGAAGAAAAATGATGGGATCGTTCCACTGATTGACAACAATTGCGGCCGATTAGGTGTCATTGCCTGCTAGAAGGGATTACAGGCAAGAGGGCATGGCATTATGATGTGCCGTGGCAAAATTGTCAAACACGGTGCGCAAAAAACAAGTGCAATTAGTAAACCGGTCAATGATATCTTGAGTATATTACCATAGGTTTGCATGACATTTAGCCAAATGACAAGTATGATACATAGATAGATGTATAGATAGACAGATAGATGTATAAATAGATGTATAGATAGATATATGTATAGATCGATATAGATGTATAGATAGATGTATAGATTGATAGATATATAAATAGATATATATATAGATGTATAGATAGATAGATGTTTAGACGTATAGAGATATATGAATAGTTAGATAGACAGACAGATGTATAGGTAGATCTATATATGTATAGATAGATGTATAGACGTATAGATAGATAGATGTATAGATGTATAGATAGATATATGTATAAATAGATGTATAGATATATGAATAGTTAGATAGACAGATGTATAGATAGATCTATAGATAGATGTTTAGATGTATAGATAGATCTATAGATGTATAGATAGATGTATATATGTACAGATAGATAGATGTATAGATGTATAGATAGATGTTTAGACGTATAGATGTATAGATAGATGTATGTATAAATAGATGTATAGATATATGAATAGTTAGATAGACAGATGTATAGATAGATCTATAGATAGATGTTTAGATGTATAGATAGATCTATAGATAGATGTTTAGATGTATAGATGTATAGATAGATGTTTAGACTTATAGATGTATAGATAGATGTATGTATAAATAGATGTATGAATAGTTAGATAGATGGATGTATAGATAGATCTATAGATGTTTAGATGTATAGATAGATAGACAGACATACAGAGTCAGACCTAGATCCTGTAAAAGTTAAATCAAACTCCATTAATGAGGACACTTCATCGCCTCACCTGAGGAGTCCAAGAAAGTCTGGCGCTCACGCGTGTCCATGTAGACAGCTTGTGTCACTGCAGGGTTTTTCCCTCAACACAGAGTGACACTCCCCCTCCCTCACAGCCCAACCTTCCCATCTCACCGTGGGCTCGTTACGGGGAGAGTGATGACGATGTCTCGGAGCAGCTGCTGCAGGGACAGCTCCGCCAAGCTCCCCCCACCAACGTGCTAAAAGCATCCCAGACACGAAGCCACGTACAGTACAGGCTCGCAGGTAAATGAGCGACAGTATCCTGCGTCACGAACACACCATTCTCAAATAATCACAATTCGACAAAACCAAAGCATACTGATGGGCAGATTGATTAGTTCACCTGTATATGCAAGACTACAAATTTTGTCCAAATGCCTCAAATTGCAACGCAAAACTGCCTCTGCTCACTCGATATCATCTGTATTTCTTACTGGTGAATCTGCAATAAACTCGTCCCCTCTGATAGATCTACCCTCAAACCGAAAGACTTTGCACATTATTCTCAGCCTTCCATCCTATTGTAGATTATGTTGCAACACGGGCACGGTAATAAGCCGCCGGACAAAGTAAATGCCCACGATGTAGGGCTTCAAATCTTATTTGGATGGTGCCAAAGTCCACAAAGAAAGCTGAGTGTGCAGCATGGGGGCTGCTTACTCTGGTGGAAAAGGGAGATTTATTAACATATTTCATTAAACATATTGAACGACCGTGGACCATGGGTTCAAATATTTGGATGCAGGGGCTTAAGGGAATTTGATCAAAGTGTCGAGTGAGTCTACATTTGTTTTGAGAATGTAAACCATCCCTTGCAACCCGTTGAATAAAAGATGGAAAAGTATTGAAAAAAAGGAAATGCCAGAATGTGGACCTTTATTAGCAAATGGCATGCAGGTGACCAATCACCTTAATTTGCATTCTCATTCGCCCTGCATGTCCTAAATAATGCTTTCACTACCGTCCCATACAGGGACTCCCGTTACAGATCTGTTTCACAAACAAATGAGCAAGAATTGCATATTTCCCACTACTTATCCAAAGCAAAGCAAAAGGGAAAAGTGTTGATTAGGAAACGAAATGACTAAGTGGACTGTGGCGTTGGTTGCTCAGCTGAGTAAGCACAGCAGGACAGATGTCCCCTTCACCGCAAAGGGGGGAGCGAACTTGCAAAACTAACCTTTAAAACCAGCGAGGCAAAGAGAAAGGGTGGAGCATGGAGTACGGAGAGAGAGGAGGCAGAAAAAGCACACAGATGGGGGGGGGAAATCAATAAGGGTGTGTGAGAATGGCTTGCGTTTCCTCACTGGTCATCAAAAGGTTATTTTACACCCAAAAGCACCTATTGATTGCACACACTCGCCACGGTCTCCCGGAGAAAGCGGAGAAAGATCTGCTGGGGGAATTTACACGGTATTTATTTTTTGCATTAGGATTAGGGGTGGGCGTTGGGGACGATCAATGCTTGTTTAATGTAGCTGCTGGGATCAAGTCATGAATCACAAGCTCTCGGGCTATTACATTTTATTTGGCATTATCATTGGTGGGCTTAAGGGCCCAGATATCCTTCAATTCAGTCAACATATGGAATTAAAGTTCCAACTCATGATGGTGCCAAACATATCTGGCACCAATGTGGACGTCCGTGCCCAAATGTTTGCTAAATATATAAACAACCAAGCTGGAGTAACAGTTAGGCACCACGTTCTAATAAGGCACCCTCTAGAAAGGGTCTTTATTAATCTGTAATGAATTATTCATCAATTATTTGTTTTACTTTGCATGTTTATGAAGCAGGAACTCATGAGTTTTCAGTATGTTTGCATTGAACATTGAAAGAAAAATAGTGATTTCAACATAGAATTTTCAGACAATTCATCAATTTATTCTTCTAATCATTTCAGCTCCAGAAAATAAATCAGTTATTTTTAGCTCAATCCCATCTAGTCCTAATTCACCACTCAATGGACAGCGTGAACAACCTGCGCTGCAGACCTGATGGTTGTCTTTATTAATGACTTGGTAACATTCATGAAAGCAGATTTGATGGCCAATTAAAAGAGCACAGAAATATCGGTCCTATTAATGGCTTTTAACTCTTCTATAAAGCATAGCTTAAGGATTCAAACACCATGACAAAAACATGATTCACTTCAAAACCTTTTATCCGAGATGCCTTATTACGAGGTGGGACCAGATAATCTGATGATGAAGTAACAAATAAAGGTTACAGTGACCAAAAAGACAATTTTTCCTTTCGATCCCGAGACTCCTTATTAGCATATCGGGCTGTCAAAAGTGAAAATGTATGAAAAGAAACCAGCACAATCAACGTTTCATCTCAGAGACAATGACAGTTTCACCTTGTCAGGAACTTTTCCCTGTGCGAAGAAGACCTTTAGATAACATGCTACTGTCAAAGCAGTTGGCATAAATTGCCTTAGCCGTAGCAGTTTGAGATGATCAATTACACCAAAACACGCATCATCATGACATGCTGCAGCGGTTGAGATCAATTCATCGGCAGATATCCGAGGATGTTGAAAATATTTCACGGTTGGTGATGGAAAAAAAAGCAATGCTGGATCAAAAAACAACAAGTACAGCATTTCTGCTGGTGAAGAAGTGTTCGCGGCGAGAGCATGGATCATTTTCCCTTCTCCCATCATTGTACCGTTCCCAGCACCTCGGCCCGTCAGCCCCCCAGACAGTCATCGACATGGACCACGTAGCCAAGCGGCAATCCTGCGGTTCAAATGAATTATTCAACCATAACCAATAAGCCAATGTTCCAGCGCTCTGCCGGTGACACAAAAACGATGGCATCCCCACTTATGTCTGTTGAAATTACAGAGGGATTAATAAGAGCGCACAAACGTCGGCACAGTGTCAACCAACAACCGCTGTGTTTGATCTGCATGGATTCGGGGGAGGACTCTATTTACGAGCCGCTTTGATGTAGCATGCGAGGGGCAGAGGAATCCGACACGCGGTCCCCTCAAAAAGTGGGTTTGGTTGATCTGATTTCACTAATTGAGGATTCAATACAGTTTGCGAAGCCGCCATGCATCAATCACTGGAAGAAAACATTAAAGCCGAGGGGAAACGCATGCAGGAGGCCTGTCCTTAAGGGAAAAAGGGTAGCCAGTTAGCACTCACAGGTTGTGATATTGACAGTTGAAGATGAGATAGTCTACAGCCAAGCCAGAACAAGGCAAAGAGGCGCTTTGAGGTGAATGTCAGCAAGCAAAACTGGCTCACAGAATGCACACATGCTGATGTTAAGCAGATACGATATGTGTACCACGTTCAGCATCTTAGTTTGGTGTCAGCATGCTAACATTTGCTAACTAGCACTAGAGCCACGTTACTATCTGTGTAAAAAAAAAAAAGCCAAATATTGGCTATTTCCACCTTCGCAAACGTCAGAAATTGCTTCCGTTTGATATAATTACAAATTTACCATCTTTGGGTTTTGCACTGTTGGTCAGACGAATCAAGTCATTTGAAGACATCGCCTTGAGAAACTGATAATGGACAGTTAGGTCACTAATGGCAAAAAAAAAAAACCTATATGTATCCATGTTGTCTCTCTCACTATCTTTCACACACACATGTACAAACAGATCTCTATCTATCTGTGATGACGCCAAAACCGCCAACGGGAGACTGTTACTGTGTGTAGATGACAGGCAGCAGAGTGGCTTGTTGGTTTTTAACTGTCGCAGCAAGAAGAGCCTGGGGGTTTTAAAGCTCAGTCAGGTCTGCTCGGGGGGCTTTCGGTACGGAGGTTTGTGTGTTATCTATGTGTGCACGTGGTTTTCTTTCCTCTCTTAGGACATCCATGTCACAGTAGGTCTTGGCCCTTGATCAAGACGCTGGCCTCAGAACTGATGTTGCTTCCCCTGGCACATGTCCTGTAGCTGCACACTGCTCCTACATAGATAGGAAGGGCCAAATGCACAGGAGAAATCTCCCCACTGGGGCTAATAGCGGTATCATTTAAAACATAACTCAACTTCCGAGGCTCTGGAATGCTCTGCCTGTGAATACTTTTAAAAAACAGCTCAAAACCCACCTTTTTTGGCTGGCGTTTGAGTAAAAACCCATATCCTAGACCTGCTCTTAAAACATGTTTTAAATTTTTTTTATGCTTTTAAATTTCTGCCCTGTTAAGCACTGATGTTATGTCTGTGAAAAGCGCTCTATAAATAAATTTCATTCATTCATTCAACATGAACATTAACTGACATACAGAATGGCGGCAGAGCATTGCAAAGAAAGAAAAAACAGACAGGCAATACCAAAACAGCAGCAAATCAAACGAGAGAAATAACCTGCAAAAATACGCAATCTTTTTAAAGGGAGATTTTAAAGTTTATGTAATAGTGTCCATCTAAGAAATCGAGTCTTTTAAAGTTCAGGCTAAAGAGCAATACAGAGACAAGATGAACGCGTCAACGGTAATGGTAGCTGACAGTGTGATTAGCCACTGACAGCACCATTAGCTGGAAAAGTCACCCACTCTCAGGGCCGTCTTCCCTCTCTTTCTTGTGGACGCATCTGAAGCTCTGCGTTACCCAGAATCCAACATGTCTCTACCTTTGCACAAGAGTTAGGGGGGGAAAGTGGTGCTGGTGGGTTGAAGGTAGCAACACTGAAATGTACTCTGGCTCCCCCGAGCGTGACCGTTTCAGATATTTATTAAAAAAAAAGGGAACGCTGAGCAACTCGAGTACTGTAGGCTGCGGTGCAACCAAAACACTCCAGAACAGCCAAACACTACAGCTATGGATCAATATTGCCTTCTCTTGACAGGGAGTGATTGATCACGGACCGACATGCGATTCCAAGATGAAAACAGCAGGTGTCTTCTCTGGAGGAGGATGTCGAGTAACAGAGCGCTGCAGCCGCTGATGAAACCGACAGGCCGGCAAAGACATAGAAACCAGAGCCTTCGCTCGCCCACGCACCTTACGTGACTAGACTCAAGTGAAGAGCCTGAGACTGTGGATGCAGCAGCTCTTGCCTTGGAAGTCTGTTACATCAGTCTCCCGCCGTTTGGAAAATTATTTTCAATTGAGGTTGTGTGTCAGTTGCAGAGCAACATGCCCTGACCAGTGTTAAGAGGTGCCTTTTCAGTGACTACGTGGCTACAAAATGTCTGTTTTGATGGTTTTGTGTGGTTGTCCCAGCATCTTTGTGCTTTTTAAACTGGAACATGATGGACACGGTGAACAAGGACGCTTTGACATTTGTGATTAAACTAATCCCCGTATATTCCCTAACAGGAGGTGACTGCTTTCTGCTTCCAGTAGCTCTTTTCCACATACTGGCTTCTGCCCCTTTAAATCAAGCGTCTTTCACAACAGTCGAAGAAAAGCTGCCACGAAAGTCCCTTTAGTGTTTTACCAAAAGACTGATTTGCGATAGTAGCCTGTTATCACAGCAGCCACCTCTGATAAGACACGCTTTTATCACAAAGCAGATGTTTAAAAAGGGAGAAATCACGTAAAAAATTTCATACGATTCGCATTCAGGTCCCCTATTGTCCCGCTGTCTGTGTCACCCTGATTATACATCTATAGAAATTACAATGCAAGGAGTGTTCGGAGCATGAGGCATCCGTTCGGGATTGATTACACGGACATCGCATCAAGGGCATCAGTGGGGTCCTGGCAGGCTTAAGTAATTCAGCCGCATGTTCAGACATGTTTAGGCAGGCTTTTGATACTTCAAAGAGGTTGAAATGTTTGTGATAACATCTCTTCGCCATCTATTCATGTGGTGGCCTGGTGTTGCAGGCTTTCTAAAGGGCAGCGGTGACCATGAAGAGAGGCTGATGTTTGAATCATGACATTTACGGACAATTCTTGACAAAAAGGAAAACTTCGGTCGACTGGTGTTGGATCTTTACTTGCGCTGTCACTTACAACAAAACCTTTTGAAAGTTGATATAAGTGTCGTGGAAAACAACAAAACACTCCCATCGCCATTCCATGTGGATTTAACAAATTTAACTCAAGCGGTGCTTAGCTAACACGTGTGCCATTAAAGCCACTTTTATAATTATAATTTCAAGTAGCTTGTAATGCAAAATGAGATTAAGCTTAATTGCATCTTGGGGACACGTACCTTCAAATGAATTTCTGAGAGAATGGGCTAAATCAATGCTGCAAAGGAATACAGTACAGTACAGGGCAGCCATCACATGCTCGAATATTTAAAACACAGTAATATCTACATGCTGCATGTAATTGTGTTTCATTCTTTACATTTGTTATTTTTATAATTTTAGAGGCGGAGGAAGGAACATTATTTTGAAAAATAATACATTTTTTTCTGTCTTATTCTGTTTATCATCTCATGACCGCTAAGATGGATCCAATGATCCATTAAGGGTCATTGCTTTGTAGCACAACATTTTCATCTCAATTAAAAAGACAAAAAAACGGCGCCGAGCTTCAGAGCATGCAGACAAGCTTAAAGCATCAATATATCCATATTACTTAAGATAGAACCAGCTTGTGACTAGTATCAACGGCTAATCCTCTCGAATGATTAATTATGTACCTGCTGTATCATAATTCTTCCACGTACTCTCATTTGGAGTTTTTTTTTTACATCCATTATCTAAACTTCAGGGGTCAACATAAACAACCCCCAGAGGGTCCATTGGATCGAATACGTTACTGAAGCATGGAGTCAGGTTCAAGCAGTTTGGTGGGAGACGAGTTCCCACATTGAGATGGGCTCCTCCTCCTCAGACAGGCGGGGTCAAGGCTGGGAGGTAATCCAATAAAGCTGATTCACTGCACGGCTGTAATACGGGGTCATGGTGTTCTCAGACGATGGGAGAGGAAGGGAAACTGGTAATTGTCCTTGAGAAACACCACCGGCTCAGTAATGCGCATCAAGCCAGTCGTGAGTTACACTGACAACATTATTACGAACCGGCAATTAAAGCTCAAAACTTTGCTGACCCAAATCTTTTCGGACCTTTAAGTCTTTGGCGAGTTGACAATTTGACTGTCCAAACGAGCAAATGGAGAACAACGCTAAGACGCATGGTGGCGCCTTGCCCAATGTGGTGGACTGGCCTTGAGGGTTCCAATCGCTCTGTTATGGAAATTGCATCGGCTACTTGTCAATGGTGATGCCTTGGGATGCAGGGCCACCTAATTGGTTTAAAAAGTATTGTGCCATCGGCAGGAGGCCTATCAATACTTGATATCCAGACCTAACCGGAGGATTTAAAGAGCAAGGCCCCGTGAAAACACAGAGTTGTCATGGTGCAGGAGGAGAGCGTGTGCAGTCATGAAACCATGTGTTCAAAACTGCATATTCAACTTGAACTTTATGTAAATGAGAGCGAACCACTGCCTATCAGTGTGTAAATTTCCCTGCTGGCTCTGAACTAATTTTTGTAATGATCACTTGTAAGTGCACACTTCTTCAAGCAGCCCAACACTTTATTTTTCAAACTAAAAAGGTCACGCCTCTCTATCTCGGTTTTGCTCATCCCCCTACTCGTTTTGCTTTAAAGCCCCCATAATTGTTTTGTGTTCTGTCCCACTGCATCTCCTCGCAGAAGATACAGTAGTATCTAAGCTAAAGAGAAATTGATTCTACTGCCCTTTCTCCGGATAATTTACATGTTGGACTCTGCTAATCTCCAGTTAATTGTGGACAAAACTTGTAAAGGTCACGAATCCCCGGTACCTCGCGCGGAATGCCACGCGAGTCGCCGTCTGTCTGTCCAAGCTCATCAGTGCTCAGGGAGGGGGGGGGGGGGGGGGGGGGGCACGCGGGAGGTGACAGACAGCTTGGGGGTTGATCAATGTGCCGACAGCTATTAGGTAAGTAGGGCTGAAAGGGCAAGTGTGTTTAAGTGAGCCGTTAGGGAAAGCATGCTTTCCATCACTAAAATTGGACGTCAGCAATTGCGATTAGCTGGCGATGGGGTGTTTACAGCACACAGAGTACAGGGTCAAATCAAATGTTAGACAGTGACCAACATGGCAGGTTTGAAAATTCAGTTTTGCTGAAAAATCTGTATCCATGGCCATGGTGTTTGTTTCGACTTATATCGTTACTGTGTCGCGTGATTCCGATCAAAAGGCGGTTCTTTGAGGAATACAAACTTAACAGCATGATGGGGCATCCCAAACGTTGTAAAGGGACACATAACTAACGCTACATGGGATTGTTGACATCTGCTGCCATAGGAAATGCTCTACCAGAAGCCCACAGCTTGACCACGGGTCCAAAAAAAGGTTGTCCGAATTTGAACAATGTAAAAATTAGCACAATATATGCAGTATCATTACAGTTCACAGTATATTTCCATGGCACAAAAAAAGTGAAGAGAAGGAGCACACAGATTTCGACTTTAAAAAGGGGATTTTGTGTTTTTTACAGTGTGGTTTGTTTTCCGAGCAGTTTCATCATTTCCTTGGCCAAAAGAAGTGCCAAGGCCTTCCTTTTAAGTGCAGTATAATAAGAACAGATCATTTGTCAGCACCACAGGCCCATATTTGTCAACTGAAAGCCCAGAGCACAATTTCCAAACTTTAAAAAGGTCAGAAAGACGTAGAGGAAAGGGCAGTCATGCCTCCCCTCTCATCACCCTGTCACTGATGCGTGTCCACTAGGAACGGTAAAGGACAGGAGGGCCTGAAGCGCCGTCTGATGGCGATGACCCCCATAAGAGATCCGCGTACGTTAACTAATGCACTCAATAGGAAATCCAAGACAAATGGCGAATTAATCAGCCAACTAAGGGTGCCCTTTTTTTACTTGAACACATGAGAATTTTTAAATAGATGGCAATAATTGTTGAGTGACTCAGGACAATTGATTTCATTATGGATGGTGTGAGCGAGACCCAGAGTCAGGTCACATGGGGGTTGAAAAGGCTTAGCTAAATGAAAACAGATGAGATACACGCAGGAATTCTAATTGGGAAGTGTGGCGGAGAACAGAAAACAAACAAAAAAACTGTTCAAGGTCTGAAGAGTACGCGATAAACTTAGATTTATCCGAAGGTCTCTATGTTTTCCGGAGATTGTTTGTGTGCTTTTTAAGAAGCACTAGGGTGGAAAAAAATAAAATGATGAACAGAGTATTCTGAACCTGCAACAAGCTTTCATTTAACGACAGTCAAAGCACAAACAGCCATCTGCTTTAGAAAAATGTTCACTCAAAAACAGGTTTTGTGTATGAATTCAGAGAAATGCAATAGGATTTCCATTGTTGCTATTCCTCGAGCATCATCAATATGCAAATGACATAAACTGGAATCAGTGGTTTTGTTAATGATAAATATAGCGGTACGCTCAGAATAACCACTCAATCAAACTCTACACCATGAAAACGTTGTTCATGTTTCCGTCTTTCTCTTATTTTCACCATCTCATTAAACACTATTGTGAATATTAGTCTATAGGTACTTCTTAAGGCAACAGTTCATCCACAACTTGAGTAATGCTTGCTGACAAGATAATGTCAGCTATAGCTTTAATAGCAGATCCATTCCCAAGGTCTTGGACCAAGTTTTTGCAAAAGTAATTAAAATCTTAAAGGTCTGCAGAACATTGAAAACGATTAAGAAGTACATCTTTGTCCTCCAACTCCGAAGTTCTGGCAAAGATGAACGCATCATCAACCCTGGACAATGATTATTAAAGGACACAAAGAGAAATTAACTTTTGAAATCATGTCATCGTCGTATTTCCCTGAAATGTCCTGACATGCCATGTGTTCATTTCCAAACCACATACCTCCTCATGTCCCCAGCTATATTCATGGTAAATATGATCTGATCTGACTGAGGCGCAGGAGTGGCAATCCAGCAGTTAGTAGTGTTGGTTATTCCCAAAACACAAGGGAGGGGGGGGGGCCTGCCAGCTCTCACTTCAATCTGATAATTGGCCTGCACCAAAGATCTGCAATTACTGCACATCATAATTAATGGCCTGCTTTCCGGAAATGGTTCAACTTTTGTCCTTTCACGGGTTTATTTCTTAGTCTACAATTAAAGCTGCTACCTGAGGAAATCCGAACGCACAATTACATCGGAGGTAAAGGATCGGTAATCACGGGTCAGTGTTATTTAACAGTCAGCACAGATGAAGGGTGATATATTAGAGGCTGTCCTTTGGACTGGCTGTCATAACAAAAGGACCCCTTTGCCATGATGTACAACATTAATGTACAGGTCAGCGCCAAAGGAAAGAGATTTCTGAGGTTTTTGTTTGATGACTCAGGAATAGTTACTGTGTAAATAGGAGTAAAAATCAAAAAGGCGTCCGAACACTAGGGATGCAACGATAAGAGATTTTCATAACATGAGTATTTGAGGATATATCATGGTCTCACTGTCACAATTATTCAATCAGAATACCTCTAACAAAGCTAATCAACTAAAATAAATACGATCACCATCAACTATATACAGTCCGTTTTTATAAAGTGACATTTAGCTCCTTAAAAATGATTTATAATGGTGAAATGGGAATAGGCTATACTGAACGTAGGCTACAGAGACAGAGAGAGACATACCTCCTCCGTTGGTAACATGACATCCCGCAAGATTCGGAAAGTAAACAGTAAGACGTTGTGAACTACTTGCCCGTAGCTTAGAACATTAGCTACTTACGTTTTTCTTTTTTTTACCTCGACTTGGACATAACGGGGTGGACGACTATCTCGAAGATGTCGGAACTTACAGCCGTCAACAAATATTCTTAATTCAAAGTAAAAGAAAACAGATATAATCGAATATGAAAGTCAATATTCGATTGTGTGGGGGAAAAAAAAAAACAACATGCGGAAGTCTATGACAACTGAATTTGAAGCATGAAAAAATAGGATTGGGAGTTGAGAAGATGATCAAATGTAGACACAGCTCATGTCTCTTGTGACAACTGGTGGAACACACTAGTCCACATGCATGAATCACATTGCTGAAGCTGTGCAATGCAGGGAAGATGGAGCACACACAAAGTGGAAGGTAACCAACCCTTTTGTGCTCTATAGTGATCTTATGAGTGTGGTAAACTTCTTTAACAATCCTGCTCACAAACATTAACAATACAAGCGGTCATGCCGCAAACTTTTACAAAAGACAGAACTTTTTTGTTCTGTCACTGAAGACACATCGTTCTGAACAGGCGCACTTATTGATTTCTACTTGAAGCATCAATCACTCATGCATTAGCATTAGTCAAGGACGCAATTACACCCTCTCTCACTCCCGAGCAAGACAATAGGGTGCAGCCGCTTAAGTGGCTGAATCACACCGGGGCGAACGACAAATGGGCGTCGTCAAACGGTAGAGTCACCGTTGGTAACGTTGGACATTAATGCCTTGTCATGCCGAGGAGACAAGTAATTCAACACAAGCGATAAAGACGAGGATGAGCGATGAGCTTTAAAATGAGGCGAGTTTGATAAATGTGCGTGTGTGTGTGTGTTCATTTGGTGTTCAGCGCATCATTTATTCAATGACTCACTTGTGCTGCGTGAATTCCTCCCGATTATATGAGCCTCCGTTCTCAGCGTCAAGACAGGGAGTTTTCTCTGCCACATTTTGTGAAAGCTTGCGATTACAAACCTAGTTTCTGAAAAGAGGGTGACTGAAAAGCACAAATCATTGCCATTGTGGGTTGAGAGCTTTTTCCACAACAGGTGTAACATCTCCCTGAACCTCATCTTTTTCACTCTGAGATCTGCTGCTCTGCCATTCTAGCTCAGGCCCTCGACACATGATCAGCAGAATGAGCCGTGCTCACGGCAAGGTTCGGGTGTGTGAAAAACTCTCTCCCTAAACTTCCATCACAGTTCGCTTTTTGGTTACGTTGCAGACAGTCATCTTAGTGGTTGTGCTTTAACCAAAAGCCGAAAAAAAAAGCGTTGAGACTTAGAATGCCCGAGATAGCACTGCTAAGTTTAGCATCTTCGCACTGCACAGGAAAACAATGTTTAATGCCAGAATATAAAGCGCTTCTGGCTCTCATCTTGTATGTAGGGCCGGGTATCGTTTAAAAGTTCTGGTACCTTTACTTCTATACATATACCACAATGATACTTTGTGTGAATGAAAACCACATAACCTAATTGGGAGACTATGTTTCTATAATTGACTACAGCTCAGTTATCTACTATATGTAAAATAGTTCATTATGCAAACATTCCGTTTTCTTGAAATGCCTATTTATGATGTAAACAGACTGTCGTTGTTCAAGAGAAGAAGCACAAACAACATGTTGACAACATCAAAAGAAAATAAACCAATCAAACAATTCCACCTGCTACCACCCCCTCTAATTTAACACTTAACAGTTTATTTTCTAAAAATATTTCAGTCACTTCACGAAATCTTCATGAGCCATGGGCAGAAATAAGATCCACTGCACAGCAATATTTAAAAAGAAAATACATCACTTTTAAAGATGGATTGCTGACAAGCAATGTAGCATTTAAACTGCTACATTGAGACAGTAATGACACATTTATATGTATATTGTGTGTGGAGAGGCTCCACCGCACTCAGTGAAACACAAGAGCAAAGGATATTAATGATTGTGTGAAATGTTAGCCACTGCGCACTAATATAGGGCAAACATGTTGCAGCGTGATATAGATATACCCAAAATATATTTTGGGTATATCTATATTCAAGAAGTCTAGTAGTAGTAACGTCTCTGTGTAGTAAACAAAGAAAGTACATATCAATTATATTTGAACTAATATTTTTTCAAATTTAACTGGATGGATTATAAATAATACATAGAAATACATAAATAAATGTTCTTCTCATTTCAAGTAAAATAACGGCTGGATTAAAAATTAAATTACGTAACAAAATTATTTGAGAGAAATTATTTTCACTGAATTGCCCAAACGCTTTAAATTCAGTTCATTCAGGGTGAAGTGAAAGAGCCACAATATTATATTTTTCTCGTCTCTCGTAAAAAATGCCCTTCAAAATAAAATCACTTTTTTTTTTTCTTTTTCTTTTTTTTTGTCAGGCAAAGGCTCGCGACCCACCAGTTGAGAATCACTGTGCTAGTGTATTGTAAGCAACTTAGGTCTAAACATCGGGGGTTTAAAAAAATATATAAGCTAGTGACATCTTCGGCCCGGGCTAACTTAAGGTGGCCTGACCTGGATCGAATATTCTCATTTCAGGATTTCTGCCAGGTGTGCTTTTACCTGTGACCACACCCGGTTGCGCACTGCTGCGTAGGATATGGAGAGAGCACACTCGCCACCAGTTGGCAGAGCAAGCGAGATCAGCTGCCCGTGTGCAGACTCCCTTTTAAAGCAAAGAGGTTTTGAGCTGCCAGGTGTTGTTTGTGCTCATTCCACAAAACAACAGAGGCAGATCTTGGACACTGTTTAAAAGCATACTGGGGGAGGAGATTTACTCGGTGGCTCCGGTAATTGGCCATCACCTTGTACCTCCGTGAGATTTCACCATCTGGATGTGACGGCCCTGAGTGGAAAACATGCTGTCCCATCAGCAAACGCAGGTGTGACCTCCATCTCTGCCAAGCTCCCATTAAAGTTATTTCATGTCCCCTCGTGAATTAGTTTGTTTTTTTCTTCAATTCATGCAACTTAATATAACTCTTACTACCGCTCTGGTTGGCCTAGAATCAAGTTGAGGGGATGTATAAATACCATTAAGGTTGAGCCTTCCCCAGGGGATGCTCAGAGCCCAATAGGTGTTGGTATAGACGTCACACTAGAGCGGTGATGTGCTCCTGTGCCACAGTGAATAAGTGGAAATAACTTTCCTTAACAGACTGAAAGGGCACAAGCTACTTTGTTCTCCTAAGCACAGATAAATCTCTGCATCACTTCATTTAAAGACTTCAGGCCGATAGAAAGGACTACATACACACTCAATCGAATGTTCCATCGCCTTAACTGCCTTCTTTTTTGAAAGACTTGAAAAATAAAAAGCCATGTCCAGCGTAAAATCTGTGTAAACAATCAATTCCTTCTACTTGGCCTTATCAGCCTGGACAGTTTGTGAGCGCTACACAAGCTGCATCCAGACTCTCCTGCTCGTCTCTCCGATGCTGGCCTCGGTCCATCCGGCCCGGATCAACCATTCCATCGGATTATCATTGACAGGAAAGTCTGGACCTGCTGAGAGAGGCACTTTCCCTCCCGATTCTCGATCTGACATTGGGACGGACAACAAACAACTCTTTTCCACAGGGAGCGCAGCGCTCCATAATCCATACTGACCTTCGCTGGCTGCAATTCAGCTTTATTTTTGGTCAGGCTGAAGAGGAGAAACCTCGCCGCGTATGTTGCCGATATGGACAAACATTGCAACAATTTTCCCAGCGGCACTCCACCTAACCATGCTTTTATTTGGATGAATGGCAAGAAACTATAAAATAGTAGTAGTAGTGTCTTCTTTCGGTGACTTAAATACAAAAGGAAAAGTCAATGTTCTTGAGCAAAAGGATGCAAAAGACATTTCTGCCCAAAAGACATTTCCCGCCATGAAAGAACATCATTCAAATAAGTTGACACTCCGTTCAATCTCCTCATTAGTGGACACATTCATCTTGAAACTGATTATTATCTGTTAAAACAAAAGGAGATATCTACCAGCACCAATCCCCCTGTTTGCCTTTGATAATGTTAATCTCCTCAGTTCGCTTTAGACGACGATATGATTACTTTTTTTAATTCCTCAGCTATTTGCATACTCTGGTTGACCATCAGGAGTTCATCAGAGACGAGAATGCCAAGAAGAAGAAAAAGAAATGGGACTTCGAGCAAAGTTTGGTGATTAATATTTTGAAATGTTAATGTTCCAATAAGTAGGTAAGGAGGAAAAAGAATGATCATTTTGCTGCCGCAGGGTGCGTTTGTGTGTATATATTATGTGTGTGTGTGTGTGTGTGTGTGTGTGCTTTCAAGCAGCTGCAGCACTTTCAAGTCTCAGAGTTTAAAGTACAGAACCAAGAAATGGAGAACAGGGAGAGTAAATGTTAAAATTACCATATTGATGGATTGTTACAAAATAGGCGCTTCATCTTTTTCCTCTAAATTTCAATGATGCATAATCATAATGGTCATTTGCTTTGCCTATTTGCATAGTTTCCGGGAATTATTCAATTTTTAGGTCATTTTACCCCAAAAAGAGAGATGAAGTCAGAAACTCTGTTTTTACGTGGGTCATGATAACATGTCACAAACTACCACTTGCTGCCGTGTTTTTGTGTGTGAGGGACTAATGGGCACACATATTCTTACCATTGATCCAGTGTTGAGGGAATACGCTGCAGAGGGCAGCTGCTAAATAGGCTACAAATGTAATTACATTGGTCAATTGGGCATTGTTGGTTTACATTGGGTTTTTTTCCACTCACAGCTTCGGATTGTTAATATATGCGTCTGAAAACATAATGGAAAAAGGCAGAGAAATAAAATGTTTTCCACGAAACGGTGCTATAGACACACTCATCTCCGTGCTTGCATAAATTGTCCGCGGATACGGCTGCTGCAGGTTCCCTCGCTAAGGTCTCCATAGCAACACCTTGTCATCTGTGGTTAAGTCAGTCTGTGCAGCACTGGTGTCACAGGGAAATACAGCCTCAGTACCCATCACAAAGTGACAGTGCAATTTATTTTACTCCCTAATCCTGTCCTCCCCCCTCCTCCCCCAAAGCAGCATCGACACCTGCATTACTTAAAGGGAACTAAGGTAGTGTTTTCAGTAACTTTAAAATCTTTTACTGCTATAACTGATACTTTGCTTCCTGACTGTAGAGTAAAGCCCATATAGTCTACTTAATTTCTCTGAAATGACGACGCATTTGCGGTTTTCCTATGAAAAGGCCCATTTTGAAATGCATCACAACTGAAGTCATGTGTCACAGCTCATCCAAACACCGCAAAGCAGATCTACATAATCTATCAATACGCTGTAAAGCTTTGGGCCTTCAAGAAGACTCGGGAGATCAATAGTTTCCTGCGAGTATCGACAGGACTTTAAATGGTGGCTTAACACAATGTGCACTCTGGAAACATTTTTCACAGTTTCTCCATTATCCTGTTGCACATTTGTTTCAACGACTAATCCGATTCATTTTGGAGACTGGAGTTCTCTGCAGAGGGCTGTGGGCACAACAAAGTGTCGTGTTGTGAAACATACGGCTTCACTGAGTGGCATGTAATCGCACAAGCATCATCCAGAATTTGCTAAATCACCATAATGGACCAATGCGCCATGTCTGTCTCTAGGATAAACATTAGGAGGAACGGAAAGTTGATGCAATTGAGATCTCGCTCGTTGGACAACTGGCTGCTTCGATGTTCTTGTGACAACAACAACAATGTAGCTCGCAATCCAGCTAGCAGGACACTGCTGTGAATGTAAACTGAAATGATGAGCTTGATTAAAAACTATATTGTAGGTTTGGCCATCGATTGCTTATAACATTGGACGAGTTAATTGCAGAGATCGTTGCGGACGACGACGGAAAGACGATGAATACTGAAATGTGATGATAACAATGATGATAAAGAATCTTTAACCGTAACATTTTAAAGCAGACAGACTTCTTCCAGAAACTGTCCTCAGGACCCCCCCCCCCAGGTCAATGAGTGGTTGGACTTTTAGTTTACCATGTGCCTGGATAGACACAACTGGGGTCAATCTTGACACTCAAACCAATTTATAAAGTAGAAGCCCCCCGTAAGGGCTGACACTACAAGGCCAATTAGATATCGTCACCATGCTAACAAGCTTAACTAAGTAGGTGAAAGTGGTAAAGACAATAGCTGCTTTGCTATTATCTATACAAACAAATGTTCTCTCTCAACAGTAAAGAAAGGGTGAAGTGTCGAGTATGAAGCAAAGACCATGTGACTAAAGAGCTTTTGCCAATGGACATAAATACTCAGAGGTGGAGGTCCTTTTAGGTACAACACAAATCTCCAACACTCACACTGATTATCGGTATTTAATTATTATTTATCTACTACCAAGTGATGTAAATTAACACAACAGACAGCGCCAATTGCTTTCCGTTTGTTCAGCCCGAAAGGTCGAATCATCTACAGACTCTGTACTCAGCCCTCCCGCAGCCCCACAACCTTGAACAATTTAACTAAAGCTTTCAACACAGCCTTTTTTTCTCATTTCTGCTATCTGTTATGTTGTGTGTCCCAGCATGATGCCGACCCGGTGGAGCATGACGGGCAAATATGAAGAGGAAAAACAACTTGGGCCAATATGAAAGGCGAGGAGTGAGGAGGAATGTCTGGAGAAGCCGTCTCGCACGGTGAGAGCCTCAAGGTATTGCGCGCTGCGGTTGAAAAGACTGAAAACTGACGACTTCTCCCCTTTTGCTGCCTGTGATGTGCATCGTGCAAGCTTCTAAGTGCAGGCGGTTTAGGAGAAGTCAACGAGAGAAGCCCAATGGGTCGCTGTTGGACTAGTAAACAGCAAAGGATGTGCTGAGGAGCTGGGGGAATATGGGCTAAGTGGGCTGTGAAGGGTTGGAACACTTGGAAGTGGAATTTGACAAGTTGACGCTTCTATTTACAAATCTGGACGCTTATAAACGTGTGAAGGACAGAGTCATACGGAGTAGAACAGCCAGCTATATAAAATTGGTAGCTGATCAAAGCTTATGAAAATAAGTCTCGTCTCTGTTTAAGAGTTTTAAACAGCCGTCATATGACTTCGGCATCTTTTTAACACACATTTAAGTGGCTAATATATCCTGGAGAATATGGAGAATGGGATGTTTGGCTTACGTTCAACAGGTGGCCAAAATGAATGTCATTCATTGCTGCTCAATGTGTGAACAAGCAATTGTTTGCGCCCAAAGTTTCTCCATCAACTAAGGTGATACTATGTCCGTGTTGTGTTTTTAATTTGTTCCAAATTCTGGACGTAACATTTGCACTATGTTGGCAAATGACCTCAACTATTCCCACAGTGGGAAAAAAAAAGTGTCCACCATGATTCTTACTTTTGCTCTAAATTCAACAATGCAATGCTTCACCTTTGATAGATCTGTAAATACACTTTATGCATCACCATCGCTTGATGATTCAAAATTGTCTCAAACCCTACTTTACTGCTCACTAAAATACAAACAGGCTTGCGTTTATTCTGTACAGTCCATCGAATTAGGGACTGATTTCTGCCACATCCATAGTCATAACCCATGCCCAACCACTGTTGGAAATGCATCAGTGTATCAACAACACACTACATCAAGAACAAAAAACAAGTTGACTGAAGGGTTTTCAGAACTTTACAAGGTTAAAAGCAGATTCTTTTTTGGAACTTAAATGTCACATGGACTATTTTAGCATTTGACATTTGAAGGAAAAAGCAGCCACTTTGTACTCAAAAGCATTTCGTGATGAAAACAAGCTTCTGTTGGTGTGAGCAGTGTTTGAGTTTTGCCCCTCGTGCTTCAAGCTGCCCCCTGCAGCCACTGCTGTGATTTTGGGCCTACCTGGGGGTAACAGTTGGCCCCACCTGGGGGTAACAGTTGGCCCCTTGACTCCCCCTCTGCCATAGTCATCAAAACATCTGGCCTTATTCTGCCAGATCCATCTCCCACTTACTGGAAACCTCTTAATTGATGGATGAGGATTGGGGGAAATGGCAGCAGTCGTTATGTTGGTGATTTTGGTGAAAGGATGAACAACTCTCTTGGAGCCTGAACAGAAAGAAAGACATGTGGGCTGGCGATGCCACGTCGGCAGGGGGTAAAAAGGCGAAGGGTGGATGATTGATGGAGACTTAAAATGGAATGGGGACACCCACCTTCGCTCTCATCACGCCTATATAGCCACAGCGTCCGTCATTTCCACTGGCTGGAATCAGGATGGGTCTAATGAAAAAGAGCTGTGCTCTTCTCCTCATCTTTATAGGCTTTCTCTACCTCTCTGTGTCTCTGTCCTTCCTTGTTACTTGCACCCAACTGCTCTCTCTGCAGACGATTTCGCTATTGACAAAGCGTACTAATGAAACGTCACCTCCGACACCTGGCCCAGAGGATTGATGGTGACACAACTTTTTTCACTTTATTTGAATTTTCCTTCCCTACACTTTCTCACACTTCCTCCATAGATTTGTTTTTTTTTCTCCCATCCATTTCACAACACTGGAAATGATTAATTGTCTTTTTTCCCCATGCCCATTTGTAACTGGAGATGGGTACAAAAATCCACTAACAAACAGGCCCTGGGGAGAAATTACTAAAGACCGTAGTATTGATAAGCTTTAACATTATCGTTTCTGCCCTGGGTATTGGAAAAAAACAAATAGGGAAGAACAGACGTTTCATAAAATACAATATATTATTCTGGAGCCAATATAACATGATGGAAAGAATACTGTAACCTGCCCAGATAGTTTCCCTGTCCTACGTCTTTTAGTAGTTATAGTTCTGTTCCCACAAGCGTGTCAAAGAACTTCGGCGGCCTTCAGGTAACACAAGAGGCGCCAGAGTTGGCTTTTGTCCGTTCTAGGCTACTGTTCGCATGTCAAAGTGTCTGTGGTTGGAAGAATAGAAAGGCACTAATTAATTAAATGCAGGTCCATTTAGCGTTTAGCATTTGCTTGAGGACCAACATCATTAATGCTGTGTAGAGCATTGAATTTCATTGGAAAACGCGGTTGGATTGATGCATTCCTGTCATTTAAGCCTCATTGGTGATTTGGTAATCATAGTTGCTCTGCAGGGTTTGTTATAATGGGTGAAACGATGTGCAAATCCCAAGGGAGCTCGCCAACCCACCTGTCTACAAATGAAATGCAAACTTTCTTTCGGCACGAGGCCTTTCGATTGTCTAAAACTCATAAAATAGGCACAAATAACGGGGTAATTGGATTTGGTAATTACAACATTCCTATTAACATCGCAAGAATTAACTAACTAGATACAATAGAGGTCAAGGCTTTTGTCACAGCTTTTGAATGATGGTTAGCTCATATTTATCTCAAGATTTGAAATAGCTTGTGCAGCTCATTTAGACTCAATTTGAATCGCTAATGGGGTCGCTTTTTTGAGAGATATAGAAATGTGTGGGAATTTAAAGGAAATCAACTGGGGAGGTAAATTGGATCACTCTGTTAATAATCTCCTATTGTGGTCCAGCATTCAGAGTGAATCACTAACAGGGTTAGAGCCTACATTTTTAATTATCAACCCCCAGAGTCTCTTTTAATAAGAAATAACTGCTCATGTTACCATAAAAACACCTACGCACTGACCCTCTTTTACAGATTTGACTTTAATCCACAAGTTATATTCAAGCTGCAAAAATTGGCACACTCTCGTTGTGTGTGCACACCTATTGCTCACCACCAAACGGCTATAATTGGCGAAATCAACACTGAATCACACTGGACACAAGACCGCTGCCGCCACCCTGCTTTGTAGGCGTCAAAAAACTCTCTCGCATGTTGCACCTCAATCATATGTCAAAGCAGGTGTTCTGCCTCCGACAGCTGATGCAGAACACCTGCTTCGATTCAGTGATTTACCCTTAAAATCCCATCGACAGGAAAGCGTCACGGGACGCACCAGCGCCTCAGGTTTTCCTGCAGCTCCTCAGAAATTCAGAATAAAAGGCGCATTTGTTGACCCCAGTGCATGAATGTCTGCTATCTGTATTCTGTCACTTGTATTAAACACCTTGAGGGGAAGAAAAGAACTGCCTAAGACTGTTGAATCTGTGACATATCTCTTTAATGTGCTCTTTATATTACCATTCCCAATACAAGTAGCTGAAACTGAATTATGTCCAAATCTATTTTTACAATAAGGACGTTACTTATTGTCGAGGCTCCATCTTCATACCTTGCTGCTGTGATTCGGAAAACTCAAGGAATACATTACTCATAATCATAATACTTTCTATATTTTCCAGACAGACGTGTTTTCATGCTCGTTGCGTCAGGGGTTTAAAGACGTGCGACTCCTCTGCGTAGTCTAGATTTCCACGGACAGGTGACTTCATTAAGCGGCGGTGTGAGACACCGAGAGCCGGCGGGCATCTTCGTGTCAGACGGAAATGATGTTGTCAGAATGGATTGAGATATTTACAGCGCACCTGACTGCAAGGCGGCATAATGTAGCCGACTGCCTGCGTGACCTTTCAGACAGGAACACAGTTACAAAATGGATACAGTTATGTAAACGTGAACAATATGAGTGCCAATATGACTCATTGATGATTGGCAGCAACAAAAGAAGTGATCAGTACGTCTCTAAAAGATATAATTTCTCCCTTTGTTTCTTTTGTGCCGATCCCATCTATGAGTTTTTAGATCTGAAGCCCAGTCACACAAATAAATGACAAAATATGAAGTAGATAAAGTCAATATCAAGTGTGGTGAATGAAATAATGCATAGATATAAGTAATGTAGTTTATGTACAACATGTATGTCTTCAGCTGTGGGAATGTTAGCTCAGCAGCTTTAGCTTATCATTGAATCAACAAAGTGCACATAATAAGTCTTCCTGTTTCAGTCAGCGAGTCGCAGGAGACACGCAAATCCACCCGCGTCACCATTCAGAAAACAAAGGAGGAAACCACTTGTCGGCTTTCATCTTTGACCGTTTTATTTGTTTGCAAACAGCTCCCTCCCCCTTCATTCGTGTCATTTGCATTTACTGCGAGGTACGACATGATAATAATGCCATTTTTTATTGCCAAGTCTCTTTGTCTCCCTCCAAAAGCGGAAATCACAGGCACATCCTTGGGCGAGAGAAGCATTACTCTGTCGTGAGACACGGGCACAGCAGACATCACATTAAAACACAGACACCTCCTCGGATGGTATTTGCGTGATTTGTTTCTAAGACGGAAACATACAAAGGAATGGAGCAATAAAAAGAAGTGGAATACAATAAAAGAATCCTCTTTGCTGGGATTTGATTTCTGGGGGAGGGGGAGGGGGAGGGGGAGGGGGGTGAGGTGCCCCTGAGTGACTTTTTGACAGCCGTTTTTTTTTGAAGAAGAAGAAGCGCCGGGGTAATTTATCTATTTCTCTGACAGACTGTGGATATGCACACAGCGTCTTTGCACTCTTTGCTCTCCGTACGGAATAATTCCTTGAGCCCTCTTTGTTATGCATTGTTTGAACAACACCAAGACGCGGTGTGCGATGTATACAAACATACTTCCCCTTCTGAAACGCAACGACTCCGAAGGAATAAACCTGCTGCAGGTAATATTAAATACAAAAAAAACATTTCCACTTGAAATGAAATATAATCAAAGATAATACGTTTATGCGACCCATGCTTACCGGCCCTAGTTTCATAACGCTGATTCGAAATTAAGTGCATCGGTTGACTCAGGCTTCAAAGCCAATTTCCCATGAAAATTGAAGGAGATGAAACCGAGTAGAATGGACTTGAGGCAGCATGCTGATGAGAATTGATGACTGCATTCGGTGTCTTTACACTTCTTGTGCAATGAAACGACTGTACGTTTATGTCCCTTAAATTTAAGTTTCAATCGTCTTTTATGAGCGTTCATCATCTCCATGTCACATATTAGGACAATGGCCTTATGATGTCATGGTGATTTTCTATAAAAGCTTGGGCGACGGTCTTCTAAATTGGCATAACTTCAATTGAAATTGCCCGACACCACCTTCTCACGGTCATCGGTTCAGCTAAGATGGCTAATGATGGGTTCAAAGTTCAAACTTAAATGTGACATGAAGCAGTGCTGCCACTCCTGCTGGTCTGTATTCATCCCAATATTACCTTTTTTTCCACCAAGTAACGCCCTCAGTCTGTGGCATCAGTGGACTGTATAAATGATATACACTGTGATTCTCTTCTGTACAGCCTTTATCCGCCGAAGGCTTCATCAATACAGCAATGACTTATTAATACCAGTGATCCACTGAGATATCGATCAGAGCTTCTATCATTCCTATGATCACATTTCAGGCTGTAATGTGAAACTAAAGGGTCAATAAAGATGTCTTATTTTAATCCCCTATTTGGCCGGTTCAGTGGTTCGAAGTACTGCAGATGTGCGCATCTCTACGATAAGCATCTCGGGTTTCATTTAAGAGCGGGCGATGGCTCCCATCACAGGCTGTGTTTGCTTCGTTTCAAATGACAATTCCCTTCAGACTGCGCTAGCTCTTGCCTTTTGTTGTCTTACTTTTTCTCCATGTTCTTGGCGGATTAAGTGTCCTTATCGGGTTCATGTATCGTTGAGAGATTTGTTATTTCTAAAAAAGGTTTTCTTTAACATAGTAAACACTGTAAAACACCACAAAAGATTAATTTACATTGCTGAATATGTTCCACCTGACATAGAAATGACAGCAGAGACTGACTTAAGGAGTATTGTTTGGCATGAAAATATAAAGCCACAATCTAAAGGTCTTGTCATAACAATAGGCCTCATTCACAAACGCTGTGTATGAACAAATGTGTGCTTTAGTCGTGCGTATGAACGTTTTATGTACTAATCTGGGATTCATAAGAGTTTTCGCACCTGAATTTATTTTTACTCTGCGAACTGTAGAACTGCCTCAGACCACGCGTAGGCCCAAATAACTGTTTTAATGTAAACACACCTTTAAATAAATGCATCTCATATCAAAACCACACTCGTAAATAAAAGCTTTAATACACAACATTTAAAACCGTGCATTCACTAATACATGGGCCAAACGTATTGAACAACTACGAAATGGACGCCCCTCGTTAATTATTGTCATAATTGAATTATAACACACATTTCAAAGCTTCTATTGAGGTTTTCGAGTGAAGCTTCAGCAGCCTGTGGTCATATTTTATGATGCCATCCCACACAAAAACAACAATATAAATGATTTGATGTTATTTTGGTTATGAATATAACTTAATGTGCTGTTAGATTGCTGTTAAACCGCCCAGTTAATACCAAGAGAACGGTGGCAAGCGAGAGAGCAAACTGCTTTTTTGACTGCATTGACAATGTTTTTTAAAAACGCAAAATGCCAACAAATATGTTGACTTTTCGACATTAAAAAAAGATGCTAAGCATTTAGAATTTGAATCAATGAGTGAACGATGTCACCTTATTACATGTATTGATGTCTGTCCATTAATTGAGGCGTGATTCTGATTCACTGGTGCGCAGCCAATATATCTGAGAAGATTACACTACGTCCACATACTTTTATGTCCAACGTCATTTGTCAAAGTCTCTTTGTGTTTGTTTGTTTTCTCTGAAAAAGATAGATTAATAAATCCTGGTGCCTGCCACAGACGGCTATAAACTTTAATTTCCTGCCTAAGTACAATTTATACAGCCCCCCCCCCCCCCCCCCCTGTAATTTTTGTCATTTCTACAAAGACAAAGATTAAAGAAAGGAGGACAATGCACAAAGGGACATCGCAGATAGAAGCGATATGCTTCATATTAACTGTAGGGAGAAGCATTGATGGCGCCACACCCCTTTGCCTGCTCTTTGTTATCAACGCGACACAGCATCATATCGAAAAAACAAACCTCGGAGAGAATTCTGGAGAAACGCCGCCATGTGCGATAACGCTGTGGGTGAGGTGCCCTTTACTTGCAGATAGGGCTGATAATGAGGTAAGAAGGGGGAAAACATTGGATTAATAATACATGGGTCATTTGTAAATCAATGGAAGGGCATCAGGCCAGTGAATAGGCCTGAGGATTTATTCTGATTACAGAATGGCAATAAAGGGCCATTTACAACCTGAATGGGACAGCTAGTAATTAAGAAGCCCGCCTTAAAACAAGGAGAAGGAGTTCTGTGGGAGGATGCCGTTAACTCCGGGGAGGACCACTGCATGTTAATGGCCATGCTGTATTTCACCTGCAGTTGGTGGACACGACGAAGAAAGCCAGTCCTCCAGGAAAGTGTGCAGTAGCCATCCATCTTATTATAATATTTGGACCGCACTGCAGTATAATACCATTGGCCTGCGATGGATTTGCTGCATTGTGAGGCGGAATACATTGAAAAATTAAACGTTTGGAGTCACCGGGGCACAACAAAGTTCCGTGATAAACGAACATGGTTAGAAATGTACACCTCGGGCGTTACAATAATCCAAGTTGTCAAAGGTGCGCCCACTTTCATAACAATCGCGGCTCTTTCCTCTGGTTATCCAAATTAACTTCCACTTTATTGTGCCAGATTGCAAATACACCAACATAGCGACTACATTAGTGTCAATCTGATTTCATCCCCTTGACAACATGATGGATTAACTGCTGGTGGCTGCAGTCAGCCACCTCTTTAATTGGTTTGTCTAAATGTTTTATGAAATCAAGATAAAATTCAATCAATCCCCCCCAAAACTGCTGATTCATCCTAAAACGACGAAAGGGGCATTTTGATTGATGTCGGCCGTCGAGGGGGCTGCAAAGGTGATATGTGCCCGAGCTGCAACAGCTCAAGGTTAAACAGCGCTAGCAGCGTGTTCTTTATGACAGGAAGGGGGGGGGGGAGCCAACGCCCACACAGGGAGGCGAAGCCTTTGGATTTCACTGCAGGACATGCTGCTGCTGCTGATGCTACAAATGGACAGCACGAGGAGCTTCACACACCCGATGTGACGGCTGAGACGTTCAGAAGACGGAGTGTACAGTATGATCAATCTCGTACCCTGCGCCGCATTGACCGTGCTCACCGCGTGAAGCGTTTCACAATTTGTTCTTTCACTTCACCATCAGACTTTCAATGGAAATCAATGATCATTACTTTTTTTTATTTTTTATACCAGCTAAGAATTGCTTTCTTTACTGTTCTGCTTGGTTTGGCAACGATTTATGCAATGTTGTCCTTAGAATTGGTTCATGTTGTAAATCATTCTTATGTGCTCAACTTCTGACAATCATCTATAAAGAAATGAATATGCGGCGTGTAGGGGCTGCTTCTAAATAGTCATTTCACTCGTATTAATCATTTGGATCGACAACATGTCACAAAAAGTAAAAGAAATGCTGAAAAGATATCAAAGATGGTGCATTCTCCTCAGAACAAGACTAAGACTCCACAGCCGTGCTTGCGGCTCTTTGAGGCTGTAAAACAAATGCCTGCACGCTAACATGCTCATAAAGACACCGCTAAAAACATAATGTTTAGAAGGTTACATGTTCACCATATTCAACATTTGAGTTGAGTGTTACTGTAATAAGCACTTAACCAAAAGCAATGCTGATTGCATGGCAATCCAGCAAGTAGTCATGTAAGACATTTGAGTGTAGAACTGTGTGTTTAGAAGCTATAATAAAAGTGTTTAATGATTCATATTTAAGAATTCATAATTAGTCATAATCATAAGTGTTTTGGATGAAGCTTTTGCCAAAAGGTGCAAAGTCTTATCTTTTATATAGAATGTTTATCATAGAAGGGTTAAGCCATAACAGACAGTCATTGAATGTATTAAGAACGAAGGGACAGAGAGTCTTTTAGACAGGCGATTACAGAGGGCACCTGGGAGTTAGCCAATAGGAATTGTGATGGACAAAAGGGGAGGGGTTTCAAACCGGATGTGGGTGGTTTATTTTAAGTCTTTTTTCTCGTCTTGGTCTGGCTCTCAGCGGAGAGACATGTTTTTTTACGGGCCGAAGAGCTAAAGATGAGTTTTTTTGCACGAGGGTTTTTCGTTTGTTTTATCGTTTCATATTCCATAGAAGTCGTGTACTTCACTGTATAATTGTATTTGCATCAGTAGGATTAAATTCCTTTTAATTGTAAACCAGTTTCGGTAACGTTTTTTGCGCTGCGGCGCTGCTGAAGATTGCAGCACCGCGTGCGTACAGGCTCGCTCTCACGGTGGGGCAGTTCTGGCCCTCACAGTCAACATCCTGGTTTGCCCACAGGAAAAGTCAAATGATCACCGAAATCAGGAGGACCCATCCTCTGGGCACCACAAATGTCTGTACAAAATGCCGTGGCAATCCCCTAGATAGTTGTTGAGATATTTCACCGTGGACCTGTGGCGGCCCGACTCGAGCCCACCAAGTTTAGCACACAACCTTGGTGCTCTGACCCCCCCCCACCATTGAGCTGCAGGACATGGTCATCTGCCCTGTTCCCCCTCAACCGCAGCAAGTGAAATCTGGGTGACAGGGGGTCCGGGTTCACAATAAGCCATGCTGTATTCAGGAGGGGGACAAGCCGAGTCTCTGGACGGGCAGAGTTGATCCAAAAAAACCACTGGAACACAACCAATAAGACGTATGATCCTGCATAAGTCTGGGCATTTTGAACGGCAAAGGTTTTATCTGTATTGGTGTCTGAGTCACATATGTATGTATTATTGATATCTTGTAAAGATATTCGCTTTGCTCAAGTGTGGTTGTTTTACCTGGTTCCGCACAATCGATAGGTCCATCCCTAAAAACAACCTCAATGATAAAAAGCTGATTAATATCCTGTCAATCGACGAATCAATTAATTGACTAATCATTTCAGCTCTAATGGAGTTCAACGCTGCGCCGCCTTCACTGGAGGAAGGGGCCAGACGAGTCTGCGTTGACGACATACACTGAGAAATGCTCTGTTTTTTATCTCGATGTGATTTTCAGTGTGAAAGTCTAATTATGCGTTCATGGATTTTGTAATTGCGAATAAATTGCTTATTTTGAATGAGGATTGATGTTTTTATACAAATTTAATTGATTTCTAATTAAAAGCTAATTGAGCGTGAATCAGGAAATCATTGTGTCTTGGAAGCGGGCGGAAAAAAACAACCATTGAGTTTTTCTTACATTTGCACATTTCCCAGGTTGAGCTGTAATAGGAGTTCGCTGTCTTGCCTGCAGCTGTGATTCACCATATCCCTTGCATAGATATTTTCCTACAGTGTGTCATATATCATTTGGGATGTCAGCTGAAAATGCAGAGCCATTTCCCCTCGCTTGTTCCATTGTGGAGCTCAGCCATGTTGCTTGCCTATTGTATGGCCGCCTCCAAGTTATCTGTCAGGCCTGGCAAGCACCCTATTATTTCCCGCCATTTGACTGCCCCCTCTGCCACAGTGCAACACTTCTGTCGTGCCACGTGATCAATCCGATTCTTTTGACGTCTGGGCGAACAGTATCCAGTGATCTGTAATGGCGGTAATGTTTCCTGTCGGAAAACGGTGCCGGGGCGAAATCGGATGTGGGAGAGGGAGAGAAAGTCTCTTATTCACACTTTAGCTGAGTGAGAGGAAGAGGAGATAACAGAGAAAAAGGCAGACAACCTTTATGGGAAATATCACGGCCCACAGTCAGAATCACAGCAGTTGTATTGTTGTTGCTTCCCCTGCCTTCCCCCCTTACATCTGCAGTCTCATCCAATTTTTTTTCCTACGCCTATGAGTAAGACAGAAAGCCAATCACGGAACCTCGCCGTGTGTGTGTGTGTGCGCACAGCAGAGCAACATTATTTGAGAGGGTGTTAGTTCAAAATGGCTGATTCCTATTGATTCCTTGAAAACTTGGGGAGGTTGGGGACAGAATAAGCAAACAGAACGGCATCATAATTCCGCTGCTACTACTTGCATGTTGCCTTTTAAGGAGACACCGTGGAGGCCGGCTTTTACTCTAGACACGGCCTCCCTGTCACTCACAGAGCTGTAAAGTGCCTCGTTAAAGCCTGTTGCTATTTTCGATGTCACAGAGAAAGATCGGCTTCAGATTTCTATAAATTGGAAACGACTGAGGCCTCATTCAATGTCAAGTTGTCGCTTAACCAGAGAAAAATCCAGAGCCTGATGATGACTTATGTCGGTTTCTACAGGATATATATTGATTTATTATTCCCTAAACTGTTTGCACGCGTACTAACGTACCGTTATCTTGTGTGTACTGAGTGCACATGTTTGCTGTGTAGTGCCACATAATTGGTTTTGTGCCTGTCAATCATTTCTCTCTGCGGTGCATTCGGCTACCTATGTAGGGAGAAAGTTTTGCTTGCAATGGACACACTGTGTTCAATCCATTCAACACTTGTCACAAATGCAACAATTGGAAGAGAAAGTTATCTACAGCAAGCAAGCAAATGTAGAGAAAGGCTGTAACACTCCTTATAATGGCAAACTAGCTCAGAAAGAACACGGACACAGTCCTTGTGTGCTTGCAAGTCACTTACTCGGTCATACTCGCTGCAGTAACCATGTTTTGTGTTGCACTATAGTCACAATCTGCAAGACTGCAATGACAATGAACCACCTGGTGGAAATTCTAATGTCTCTTCTAATGACTTCTGCCAACATTATATCCTCAAGAAAAAACGAGAAATATCAAGAGAGAGAGCAGAACAAACAACTTCTGAGATCTGAGTTTACATCATTTGGGGGGGGGGGGGGGGGGGGAGACATGCGAAAGATGACAAATTGAGAGAATTATCAGCCGACTTGCAGTCATTTCGAGCCGTAGCGGGCTATTTTCAGCAAAATAAGCTCTGAATAACCCACTGCACTGCCTCCAGCACCAAACAGTAGCTGGAGAAAGTTGGAGAAAGTTACGAGCTGGTGAACGTAATGGAACATACAGTAGCTAGATATTTCCCCCAGAAGTTGGACATATACGTTTATGAAATATATTTTAATATCAAGAAGTTTAAGGTTCAATAATATCCTAAAACAGATGGGCGCTGTAGGTTTTAGTTGGGGACTATTTTTAGGCGCAGATTAATTTACATTTGCTGCTCCAATTAATATTTCCAGCATTATGTTGGACCGTCTGTATTTTTAATCATTTTTGGATAACACGGAGAAATAAGCTATATCCGGCTTTAGATTGACAGAGAAAGTTCGGATCAATTGTTAAGATCATTTTGGTATTGTCATAAAAGAGTTGTTGATAACATAGAACATCATCAGATGGCCTTTCAATAGCCAGGGTAGTTTTTCTGCTCGTTGAAATAAGCTGCTGCCTTCTTGTGAACTTATTGTGAGACAAGACTTACAACATGAAACTATCACCAAACGTGGTCAGCACCCTGGAAATAATGCGTGTACTCTTTGTAGAAGAAATAGGAAAGAGCACCAGTTTGTAATTCTGTTTACCAGAGCGCAGCAAAAGACACAGTCATCTTTCCCAGCAGCCCTAAAGAATTCAATCTGAAGAAAGTCCACAATCTAAAAATGAAGGGATGAACATTGCAGCAGTAATTTGAACGTCATTCAATTTTCTGGAGACAAATAATGAAGCTGCAAGTAATCAGAACAGACGAGGAAATGGCTTGTGTTTGTTATGTTAAATCCTCAATCAGCCATTTCCCTATTGGTGCATATTTGTATCCATAGTCTGGGCAACGCATTAAGGGCACATAGTCCCAAAATTACAGCAACAGTAATCAGCAATACAACTTTCAAGAAAAATCTAAAACATTTTAAATGTTTTTCAAAGTGTATTTCATGTAAACAGACTCTCTCTCCCCCCCCCCCCTCTTTCTCTTTCTCCCTCCTTTCCACAGTGACAGACCTTAAACATTATATCCAAATTGGATCTGGGAGATGCGAGCGTAGTCTGCATCTGCTCCGAGAGACGTATACACTGAGGCGGCTGATTGTTCGAGGAGGCACTGAAAATTGTGCTGTCATGGTGGAAAATGCTGAGAGATTAATATAGGTACATTTTCGCTGCCATCATCTCGCTGACATGATCAAATAAGCGCTGGAGAAAGAAGAAGAAGAAGAAGAAGAAGAAGAAGAAGAAGAAGAAGAAGAAGAAGAAGAAGAAGAAGAAGAAGAAGAAGAAGAAGAAGAAGAAGAAGAAGAAGAAGAAGAAGAAGAAGAAGAAGAAGAAGAAGAAGAAGAAGAAGAAGAAGAAGAAGAAGAAGACACTGCTCCACCGCTCACAACCTGAGATGCGAGTGTGACATTATGTTGACAATTTTGTGTGTGGGTACTTTTCAGACAGACGCTGGCATATCAATGCGAGCCATTGCGCTCTATAGCCGATTGGCTTAGCTTTGTGCTGAGGTGTAATTGCGCAGCTGTCTGGCATTAGTCCTCCGAAACAAATTGGCTCGGGGAAAATCTACCAGTGAGGAGACTGTACGATGCACACAAAATCTCCTTTTGGTTCGTTTCTAGCTTTAGACTATGAATTTGCAGATATGCATCATTCCATATATATTATTACGTTGTATTGTATGTGGATTATTTTATGCTCTTTGTGTTCAAAAAGGTCAGAATGTGTCGACCGCATGTCGTTCTTGTTGACTGGGTAAAAGAGTGACACGGTGAAGATGAATGGGTGACATGGAAGGCTATCAATATGCAAGATGGCGTCTTTACATCCAAATAGTTCGTCTTTGTGCAAAGTCCTACCGGGAGGTGGGGGGGGTGACGGTGTTAAACTATTCCTGATCATGCCTCTGTCATGGGATCTCTTTCAGATTTCACGCTTAGTGACAAATGTCATTTCAGACATCCCATAAAAAGTGTGTGTGTGTGTGTGTGTGTGTGTGTGTGTGTGTTCATTTTTGTCAATGAAATGTGCTATTGGTATTTGTCGTGCCCTTAGGATGGGGCACACACCGAACTCATCATTCACACAGTAGAAGAAGCCAAGGTAAAAGAAAGGTAAATGTATTAATGAGACTACGTCGCACATTCATAATCTTGATCAGGTTTGAACCCGAGGTATCATTCAAGCTCCTATAGTGCCACTATTAGGCCAAATATTGTTGTTAAATGGTAAAATCATCAGTATCTCGTTTTTTATGTCCAATATTTACAAATCTGGGGCTTTAATGACCATGGCAATGTGTAAAAGGCACCAAAGTATCCGTAGTACTTTTGTCTTTTAGTCCTTTTTGGCCTGTACAGTATCATCTTAGCTTAAGGTAAAAATGAAGGGAATACATTACTGTGCGGCTGAATTTGTCTGCAGAAAAGATCAAATGGGTTTATGTGACAACTTCGAGTCAGCAGTCTTTTAACAAATCAAAACATGATTAATCTCTCCCATAAAGTATGTGGAATACAGCCTCCTCTTTACGAATGGACCTTCAAACTCCTCAAGAGATGATTAATCAGTGTCTGCTGAAGACAGAAAAAAAACCATTCATTTTCTAAGGGAAATGCAGGACTTTTGTCCGCTTTCCCTGTAGAATTGCAGATTACAATTAACTTTGTTTTTTTCCCTTCTGGCTCTGTATTCACCATCATTACTTGACACATATATTGTCAATAGCAACTGCGAAGTACAATATAAATTTGACTTTAATAATCCAGTGTATGACATCATATCTCAAAAGAAATACAGAAGACAATCGTTGATGCTGCCCTGACAGAATATGTGCCATTTGATTAATGAACAGCAACTAATGGATTCACAATAGATGCGAGTACGGTCAGATCCATCTGCAGGAGACTGTCTTTCAATGACGTTTGTGCAATTATTTCCCGGTTGATGTAGTATGCAACTTCAGTATCGATAAAACATGAACACTATTTAATCTTTCATCCCCCGAGCTCTCAGTCAAGCTCTTATCCAACGGACGGGACGGTTTCAGACCAGTTTGTGGATCGGCGTGAAATGCAAATTTGGAATTTTACTTTCAAAGTAGCTCGGAGCATTGAGGGATAGCGAACTGCTCTCATGTGAAAGTTTGATTCCAACCTGCCGACGGTAATCCCTTTCTCGTCTCTCCTTTGAACGCTGTCGGTGCAGTTAAAAGAGGATCAATCGATAATGAACTGAATGCGGCCATATTAGAGCCCCATCTGGGATATGAATGCTCCCCCCCCCCCCCCACATAAATCCATAACATCACGGGTGAAAGGCAGTGACAGAGCTAATGTGAGAATATGCTCCCAGTGCACAGAGCTTTCTTTTCTTCTTCTTTTTTTTACAAACTGAAGACAATACAGCACTCTCAACCGTTCAGGAATCCATTGGTACCCATCCACTGAGCCCACCATTATTCCTCCATCAATGCCATTCAGAGGTGTCGTGTCAACGTGGAACTGTCTCAGGATGTGCTTTTTAAAGTCACCTCATCTTGCTTCATCTCATACGTGGCCATGCAAATTGCCTAAATAACACAAGATTAAAAGCATCTTCTCTATTAATACGTGTTCCTCTATTGCTTTACATATTGTTGAATTTGGTCATGAGCGCCCTTACTCCCTCACCTGTTTTCCTACAGGGTGATATTCTACCTCAGTTAATTGAGTAATTAAATATTTTTTATATCCCTGCTTGCGCGGACGGGGACGGCCATATAAATACTGTAATAACAGGGCAGGCTTTCTGCTGCGGAGGTCAAGCATGTCACAGAGACTTCTCTCTGCCCCTTAAATATTTCATGACTTCAAAATGAAAAATAGTACATCCAATTTAAACATACCTGCAAGTCATTCAGGGGCGCTTTCAGATGTGTTTACAATATAAGCAGGGTTGAGTTTTTAGATCATTGTGTTTATTTGTTCTCCTCTATAATCCTTGCAATAGAGACGTGACTCGTCATAAGTAATGTCTCAAATGGAAGTTTGCAGGTGTTGTCCTTCATCAATCAGCTTTGATGAGGAAAACAGGGCATGAGGTAAAGATTCATCATGGATTATAGGTACGCAACTAATGATTGTATTATAGATTTGTTTTGGATTAATACTTCTTTGGTCTCAGAAAAATTGCCCAAATGTCTTGGCTTGCCTACCAACAGTTTAGCACTTTGCTTAATTGAACAGTTAGTCAGTATAATGCATGAGGATATGATGGACTAAAGCCAAACAGTCAGAGTCTCAGACACAATGTCTCTGAGGCTCTACCGCTTGTGAAGAAAACCAAACTATTGAATAAACTAAAGGTATTGAACACGTTTTCATTTTGGATGATGGTTGCTGGATAAAAATTTTTTTTGGGGAACACGGAAGTTAACAGAGATCATAAATGTGTGCATCAAATTGGAAATCATCCATCCAACGGCTGTGGAGTATTTCACTCTGAACCACAAATTTAAACCTCTTGGTGGCACGAATGTCAGGGGATTATCAAAGGCATTAGGATTCCTCATGTGAGGAACACGCCAATCCATCCAGTAGGTGTTGAAATATGTCAGTCTGCACCAAAATGGTGGGCCGACTGGCCCAACAGACCCAGAAGCCGACTGCGTCATCCCTTGAGCCTCAGCAAACATCGAACAGCAAAAAGTCAAATGACATGTGAGAGTCATTAAGGAGGACAGACACTCGTGGCCCCGCTCCCTTCTTGCTGCAAAAAGATGATTCAACTACTAACAAACAAATGATTTAAGAAACTATTAAATACTAAGTCCAATGTCAGACACCAATCCACCACGCAGCCGCTCACGAGCCCGCTAAGGTGTAGCCGGGCTAACGTTAGCATTGATCGGGCTTGCAGCCTGCCTCCTCCCGGGGTGCTGGGCCCCTGCTGTCAAATCTCCACCACCACTCTCACCTCGGTGCCATTCCATCATCCACAGAGTAAAGACCTCAATGTTAAACATGAATAATTCCACAGGCCCGGGACTCATTTGACTCATCAGCAGTTACGGGACTCGGGGGCACAGCCGCCTGAGTGGCAAATGCCAATAACCACTCTGTTGGTGGGGGGACAAGGGGAGGGGTGACTATGGATCAACAAGCCAATATGGAAGAACCGATCCATCATTTTATCAGCCATTGTCCCGGAGTCCGGAGGGTGAACCATGTGTTTTGCCAATAAGAAGCAGAAGGGTGTGTGTGTGTGTGTGTGTGTGTGTGTGTGTGTGTGTGTGGTGGGTGGGGTCAACAAGCTACGCCTCCCTGCCGAATGCGTGATTATGCGAAAAACTGCCGTTAACAGCTTTAATTACATCAGAGGAGACGGCAGAGGTAAAAGAAGCGCACACAGCTCAGTATCACCACCATACAAAAACACCGTTGTGTCAGTAATGGGTGCTCTACCAGTCGTGTGAATTCTAATAATTTGCTTGAAAGGGCAACATGAGGCAAAGGCCACACGCTGCCGTCATCATACCATAACGCTCTTAAAACCCTGCAATGGAAACAGTCCGGGCTCGTCTGAATGACTGTTATTGAAGACATCGGACCAGAAGGCCTCTGAACTCCTCTTCAAACAGATTGTGTACACGTTGAACCCTGTTGAATCAACGTGGCAAAGAAAAGCTCAACGTGGTCATATTTCAATGGCGCATAAATTATAACCCTCTCTTTTAAAAATGCACTCAATTCCATTCCAGCTTCCCACGCCATACAAGCGCAGCCTTAACGGAGAGCTTTTAACCGATTGCATTATTTAAAAAGCCACCCCGACGCACAAAAGCAATTTGGTTAGAATAGCAGCCGTAAAACACAGCTTTCAGTATTCAGTCGTGGGCACAAATGGTTTGTCTTTCATCATCCTGTGACGGCCTCTCTGTCCTCTTGTCAGGCGCGGCGCCCGTCACCCCCGCCCGGTTGCAAAGAGCACAGTAAGTGTTGCTGCCACACTTCAGTACAATTGATCTCACATCAGGTACGCTTGAACCCCGGCACCCCACACCCAAATTTCAGCGCATTCGCTCGGGCTCTATTTGAAATCGCTCTCCTTTGATTTCATGCAATGCCTTTTTAGAGTCAGCAGAGGATGCACGAAGACGCTGAAGATGTCCAAAATCTCAAAAAAGGTCAACGACAGGATTTGATTGTTTTTTTGTGGGGGGGGATCTGTAAATCAAAAGACATTTGAAAAGTAGACAATGAACTCAACGGACAGGAAAAAGAGAAATGTCAGTGGGCTCTAACTCATCTGGTGGAAGGAAAAGGTAAAAAGGAGGAGAGAAGGGAGGGGGGGGGGGGCTGTGGAACTAATTAAAATGCTGAAATGGTTCAACCTTCAGAGTTTAATGCTTAAGCCTGGTTCTTGCTCCAGCAGAAAAGTGGCAAATTAAATCAGGTCTGAGCAGCGACACGCCGTGAGAGACAGAGAGACAAGTTCAATATGTATGATTTATCTACTTAGACAAATGAAATCACTGTCAGCTTATTCCTGCGAAAAGGTTTCGATGTCTCCTCCTTGGGAGCAAATGCAATTTGTATCAAATTTGATTTTGTCAAAACTTTTTTTTTTTCCAGTGGCCCGTGTGAATGGCTTTAAAGGGCGAATGAATACAGGACAACAGGACAGCTATCATCATAGTACAGGAAGAGAGCGTGCATCTTACTCTGTATCGTTACTCTTATAGTCTGGAGAAGACATGAATATTGAATAGTAGGAAGATCACAAATCTTCACATTGAAGTGTGCTTAATGAATATAATTTGTTCCAAAGAAAATGTACCTTGCTCAGCGGTGCACAACCTCTTTCACAACCATGTCAGGAAATAAGATAATTTAATTTAAAAGTTTGCAGAGGGGGGAGGATGGACGAGCTGGTAAAAAGATGGACTTTTGAACAAGAGACCACTGCTTCCTGTTTCCCTTATCCATGACACAATTGTAATTTGTAAAGGCACGGAAAGCACTGACAAATGATGTCACCCTGTCTTCAAAGGTTGTTGGATGAGAAAACACTCAGCTTCCACTAGTCTGGATCTTATCTTGAATAAGGAACTGCGCATGGATTATAAAATTGATCCAAGGTCCAAAAAGACGCCTGACCTCATCATTTGAGCTCAAATGGATGACAAATGTAAATATATAAAGATCTACAACTCCATTACAGCGGCGTGAACTGCTGTCGAAGATGCAATGTGACCGAGAGCACCACACCAGCTGTGAAATGGACCCGAAGGTGCGATTGTTTTGCCGACGAACGAGGAAACTGATTAGAATGATGCGCATCGTCTCCAGCTGCTGATGTGGTGTTCGAATACCTGCCCATTCCTGCAGAACATCACACTGCGTCCTCTTCTTTTAATGGGGGGGGGGGGGGGGGGCTGCATCAATCAGATACCACAAAATGAGGGCGCTTGGTAAAACTTTTGCATTTACAATTTATCGCCACAGGCAACAGAAGCAAGTGTTTAAAAAGCGCTGACAGCGGATGTGTTTTAAAGCAGCCGACCCTCGAATGATGCAACTGTCAACACATCGGTGCGTTAAAAAAAAGAAAATGTGAAAGCTTCTTGGATGAAGTCGTGATGCAGCTGTGACTGAAGCCAATGTTCCGTTAAATGTGTAATCTCAACAGGGTTTGTTGACGTCTCTGTGCCGCAGTCGCCTATGAATACAGACCGCTTAAAAGTTATTTCCTGCATTGATGCCTTTTCACATGTTCTATTACATAACCATTTATCCAGCCACATTGAAGACACCTAAAAAAAGAAGAGCTAACGGATGTAATGGCCGGATTTAAGTGCATTTCCCATTTATATTCCTCTCGCCCAGCCTATTTAAAGTCCCCCGTGTCATCATTTCCTGAATAGCGTCCTCAGCGGCCAACACCAGTCTGAATGATAACAATGACAAATGTGCTTACTTTCCATTCTGCAATCACCATCACCTCCAAATCCATAGTCATTTTCTCCAAAAAAAAAAGGATAGCCACATTAGCTAAGTGAGTGATTTATGAACTTGTCCACACAGCTTTAAATACAGAAACCACAAAGGGGGAGTTGGACAACCTCCATTTCATCTCTTAGTGGAACTCTTGAGTTGTGTTTTTAGAGCATGAAACACTGAATAGTGGGCATTAGGTAAATGAGTAAATAACACTTAACCAAATATATTCACATGAAAATTATCGTAATACACAACCAGTGAGTTGTCAATGAAAAAAGTCAAAATTACACAAGTATTCAAATGTGGTTTGACTGTATTTCTAATATTTTGGCTATAGGAAGAGAAGTCAGCAATAACATTGGTGCTTTCTTATTTCCTGGAAACAATCTAGGAGAAAGAAATGTGTTTTAAACATAAATAAAATGGAAGGACAGTCTTATTGGAGCAAGTGACTGCTGTAACAAAAAAAAAAAAAAAGGACTTCCTGTCAGGATGTTAAGCTTTTACCAAGAACAACGCAAAACGTTCTGATGGAAACAAAAAGAAATTCTTCTGGTTGGCAGAAGACCTTGCATCAAAACTGGCTTTTCACATGAAGGGAGAACAAGAAGTTGGGAGGTAATTATTGATGAAGCACAGAGAGAAATATCGAGAGTAAGAAGTGTGAGGAGACAGACGCAGAGAACAGACACTACACGGCTGAGAGAACCGTCAGCGCCGGCAAAACACCAGACAAAGAAATGTCATATATACAAACAAAACACAAACACAACAGAGTAACATCTGAGGCTCAGCAGCAAGGCTGAAAACACAGGGACGGCCCCCCGGGTAGGACGGTGCCAGGGAAACGCTGCATCTACATCCACCACCTGTTCACACAGGGAGTCGCAGACGTCCCAGCATCCGGGCTTAAGTTCAGTCACAAAAGGTAAATTCTGAGAGGAGCAACCGGCGCGGTTGAAAGGGGGAAGACACTGTTGAGTAGAACTCATCTCATGACTAAGACAGGGGGTGTATAAATAGCTATAGTCGCCGAAGTGGGAAGTTATACACCGCCTTTCCTTTCTCATATAGCTGCTTCCAGTGTTTCACAGCAGAAATGTGTGATCTTTACAACTAGACTGATATAAGAACCAGACTAATATATTGGCTTATTGTGATGTATGTCGGTCCGTCAATAATTCCAGACTAACGCAACACTGGTAGGAATCAGAAAGCACGACCTCGCTGTTGCATAACAGCTTTTAGAGAGATAGTCCTCTTTTTGTTCAAGATTCTTTCCTTGCGGTTTGTTTTTTTTGCCGTTACTCCTAATGTGCTCATTTGCATTAATGGCTCGCAAAAATCAATTGAGTGCTTTAATTGTGCGTTGTTTTAATGATCCACCACATACAGAGCTGTGGAAAAAAATGAACACTTTTTTATTTGTTTAATGAAGCCGATTTAAATGTACATTCAAAGAGCCCCAACGCTTCCCCCATATACTGAAACAGCAAGATTTGATGACGTGGCACCAAACAATGCTGCAGTGAAGTTTATTTGGTTCACTGGAGAATCCTGAGTCCTGCAACTATTTTCCTTTTCACAACGTTGCCCCATCCATACTTGAGAAACCAATGATTGTAATTTGTAGCTGTGTCGGAACGATAACATGCAGGATTCTGGATTTACACGAGTTTACTTCAGCAAGTCCAGTTTGCTGCTTTCTATTCTATTACGAGAAGGCCCAGGATAAGAGGTATGGAGTATAGCGGGATATAGACTGACAATCTAGCCGCCAGGGGCGGTACAGGTCCAGATCTCATCTGTGAGTACCAGCTGGCTGAAGGGGGGGGGGGGGGGGGGTCTGCACTACCGATAACGAATAGTGTGACCTTAATCCCCCCCCCCCCCCCCAAATAGAGCTTCCTGTGGGCCCAGGAAGTCAGAAGAAACGGTACCACCAGCCAGTCTGCCAATAACCCACTACAAGCCCAACAATATTGCTCTGCTGTAGCCTAGTTTTGCATCCTGCCAGTGAATGCCAAAAACAAAAAAGCAATGTAAACAAAACGCTTGGCAAAAGCTCCCCAGCTCTCATCACAATTAGGGATATAATTGCTGACTGGTGACTATTTTCCAAACAGACCTGTGCTGATTTCCGATGTGTCTTAAAGCAACAGAGGCTGAGCTGCATCCAGTGTTGACGGGATCCTTTAAAAACAACGCCCTCAAGATATCGCTGATGTTCACTGCCAACAGCTAATCCCACGGAATATATTTCCTTTTTATCTGCAGTGACATTAGTACTTTGTCACCTTACACTATTTCCGCTGTTAAGTTTGGTCGAGAAACAACAATTACAGACAGCATGTGTCCCTTTTGTCTGTCCGCCAATGGCAGAAGATCACAGTTGTTTCTTTTTGCTCATGCACTCACAGAAAAAGGGAAATCAGAATTGTAATAAATACAAGGATCCTGCAACAGCATCTCAGTAAACAATGCCATTCGTGTTAGATAGGGAACAATAGAAGGGATTAGGGATGTCAGGATATGACATTTTGACACTTTTTTTTGCAATTATTGATTGAATATTTCCCAAAAGAACTATAGCTTATGAACTAAAATATTCATTATTATCAACTATATACTTTATTAGTTATTTATCGTGGTTATTTGCATAAAAACACACAATTCAAATGATGAGGAAATAAAAGATTATATTTTAGTTGAAACATCTTGGCATTGGCATTTTTGATTATGTATCATAAGCTGCTTAGAGCTGGTGTAAGGAAGTTAAAAAGGACTGAACTCCCTTTTGACCTTTCTCCGGGAATATTCTTGAATGAATGGAGCATGAACGCACCATGATGTAATTTAAGTGGAACCTCTGCACGTTATAACAGCAGCTGTTATCCGACGCTGCCAACGTTACCAGTTCTCCCCCTGCCGATTTCAACAGGGATGGTTGGACTGTGTAATTAATCTGCAGGTCACATGACTCCCTGGTCCTTACAGTGCCTGGTACTGTACATCAGTGGACTTTCAACAGAGATGAGAAAGAAGAGGGATGGCTCACTTGTTAGCTACTTCCATCATCAGCTCCAGAAAGAAAGAAAAAACACAGTTTGCGTCCGGAATACATAATATATAATGATGGAAATATACGTATACGGTATTTCCATCATCGACTCCGACTTTATAGCTAAAGTATGTGAGCTATCTGGCTTCTTTTCTCGGTATGTGATCGGTAATCGGTACGAGACAATACGCTAGTTCAGGTATAAGAATCAAGAAGACAAAAATGCAAAAATGGTTTCAGAACATCTACACTCTTTAGCTTTATGTGTGCAATGGCTTATTTGTAGATAATTACTTACTTAACAATTAAATCTGTAATTGGTAGATAATGGATAATCTACCTGCTGTGGCACCCTGAAAACTTGACTAAATATTCTGTCCATAATTACAATTGTGTTAGATTAATAACTTCAGTGAGCTTCCAGTACATGCAAAGGCTGAATGCATTGCCTAGACGTGAAAGTAATACTGCATTACCGATTCATTACTCATCATTAAGCATTATAGTATCTCACTGAATATACTGTTTGCGCCTGTTGGGCAGTATCATGAGCAAATATTGCACCCGTCTAATATTTCTCTTGGGTTTTTAGAAAGCGGTGAAGCACTTGGGGATTTGCAAACAAGTATGACATTTCCACCCTGAGGGACTGCTTACATTAAATATTAGCACTGACAGGTGTAGATTTCTCATGGCAACAAAGCATCGAGTGAACCTGCTCCTCCTACATCCTTGGGAGCAAAGACGTCTACCTCAGTTACGTGCAGGTCACTAGACCAGGTCCAATCGATTCTGAATCAAGACCAGGTCCAACGGGCATCAAGATCAGTCAAATCTGAGTCCAGAGAGACCACAGCAATGTGTTTAAACAGGCGAAAAACAGCAAACATGTCTTTTTCTATGCAAAAAAAAAAGAAAGTATTTGGATTAACATGAACATGTAATACTATATTCTTCAACAACAACAAATGAGGAGAAGGTTGGGCACCATGGCCTTTTGCTAATATAAGATGTGTAGCGCCTCATAGCATCAAATGACCGTAATACATGAGCAGGGCTTTGGGTTGTTGATTTTTAGCCACAAGTACTTCATCATTTACTCCAAAATAGTGACAAAGTAGTGTTGTTATGTTCACTTAATGTTTCGATTGGATCTCCTCTTGAATTAGCTGGCTTCTTTGTTCCATTGTTAAACTGTCACTTCGACGTTACGGCCCATCTTTAACCTTCATAAAACTGTGCCCGAGGCGTGTCGATATTATTGCCAATTCCTCGGTTGCCGAAAGGAGTTGATGAAAGTTATAAATTACTCAACGCACTCTGTAAATTGTTTATATTGCCGTGAAGCAAATACACAGAGGTGGAGCGGGTCGGAAAAAAAACTGATCTGTGAAGCTCTGGTTCACAAAGAAAAGACAACACGTATCGAATGTTTCGCTCCAAAATGCCCAACCGCCATTTTTGCTTCGTTAAATTTAGTAGGGAGCACATGATCTGTCCTCAAAAAATACAAATACAAGCAAATGCCTTACAATGAGTTGAGTGCAAATCCGTGAGGTGCTTCGCTTTAACATCAGCAATCAACACAAGAGTGTCACAGATGGTGGATGTTTCATTTCAGAGCCGGAATTAAAAGTATTGAATGTAAACACGCAAGATGGATGAGGGAGGTTTCTTTGACAGCTGTCTCTTAAGGTAAACTACAAACATGGAGTCTTCACATCCCACTGGCCAAAGGGTCTACTGTTTGAGCATGTGGATGGTATTCAAGAGACATTTTACTGATGAATTTGTTATCACAGTGAATTTAGATTCTGTCAATACTGGTGTATGAAAGCATAAGTTGTTCGGTTCAGCCAATTCGGTGGCAATGTATGGCGCATTTTAGTGCATATTAGTCATTGCATTAAAACAGGTATGTCCTATATATATATATAAGTAGCAGAAACATAAATGTCTTGCTATTCTTATGAAGATGGCCACAAACATGAAGCACAGAGACAGAGAGATTATGAGTGTTTGAAAAGTATTTTAAAGACGCAGCTGATGGATGTAAATCGATGCCTCTTCACTCCTTTGTGTGTCAGACAGGATGTGGCCCTCTCTAGAAAGAGAGAGGCGGCATTGTTATCAACTCCTACACTGCCCCCTGTTGGAGATACACCAAAATAAAATTATATATATATATATATATATATATATATATATTCAGAGCACATGTGCCACTGTAAATGATGTACCTCTACAATGCAAATATTATTCAGGCCTTGAACGTGTCTGTGCACAGTGTCTCACCTTCAAATCAAATATTGGACGACAGGCTGCTATGCTCTCTCACTTAATAACGACATGATGTGTGTGCCATTTAGAGATTAATACAAACATTCACAGGCTTATTGAAAATGTAGGACTGTAAAGACGTTGTGTAATACTGGCAAATCTTACACTCCAGGCAAAAAACGCAAACCGTATCTTGAGAGGTTGGGGGATTTTCATTTTATGTGCTCTCTATTGTTGCTTACTGCCTGGGCAGAGTGGATAAATCAAACCAATGGCCCGGGAACACTCCTGGTCAGCCGCAATGGGAGAGAGGGAGAGAGAGAGAGAGAGAGAGAGAGAGAGAGAGAGAGAGAAAGAGAGACAGAGACAGAGACAGAGACAGAGAGAGAGAGAGAGATTGAGAGAGAGAGAGAGAAGGGGATGGGTGGGAGTGAAAAGCCCACACATTGGAAAATGAACTGCTGTCTTTCAAACCAAAATCCCACATGATGGGAAAGCAGCGAAGTGGCACTACACTGTGACAGCGCCTTGTTAGTGACTTTAGCTTAAGAACTACTGCTGCATTTTGGCTCCTTCAGTGTGAGAAAAGAGCTGGGAATGTGAAATAAAAAATAATAAAAAAATGGTGTGTGTGGGAGCAGAAAGAGAAGTTATCGTCGAGGAGAGGAAGAGGAGAGAGATATGGCCATGGATCACCGGTCCCTCTCTAGTTCAAGGAAAGTTCATTGGAACTCTTGCTCGGATTCATGTCATCTGTTCAGCCGTTCATCGGCCCCTGGGGTCCATTGCTCTGCCTTTACAGTCTGTTCAACTTGACAAAAGGGCAGCAGGCTTATCAAATCTCCAGCAGCCAGGAACAGGTTTCTCCGCCAAGCTCCATATTTCAAATGAAATTCACAATATCAATTATGGATCTCTCCCAGTATGGACAAAGCCGTTTCAGTTTCTCACTGGCAAATATAGGCATATGGTGGTTTGAAGCTTCTGAAGGAAAAACAACCAGTAATTTGGCAGGCGGTAAACAGTAGTCTAGTTACAAACAGTGCCTCCGTCAGTGAGTAAGTGGGCATGCAGAATGCTGTGAAGAATTGCTCCTTCTGTCTTCGTCCAGATGACTGAAAAGCAATGGGAATGAAAAAGGAGAGTCGCATCTAATTGCTACAACAAATGCCAAAGTAGCAAATGGCTGTTGTCAAACGGAGACGGTTTTATACATGTAAACAGGGAAATTAGGCCGAGGACAGCTCATAGGCTGGTTTCTCTTGTGCAGACTTGCATGTGCGGTTTCATAAGTTCCACACAGACGCAATCAATTCACCGCCGATGCACGAGAAGGACGAAACAAACGAGGAAAAGGCTTAAAATTGAGTCAGAAACAATTGCGAAGGCTGCTAACCAGGTGAATATGGCTCTCTGTCAGCTTTATATTCAGGTGCTTTCAATGAAACGTAAGGCAAACGAAGATCAGTGTCTGAGCTGAGCGTATATATACCACAAAAGTAAAGTCATTTAAAGGGGTCGTATTCAATATCTCTATATCAAAAATGGATCACACATATGTGTGTAGCGTGAAAAGGGTCGAACCCACAGAGAAGTGGCAGTTTCCCTCCGCTCCACTGAGCGCTTCAGCGTCTTTCAGCTCATGGTTTTAGTTGTACAGCCTGAAACTTTACAGTTTTGGTTCACTCACTGATGTCATTTTTTGGTTGCAAATGCAGCTACTTTCAGTGAAAAAAGCTCTCAAAGCCCACAGTAGGCTACCTGGCCTGCCCCAACAGTCAGACAAAGGTAGAAACAAGCTGATGAACAAAGTGGACCATTCAGCAGCTAAAGAGCCAGATGTTAACATCAGGCGTCAGTGAAGAGCAAAAATAGCTATAAGGAGTTCATTTAGGACTTAATTAACAAGGTGGACAAGAACATGGCTCCAAATGGAGCCCTCATATCCGAGGATTGTCTTTAGGCGTCTGTATGCTAACAAGTTCACCATCTCAAAAGGTGATAAAAGGTTTCGTGTTGCGTTAACAGCTTGTTTGTGCTGCTCCCGAGAGACCAAACCAGGAGCCCCTGCAGGTTTAAAAGGAGCATTCATAGCCATCTTCAATGCATCGGTTTTGATAAACTAGCCGTGTTTTTTAAATGCATTGCGTCAGCTCTTCTGAAGCCCTTCAGGTCGCCTGTGTTTGAAAGACGCTAGAAGCATTCATTTGCCTTGCATTGCAATATTTTCCACTCTGCTGACAAACTCTTCTCAGTTCTGACCATCTTCCTCTTACCAGACCATTAATACATGAAACTGATATTACTCACAGTCACGCATGCTATGTAATAGTACACTGCCTTCCCTGGTAACGCATCTTTATCCGTGATGCCTCAGTACTTCACAAGGCTTGCCCTGCTTTGTCTTCTGAGGGGCTTCACCTGAAGTTTTACCTTAAGGAGAGGAAGGGTGGAGAATGGCTTAGCTTCCAATGTAGATTGCTTGCCAGTCTATATTGCTTCTATATTGTATGGACTTCTCCCTCTAAGAGGTGATGCTATTGGGTCTATCCCCTCACTGGCCTGTTTTACATCCGCACTTGCGGTATACAACAGCCTTGAGACCATAGACCCATTTTTTCTATGGCGGCAAGCAGTCGACAAGTGAAGAAGTAAAGAGAGATGAAGGTGTCCAGAGGTGTCTGTCAGTGTACCGGCTGCCAGATCGGCTTCTTCCTCCCATCTGCCAAGCTGCCTCTTCGCTGTCGACGCCGGGTTAGCTAACAGCTACCCCCGTAGGCACACTTGCTAGTCTGAGCTGAGGACTTCATGATGCTTCATGTTGAAAGTGGTGGCACAGCGGGCTGGGCGGGCCATCAACGGGCCGACGGATGAGCTAGACATCTCCCCCTGCGACGAAACCCGGACATTCCGTTTGAGGATCGTTGTGACGGGATGGCTGTCCTCCACTCGTTCCACCACGACCACTACGCTCAGGAGCCCACTAAGGCCGTGATAGCTGTCCTGAACCTCACCCCTGGATATTACGATGGAGGGGTCCAGAATCACGGCATGGACCGCTCCTCCAGAACGCCACAGCGAGTGAACGACCTTCCCCTGACTGGTCTCACCCATCGAGGTGAGTTATTGGTGACATTCCAGCACGACCAGGTGTCGGACTCAGGTTTTGGACACAGCTCTGAAGAGCTAACGCTGTCGTGCATTTTCAGCACCACAGCAAGGGCAGCCTCCCCCATCTGTAGGGAGCGACCGGTTGCTCCACACAGCAACGGAAGGCGGAGGACAGAAGCCGGCTGCAAACAATGTCGACGGGCGCTCCAACAGACGTGCGCGCCCGCTGATGGAGCACGGCTCAGCGTGGCACAGACCTGCTATCCATAATTACACGGTTTTTCGAGGGGCTCCACGCTCCTGTTTGCCTGCCCCCAAGGCGCACAACGAGAGAACTCCATCCTCAATCCGTGGCCTTCCTCAGAGAGAAGACAGAGGCAGACATCTGCGCAGCGGCATCCTGGGCTTATCCGGACGCATGTGCACAACGACACGCCTCTAATCTGATCATCGAGGATTAGCGGGCTGCATGGGGACTCTTCAGCAGCAGCAGTGCGTAGAGAGTGACACGTGTTTCTTTCTACACACAGGGCTAACACGGTGTAAACCGTGGCACATCCGGTGCCTCCCTGCCTTATCACGCAGGGCTTTTACAGTTTGTGAACTGGTGTATGTTGCCTGCTAGCGGACCTTGGTGTCACACTGGGGCACAGACTACTGGAGCTTTGTCCGAAACCGAATAGCGACAGCGATCAGAGGGGCGACGCCTACACTCTTAGAATCTGGAGTTACAATACATAACTAACTTAGGAAACACCTCAGAAATCACTCCACCTCTGTGATACAGTCTCAAACAAACAAAAAGTTCCATCATCTGTGTATCAACAATAATCTTTTTAAATACAGGTTGAAGATTGTTGGAAATCTGAGACCCAGTTTCTCAGACTCTGATTTTCACATTTTTAACTCCAAATTGAATTCTCGGTGGTCTCATTAGGACCTGGCTTCTGTCTATCACAACACATTCAAGCACACAGAAAGACCCACTTGGTTGGTTCCTTATATTTGCAGGAGAAAATTAGCATTAACTGGTTATCCCTTTCCACTGGGAATAGAGTCTCTTGACTATTTCACTTTAAAAAAATCAAGACCAGTAAACCAATACAATGCAATACAAGTTGGGAAAAGCTGCATGTGATGCAATGTGATGTAAACCAGTAAAAGCAGACAGGAAATAAGCCAGCACTCCCCATCACACTGGAATAATCCTTTATCTGAGTTTCTGGAGCGCAGGGTGCAGTGCAGCTTCTCTGAAGGCAAAGGTAAATAATGTTCAACCAATATATTACCTCGTGTTTTTGCCATTACTTGTTTTCCAACCGCTGTATCTCAATATCGTGTTATGATATTCCCACGTGCACAACCTGGGGCCATGTAAAACAAAGACAAAACGAAGCAGATATGTCATTGCTGCATTTCATAGCGTGACGGTTGAAGATGGATTATATTTCATTTCTGTCATGTCTGTAGTACGGGGCGGCTATGTCTAAAGACATTCAACAGCGTAGTATTCAGCATGCATACGAATTACACCCTCAAATATACCTCCCGGTTGAGTCAAATGCAAAATGAAAGCCGTTACAATTAGCCTCTCCATTGCTTTGATTTGTCTGCTTAAACCATGCTTCAATGTAATTAAAATATAAAAGCAACTGCAGAAAAGGCTGGGGTGATAAAGCAAGAACCGGTTGTGTGCGTGTGTCATAATGCTCCAATTTAGGCTCCGATTCAAATTGAAAAACAATATAAGGCTCAGAAGGGTGACGATGATTTGCACATGCTTCTTTTCAGCGATTGCGTCGCTTCGAGCTGAACACGTCTTCATTCGAGGAGCTGGGGCCACTTAACATATTTCAAACAAAAGCAATTATTATATTGTTGTATATTGTCGTATTAATTGCATTGTTCACAAAACCTAAACACAAAAAAGCTTTCTTTTCCCCCCAGAGAGCAATTTATTAAATGCCTTTTTATCATTGGAAATTATGTATTTCTGAGGAAAGCAAGAGAAAATATGTCCCATATGTCCATCAGTTCTGTTGTCATATTTCAAATGAAATCCCTTCTTCAAACTTGAGTTCACTTATCGTTCATGTTGAGTTGCTTAATCTAACGTTTAATATTTCATTTAGTTTGGAACTTGTGATACTTGAATGATATATTTCCCATCAGTGAGAGACTACTGAAAGGTTAATAATCATCATTTTAAGCTAGAGTTTTGATTATAAAATCATACAACAATAGTAAAAGAAATGGCAATTAACTTTTGATGAAAATCCACAATTTGTGGCTAAGATTTTAATTATTGCTATAAATAACCGTTTCTCATTTGAGAGAGTGTGTTTATTTTTGGCACTAGTTGTTTCACAAAGTATTCTTAATTTCAGGTCTTGTTTTTTTGGAGTCCGACTGGGACATCCTTTCTACAACTTGCCTTTCAGCCACTAGGCAGGCCCTCCCCTAGCAACCCTCCCGGCCTGCTTACTATTCCGGTTGTGTTGCATCCACGCTTCTCTTTATTGCAGAATTCATGGCAGCCCATAAAGGCCATTACAGAGCAGTTGAAAGTGACAAAGCATGTGATGTGAACAAGACGCAGGGAGGCCATTATCACGGTCTCGGGCCAAGCTGTGGTGCCCAAGTCCAGCTGGTACTCCCACCCACCACCCCCCCCCCCCCGGCAGTGCCCCCATGGCGACCGAGCGTCGGCAGAGTTGCACACGAGTCTCACACAACTGTCCTGGAATATCTCCGAGCGTCATCAGGATTTAATGAGGTGACCGTGCATTGTATCAAAAACGAGCAGGGGGTCTGCTTTCTGCCTGCCACTCTCCCCTCATTAAAACCCTTTTAATGGGCTCTGAAGAGGGAAAACCTCCTCCTACTGGCTTCACGCTTGTTCGGGTTGTCAAGGAAAATCATTTCTGTTTAAGGACGAACTTGCCGTTCAGCACTGAAATATTGATTCAAGTAAACTTCAAGGGGCTTGGCTGGCTGTAACTACTATAATGCCAGTGTCTACGGAGCTGATGGCGTTTTCTGAGACTCAAAGGAAAGAAGTCAGAATACAGACTTTACCTTTAGCAGGCTAGGTGAAACGTAACACTGGAAGTATAGGAAAGAATGCATTGATGATTGCCTCTTGACATGTCTTCATCACAGTTATGTCTCAGGGAAGCAAGTAGTTACAAAAAGCAGAAGGTTAAAGCGACAAACGACAATCATTTTGGCGACACTGGGACGTTTGCAGGCCGGGCCTTAACATACCATGGGAAGGTTACCGGATCGGATCAATCAAATTATACATAATATGTTTCAAGAACATCGCCCAAACAGCAGCTTGTTGTGCTCGTGTTCATTATGTGCTTTGCACTTTTCAAGTTCACTCCTCAAAAGGCAAGCCTGGAGGCAGTCAAGATGAATATGTTCTCCGTTCACTGTGACAGCTTATGGAAATCAAACAGGCACAGGCATTAGAGACGTAGAGTGTGTTTTCAAGAAGAACTAATTACACCATTAGCCACATGAAAACAACTTTGCATTCGGGAAAAGGGCAAACGACTTCTATAGCATGAAATGCAATTGGTTTGCTCGCGTGTGTGTGTGTGTGTGTGTGTGTGTGTGTCATTGTATCGCGCTAATAGGAGAAGGTAGCTCTGTGAAAATTAAAGACGGGGCCCAAACGACACGTTAATTAGTATGACAGTAATTGTCTATTTACTCAGTTAATGAGTGTGGACGCTTAAAAGTAGATAATGGCCAATATGTCCTTAAGGTACTGTGATTAACATTAAATGAGCTTTCTTTTTCCCCCCCCACTCGGGCATGGTCACGCTCCGTATCAAGGTTTATGATCTAATACGTTGTGTTCAACGGTATGATAATCACATGAATATGTGGGCGATGTTGAGTGGTACTGAGGAATGGAAACCTGTAGCCAAAGCCAGATACAACTCACGGTACTGTACGTCAATCTATATGCAATGGCCATAGGTCTATACGTTCAGATAACACGACTTTTGTTGTTAGTATCAAGTACCCGATTGACAGTGTTGGCAACATGCAAATAATTGTAATAATGATCCAACAAAGGCAAGGAAGACCAAGACAGCACTACTAAGCGTGGATGTAAATTATCTAAAATGTTGGCTGTGCATGTGCTTTGTAAGGAGGGAAATGCAGTCCATTCTTTTTTTGGATTCAAATCCATTTGTTGGACCTCGAGGACACACAAAGCCCTTTGTTGAGCGAGACTAAAAGTCAACATAACGTATGTTCGTATGTTCACCAGAAAACAAGACGGCGCAGTTTTAAGTTTCATATATTTTGTATTTGTATGCTATTTATTATACTGTAACATTGTCTTTCACATTATATATTTGACAATATCTAATGAAGATAAGGGGGAACAATTCAAATAATGGGGGTTCGCTTATTTCCTATATTTCCAGATGAAATGCTTTAGAGTTACAGATGGATGTGTGGAAGCTCTACTATCAGCTGACCTCCGGGCAGTTCTTACAGGTATATGCTGAGAATGCAAAGACTTTGATCGGATTTATGCTGCCATTACAATTTCTGTCAGTCTAAAATAAAAAAAAAAAGTTCAAGAGGATGACCTCCATACTTGGAGAGTGTGGCGACAGTGAAGGACACTTAAATCACTGCTAATCTTGAAAATAAATCTTTTTTCTTTCCTCCACGGACTGCCAGACTCCATAGTGGGGGGGGGGGGGGGGGGGGGGCTGACATTCAAACAGCCTTGTCAAAAAGTCTGGAAACAAACTTTAGGGATGCCTCTTCAAATGCACATTCATCATGTGTTGTGCTCGGTGAAATTGAGGGACCAACCTGGAATCCCTGAATGATTTCCGCATAGAGGCAGACTTTCTGTGATGTGAGGGGAAGCTATAACTCTTCAAAACAGCAGTTATCCCCGGCAATCTATAAGCATACATCACCCGGTAACACATCCATCACAGAGTGGCAAGAACGGAGCCGAGGAAGGGGGAGGTTTGCGTAATACACCGCTGATTAAATCTCGGCGAAAGTTACAATGCTCAAGCAAAAATCATTTCTTCTTGGCAAATGAGTGTGGGCAGGTGCTATTATTCTCGCATGAACTCTTTTGGCTTTTTGGAAAGAAATTCATCTTTTTCAGAAATAGGAGAGAGCAAAAAAATAAAAAAAGCATTGTGATGTTATTCAATCGCTACCTAGTGATTCAAGTAGAATTACCTTTTCTTTCTTTTTTTTTGGCTTTGCGTGCAACTACCGAGCTTCAGCGTCGATGGCATTTAGAACAATGACAGCCGACTGTCAAAAAGAAGTCGCCCTGGTTCACAGCAACCGGGGACTGAAGAAATACAAAAACTCACTGGACTCTCTGTGACTGCACAATTTCACTTTAAAGCTGCATTTACCCTTTTAGATGAATAACCTCATTGCTCCCCCCCTCGCAGGGCCAAAATGCCACCGCCTAACAGACTCCTCCTTTAAACTTGTCAAATTTACGCCAAACAACACCTCGACGTGTTTAACTGACCCGCTCTTGCAAAACCGCCACTGAATGCCGGCTGCAATATGAATAAATAAGCAAACATACGCTCATCTCATGCCCCCCCCCTCCCCCACCCCCTTCACGCGGCGTACAGTTCTGAACTCAATTTCACACTCCACTGCTTTCTCAGACAATTTAGACAGGCTGATGCCAACAGCAGAAAGTGAAGAGACAATGCATTTATTTATCGACTTTTTTGGCAAAAGGGGGGGATTTGTCAGACTGTGTGTGTGTGTGTGTCAGAGTGAGCCTTTGTCTGTGTGTAGGCCTACGTGTGCATGTGCCCATGCACCTATACATATGACAGAAACAGAGGGAAGCAAGAAAATATAAATGTGATTCAACCCCCCCGAGGAGACACAGACGCGAGAGAGGAAGAGCCGAGACAACGGGCATATCCAGGGGAATTGTTTTCTTAGTCACTCATCCGGTGTTTGTCCCCAGCAATCCCGCAATGTGTCGAAGGAGGACATGAAACGCTCCACGTCCACACAGAGAGACAAAACTCCACCGTGAGAACGCTGACAAATAAAGAACGACTCGGGTGCGGTTTAGATACAAGTATAGGCCAGGTGTCACAAAAAAACTCAATGCAAATACCGGACCAAAACGTGAGTCCAGCTGTCTTTATCAAACAATTGCACACATACATGTGTCATCAGGAGAACCTGATAAAAACAGTTCAGGGACCTCCAGTTGCATTATGGGAAATGTGGGACCCAGTGCGTTTGTCGAGTTCTAGGAACTGAAAGTCGGGATACTTTCTAAATCTGTTGCATGCTCCCACTTAAAGAAAGCTAAATTGCAAGATCATCCCTTTACACCGTGGAGAATAGTTCCGTAATGTGGCATCGTGAAACAACAATTGCATTAAAACAGAAAAGGAAGCTTTTAAAGAAAGGCAAAAAAAAAAAAAGAAAAGCTTTTTGTTCCATTTAAAAGTCATGAGACGATCTTACTCGACTGAATCAGCAAAAGGCTGCTCTTAAAACACACATTTAAGTCTTTATTTTGTATCAGTTGCTCACTTTGCAAAGTGATGTCGAGGACAAAACCTTTAAGCTGGCAGTGGGGGGGGGGGGGGGATAGAGTGCCTCGTCAAAGACGACTTTCCGCCTGGAAATTATTCAAAGCACAGCCGTGTATGAAATATCCAAGTGCTCCCCGAGAAGAACCGGGGGTTCAGGTTCACCGAGCAGCTCCTTATCACAAAGACTTTGGATAATTGACTCAGACGTATCGAATAAACTTTCTGCAAAAATTCACAAGTAAGCAGGTATGACATTCTAATGGGCTTCTTCATTAAGTCCTTCAGCAGGGGGTACTGTTTGAAATGAATGTGACATTTTCAACTCCAAAGAGTTTCCAGCCTTCAGCTATTTCTCCAACGCCTAACACTCCGCTGCGCATGTAATTTATGCACAGTTGTGATCTAATACAAAGCTGTGTTTTCTAAGCCGCTGGAATCCGACATCTAACAGCGAAGAAACGCGCACATGTGCACGCAGATCAGCGCTGGGGAAAGAGCAACAGTGTGTGCCGGTGGGATATAAACAGGTATCTGATTTGAGCAGAGGTTTTTTGTCACTGCAAGAGCAGTCGCCGGGTCAAATGGCTTTACTGTGACTGTTGCTCTCTCAGACCACTGTGTGAGCAACTGGGAATAGATATTTTTGTATGTATAATATGACTAATAACTATAAATAACAACTGCAATAAAGACACGTTCTTCTTCTGTAGAAACAAAAAAAGTCAGAGGCATTCATAAATAAATAAATTCACAAACCTGACAGTAAAAACATAAAAATATAAGTCTGTGCTTTTTAGGCTTCAAGAGTTACTTTCACTTTCTGTTGAAGTGCGATTCGTGAAATTACAGGAATGAAAGCGATGGATACGGAACACTCCACAGTGTGGATAGTACGGTTCTAAAACACGGCAGTAAAAGAAGATGAACGCCGTCTCCTTCCCCCTGCAATATGAAGGGGGTTTCGTCTTCCCCGGTTGAGTTTTATCCAACACTCTTTATCCGACACTCTGCACTATTATCATCATTTCCCACTAAGCAGAAGCTCCCCAGAGAGCGGCATTGAGCTGTACTAGCGCCTTTTGCCATGTTACCATGGAAACATCCCCGTGGCATAGCCCATTACAGAAACAGACACTTGCACATCACTTCGGTTAAAAAAAAAGCTTTCGGGCGGGGAAGATTTCAACCACAGTGTAAAAAAAAAAAATACTGCAATTGCCTCTTTGCTCAGACTTGAAACCTGAAGCAGTGATATGTGGGGACACATTGGAGGTTTTTACAGGTTTTCTGTTACAACATTAAAGGCTGTCCAGGTAGTTATCATCGAAAGAACACACCAATTTTCTTCATACGGGATATCACATAATAAAATATACGACTGTGAATCCCTCTAAACTGCTGACTAATTTCATCAAGCACGAATTGAAAAAGAACAAAGAACCCTCGAAGCAGCCCCCTCGTCTCAGCATCCATGTCCTCCATCACCTAAATGGTCCTTGATGAGGTTAAGCACAACAGTAGCCCCTGTTACACATATTTCCGCTGTGGGGAGCCATTATTCTGGAGGCCCGCTTGGTTTTGATTAAGTCACGTCTTTATTATGCCGTCTCTGCACCCGCGTAACGAGTCTGGCGGAGGGATGATAAAGCTTTGATAAAACATCCAAAATAGCCGCTATGACTTCTCAAGCTGTCGAAAATGAATTACAAAAAAAAAAAAAAAGGCGTCGGTGAATGCTGAGTGTAACTCTCAGTGGCAGGATGTTTGTTTACCGTTGGGGAACGGAGGAGACAGAGATACGGAGCGCATCTTTTTTTTTCTTTTAGCCGGCCCCTCCTGCAAATACCAACCCCCGACTCCGAACAGACACGCACTTCATCACCGCTCGCCTTCGTGTCTTTAAGCCACAGTCATCACTCACCTTCCTCTACACCGATTGCTCTATTATGACACATCATTACCTCGGCGACTAATGAGTCACCTCGGAATACGCGAGTTTATCGATACCTTTCGCCCCGTGAATACAGAATGACTCGTGATGGATCTCTCGGTTTTCGGATGTTGATTTTTGAAGTGACTCATCACTTTCCGCATGACCTTTAATTGAGCAGAGTGATAGTCAATTCATCTTTGCAGGAAAAACGGCATCAAAGCTGAATTGGGAAGTCCTAAGAGGGGCTGCATTGCCTGCTGCCGATTAGTTTGGGCCGGGCCAGATTAAACTGAACGGCGAGGGAATGCTGATGAATGTTGGAGTCACTTCAAACTCACCTTGATTAATTCCAAGGAAGTCGCTATTCGTGTGCCGAACTATTTTAGCCAAACAAATTGTTGATTCCTGAAGCTCTTAACCAGGCGCACAGCATGAATTGCATATGCAAACATTGCTTTAGACAGACTTATTTGCAGAGGGCATCGAGAAATGAATGACAATGTGCAGCCACACTTTGGGCAAAAAACTCACCGCTTCAGGTGGGGGGGGGGGGGCTGTGCAGGTCCCGAGGAGTTGGAGCCGGTCCAGAAGCTTCAAGGCATTTGGACTCTGAGATGAACAGACCACCTCTTCCCCCCCTCTCAGCGTGCAGACTCCATCCACCAGCAGGCCCGGTGACACCTGCTCCTGCTGAGGTATCAGGGACGACATTTTAACATCTGCTCCCACAATTCCTCATTGAATCCGCGCACACTTTAACATTACAGATATGTCACCATGAAACGTCTAAGTTAGCCAGTTCTTGTCTGCGGAGAACATCTGGGAGGTGAGCGAAACAAAAAAGCCCTTTTTGAGGATAAACCGTCGGCTTTTTAGCGCGTCTTCGTTCCCCTTCTTCTACTCAGTGAAGCACTTAAAATGTCATTTCCACCAGTAAAAACAATTTTTAATATTGTTTTCACATCAAAATGGCAATCAAGTTGCGAAAGGACGGTTTGTGTATAACCCCTCACACATTCAGAGGACAAGCAGCAGGTTTGGGGAAGCTGGTTGCTTAGTTGGCTGTCAAAAAGTGCGCCTGAAATAGCACCGCCTTCTTTTGTGTGACTCGGTTTTTATTGGATGCATGACTCGTGCGCCTATTGTCCCAATAATTGTTGGCGGCTAAGACAACATATTTCACATGTTTGGGCTTATGACCTATAACTTTTGAAAGCTTTTGAAAACTTCTGAAGTTTGTTTACTTCTGCAAAAACAAAAAAAACATCAAAGTTATCAGCCATGAATAAAAAGTGATAAATAACACACGTCAGATTTGCGTCACGGAAACAGAACCCAAAAGAGAAATTCAAAAGAAGTGTTCACAACTGTTGAATTAAACTGTTAAAATGAAAGAAAAAGAGATCAGATTAGTTTAGATTGATGGCTTTACCCCCTGCAGTAGTTAAAGCACACGTAAAGGCCATTAAAGCAAGGCAAGGGACATAAAACCCTCATGGACAGAGACAGAAACTCATCGAGCAATATACACCTCTCCTTTTGACAATTACTTATGTAATACAATTGCTTGCCAGCTGGTGGTGCGAAGCAATTTGACAGTTTTATCACAACTTTGACAAAAGTAATTTACTTGGCTCGGCTCTGTTGTGCTTCGGTGGGGAATAAATCATCAAAATAAAAAATAAATAAATGGCACCCCCACCCGGGTTTTGACAGTTCAATGTCTTCCAACCCTGGCACAAATGGTGCAAGTCTGAACCTAGCGTCGTAAAAGTGTGAGTTACCAGGGCTGTGTGCAGTGATCCATCATTCGTCTGGGGGACACTTCGGTGGTCCACTGCTGTTCATAGGACAGCTGGGACTACATCCAGACAGCTGTTTCAAAGCTTAGCTTCACAGAAACTGTGATTAGTTTGAAAGAAACTGGATTTAGAATGGCTTTAGAGTTTATTCTTCACATTTCTCCGCCTTTATAAATGTTTGTTCGACGCCACATAAAGTTAGGATCAGTGCGTATTCCGGTACAGTATACTGAGGAGTTATTATCATGTTGTTACAGTACAGTATTTTGACAAATTCAGCAAGATTTCACAAAAAAAAAAAAAAAAAAAAAAAAAAAACGCGTGGTAAAGATGTGATAATGTAGAACAGTTTGAAGGTTTGTGTGGTTCTATGTTTGGATAGTTTTGCAAGCGAAATATGAACCGAAAGCAGAATCAATGCACATTTGTGAAACAATGCAACTCAACTATTGAACAGGAAAGGATTGCGAGGCTAGAATTGTTTCCACCAATGGCTGAGAGAGCTTTGGACACGTGAGTCACGTGGACGGCCTTCGATATACAAACAAAAGTCCTCCTGAAAAATCTGGCAACCACCTCTCGATGAACGGTCGACAAGCAAACAGAATTGAACTGACCCGTATACCTCATGTGCTTGACACCATTTGATATACGGTCCCATTAATGGTGTAATATTTGGGATCACTGCTGTTGCCAGTGATAGCTTTTTGCTTTCAGATTTTTTTTATCCGATTTTCTGAATTGTATTTATTAGCTATAACTATTTAACCTTTTTGTTTGCTGCTTGTTCTACTATAGTTGTGTGGATGTATACAATATGTCCAACGCTTGGGCTTTGTTTTACGTGGACACTATACTTTAATCGTGCCTCTATAATTAACAATGTTGTCATTGTGACACACCGTCCTTAAAAACTCAACATATTTGAAATTATAGGAATACAAATAGTAATTTTGTGTAATCAAATTCACATGGCTGTATTAGTAGGGAATGTATGTCATATCATAGATCAGGGTTGCAGTCTGCATACTAATTTCAGTGGGAATCAGTCATCCACCGATTGAAGACGAACCACAGAGAACACGAGCATTTAAAAGCCACACGGTATTACAGATCTACGCTGAGATTACTCCATTAGTGGTAAAATATATTCACTGGAGGCTATCGACCAGAATATGTTGGTGAGGAAGAGGAGGAGGGCTTTATTGGCTGAATTTCAACGGTTGTTTTTGATGGGATTAATGCACCATTTAAGTGCAGACCCTGAAGTTGAGGGGGGGGGGGGGGGGGGGGACCCATGCGATGAGAGTCCGCATGGGATCTGAAAGTCAGAGGAGTCAGTGGAGGGGAGGGATTCTCTCAAAATGCAGAAACTACAGGAGTGGAATATCAAATGTTCAAATCTTTTTCAGGGATTTTGGAGTGAGAGTCAAAAAAAAATAAAAAAATAAAAAATAGGGAGCTCTTCTCTTTCAATCGCACCAAAGTACAACCACCCACTTCACATTTTTCAAAAAAAAGGGCCCTTCCAAGCATATGACTAGCATTTATTCCTGCAGATTAAGTGAATGGTGAACAGATGTGCTGCACACATGAGATGAAACTACCACAATGGTCATTATTCTCTGTACACCTACAGAGGACACGACAGGGGGACAGAAGGATCTATCTTTCCAGGCCCACAATTCAAATCTCGTCCGGAAAAATCGAAAGCAGAAAGGCCAGAAATCAACGGAGGCGCGTACAAGTCATCTAAGCCATCATTTCTGAAGGCAATCGTGAATATTGCCGACGCGACAGCATTTAATACAGAGTTGCAAATGGAATCTAAACAAACTACTTTCAACATTAAACATCTCTTCTTACTTTAAGGAAAACACTGGCTGGAACTTGAAGGAAATGAAAAGTGTCTGATGAGTCATCGCTCGGGGAAATCAATTCATTTAGTCATACGGAGGTGCTAAGTTATTTATTGCCTGTCAGCATGAGGCGCTGGTTTATAATGTCTTGCTGCACAAAGAACAGCTCGACGCTAGAGGGAATTTGAAGAGAATTATTTTATTCATGCAAACAGGATGTGTTCTTAAAAAACAGATTTTTCAATACATTTTTTTTTTTGTCTTTGCTCTGTTTTTATAACTTGTGCTTCCAGCAACTTATACCTGTGGCTACGCACAAATAAAATAACGCACAAATATTAAGGGAAATTCACCCCAAATCTCAAAATACTGAATTAAAGAAAGCATGAAAGCACAAAAAAAAAAAAAAACGTTTCTCAAATAAATAAGAAAACAAATATTGTAAATATCACAACAGCAGCAATGTGCACCAAAACAAACGGTCGGAGGCCGTAATGCTCACTACACACAAGAACACCAAACTGTTGGATTAATACCAATCAGAAAGACAGCCGTCGTCATTGAATCTTACCACCGTTTCCGGAAAAAAAGAATTAAAGTGTGGCGTCGTGTTGTAAATCAACGGTGGTTATCTTTAAAACGTCTCACAGCTCGGTCAGATCATGTAGAGCTGAGCCCGACGAGCCGAGTAGCAACATCCAGCAGCCTCCGCTGTCATCTGTCAGCATCCAGATGTGCTTTATCTACATGTACAGCTGTGCTTGGAGCAGACTGCAGCTGTGTGTATTTCTAGACCCGAATGTCTGCATGTACATGCTAGCGCGTTGGCACGTAAAGCGTGCACGTTGCTCGGCTTCAAGTACAGCGGGGGAAAAGAAACGTTTGAGAGTTCAAACCACCCTAAAGTAATAATATTAGAGGATCGCAAAGGAGGCTTGGTCGATATTCAACGGATGAAGCAGCGCAGAAACGTTTTGCACAACCTTGCTTTTGACTTCCATCACAGCACCGCTCACGGAAGCGTCAGACCTCAATATTTGAACATGGGTCACGCGGTTCGTTTGAAATCAAAAAGTACAAAACAGTATCATCTCACCTCCATCAGTCTGTTTTTTTTTTTTAGGCTACTCATTTTGATGCCTGCTTAAAAAGCCATTTGTCTGCTCGCACCAAATCACAATTGGCCTTCCAATAGCAGAAACATGGCACAGATACAAACTCACCAATTATAGACACTATGAGCACTTTAGAATTGTTGTAAGTGGACGTTTTTACTCTTCAAATAACCAATGAGTTCAAAGATACCTGCACATACAAGAATAGAGACAAATTGAACCCTCCCCACCCTCATTCCTCCAGTGAAATAACCCTTTTAAATGCAAATACCCAGGAGGCAGTTGGCTTCTTATCAGATGTTTCATTATCTCCTTTCGGGGTAGTGGGGTACAGAGTCGTTTTGCTCTGCATCTGCATGTAATTGCACACGGAGCCGTAGAGTTTATACCAGAACAAAGCAGCTTCAGAATAAATTACAGCAAAGATGCTACATTTAGCGGCGAGGATGCTATTAACTCCTGCAGCCACACAGACGAATGGAACGCAAACATTTGAAAGTATCTCTGGCAGGTTCGTTAAGCTGATCTTTAGGTGCGGTCAGCTGGTCTAATTCTCGTTGAGTCATTTCCTTTTTTGGGAGTTATGGGAACTATTTCCTGTTGTCTTTGCCTCATCTGTTGTTAGAAACCAACCTCAACGTTTAGAAGATGCAAATATGAAAGAGAGGCAGTGCATGCTCTTGCTATGCATACTTCAGCCTGACAAGTCAAGCAGGTGTACAGAGAAGAAACCCTGCAGGTGTCTTTCTACTGTAAACGACAGCACGACACTGCTGCCCCCGACTTTGGCTGGCAAGGCAAAGCCAACACACACAACATTTCTGATGCTCTCACAACATTGAACTAACGTTGCCGTAACTGTGTCACTGATTGACATCGTAACTAAGAAGACTTCTATGCCGTCTTTCCCTTTTGACTGTAATGTGAGCAGATAAATCATCTCTTGCTCTCCTTCTTGCACGTTGGACTTGAAAGCAACACGGCAGGTTAACACTGCCATCTAGTGACCAGAGAGAAGAAGACTTATGGAAACACCAATGACTTAATCATCCCAGAAGACGTTTATTAAGTTGCTGTAGGACACAGCTTGAGGTGTTACATTTTCATTAAATAATCTGCACACCATTCCAATATGGCGTAAACATGGTTTGAAAAGTATATTTAGAACAATAAATCAGGGGCTTAAAAGAGAAAATCAGTCGTATGTTAAAAAAACAACAAACAAGGCACGCTACGCATTCTTTGCAACACAAGGCTTTTTCCCATCACTTGCTTTCATCAGGGCCTTGATGGCCCTCGCCCTCATTTCCAACTCCAGGAGCTCCAGCTGCTGGATTGACGGCTGACACGCTGCAGGCGCGCGACTTGAAACGGGTTCGCCTTGAATCGGCAAACTAACGTCTGCGGCCTGCGGAGGTACGCTCGGTTCTGTCGCTTCCTCTTTGCTTGAAGAGGACGAAACGGCTAAAATCTCACTGACGCTTTTGTCTATGTCGCTCAGGATGTCTTTCTTTGCCTCCGTTGGTTGGGAGCCTGCGGGCGGCTCAGGATCGATCGGGCCCGGGTTCACAACGGGGTCGGCTCCTTCCTCCTTGCTGCTGTCCGATACTTTCACTGGCCCGTCCACAGCTTTAACAGTCGGCTCCTCTTTGGGTCCCTCTATGTCACTATCGTAAGTGTCTGCGTTTATGCTGAGGACGTCGCTCTCCTCGCCGGAACCGACGCCCTCTGGAAAGAACATCAAACCAAAATCTCACATGTAAAATGGTCCTTTTTGTGGCTTTGACTCTGTCTTTGAAGTTTTAAATTGAGTGCCTGGAGGGGTTATCTTTCGGCGAGTTACATATTAATTACCTGGCTTAGGGTCCTCCGCTTTTGCAGTTTCTTTGAGGCAAGATGTAGAGTCCACATTATTGTCTTGCCTTGGAAAAAAAGGGAAACAAACACAAAAGTATGAGGAAAAGCATAACTAACACACTACTTTGATTCAGAAACTGTGCCCAGAATAAGTTAGCAAACTCTTCACTCACTGGCTTTCCAAGGTCTCTTCTGTTGTTCCCTCGTTACTCCCAGATGTCAGCTCTTCCCCTATAAACAAGAGCTTTAAGTGAACGATTTGTTTGCAATATGTGCAAAAAGATATTTCTTTCCAGAAAGCATGCATCTGTGAAACATTTTCCAAAGCGGGCCTCAAGTCTTACCTGCTAAGATCTGCGTAAGATTGTTCTCCGAGATCAGCTCCAGTTGATCCCAGCACATCTTTTGGATTTCCTCTAAACTACAGTCCTGTGAACGATAATGCGTTTAATAGTCTCTTTTATGATGGGTTGCTTTAATTGCTTCCCAAGCACACAGCAGAAGCCTACGGCTATTACGTCTCTATCTGTATTAGATATACATTATCACTGTAGATCAAGACATGAATACGCTTTCTAGAGTTGGCACTAATGTAGGTAAGTTATCAAATTAACTTTGCCATTTTACTACACAGATTTATAGCAAATTTATAGCTATAGATACAATCTTACCAGCAACATAGATCAATAGTTAACAGCAGTAACTGTCTAACTAGCGATTTTTAAAGTGATATGGAAAACTAAAATGTGAATACGGTGACTTTCAATCAGTTACAGTGAAATAAAATATAATAAATAAATATATGCCTCCAAAAAGATGGAACAAACCTTTTCATGAAATGATCACTACTGCTCAATGTGGTGTTGCTTTTTCAGCCAACGCTGTTGCTGTTGGAATGTAGCCAACAGTCCAAAATGTGGCCATACATGTTGAAAAACAACACTAGGCAAAGCACAGAATGACGTCCATAAAGCCACAAACTAATGCCAGTCAAAATGCAGCGTGGCGGCGAAAGACTTTTTTTTTTTTTAAAGGTTTGTGTTGAACAAACATCTTGAAAGACAACATATAAGAAAGTCCAAAGCTACATCGACGCTGATGAGAAATTAGGGCTCATGCATCATGCTGGTTATGGTAAGCCTCTGTTCTCTCATCCACAAATGCTCCTTGATTAACTACAGTGTAGTCATGAGATAATTTCTTTTGCAATGGAAAAACACATGGGTTTCAAACACTGATAGAATTTATATTGTCATAAGACAAACAGGATGTCTTCTAGAAATGAGACATACTGTTTGTCTTATTTAAATAAGACAGAGTATGTATTATAGACATACAGTTTGTCTTGTTTCATGAGTTTACCATGACATAACATGGTGTTTACACGATAACACAATCACCTTGAGTTCATCGGGCAGCATTTTCCGGAGCTTCTTCTCCCCCAGCACATGGAGACACTGCTCCAGCATCTCCCGCTTGTCGGCGACGTAAGCAGTGATCGGCTTGAACGGCAGGCTGAGGTTCAGTCCGCCATCCTCGATGTCACTGCCAATCCTGTCCAGCTCTGCGTCAGCGAGTTCATCCTTGGAGTCCTGCTTGAGCAAAATAAACAACGTGTTTACTTCAAAAAGTGTGGAAGCTTGATGAATGACATAGGAAATCAAACAGTGTGACCACTTCCACTTCTTTGTGGTCGTTATATTGTGAAAGAGAGTTCCTGTAGATGGGTACGTCTAGCTAAATTTAATTCAGTAACACACACAGAGATACAACCGAATCCTTTCGTGTTGGAGTGATGTAGCGGCTGTAGTTTGTGAGGTCACACTGATGTGTTTATGACATTTTGTCCTCCTTGTATGAATGTTTACGTCAGTTTAATCTACATACATTGTTATATCTATCACCTTTTCTGTTTAATATAAAGCTTAGTATATTGTTTCCATAAATGGGACACAGCTTGTTCCGATGAAAACATAAACACCACCTCATATTTAAAAGATATCTGGAGAAGAGTCTGATTAATGCCTTCGTGTTTGGACTAGCCATGCTCTATTTGTAAACACGCCGGCAAAGCAAAAAGTATAACAACATTGTATATTAATTTAAACAACTAAACAAACCCATAGGCTAACAAAACAGCAAGCTAGCTGGCAGTATTTACTGCCCTGACAGTATCGAAACCAGTAGCATGATTAGGAAAACCCATTTTTCGTTTTGGGGTTAAATTAGTCTCAAAATCAAACAAACAGAACCGCTATTACATTACAATACAATTGAAACATGAATGTTATTATCTGACGAATGAAGAGAAACAATGATACAATATTGCTTCAGCAAAACGTTGTGACGTTTGTGTTACAATGTTTCAAATTAGCGGATGAACATCAACAAAGGTTCAAGGACTTAAAAGCTACTGTTGAAGCTAATAAGTGATTTAATATCAAACAAATGAACAAACACTACAACCACAGCAAGCCAAAAGTCACAACTCAAACGTCATTGTTTGAGGAAATGTATCCGTATATTTTGGGTCAACGGAATGTGTTAAGGTTGCTTTGAATGAATGTCTAAACAAAACATGACATTAGCATGAAACTAGCGTTAGCTTGAACATCGTACCTCTAAATTGGATTCTGCAGTTCTGCGTTTATTGCTCTCGTGTCGTTCGTCAGACTGCAAGTGTTTCCTTTTCTTATCAGTGCTACTTGATTTCTTTTTGAGCATTTTCGAGGTAAATCCACCGGCCCCTTCTGCAGAAAGCTGTTTACTCGCGAGCTCACCTGCCGAAGCTGAGCGGTTGAATGTCGCGGGGATAAAAGTGTCATCAGCAAGCGACGACATCATATTTTGGTGTCGGTGAAAAAGCAGCCGTTGCTTTTAGTTACCGCCACCTACTGGTCTGGGACGGCGCTGCATTTCTGTAATTTCTCAATTTACCAAGAAAAACGGAAAATCCTTACATATATATTCGCTGCAACTTCTGTCATGTTAAGTTATGTAATTAATCAACATGTTTCTTTATTATCCAACCGGTTCAGTAGTGTTGTTGTATTTTACTGAGTTGTTAATGTACTGTAGACAAATTCAGAATTGTTTCAAAACGTGGATGAAAAGGAAAATGTACTGCATTCAACACCAGATGTATTGCATGAGCTTTCCAGTGCTAGACTATAACCATATGTCCATACGCCCAATTAGTGACTGGAGCTTTAACTTCCCATATTCTAGCTAAGTCTCTTTCTGGCCTCACAACAACAAAGACTGTCAGTCTGATGCTGTATTATACTGTCTGTATCTGTGCGTGAGCCTTGATGTGCCGTTCCTGTGACCTATCAAGCTGTTGATGGAAGTGCAAATACATTCAAACTGTATCCCCGTCAACATTTTACACTTCAAAGCTTTGCTACGGATTACTCGTGACAGTCAATCACAAGTCCTCTTCCTGTTTTTCACACGGTCTTGCCATCTCGGAGTTTCCATCTGCCTCACCATTTCATCGGATTCATTACTGCAAACAACCTCCATACCCACTGCCGCTGCTCATTTGCATCGCTCAGGTTTCCACATTTCAAATCAGACAGCACTATTCATAATGGTAATGCATGTTTCTTTCAAAGGAATTTACAAAGGAATTTGTAGTCACATAATAATGACACGTGCAGAACAAAGAGGCATATGAAAATGTACTGCCAATGGCTATAGTGCATTATGCATGACCCATAGAAAATATAAAACTGTGACTCTATAAACATAAACAGTGAAATTGTGTCGCAGAGATGTTTTTTTCGGAGGATATTTACATTTGGTGTGAAAAGATACTTTTCAGAGATATAATCACATTGTCTGACATCACAAAACACTGCACTTCAGACTGAATTCGAAGGATAGACATCCTCAGACAGGTACATATTTTTATATCATAACATAACATTCATAAATTATATAAACAACAACACAGAAAAATCTGTATATCCCCTAAACAATCTATTAACTTTACATAAAGAACAAAAATATCTCAGGCTTACATTACATTTCACTGATAAACAACTCTCGTCTGTACGTCATCCTTATTACCACCAAGGTGGCCATGCATTTTTCTTTCGCTGGACACGGACACTGGTTTCAAGGTGGTGACGACACAAGCGCGCTGTAAATCACTCTAATTGGCTTACCCGCCTCTGCCTAAAAAGGAGGAGGGAGCCAACGCAATGGCTGCCCGGGCTCCATGGCGACAGCTGTCTCCACATAATGCAGGTTGTTATCCTGATGCCATCCGCCAAATTATGCAGTGGATATGGTAGGAGGTGAGCATCGATCACAATCACAGTCAAAATGTATTTTCTTTGCAAACATCTGCTCCCATGTGTCTGGATATCGCCTCGTTAAAAAGGGCAATGATGGAGCGGCCACTGCTGTAGGGGACATTGCATTTGAGAGCCATGAAAAGGAGCCGGAAAACAACCACAGTCTGTACACGAGTGTGTGCATTCGGAGAAGCATAGCTAAACCAATTTTAACATTACGTAGCAGAGCTTTGTGATAGGCACTTCTGTTCAGCATATTTTTGCATTCTTAAAGAGGCTGCTTGTATAGAAATAGTATTTTATGATTCTCACGTTGTCTTCAGTAGATTGTCTGTTGAATACACATCAGGGCTCTCTTGTCTGATGGGGAAGTGTGTGGCTAATCAAGAGATGTGCAGCAGTGAGTTCAATGGCTTTGCTGTGTTTCTCTCTCATTTGATGTAGTCGAGATGCAAAAGGCATGTAAAATGATGAATCGCAGGAAGAAGCAACAATTGCAATTACTTAAAGTGAGATTAAAAAGCGAGGGGAGCTCCCACCAAAGAAAACAGACAAAGAAAAAAACAACAAGAACAGAAGTGGATAAGAGACTAAATGAAAACAAACTCGACGTCGGAGACAATTGTTTTAAAAAAAATGAAAGAAATGATTTGCCAACATTCCTCTGTTTGGAATCCGCACTTTATATCTAAACATATATCCCATTGTGTGCATAATCATTACAGACTGCCGACAAAATAAGACATCTTCAAGACAATTTTCATAGGAAATCTTTGTTCGTTTAACTTGGAGCACAGAACTCAACCACATTCTAGTGCTGGCTTACATCCACACTCATCACAATTACTCATCTCAGCACTTCTGAACACCTTTCTTGAAGCCACATAAGTGTGAACAGACAACTCTCAAATCGACACCCGTCCTTGACAAATCAACACGTATTGACAGTGGGATTGTTTGGAGCGGAGTAACAACTTCTCTGCCACCTGTGAGTGGAGCTGTACACTTTAACTGTGGAGCAGGTGCCACATACCTGAGACTGAGCCTCAGATAATGCTTTGCTTTGAAGCTTTGTCTTTTTTTCGTGTGCCAATTATGACCCGAAATATCAAAAAAAAAAAAAAAACACTTACGTTTTACCACTGTGAGGTGTGAACGGGTTTGTAAGCGCAAAAGCAAAGTTCTATTCAAGATTTGAAGGAAGGCCAAGTGGCAATTAAAAATGAGTAGTTAAAGATATTAATTGGGATCGCGAGCACGATATTTGATGATTCAAAAACGTATCCATCAAATGATGCTTCCCGCTTATTTCACTGGCACCCGATTGCTGCGACAACATGGGAATTTCTCATGTGGTGTATTTCGCCGTGTCTTAGAAGCAAGCTATTAATAGTGATCCAGTCGATTGACCAGCCTAGCACACGCGCTCTTCCACTCAAAGTGGCATACAAATCTAACCAAGGCCACGTCTGAGCCTATAGTTAACACAATCGCATGTCTAGTCCTCTTGAGAATAAGTCTCTTGAGAGACCGCTGGCATTGAGATGCCTTAATATCATGACACTGGTCCAAAGTCGCAGCTGTACAGATAATGGCCCATCACTAAAGGGTTTGGAGATGAGTCTTCCAGGATTCTCCTCCTGTGGCTGAAGAGTCTTAGCAGCTCCACGGCAAAAGTGAAGAAATGCAGAATCCTCAACCTTCACGGACGAGAAGTCCTCTCGGTGCTATTTAAAGTGTGAAAATGTACATTTAGTTGGTTTTGTTATTTGTTTTGTTGTACATTATTAACTCACTTTTGTCAAGACCTCACAAACGTAATTTCTTCATTCATTTATTCGCCGGTGGACGGCGAAGTCGAAGTGCCTTGAACTACTTCAGCTGTACGCTCTTCATCCACTTTAACTGCAATCTTGGAAACTTCCCCTGAATGTTCCCGAGGCAGCAACGTCTCAAAGTGTGAATCACGAAGCTCCCACTTGTTCGTCTTATTCCAACAAGGCTGTTCACTTGGTGCACTTTAACATGTCTAATTCAAACCTCAGCGGGCTCGTGAATATTTCAAAGACGCCTCTGCTATAGTGTACGCCGACTAGTAGAAGCCAGGAGGCAACAATGTCAGAGGTTTGGAAGCGTTTCTCTTTTCCCGTTTTTGCCTTTGAATCCCACCTGATTCAAACAACCTTCACTCACCAATGACCGCTGTTCCTGATGAGCTGCGGTTCTCCTACAGCGCGAGGTGGTTCATAGATTTTTAATACACATCTCTGCCTTTCATTACTCAAGGCAACGACTGTGTGCACACTGCCTTGTTTTTTTGTTTTTGCAGTCCTCTTAACAAGCTGCCTAGCAGCACCGGGGAGAAAAGCTGCTGCTTAAGTGAGAGCAATTGATGTTTAAGTCAACAACATGCCGAATGAGGGAAGCAGGAGAGATATTGCATTGTGATCACGAGCCAGAAAGAGAGTGATTGGTTCTTTAGTGCCATTATTCAGTGTTTTTATGTGGCGCTATCAGTTGTTTTAAAAGGAGAAAACTAAAAGCTGTTGAATGCAAATGTTGAACCAGTATTTTATTCTTCCTCTATAATTGTTCGGGATTACATAGCAGGGTTACCTTCCAACCATTTCATCTTTTTAATGCAACACAGTGAAAATACAGCACGTCATCCCCGTAAATGCAAGCAAACAGAGGTGTCACAGCAGCGTTCTACAAGTTATTTTGGTGTCATTGCCGTATATAGTGAAAATAACATCATAATATGAACATGAATATTTCCCATTTCAATTTTAAGAAGTATTGGCAACGTCAACCAGAGAAATCAATATTGCATCACCTCCCTAAAATGTTACAAAAAACTAAAACTTTATATATGCTCTTTATATTTTGTGGCGGAGTCCGCCATTCCTGCACTGAATTGAAATTGTATGCAGGACAGGTTGACAGACGACGGTGTAGAATGTAATCCAGTGATGGGTTTGCAGTTTGCACACTGTTAGACTGATTACTAACAGTATGTGAGTTTGTTTGTCGAACCGAATTGCAACTTGAAAGCCAAGAATGAAGTGTCAAGCTCAACTTTAAGTTAACATGGATTAGAAGTGCTCAGGTTTACACATTTTAATAAACGTCCATGGAAACTGAGCAAAGTCAATGTGATGTCCTGTCAATGCTAAATATACTGAATCACATTTTTGGTTTTGAGTTTCATGTTGTCCTTATTTTTGTCTCGCTTACCGCACAGAAAATATCACGAGTTGTAAACAGTCACTGGCATAAGAGTGAGGTAAGCATGGCATGGCATGTAAATGGCTTTCCATAATGTTCTCCCTTTACGCTCAAATTCTAAACGTGGTTTGCCAAACACCATAATGCATTCCTTTAACCGACACTGACTTTTATCATTTCTCATGAGAGTTGGAGCAAATCCACGCTTCATTCCTCCATCCCAAGCAGAAATCATCTCAAGAACATCCAGCTTAAATTTGTGGTGTACCCAAGGAAAACAAAAAAAAGAGGCTTTTTTTTTTCACAGCTGGTGTGCATTTCACATAAACCAGTCAAGTGATGTCAGTCATACTCATATTCCAGCTGTCAACAACAGTGTTTTTTTTCCTGCTGGGTTAAGCTGCTCCCTACTCAGGCTATACGCTTTGAAATTGTTTGCTATATAATAAGATAAAACAGTGCATTTCTTCATAGGACAGGCAGCCAGATAACGGAGTGGAAGTGGGATGAAAACGGCACCGACGTGTCTCATCTGCACACGTTCACGTGGGAGCAGCTTCGGAATCGGCAACACGTAAAGGGAGTGTGTGGGAGAAGGATATCTGGGACTCACCCCATCTGCACTCCTGCTGAGAAAGAGCAATGCACTTTGAAGCTTCTTCGGAGCACAACCAGCAGCTCACTTGGCAAAGGTTCCCAGGAGCTGTGCTCGGCGTGCGTTCGAGTTAGCGAGCGTGAACAAGCGGAGGAGAGATAGCCTGTCGGGTAGCAGGGTAAGATGAGGACCAGGCACAGGGTGGGATTTGGTTTTCCTTTTCGCCTTTGATTCAGTAATTGAGGGCTAAGATTGGGGCGGGAGAACTGACAGCATCTCGGCCCTCAAGGGTCAACCCTTAGCCTCCCAGAATCCTCAGGCACTGGCTCTTTCCCAGGACACTCCGCCGAGGTTGTGCCCACACCTTTCTCATTTAATAGAGAGTGCAAATTGAGAGGGATGAGATCATTGTTTTGTTCTTGCTTTGAGATTGTCCAAATGCTACGAACCACCTGGTTGCCTTCTTAAGGGATTTGAGAGTGGAGACAACAGCAAATTAAGACTTTTACAAATCCCCACTTGTAGCAATGTACAACACGTTTCATGCTAAATGTTTGACATCCACTCAACATGACATTTGTTTGTTGAATTGGCACGTTAACTTGGACAGTTGTCACTAATACTGCACGAATACACAGGCAAGTATGCGCACCAACGCGTTTACAAAGACAATGCTAATAGACAGTGTGCTGAGGTTTAGCAGCTAATGCTTACCATGCCCACCGTCTCAGTTTAGCTTGTGAGCACGCTTACATTTGGGAATGTATTTAGTTTTGTAGGGTTTATCGCATTGCTACAAGATATTCATCCTTCTGCAGCAGAGCTATACTGTGAGGTTGGCAGAAACTGCTTCCAGTTCATAAAAAAGGCATCAATGAAAATGCACGTGTTCAGCCTGGACATATCTTCTTGGCCTTGTCACTGTCTTTTAAAATAGCAAACTGTAAGCTAACAGGCTAAATTATGTTTTTTCTCTATTTTCAACAATTAAGCTAAAATAAATCTGTGAAAAAACAAAATACTCTGTAACACAACTCACAATCACCTTTCTGCAAATAGCAGCACGTGATAAAATAAAGATTCAGCATCCAAAAAATATGGTCATACTATAATGTGTACAAATTCACTGGCAGGAATGCTGGAAACAACAGAGAAAAGTTTGATGCACGCTAAGTTAGCTTTGAAGGGACAAGCGTTTGCAGCAGCCTCAAAGTATGACTGACAGCAGCCAAGCCTGACATATCAAGAGTCATTTCCAACTGTCAGAGGAATATTTACAGTCACATAAGCCCTGGATTTACCCGTGACTAATGTTTGGAGCAATTCCTCCCCTCACTCTTAAAGACTTTCTAAGAGGAAATGTGAATCCTCTCTAGAAGATATGTATTAAAGCTTTAAACGGACTGCCATGCGTTGGTCTGCATTAAATACAGGTTTTACACTCAGTATATTACCATAGATGGCACTGTTTCATCGCAGTAGACACGAGTCTGGCTCCTCTTTGCTGCCCAGAAACAATGATGCAGCAGCAGCCTCCAGTTCAGCGTGAGTATGATGTCATGCTGGGACAAGAATTGCTGGTGGTCCATGAGAGGTGTTGTTCAAAAGGAATTAAATAAAAAATGTGTTCATAAAAAAACTGAATCATATATTCCGGTACATATATATTAATATGATTCCTGTTTGAGAATCTTTACATGACAGAAGCCTGTTAGGCGGTGGAGGAGAATAATTGTTTTTCTCCCACGAGGCTGTGTAGACGGGAAAAATGGGAGTGACTACTCAGGAGTCTGGTCAGTGTCTCGACCCAAAATGTCTTTTGTGAGTCTCAAGTGTATATTAATAGCCCCTTCTATGATGAATATTAACTTGAGCGTCACATTCTCAGTTTCCTTTTTAATTGAACTGAATGGCTATGGAACAACCTTAAGCATTGTGCAAATGGTTTGATTTCAGTGTTGACTGTGGCCGAGTACAATTTCGTGTGAACCGTGCAGGGCTGACTCACGGCATGAAGAAGGAACCTTAAAGGTGATTTATTCGCGATACAATATATCACTCCTGATATACATATTTAAAAAAAAATACATTTTACTCATTGTAGTGTTAACTTAGATCATTTGTCGTGAATGCAATTATGTATTTCTGCCATAACTCAGTTTACATTATGGATGTATTTAGCCATCAGCTTCAGCTGTACTTTGCGTTTAGTGCTAATTAGAAAATGTTGCTAACGTGCTAAACTAAACTGGTGACCATGCTACCATTGTGAGCATGCTAGCATGTTGCCGTTAGCAATTAGCTCAAAGCACCGTCTCAGCGACATTAACATCAGATCAATTGGTAACAAAATAAATCATATTTCAAATGATACACTAAGCATCATTTTTATTTCATTCTGTTCTGGTTTGTAAATGGATTGGTTGAAGAATTACGCATTTACATAAATTAAATACGAATGAATATGATATGCCACTTTTGACTGTTGTATATTCTGAGACAAGTTAAAACAAGCCGTAATTAAATTAGGCTTATCTTGTTTATTTTGTTGTTTTTTAAATTTTTTACATAATTTTTGTGTAGAAAAACACTAACAGCTCCCTTAAAAATAATCAGGACTGCACCTAAATACATACTTTCAATTAGATAAGGTCCAAGAATCCATACAGAAATAAATGTATGGAGCTGGGTCTGATTTTATTGCTCAAAAAGGGAATAACTACATAATGCTGGAATGCAAAGGGAGTGGATAGGGGCCCAACGTTTCCCCAACCGTTAACATTGGTGTTAAGGTGCCATTGAGTGTGTTTGCATGCTAGATACACGCACACACATAAACTCACACACGTTATAGGGGAATATCAAATAGGCAGGACCTGGGTCTGTCATGCACTGTCTATCAGCCGCCCTTCAGCTCTTTGCTTGGAGGAACAAAAAAAGCCTCCAGTGAGCAGGCTGATGACTGATTATGCCCGACAACAACATTTCAAATGCATCACGCCTCCTAAATATGACACAGCAAAGCGCTGGGTGTGGGCTGCTGCAATCCCCAAACTACTTTCAACTTTCAACTGAGTGCTGCAGAACTACAAAATGCAACACATCACTGATGCTTTAACTATTGATGTTCTCCTGTCACTGGTCCACTGTGTACCCTCATCATCCATCACAAGTTCCTACCCGTCTCTTCTCCTTCTCCTTACACCTGTACTCTTTACAAATGAGCTCCCAGGATGCAGCCTGTCTATTCCCACCAATATTAGCCGTTTCACACTATTCTTCACAGTGGAGCTGAAGTGTTAGCTCAGATAAAACTGCTCTGTATCTGAGCCCAACGGTCAGATCAATATTTGGGGCGGATATGAATGCGGATCATGATTTTGTCTCACTGTGAAAATGGAAAGACTCACAAATGAAGGCTAACAAAGAGAATTTTGGCTCTCGCGTGACCTGAAATAGCCCATCTCGATTTTCTTTTACAAATCTGCATATTAATCTGAGAGATAAAACACACAACAAATCTGCATTCATACAGTTGCACACATTTCAGATATTGACAGGCTACAAGGGTCAAAGTTGAGGTTATTATTCACTGCATGTGACCTCATGTGTAGCACAGGCTACTCAAAAGGGGGCGCTTCCGAGAAAATTTGCCTACCAAATTTCAAGAGTTGACCAGTAGCCCCAGCATCTTGTTTCCGCGCTCAAAGACGTACGATAATCCAAAGAAAAAACGTCCGAAGCGCCAGCACGAAGGTCCTACTTCACTACTGTACTGTCAGCAGATGGGCGTGGCATTACCCCATTGAAATGGCAGATCACGGCTTTGATGGAGCATCCTAACCTAATGTCCCCGTGTCCTACACCGCATTGGCATGACCTGCTCATTAGCAGGTCCAAGGGTCCAAACCCGCCATCTGTCCCGAGGCTAAGGTTCAGAGGGGCCCCCTAGTGTGCCCCATTGCACTCTCCGTGGCACCCCCCCCAGTCGAGATGCCAAGGAGCAGAAGGTGACATTCCAACTTTCTGTCTCTCTCTCTCTCTTTCCAACTCCAGGTTCGATTTATTCCGAGAAAGCTCGGATCCGAGTGTGGCATTGCACTGCACCGGCTACAAAAAAGAGGTGGAGAGAGTCTGGCTGCGTTTGTTTACTATGTGAAGAGAGAGCAGGGGAGAGTGCGTCTGAAATTGACAGCATCTGGCTTTGAAAGTCTCACTGTGTGTTCCCGTGAACATGCTCTCCGTCTGCACATTTAGTTGTACCCATTGGCAGCATCTACCGGGGGTGAGATGAGGATGGGCAGAAAGACGTCCAAAACATCTCTCTTTTCCCGAAAAACACTTTCCAGAGGGCATTCGTACTCGATAGAGATGTGCAAGCCTCGCTCAGCATGACAACGCTCACTCCTCTCCTCTAAATGTCACACAGACAAACAGACAGAGAGAGGGGGAGGGGGGGGGAGGCAAGAGTGAGAGATGGGAGACAGTGCTGCAACTCTCCGGTCAGAGCCTGAAGCCTGACTAGTGCTGACGCCCGTCTCATGTGTCACCCAGAGCGAAATTAAGATGGGCTTTGACAGTCATGAATCAGGGGCAGAGCCTTCGCAAACTGTTGCGGCTATAAATGGATTTCACCATTTAATCACTTTTAATCTGCCTTCTCTGCGGGTACGTCCTCTCCTCAACTGGTCTTAAGTAATGTCTTGAAAGGACGGCTGTTAGAGAACAGCCCGATTTCTTTCCCTCACTACATTAGACGTGATAGAGTTCATCCATTCGTTGTCAATCGCAGTAATGAAGGATTTGAATGAGACTGTTAAAAAGCAGAGAACAAAATCAGTGTTCTTGCTTTGCTGGCGTGTGCAGTAGGTACTGCATGTCCTGCTAAATCACCAGCTATTTAAACTACATTGAAGAGTTTCATATAAACCCTAATGTATTGGTTATGTAGCACAACATAGAATACAAGTTCACGTTCCTTTAGCTGGACAGGTCAAGAATAAGTGCTACAACTTTCATATGTTCACTTCTTTCCTACACACCATGTGCAGCCTACTGTACAGTGCAAAGGTGACACCGAGTATATCCACACTTACCACTGCAATCTCATTGCTGACCCAAACCACAAGGGGCCAGTAACAGAACATATAATCAATATGTGCACAGCAATTTAGCAATACGGAATGCACCTAAACACTTCACACAGGTGGACAGTTCACCGAAGACATGCCATTTCCATTACCTGAAACTTACTAAAGTGCACTGATGGCGCGGTCTGCACTGCTGATGGGTGAGATGTATGTTTATTCTCCAATTGTGTTCATAATGTCAAATGAGAAAAAAAAAAATACGGTGTCTCTCGCACCTATTTATGACATATTCTAGTGGACCGTAAAGAAAAGCTTCCTCGCAGGTATCCTGCAGCAGGATGCGGTGATTTGATGGGGATACTGCAGCTGCTGAAGAGATGAAATACAACACGGCATCAATGTTGTGTTGCAAATGACTCCACCTTTGATGCCTCTCCAGTGAGCATTCTACACAGCCACCTCTCTCTCTCTCTCTCTCTCCCCCTCTCTCTGTGTCGACAAACTCCAGCCCAAGTCTTATATGTGAAGTTTCTATAGCAACCATGTTGCCGGCATGATCTCATCAGTTAATTTCCCCAAAGGCTGTTTGACAAAGGGAGGAAAAACAAAAAAGACTCTGGGCATCAGGTTGACTTTGCCGTCGAGAGCTCTGCTCCTTGAACTCCACTTCTACTCGGTGTTTAATCTTCTCAATGACTGTCACCGCTGAACTGTTTACCTGTGGGAACCAATCGTCGTGTCAGATAATTGTTTTTGATAAATTCAGTCACGGCAAGACATAATTGCTGTCAAAAGGTACACAGCAAAAAAAAACAAAAAAAACAGCAATGTCAGCAGTCACTGCGATATTGGAAAATGTGTCAGGATTTGTTCCTGTAGGCGCCTCAATGCAACGACGCCACGTCCGTCGCCTCTACCCAGGAAGTGCATAGAGAGGCCGCAGTAAACAGTCAACAAGAGTTTGAGTGCAGAGGACAGGCACAACCTGCCTTGTTAATGTTTCCATGACAGCGGGCGGTGCCTTGTGTTGGTGGAACACACGCAGCCTCGGCATTGATGGGCATTCAAGGGGGTCGCTTACACGGCGGGAAATCCGGCAGCTTTTAGGCTCTGGCTGTGTGGCTCCAGAGGTCTTTGGAAATGTCAATCATGTGCCCGTGGACCCACATGCTGGGACCTGGGCTTTACGCTGCCCTGCAATTCTCTTGCAATCAAAAACCACCTCAATCGGCCACTTCTTCTGGTGGGCAATTGGAATTGGCTTAATGTTCAATTATAACCATCTTGAAAACCTTCCACCTTGATGAAGTGACCTACCAGTGGAGTTGTGTGGTTTCAAAACGTGGTAGCACAGAAAAATAATCAGGGGAAAAGCCATTTTGCAGAGTAACTTCTAAGACGATGCAAATACAGTTTGTGGAGGAATAGTCAGGCAATTTGGGAAAGAGTTTTTTTTGAGCTTCTTATTTAGCCGACAACAAACCTCTAGATATGAGATTGGGATCAATATTAACATCTAACTCTGGGTAAGAAAGACAGTACATTTCCCAAAATGTTGAACTGAATTAATCATCGGGAGTGCTGATCTGTAATTTCCTAATAATGTCAAAGCACGACGTCGTTTGGCAATGGTTACTTGATGGCACATTAGTAGTGTAGCTTTTTCCCCAAACCCTACAAGAAAATTATTTAAAAAAAGGAATTTGTCAAACTAAACACATTTTAAAAGAAGGAAGTAAGTGCTTTTACAGCATACCTCTGTCATAAACAAAATAAAAAACACAAAAACAACATAAAACTTGAGAAAAAGTGCACTGCATGATTGAAATGGTCCAATAATCCAAATGCAGGCCAATATTTCTTGTGTTATTGATTTTGCACTGCTGTGTATTTTTTTTACGAGCTTTGCCATTTCCCTGCAAGTTAACAAGAAGAAACATGAACTTGGCTGTGTATAATCACAGACACATCTATTCTGTTTTCTCATGTAGCCGAAAAGTAATGCGATTTATTACCACTCGATCGTTTTATCTGCACCTGTAAACATTTTAAAACATCAGTCTGCCACTTGTCATAACCGATGCAGCCCAATAAGTCCAGGTATGAGCCAGACACTCACATCGACGTTGATTTGCTGTTCCAATAAACAGCAGGACTAAATGCTTTTGCAAAAGTTACGAGCGCTTGGTATGCTGAAAGACGGATTACGAGCATAGTAGAGGGGAGCTTTTTTAAAACTGTAGGTTATGCATTTTCATTCAAACGTGTGACTCATCAATGGAAAAGCTATTATGTTTCGTTCCTTTAAGTTCAACACTTTCTCAAGGCTTCAAAAAACATATATTTAACACCAACTTGCTACAAACATCAACAATGGCATGTGATCTTCGTACTGAAGCCATTTCTGCATTCCGACTCAATTCCAGAACAAAGACACTTTAGCCACCTCGAGAACTGTTACAGCTCTCTTGTCCCTAAAATCAGAAAAGAAAACAGAAGCCGTCGCCTTAGAAGCCAAAAAAAAAAAAAGCTTCCCCAACGCGACAATGAATGGATTACAATTTAAAGAGTCAAAAGCCTTTCAGTTTGTCTGAAAAGATCAAATAAACTTTCTTTTTTACACCGTTCAATATTTTAGCTTCGAGTTTGCTTCAAAAGTCAATATATTTGTGCTGCGTTACCCCAGCTGATGGAAGAACAGTAATGCACGAGCTGCTGTCAAAGAACACCAATTCGCAAACGATGTGGTTCAGAAGGAGGCTAAGTTTGCCGTTCGCCTTCGTGATTGTTCTCAGGCGTAACGGTTTGAGTGAACAGAGCAAAGTCCCTTAAAAGTCTGCGATGTTTCCAGGTACCTGCCATCAGAGAGAGTGCTTTCTCCTTTGCCGGGGGGGGAAAAAGGCCTAATATAATCATATCGAGCCATGGCGGTACTTCAAACCAAGCAGAACAGACAAGACTATAAAAAGGCATCAATAATATTCCAGTGCAAGGAGGACAGGAAAGCTTCTGAGACTTTTTTTTTTGACATAAATATCCAAACAATTTCGTCAGGAGCCTCATTTGGATGGCTCGGTCATGCCAGGTAAAAAGCTTTGACATTGCCACGGGCGCATGGTAATATAAACTCTCACCGACGTGCTTCTGCCTGTGTGGCCCGTGACACCGTCATCTCCATCTTTTCTATTGTGGATGGACCTGCCACTCTGCGCTCCACGCCACCTGTCAATCACACGTTTTCACCGGCGCATTAATGACCCTCATTATGTGGCTTGGCCATATGGCACTGCGCTCGGTGTGTGTGTGTGTGTGTGTGTGTGTGTGCTCTGCCGTCCTGAAAGCAGATTGCACCGGAGACGAGGCCAAGCTCTTGGTCACCTCCCTTACAATCTCACCGCCGTGGTTGCACTGACAGAGGAAATATGGCAGCGGAAAAAGGGGGGGGGGGGGGGGGGGAGGCAGTAATGGACTCTTTGCATCTGCTTCAGAATGTCATCCCAGATGTGCCCGTCTGTGTGAATGAGCAACGGGCCCAGTCGCATAATCGCCCGTGCGAGGCCACCGAGGGGTGACTGGAAGCTTCTGAAGGCCCACTGAGGGTGCGAGTCACAGTGAACTTTTAACCCTTTGAATATTAAAGTGTTCATCTTCGTGACAGTCATTTCTGTTTTGAAAAAGGGGGTTCATGTGGGTTCTGCATCAGAATATGATCCAGCTGAAGGTACGTCGATCAGAATGGGCCAGAATTTAACCTCCACTATCAGTGTCGCCTACAGAGAAGATTAAAACTGTTATTGATTTGAAGATTGGACAACAAGGCGGACGCCCCGGTACCTTACGGGTATACATGCAATTACAAACTTTAACCGCTTTGCCTTGGGAACCTTCTTCCTGGAAAAAAAACATTTTCGAAGTTCCACCCAGACAAAACTTTTCCTGGAAAATAATTCACACGTTTTCCTTTTTGCAAAGCAAACTGCCAGACGTCCCGGCAATGCCCCTTATTAAAAACCTGGTTAGTCGCATTGCAGCGGGAGAGTTAGATGAGAAGATCAATGCAGTGTCTGTGCAGTGTCTCCCCTGGTTGCTCGGTAACCTTCAGTGATGACAAGCAAATGTCCCCGGCGTGTCTTCATGCTAAGCTAGGCTAATTGCCCCCAGCTCCGTACTGTGTCTTCACAGCTCACAAAGCAAAAGCAGTACCCCGGCAGGGCGGCAGCTCCATCTGTGTCTACACAGGATGCGTTCAGGCACAGCACTGAGCATAGGTTACCCGCGTTTTTTGGCAGCACCCGACACACAACCACTTTGGTAATGAACATTGCGTACAAACATGCCTCCTGGGAATCGCGCAAGTAAAACACAAGCCTTTGGGTGGCCTGTGTAGACAGCTGGATTAATTAAACTAAGACACGCCGTAACTAAGTGGTTTAATCTTCTCATTTAACTCTTGGCAAAAAAAAATGAGCTTCTAAAAAGGAGGAGCTATTCCTTTAAAACACTGGGGATTAGGTGCATAACCAAGTCGTGTGAGGGCATGACAGGGACATACTGTATGTATGTTGTCACATACATTCATCTATAAAGTGTTTTTCTATCGTATCCTTTTCATTTTTTAAATGTAATTTTTCTTTTCTGTCCTATTTATGTCCTTGAAGAATGCAGTACTTCACCTGTATTTTCATTTCCTCTGGTTTATCGTATGCACAAATGACCAAGGCAAATTCTTTGCAAGTGAATAACCTACTTGGCAATACACGTTATTCTGATTCTGACCACGAACCAATCACTCTTTTTTTCTTCTTCTGGGAGAAACACAGTGGTTCCTGTCTGTGATACTTGCTCCAGGCTGTTGAAAATGTACAGGAAATGTCCTGGAAAATGAATTCCCTGTAATGCCTTTTTGCTTTTTTTTTTTCCCCTGAAATCATAATAAACAAAATAAAAACGTCTCTGTCTGGTGAAGCAGGATTTCAGGCCCATTGCGACCGGTCGTAATGACTCCACTGGTCAGATTGAACTATGCTGACTGACTTCCTGCTCTCAAGAGGCTTTTACTTTGCCAGTCCTATTTTTCATCTATATGTATCCTCTAATGAGCCTCATCCGTCTCCTCTGATACGGTGAATGCTGCTTTCACATTGTGGATGGTATGAGGAAAGCAAATACACGTACATTCGTGCAAACGGCCACTCTTTTTTTCCACTGAAATAGCAAAAAGAAAAAGCTTCCTTCAGACTATTCTTTTTGTTCTTTTTTGCAAGAAATATGTTTTTTTTTTAACATTCTGGCTGCCAGAGCTGTTCCAATAGCCTTCCTTTATTTACAAAACTCATATTTAATTATCTGCAAAACATACCCTTGATAACACATTTCCAAATAAAAAAAATGGAAAATTGACATTTAAACTGTTAATTTAGTGTCGGCGGACATGGATTGGTTGAGCCATTTAATGAGAAGTCAGGTTGCCACTGCCGTTGACTTGCGCCTCACGATGCCACCAGCGCGTTTATTTTTAGACCCCAGTATCAACAGTCTAGGCCTCTTCAGTGAGCCCTGTCCTCAGAGACAACAACACGCAGAGGAGCTTCGCCTCCTCCTCACTCTCAATAATATATTCCAGTGATTTGGGACGAGCAAGGTAATCAAAGCTGCTGCAAACACAAACAACCAGCAGCGAGACTGAGACCAGACACACGCAGGCGTTACAGAGGTCTCTTCCCCCTCAGAGCCCTGAGCCGTTGGGCTTGGTTTTTTTTGTCGCTGATCCATTTGAGAAGTAAAGTGGTTTGATTAACTGTCTCACAGCGAGGTTAAGATAAGGACAATGTGCAGGTTGTAACACTCGCTGAATGACTCCAAAAAAAATGTGGTTTCGGTTGATAACGAATGACCCGACTGTGGGAAGCAATCAATTGCTGGTAACAACTGGAAAGCAGTTTGTTGCTAATTACGTTCCTAGCTCACCTACATTAGAAGAAGAAAGTCGTTTTTCATTTTTTCTGGGTTTTTTTTAAATTATTTTTATATTTTTTTCCCTCCATCTCCAAAACTCTCAAGGACATTCTCACACACACACACGCACACACACACTGACTATATGATATTTGCTGGCTTTCATCCCACTGTTCTTGTCATCCTCTTGTTGTTATGTCTATGTATTGCCTCGTGTCTTTCAATACAAAATGAAAAAAAAAGAAAAGAAAAAAAAGTATTTTTTGTTGCAAAAATCCAACCCGCTGCCCCTCAACACACGAAAAGAGTTCATGAGATTTTTCTTTCTCTACATCGTGTTTCATTTCATTCAAGACAGCATGTCGATGCCATCAAAATACATCACAGTCTTATATAAATAAATCGGTCGCTCAAGCACAAGGTGTCAACAACGAAAGCGTTAAGCTCGCCACACGTCACGAATGCTGGGATTTGGGCCACTGGAGCTAAAAAGTCCCACACTGGAGCGGTGCATCTCTACTCACTTGTTTCCTGACAGGCTTTCAGATGCAGGAAGACAACTCGAGGTTGGTGAAGAAAGAAGACGTGCTGAATCCAAAAGTCCACACTTGCTCAAACTCGAGGGCTGTGCAGAGGGGTTAGGGCAGGCCTCTGCCAAAATGCGTTTAGTCTGCAAGGGGCTCTCATGCGAATATTTGGCGTGGGCTCTGTGTGGACTTCCGCAGACTGCTAGCCTGTACTCAGTACAAGCGAGATTTCTCACAGCTCACTGCTCTGCTGATATGATCATGAAAGACATCAGGTGGGGGCGCCCTGGTAGCTGACTACTGTAAAGTTTGTACCATTAAGGCTGACACCTTGCCGCAGCAGCTCGGGTCTAAAGGCCTAAAGTTAACTTTTTACTTCTGCCAATTGCAATCACGCTTCAAAAATCATACATTTGTGAAGATGATCTTGCTGGTGTTGGTCTGTTGAGTTCGCAATCAAAATATGTGGGAAGTTGCAATTAATGCAATCATTAATGTTGCCTTTGACAGCTTTGTTTAACTCTTGTATTCAAATATGTGAATTTTAACTCTGTATGAAACGCAAGGACCACGGAGAGAAAATCCTTCGACAAGCTTTTCACCTTCATCAAGGCAGCCCTGCATCCGCGCAAACTAACGTATTCACAACGAGCACTGCAGTCATTGTCAGACTCCCGAAAATCTTCGACCACCAGGGCTCAGTCGGCGCATCCTGAGTCTGGACATTTGAATTCACCAATAGAACAACCACGGCACAGGAAGCCCACAGAGCGCAGAGCAGCAAGCCGAAATGTGCTCTTTGACTAAAGCTGTTAAGCCCCTGCTGATCGATTGGCCTGGCCTTTTACTGGCACTGTAAACACACACACAGTAGGACATTGCTCCCTCTCGCCCATACATGCATGAACAGACCCCGATACCCACGTATCCTTTCGGAGGTGACCACTAAAGCGGCATTGGGGTTTTTGACACAAAACGAATCGTTTCTTTGTGACAAACTACACTCAAATGTCTTGATGTGTTTCTATCAAAAACAGCAACGCTGGCCTCTGCCTTTCATAAGAACATCAGGATCATTTGAAGGAGTTTGTCCAGCTGCTGCAGCATTTTCAAGTTCAGCCATTTCGTGTGACCTTCATTTTTTTTTTTCCTGATGCAGCGAAGTATAGTGATGGTAAACATATGTATCTCTTTCTTTCCTTTTAGCCGACGCTGCTTATCTGTGAGAGTGCAGGGTGCTGATACTGGTTGTTTCCAAGCTGTGGCACCCCCCCCCCCCATTCCGATATGGCTTTAAACAGAGGCCCCTCTGTCGAGCTTACTTTGTATTCCAACGACGGTAAGGTCAAAACTCATTGGATTTAAGGGAGGAGAAACTAAATATATATATATATATATACACAACAAAAGTCCCCCCCTGGTGTTTCACGAGGGGACTCGCGACCAAAGAGAGACCAAGGTGGCACTTCAAATGCGGCCCTGAATCGCTCCATCAAAATAAAAGCCCGGGTGAATCATCCTGAGCTCAATGACGCTTTGCTGATCAGTATGCACCTGCAGGCAGATGTGTGTGGTGCATTAATAGGTTCTATCCTGGCTTTCTTTCTCTTTTTTTTACCTCATAACCATGCACTGCATAACAATTCAATTGGAAATAAAACTTTGTGGGTTTCTCTCCCAACGGGCTGCGTTTTTTTTAAAATTCTGGCTGGACTATTGTGTCATCCCCATCGGCTAAGACTCCGTTCAAATAAACACAGCTCACAACCCCAACCAGCTAATTTGCCTCTCGGTTTATTTACGATAGAAGTTTGGTGGAAGAGTCAGTTGCAGTTTAATAACTGAGCCGCAGCCACAGAATCGAGCATCTGCTCGTGCTCCCAGAACAAGTCCGGGCGTCGCTGCTGGGTCATACAACCCTGTCAAAGTGAATAATGAGGTGGTCTCCGAGGCTGCGTCTGTGCCAGACCAGGTAGGGTGACGTGCTGGGGGCAAAGCATGCTGGGAGCCGCGTGGTTCTGCCGACAGGCTCAGCAGCGCTTTGTCATCTGCCGAGTTGGCTTACGTGTGCACACTGAAAGGGTTCGGGGCTGTCATCGGAACCGGGGGAAGCCGAAAACCCTTCATGGTGTCAGATAAACACTGGGAGCGGAGTGGGACATGCTCAGCTGCAAAACAGATTGGAAAGCGCTGGGAGGCGCTGGGAAGAGAGAGAAGAAGAGAAAGAGAACGTCTGGGCCGTGAACTCTCCTTCAGTTGTCTTCCCCCTCTCTTTTACTCCCCTTCCCCCACTTCAGCAACCTTGTTGGCAAACGGAGCCTCTTCACCAGCCCCATTAGACGGTGAGGATTTGAAGTGGCGGAAAGGCGGTGAGAGCCTGCTCGTTATTTCACCTCCATTGTCAACGAGATCACCGGTACCCTTTCAAGAGAGTGCATCACTTTCCAGACAAGATGACACAGAAAGTCTCGACCACTACCGAGATTCCAAGGCACCCTTTAGTGGACAAGACAAAACGATGAAACACACCCAACGAGATGATAGAGGAGGATTCTGGGAAAAAAAACAAACAGGGATACGGCTGACACGGCTCTTCCGAGCACATGTGTGCATGCTCAAAATACTGAACAAACCCTCAAACCGGCCTGATTGGAAAGATTTGTGTTTTTTTTCAGGCTTGGACGTCAGCATGCAAAGGTCCAACATGCATTTCTAATGTTACCAGGACTACAATCTGATTTGTTTTGACTCACCTAGCTGCCAAAACCCTCCAGCCTTTCTGGGCGACAAGCTACACAAACTGTCCAGCAAATGAATTATTTATGTGAGCTTTTGTTGCTGAGCCCTCGTGGCATCGTGAATTGAAACGAAAAAATAATAATTGAACTTTAAGACAACACTATTTCTCGAACCTCGACCGACCTAAATACAGAAAAACCAACATTAAAACATCATCGTATTGGAAAAACAACTGAAATATATGTTACGGATTACTTAAATGAAATGTGTCCTCGTTGCGTTGATACAGATGTAATCTGGGAGGCATTACATTTCTGCTGTTGCCAATTTGTAGCATGAGTGGGGTCAGCAAGGAGGGGGCTGCATCTATTCTGTAAAAACTGCCCTCGAGTGGAACTCCATCCCAGTGACCATGAGAGACCCGGACACACACAGGTCACTGAAAGCTCACCTTACTGTCCTCCACCTGCCCGCGCTGAACTTCCCTCCGTCTGTTTGCTGCCGCCTGTCTGTCTATCTTGCAATTGCCAGTCGACCCTCGTCTCCCTGCATGCTCGTCTGTTATTGTTGCTCTGTTATGTCAGCCTGATTTATATTCCTTGCATACTCTCTTTTATCTTTTGAGCTTCTGCTCCGTTTGTTTTTAAGTGTCTAACAAGGCAGCACAATCTTATCTTTAGTCCATGTTCCTGTTTAACTTAATTATCCCTCATTTATTTGCTTCATGAGCCTCCGTGTTGTGTGTCTTAATATCTCTTGACAATGTAGTATAAGGGTGTCCTGAATTATGTTTCCACTAACATTCTCTCTTCTTTTATTATGTCTGCATGCTCAGAAAGAATAATCGATGCTTTGCAATTTTAATGGCATATTCAGTTTTTTAAGGGTGACTTTGTAACACCTGCCCAGGGACTACAGATGAGCTCTGGCTCATTTACACTGATGTTGTATTAATCTGCACTGTCCCTACCAAATAAACCGACAAACAAACTGTTTTATATATATATATATATATATATATATATATATATATATATATATATATATATATATATATATATATATACTGTATGTATGATGCTACAGCTACAGCAGGGAAAAACACTCCTGAATCATATTTACCGGGTATTAGTTGTTGCAAACAATTAGTTAAGTACTTGGCCTGAATCACCTGCTGATCAGGTTTGTCCTCACGATGTGTGTGGATGACTCATTGTCCATTGAAGTAATTGTGGAGGTGCAATAATCAAACCCCCCCCCCCCCCCGACCCCCTACCCACCCCCAAAGAAAAGACAATTGCAATTTGCATAAGTTAAGCAAGTCCAAAAGGGAGACATGATATAATGACTTGGGAAGGAAAGTAATTCACCATTGATTGCAGAGGAGACTTCAAAGAAAGCTGAATAATTAAAACGGCCGTAATCAGTCAGCTCACCAGACGATCCATACCTGACGCTGCCCCGACAGCAAACCCCACCTTTCAAAAGACAAGCAGCACTTTGGAGGCGGCAGTTGGGCGTGAAAAGAATAGCTGGAGGATTCTGAGGAAAAAAGTCTCTGGCTTTGCAGCGGCGTTGAAGCGTTCGTCGCTGCGGGAGATCTTAAATGAACATCAAATCACAAGGGAGTCGAGGCCCCCCACACAGCGAGCTTGAACCCTCATCAGCCCCTCAGCGTGAAGCCCCCGGAGAGGTGGGTGGCTTTTGGAGGAAAAGGCATCAAATAGCCCAGGACTAAAAGTGCGACAACACTCGGGGTCATCACAGCTATTCCTGACGCAGTCTTGCCTTGTTGAAGATTTGATTCAACTGAACCCCGTCACAAAATGTGTCATCACAACTCCGTGGTACCTCAGTACCCAGCTTCCACAGAGGCCAGTCAGCCACGTATTGTAAAAGACAGTATGAAGCTCTGAACTTGCTCAAAATAGTCCAAAGCAGCGCAGCATACAAATTACAGACTCACTCAGTGTGAGCCTCTACAACACGTCAGAGGGGAGGATGGGAATTAAACAAATGCCCACGAACTTAATAAAACAGAAATATCAGTAACACAAACTATAATGGCTGCCATAAAAGAGAGGCTGTGCAAAAATATTTTTGGCAGCAGTTATTTCCCATCTTAAACCGGGAGGAAAAAAGGGGCGAGATGGTATTTTCATCCCTTTAAATCAAACCAGGAGACGAGACGGAGAGTTCCGCGTGACACGTATGCATAAAAATGTCTACAAAGGTAATTAACTGCAGGAGAGGAGAAGCTTCTTCCACGAGGCAACAGAAGCAGACATTGGGATCTGCCCTGTGTGAGACGCAGGGTGCCAAAGGCCAAAGGTCAGGCAGCATTTATTCTTCCCTTTTCTTTTGTCTGCAAGATGCTGCTGACATTCATATCCACAGAAAATACAGCGCCTGCACACACACAGGCGTTGGCTATGCTACACGCCAAACACACATGCTTTCTAAACATTGGGCATCATGAGAATGACCGACTGTACACATGAGTTATGCACAATTCTGAGCATAACAAGCCTGTTTTTCCTTGAAGCAATGATCATAAAAACAGCTTTGCACTCGCATTGATCCGGCTTTGAGGGGCTGCATGCACACCATTCACGGGGAGCAGTTCGTAGTATTATTCAGATGCTTGCTGGCTCAGCACTCGCAGTGGGTAAAGCAGCAGTGTTTCTGATAATTATAATCACGAAATCGAAATATGTACAGCAAAAAAACGTCAAATTCACGTGAGAATATCACAATGTTAAGAGATTCCATAAGGCCGTCGTTTACTAATTAACTTAGTTTGAAGAGGCCTACCTCTCGTCAGCAGAAGACAAAAAGCAAATACATAATAAAACATCAAACAAATACTTTTAAAGTAAGTTCAAAGCAACAAAACAAAGAATAATACAACAACTCAGAGCCTTAATTAGGTCTCAAAATAGTTTCCTGATCACAACAAAGGCTTTAAAAGGGGCAAACTCAGATTTGGGGAACTTGTGGTAGCGTTTCCCAAAACGTCAACTTCTTTCTTTAAAGTTAAGAACAGCTTCAGGCAGCACATTGTTATAGCCACAGGCCATGTGCATATTGTATGTGTCTTTTGCTTTAATTCAGTAGACATATTCAAAAAAAATTTGTCTCCGGCTTTAAAAAGTCGGAGTCAAACCTGATTTTCAGTGGAGAGATGTAAAGCATTTACCAATGATTCTCGACCACAACATCAGCTATTAAAACACATGACTAACGCGCCTGAACACCTTGATGGCACGAGGCCTGTTGAAAGATTATCAGCCCACTGCTTGCACTGTGGAGAAGACCTTTCAATAATGGAGTCGTCGACATGTTTTCTTTGTCTTTTTTTTTAAATGATTGCAAATGCAATAAGTTCAAGGACTGCCAGTGTCAGAGTCAATGTGTTATTAAATGTATTTAAATGCTTAAGTTGGAAGCAAGTGTGGAGGAATACACAATAGTTACTAAATGGTGTGCCGCTCTGTTTTACAAAAAAAAGAAATCTGACTTTTTAATATGAAAAGTTTAAAATAGAGTTGGGTTTTAAAAAGCATTGGTTTTTTCGCGTCTATATCGATATATTTTGGCTGTCACTATTTGCTATTTCATATGATCTAATTTCTTTGTTTAATATTGAAAATTTGAGGTCTCCATATTCCAACTGAAAAACAAGCATTTTAACATCTTCCAAGACAAAAAAAGATTATGAAAGATTTATGACCTCCATCTTTCACATGGTGCGGGTTTCACATGGTTTCCCCGTAGGGGCTTCCTTGACATCATGGTTTACAATGAGCTCAAAGGCTACGCCAGAGAAAACGAATGAAAGCAACATGAAAACACAATCACTAAAAATAATGGTTAGAAAAATCCCTCCAGACAGACAGAAAGTAAGTTGCTCTGAAGAGTCTGCAGTGAGATAAACAGGCAGCATATCACAGGAAGCCTGAAGCAAGAACAGCAATCCCGGAGCACGGAGCGTGATTACAGTCTGTAAGGGTGGCAGGAGCTTTCTGTAAAGCTCGCCTGTCGAGCAGATCATTGATCACAGATCATCTCCTCTAACTCCTGTAATCTTCCCATTCCGGCTGACAACGCCTTTCATTGTATTCTTGTAACACTGAGACTGGCAAGATGTCGAGCCATGGGAGAGATTATTATGTACAGAATGAGCTGTGAAATCATATTATCGGCGCAATAAGTGGGGGGGGGGTTTGCGAAACTAAACAAAATCAAAGTCAAATAATTTGAGGAAAGATGAGGATGCACTGCCGACTGTGACAAACTTTCACTCCAGAAAATATTGCTGCAGCATTCAATTTACTGAAATGGAAAATACCTTTCATGTGTCATTCTGGGTGTTATTTTTCCACTCTCTTATCATTTCATCGCAAACCAAAAATGCTTACTTCTGCACCAAAAGAGGGAATTTTCTTTTGAAAATGGTCACCATGGACACCAAGGACAGCTAAATAAACATTTAATGAAAGGCCACCAATGCTTGAAAAAAAAAACAGGTCCGGCTCTGCAAATCTAAATATATAGACGGAAGAAACATTCAGAGAATCAACTCAGCTCAAATGAATTAACAGCCCGCACTCCCAACACTCCGGCTCTGTAACGTGCCCTCTGCTCATAAACCCTGGCGGTATTACACTCGGACGAGAAGTGCGAGGGAATAATGGCGGAATGTGACAAGTGATCTTACCTTAAAAGACACGAGTTTTATCGCCTCTGTGAAGTTCCCACCTGACTGATTGCCTCTGGCAGTGTGCCCCAGAGCATGGCGCTCAAATGAGCAGAGAGAGAGAGAGAGAGAGAGAGAGAGAGAGAGAGAGAGAAGAGAGGTGTGATACATGCAGAAAGCCTTAACATTAACTCAAGACACTCAAGCGAAAGCAACAGTTCGCCAAGATTAAGCCTTCGCACTGTATGTGGGATATGTGAGCGGTGGATTTTGAGATCATATCAGAGTCATTAAAGCGCACACGAACAATCGGAGGATTTGCCAATTCTTATAGGCAGTTAATGACCCGTGAAATCCAGCTCTTCACTGAAATAATCTTCAGGAAATTCATTATATTGCATATATAACGTTATTATATTATGTATATAGCCTATTGCATATGTCATTAAGTGTCTTTATATCCCACAATTAATATCATATTAATTATTTTTACCATTCAGATTGGAGCTTAGTACATCTTGCACATCATGACACAACTGTCATTACAACTTTAAGAAAGCAACATGACGCATACTTACCAAAATGTATGATCGTCACGGATCTCTTTTATTCAGACGTGTCTGCAGGCCGAGAAGATGGAGAGTAAATACAGCCAGGTGATCACTGGCTATCCCCATCTGACTGCCACTCCCAAGCAAACACAAACAAACAGAGGGAAGAGAGAATACACATACTGTACATGGATCTGTGTAATTTAGACGGAAACGTAGAGCAGACACTTAGATCAGGCGAGCTTTGACTGTCTTAACCCAGATGGGGGGAAAAAAGCAGGAAATCAGCATCGGAAATGTTTTTAAAATGACAGAAATGTGAAACGTCTTCATGAATTATTGGAGGGAAGGCTGTTCCAAAACAAGAGCTACATTTTTTTTGTGATATAAGAAATCAAATCGAGAAAACTAGCTTTGAATTTGATGGAATAAAAAGGAACATAAAAGCGTCTGTGTGATAGTTTGACAAGAAAATGAATTCATGCTCAGGCATCTGGCAGACAAAATGTCTCTCCCACCCCACTAAATGTGAAATAAAATGCCTTACCCACTCCCATAGTCTCAGTTAAAGGATGGACGTCTGAGAGACTCAACAAATGTGAGCCTGCCACTTAACGCTACACTCACATTGAAAAGACATGAAGGAGTGAAAACAAGGACAATAAAACCGCATGTACTGTGAATACTTATAAGAACCAGCTCAAAACCCACCTTTTTAGGCAGGCGTTTGAGTAAAAAGTAAACCCATGTCCTAGACCTGCCCCTAAAATATGTTTGACATTTTTATTTTATTTTTTATTCTTCTCTGTATGTAATTTATTGACCCTAGGGTCACATTGTGTTTTTTTATGCTTTTAAATGTCTGCTCTGTTAAGCACTTTGTGATATTATGTCTGTGAAAAGCGCTCTATAAATAAAATGCATTCATTCATTCATTCATGTAGAAAGTTGAACTAAAGACTCTTTCTAACTGGGATCCGATTAATCAGTGTACAAACAAAGCGATGGGCAGAAATTAAAGTCTGAGTCGCATTACAATTTGTGCAAATGTTTAATCATTTCTCTCGGCAGGACTCGGTGTAGATGGGATTCATTATTCTTTGCAACGGGCATGGCAGTCATTTGAGCACAGCATAAACATGACGTCAAGCTCTCACAGTAAACCAGAGTAAAGTGAGGCAGTATTTACATCCTGAACTAAGTGCCGAGCAATGCAAGCAGCATCAGGTTTGTAATCTCAATGTTGTACAGTACAGAAGAGAACGTAGCGACGAACTATTCTCTCGATTTAAATGGACATATTCCTGAGTCAAGATTGCACATAAAACATTACTTCACGTTTGTATTTCGTCTGAGATAACCAGTACAGACCATCTAACAGCGATACATTTTATAGATAACATATTATAGATATGTTGTATAATTTAATTAAAATTCTAAATGACAGCGGGTGAGTAATTGATGAAGAAATGGGTTTTATGAGTGACGTATTCCTTTAACATTTCTTATCAAAGTCGATCAGTGCCTTTTAGAAAATCCCAACATGAGGTAGGAGCTAACTGTGGATCAATGTGCTTTAAGACAAATATTCGTACATTCGTCGCTTGTTGATATTTATTGATTTGTATAAATATCAGCGGAAGTGACCTACTATCTGACCTGATAACACCCACCTAAAACATCAGGGCAAGCTCCTCTTTTTTTATTCACTTTTACATTTCAAAATATGATCATTATAAACAATAAAAAATCTCAAACTATTTAACTTGAAATTCAATCCTGGGGTGTCCTAAATATTGTGCAAAGTACCGGTACGCTGCTTTCAGAAGACCATGTGGTCCTCCACTTTGCTACAGTCAGCAATATACTTCAGAGTAAATCAAACTGGCGTAGGATGTAGGTTTGCATGTGAACGGTAGGGTTATGTCCCGGTCGATATTTTGGGAGGACAGAATTATCCCTCCCAAAATCTTAGTTTATAGCCCATCATTCTGCCCCTGGAAATGACACCAGTTTAAGCTTGTTTACAGTATATTGCCGGCCCCCTGTAATGGTAACGTGTGTAACGGGGTGTTACGCCGTCTCTGCTTCTTGGTAGGTCTTCACAGACTTCATCGGCAGCTCGTCTGACGTGTCCACCGCGTTGTCATAGGCCTGAGAGTCCTCTTCCCCTTGCTGGTGCCTCGCAAAGTTCACAAAGACCTGGAATATCAACGAGGAGAAGAAGCTACTTAAAGGCAAATGGAAGATAGATAGAGAACTTAGAACACACACAAGGCTGAAGGGCCTGTGGACATTTCTCCACCCATCTCATTTTTGTGCTCCCCCCCCCCCCCCCCACCCCACTCTCTGCCTGGAAAACAAACAGAAATAGCAGCACAGACAACGGGGCGCATGTGAATGAGTTGCCAGACAAGGGCTGTGGAGCATCACGTAAGCGTCTCGGCTCACACAGCGAATGTCAGTTCGACATCTTTGACCAGCTGAGAAAGAGAATGAAACAATCATTCTTCTCTCTGTGATACCCATTTAATGTCAGACGGAATCAATCCTACGGCGTTCATGAACAGCTGTGTGTGCGTCATCGTGCCGTAAACACCGCTGTAGGTCCAGGCTTTTCGTTCTATTAGAATTAACTGTCTGTTGTGATAAAGCTACACGAAGATTTTTACTCCCACCGGAATAAAGCAGCAAAAAGGGTCGTAAAAAAATTATAAGAGCATTGCTTTTTCATTTCAATATGTTCAGTGGCTGTGTTAACGTAAAAGGATATGAGAATTAATATTGTATTTAAACACAGGAAAAAAAAATCATCCAGACAAATTCAAAACAAATACTTTTTCATAGCTACGGAGCCAATAAATGAAATGGGATATTAAGTAAATACCTGTGGAAGAGCATAGATGAAGAGAAATAAACAATAGTGTCCTGTCAGGCTTTTGTTTTTGAGAGGCTCGGCTCATTAAGTCAGCGTAAGAAAGATCTATCCTGTCAGCCTTTGAAGCTTCCGTTTTTATTAATTAGCCAATTCATGCAATCGGTTCCCTTAAATTTGAATGTTGATGACAAAGGAGACAAAGTCTAAACTTAGAAAATTCTGTTTTCTGAACAAAGGAAGAGGTTTGCAGATTACTCTGATGCATTGCCGTCGTCACTGCTGTGTAATATCTCGTCTGTGGCAGCAAAAATGTGGCATTTCCGTTCTTGCGCTCTTGTAGACTAAATTAATGTATTTACATCGGAACCTTTACAAATACTCAGACATTTTGAGACAAGATCCATTTCACTCTCACGTCCGTGCATATGGACCTCGAGCCCTGACACACTTAGCTTAGCTCCTTCTAAAAATAACAACAGAATGCATATCTGTGTGCTGAATAAAGGTACTGCAGGCAGATGTTTTATCATAATGCAATATGTAAAGTACATCTTGGGTGCATGGCAGTAATAAGAATTGACCATCAGACAGGAAGTCCTGCTCACAGCCTTGACTTTATGGTTCTAGTATTGTTACAGCTGAAAAGTTGAAGTAAGTTTCTCTTTTTTTTCAATTTTATTTTATTCCATCCAGGATAACAAAGCTGTTTCCTGGAAAACACTGCTCCAAAGTCACTCTTGGAAGCAACCCAGTGCAGACAGAGCCTTACAGACAGCGGGAGCATCCATTATCTGTAACCACTTATCCTATTCATGGTCCGGGGGGGGGGGGGGGGGCACATCCCAGCTAGCATTAGGGCAAAGGCAGGGCACAGGGGGCTGACACATAGAGACAGACAACCGTTAAACTGCACACGGAAGAAGAGCCGGCCAACGGGTTCGAACCCGGAGCCCGCTTGCTGTGCCGCCCAGCTGAAGCATGTTGGGAGGCCTTGCTCAAGGCCTTGCTCAAGGGCTGCTTGGCAAATTCCGCTCTCTCACTATTCCGACCCAGTTGTTACTAAGGGGACAGATTGTTTAAACTAGGGATTTCATGGAAATCCACTTTGGTGCTTCCATTCAGAATCACAGATTATGGTCCTTAGTTCACTCCCAATGTAAAACAGGCTTTTGCCACTTCATGTACTGTACTTCCAAAAGCTTTAGCGAAACACAGACAAATACAAATACCATTTGTTCCACTGAATTGGAATGTGGTACCTACATATGTAAAGCTTCTTGACCTCAAAGCTCGTGGAGCTGCTGGCTATAGTTGGTTGCATTTAAAGTAAGCAGACTACCTTGTAATGGAGGAACAAGCTATGCCTGCAAAACGCCTGAGACTAAAGTATGCCTCTGTGTGTGTGTGTGTGTGATGTGGGAACATCAGCAGTATGTATCAAGGTCACAGTTGTCAAGGCATCTTATCAGGGGAGAACGAGTTAGAGGATAAGAATGAGTTAGAGGATAAGAATGCCATCTCTCGCGGCCTCTGACCCGGCCACTGGCTGGCGTTGGCTTGATGTGCTGAGGCATGCAAATCATTTCACATTCATAGTCAAGGCTGTATAGTTTTGCAATATAATTCATAAGTACTGTTTGTATTTAAGTTTCTGTAAGAATCATAATACGGTTGAAAAAAAAGTGCTTAAAAAAAAAAAAAGTGCAACTTAATTCATTCCTTTGTGTTGTGACTCTCCTCATGACGTCCGCTTTCTGTATTTAGCCAACCGCTCGTGACCTGAACGTCATGCACCGGTGCTGTTGAGTGGCATTTTCTTAATAACAGATGGACGCCGGCATTAATTACATTGCAGAGGGAACATTTGGCTGCTTATTTGATGCCTGTTGAGGCAGAACAGAGGAGGGGAAAGGACGCAAATCACCCAATAAACCTCTGCTGTATATCAAAGGAGCTCTTGCAGAATGCAATACGGCTATTCCGACATACATGTCATCCACACATGTTCAAGCAGCAAATACTTCACAGTCCTACCACACGATCTGCTCCGAAAAGACAGCTTAGAAAGTCACATCTGCTGTGCACTGTCTTGGCCATCAGTGTTAATGCCTGAGCTGCAGGCTGTGTGGATCAATATTAATTGTAGTGCACGTCTTGTGTTTTACTATAGGTCAAGGCTCCTCTCTATAAATCACCAGCTGAGAGGTGACAGTCTGGGTCTCCAGTCCTCCCCCCATGTGTTTTAATAACGTGACCTCCTGGTCAAAGCGTGATTTATTGACTGCCTCTTATCTGGTAAATATTGACCAGTGCCGAAATGTGGGGCGAGTTGACGGAAAAAGTTTCAAGAAAAAAAAATTGCACAAGGTTGGCAATACGGCTGAACACCGATGATCTTTGAAGTAAAAGCAGAGTTCTGTTAAAAATCCTGACAAAGAAACCCACCTGACTGCAAACCGGGCGAAGTTAAAGCATTTAGCTTATCCAATAAATCCCTTCTTCATTTCTTAGTGGTCGGCTAATTACCCCCTGAAGGGCATGTTCGACTTTAATAATGCTACAAAAGATGGTTTTATATTGAATTCGGGGGTTCTCCGCTCAGGAGATCAAGTTGATAATGAAATGCTTAACATTCCTGGAAGTCTTTATATCACATCATTTGATTTACTTACAACAGTGCCACAGCGCAAATAGTTGCACGGATGAATTTTTTATTTATTTTTTTTAAATCAGAGGAGAGCCCCCCCCCCTCCCCTCCCCCATGGTGGAGTGGACCAAGAACCGTCTGGACCCCTCGGAGGTCATCTCCCGCCTGGTCTTCTGCTGCTGAGCTAATGGCTTGCAAGGCCAGACACACTTGCGTCTTGAGTGGCTGATTGCATCAGTTCCCTGGGGCCATTTGGAAAACACAAGGTGAAGCCAGCCCGCAACCCGCCAGGGTTCAGTTTATCTCACCAATCAGGGGGTCTAGATAGTGCACTTGGACTGGAATTAAAAAAAAAAAAAACAGGAACTGGCTGCGGGAGCTTTTTATATTTAAAAAAAAAAAAGAGACCTCAGTCCAGATTCTTGATCAATACTGGGAGCTGGCGGCTGAACTAGCTTGGCTACACAAACTCAAGTGTCGTCCTCATTGGTCAGTCCGACAGCCTAACTGGGAGAGGACAAAGCGTAGGCAATGATAGATTTTAAATCTTATCCTGAACCGAGCAGACTTGCATTAACTGAGAGCACTTAAAATGCTGCAGGCAGCGACACTTGCCCTAATGATGTGTTAAACTGAGCTGGCACTCCACAGAATTACAGCGGTGCAATGAACGTGGCCACGGAGACTCCGCAGTCTAAATTTTGCCGATGTCACAAGCGAAATTTGGAGTCTAATTGAGCATCCCCTGCTACTGCACAAGCTGAAATCAGCAACAAAACGATGTTCTTCTATCAAGAACAATACATGACAGTTTGTTTTTGCCCCTTTTGTTCTTTTCAGAGCCTGCCAGGTCCCCAATGCATAGCCACAACTGTGCAAAGCATGCGTACAAGACAAAAAAGCATGGATATTCTTATGCCGTCTATCATCCTTTCACTTACATCGGTCAGTTGAGGAGAACTGTTGCGGTAGTATATGGGTAGACTCCACATATCTAACTTAAAGCTGAGCCATTATCACTTTTCTTTGGGTCTTACCTGATCGAGCGTGGTCTGGGACACGGAGTAGTCCTCCACACCCAGCCTCTGCTGATGGGCGGTGAACTGGCTGAAGATGTTGGCCAGAGCTCCCTGTCTGTACGGGAGATGATACTGCAGCGTGTTGTGATGCTTCTCCTTCAGGACGCTGCCCAGGAAGGAGTGCTGGACGAAGTCCTCCACCGGCTTCAATGCAGGAGGAGAGCCACCAACCCTCACGATCACAGTGTAGCCATCGCCAAATCTAGAACAGGAAGCCACAGTTAGCCCTTATGAATCACGAGGGGGTTGTTTTTGGCTTTTTGATGTTATGAGCATTTAGGCTGTTGCTTATGGCATTCATTTTGGCAAGGGTGTCCTTTAAGGACACAAGAGCAAGACATCAGGTTACGCTTTCTGTAACTGCGAACATGCATGCCACGCCAGCGGCAAATTGCTCTCGGCCGGTCACCTAAATAATGAACTTTTCTTCTCTTCTGTGATCACGGCATGAATAATAAGGAGGTGCGCTGAAAGGGAGAGACGAGGCGGGACGGGAAGCACAAAAGATGACTAAATATAATTGCTCTCATATTCTCTGGATGGGGCGAGTTGGAGGAGCGGGTGAGCCACGAGCAGCCTCAAAGCAAAAGCAGCTGGACTTCAACGGCACGTCGACGCTGCCAGGACACGGATCATTATTTCAACTTTTTCAAGTAATAAAAGGTTTCAACACAATCAGTGAAGACGGCCTTTGCATGATTGAAAGAACTGATTCTAAAACATCTTTTTTTTTGGTCTGTTTAACGTAATAATTAATTAGGCACGGTAGCCACTTAGCTTTATCTGACAACCAATAAATGACTTGAGATCACGACACAGACAGATCTTGTTCTGGAGAATCCAGTCCCGCGAGCAAGGTATATACATCCATAGTGTAAGTTTGAAAAGATTGCATCCCAAATAAGATTCCGAAACCTCTAATTCAAGGGTCTCAAACTCATCTTCACTCCGGGCCACATCAGCATCACGGTCGCCCTCAAAGGGCCGGTTGTAAATGTAACTTCTCCTAACATATTGGTAAATAACTGTCTCTGCATTTGATTATTGTTTATTCAAGTGTAAAAATATTGTACATGCAGTTATATAAATGTAAAAATATATTGAAGCACATTTATGTTTATGACTTAAATCCTTTTAATTTAGGGTTCAGAAACCCACATTACTCTATCAAAGATCAAACTATTAAAGAAAATATCAAAGACAAATATCAAACACAAGTTATTACAATAACTTCGTTCAATGATTCAAATCCTTTCAAGGGTGCATTTGCACAATCCCACGTGAAGTATTTCATGTGTTTTAATTAAAGCCACGTTTAAAGTCGTCAATGGGCTCACAATACATTTATATGTCAAGTGTACAGTAACCAGCCAAAGAGCTGCTTCTATGACTGTGTTTAGGTATCTCATAACTTCGACGACAGGGATATTTTTATTGTCAAGTCTAACTTTTAATTAATATATTTTTTAAACTTTTTTTTTTTTTTTTTTGCTGGCGGATTCGCGGGCCACATAAAATGACGTGGCGGGTCTTGGGTTTGAGACCCCTGCTCTCATTGTTTTGTTTGTTTTTTTGCCTCTTGGCGTTGTGGAGAGCCGACAATCTATGAAAACGCTGAAAAAAAAAGAAACTAACCCTCTAAGGAATCTTTAACAAAAACTCCGACATCATTGGTATACGATCAGTAATGCAGAGAGACTATAAATGCTTGAACAGCCGCAGTTTTGAAAATGTGTCAACATGCTGTACCGGTAGCGCTTTACAACATGAACAACATTCACGGACATAAAATATTGTCACAGATGAAAATACGCCACAGCTAAGCTCTAAAGCTAATTAGCATTCTGCATCTTCCCAGTTCTATGCGACGTCTGGCGAGTTCCAAATAAGACTCTATGCCTTGTTATTCTGTCGTTAGCACTCTTATGACCCATTGTTTTCTGCCTAATTAATTCCCTAATGTGGGATTTACTCATGGAAATGTCCATTGTGGGCGAGTACAGAGCAACACGCAACGAGAGTCAGAGGCTCCCTCAGTGGCAATTAGAGATATGGTTACTAAACTGCAGGCCCACACAATCCCGAAGGGAGTGAGAGTGGAAGTGAGGCTCTGTGCTGGTACTGAGGAGAACAATGAATGGACCCCATGGGTAGCACGGTCCCTTTAGTTAGACTGCTTGAAGTTGAAGAGGCACAGAGCAGAAATAGTGTAACTTTGCATAAATTGTATATGGGAATTCTTATCTAATATTCACTTGCATTAAGAACGCATGAGTGTCTTTTTTAATGCTGCTTTCAGAATCATGCCAAGGCACATTGACTGGCAGGTCTGAACCCTGCTTATCTGGAGTTTCCTCGTGTTATGATTGGACGAGCCAGACTACATCTCGTACACGATGTCAGAGGTATTTTGACATAAATCTCGAGGGATTTGAACCAATCAACCGGCTATATAATTATCATATCACCATGCTCAGTGATCTCAGTGAAGATTTGCGGTTTGTTGGCATTGTGGTCTTATATCCCAGTTAAGGAAATGTTCAAAACAACAATAACATTGTTTAAAATAGACACACATTTAGACATTTAGACAATGTGCAGCGATGACTTCTTCCCATTTCACGATGCAGCTGACCAAATGGCATGCTATCCGCAACCACGTCGTGCATTTAGCCTACTATACAGGGAGGCTCTGCGGATTGGGCTCGCACTCTGATCTCATAAGGGGCGGCACGTGATCAAAAGCATCCCCGTGAACCTCGGAGACATATTATTTAGCGCACATCATGTGGATAAAACGATGGGTGCCCTGCATGCACCAGCGTGTTAGCACTTCATTAAGCAGCTGCCCTTTAGACGGCCCTTCAACCGTTCCAAATTATACTCCACGCTGACCTGAGCCCTGCTCTGCCTTTCTATGAAATACTTTTCTTTTGCGTTCATTGTGTACTTAGAGCTTCATCATCTCAAAGTGCAAATGGAAAAGCATGATTATTATCAGAGAGGCAGGGGTCTCTGCAACTCCGGTATTATAGCACAAAACAAATTACACCATCGTAGCACTGCTTTGTCCTTCTTTCATTTGTTATTGTCATGACTACACTCCATCCTATTCAAAATGATGATTCATATTTGCCAATAAAATTAGGCATAAAGGGACTATAATAATTAGGACTATTACACAGTATTTGTAAATGAAATATGCTCATTTGCCATTTATAGTGGAGAAAAATTGCAAATCTTTCTTGGCAAAGTCCAAAAGACTAATTTATAATTGTTTGAATAAATCTCCTCGTAAAATATTGTACATTTTGAGCCCAAATTGGCTTTGTCAGGTACAGAGTAGTCCTGTGTGAAATTGAGAGTCCTGTAAGTGGAAAAAGTCAAATAATTTTTAGTGCATGCTGTCAAACCCAAAAAAATCAAAAAAATCATTGTGTGCAAAAATATCTTTGTGCTCTTTATGCCAAATGAAGATCTTAGACCATCTTACATGAGCTGATAGAGCTGTGGACATGAAACACAGCATTCATTCATAATAAAACCACTGCAAAGTCTGTGCTGTACGCCGTTCAATCACCAGCAATGGGTAAATGGGACAGGATTGTGAATAACTGGGCTACAAAAAAGTGGCTGCTTCCACTATGTCAACTATTATCACCGTGGCTGGACTGACACAAAAAGACAGTATGTCACAACTTGCTTGTCGGCTTTGATTTGCACCGTCTTCCATGAAGGTAAATGCTTATCCAGGACACACAGCCAAATCATTTCTGATGATTTTTTATAAGATTCTCCACAGTCTGTAATCAGACACCACCACCAAACACATCGAAGCCACCCTCACACATCAAGCTCAATTCATCATCCAATCAAGACGATGACCATAATCCTCTTGTGTTTATTATAGCTGCCGGCTCAGGAAATGTGCTTTGTCCAAGATGCAAAAACATTTTTATTTGCAAAACAAATCCAATAAGGCCAGGATGCATTGTGGCTAAAGGGTTGGCGATGTGGTTTGGGGTGTACGTGAGTAATGCTGCTCCTCGGTGAAAGTAAAAAAAGAGCTGATCAATTAGCTTTTCCCTCATTCGGTCTTCACGCCTACCTTATTTGTATGCCTGCCTTTCTTCTCCGTCTGCAGCTACACACAGGGGCTTCAGGCAGCACTTTGGAGGAAATATCTTTCTTTTTATATTCATCATTTTTTACTCTGCCTCTGTATTCAAAACCAAAAAACAAGATCTTTCATCTTTGATACGCATGCCTGTCTTCGCTCTCTCCTCAAATAAACTCTGCCTGTGTGAGGAAAGTTAGGCGCAGATATCTTTAAACAACAGCGCAGCAAACTCGGAACAATTAATCAGCTGTTGGCTGGCGACTGGTTTGATTTTGAAAGCTAAAAGCAAGATATTTGCAATTTGGGGTTGAATATAGCAAAGAGGAAGTAATGAATGGATTGTGTCATTGCTGCACCACGCTGTCACAACTAATCCCTTCATATTGTTTTACATTCGGTACATGATACAGCAGCTCAACACAGCACGGCAGAGACACTGCAGTTCTCTCCTTCATTTTCCATTATTCTGCCTCAACCCTCTCCTTCTTCTGGAAAGTCGTTCTTCCATGTAATTTAAAACAAACAACAGCCAGACACAGATAAGGGCATGACGGGCAGAAAATGATTCCGCTGCCGTCCTTCATCCAGCGGAGGCGAGAAAAGGTCACCCTCGCCACTTGCCAAACCTTGTGTTTGTGTCCGCGGGGGGGGGGGGGGGCGGAAGTGGGGGCAAGAGGTCACAGCGGGGGCTTTGGGTGTTCCGACGCTTTGATCAGGCAGGAAGTCATCCAAACAAAAACCTCCCTTCGTTCCTGGAGGGGGAGCTAACAGAGGCTCCGCAGGAAGTATGAGGAGAGTTGGGTGGATGAGTTATCTTTGTCCAATCAGAGAATTGTTATTATACCGTTGATTCATCGAAAATGAACGTGTGGAAGCTAATGACGGTCATACGCTTGCTCACCGGGAGCCGATGACGATGTAGTAAGCTGGAGTTTTCAGTGTAAATTATCATTGTGGTCGGAGCGTGTGCTTTAAATCAGGGCCTTCGAGTAATCATGAGCTTTCAATGTGAGAAGTGACTTAGAATGTACCTTGGATAGTAGTTTTGCAGGAGTAGTAGCGGTTAGAGGCAGTCGACAGCTTCGGATAAACGGTAGATTGGACCTTGAGTGAAGATTATTGTGTTGAAATGAAACTGTTAAAGCTGTCCTTCCTGGTAGTTTTCAGAGGTGACAGTCTGCTTTTATCTTCAAGACAAATGGATTGTATTTGCATATTGTGTTTGAAAAGTAATTTCACATGAAGGCCATCATCTGCCCTGTGCAATTACTAATACAGGACTTTCAAACATGCACAGGTCACCCAATATAAATCATCCATGTAGCAATGCATGCAAGCTTGCCTTGCTTGTAAGCTATGATGAAACTGATGCCAATACAAGAACTATTCTCCCCAGGTATCAACGATATTATATATATATATATATATATATATGTATATAATATATATAGACAGCTCTCAGATATGTACAGTACATATACAGTATGCAGTGCACCATCTGTGTATGTCAATGTTCTAGCAGCCTTAATTACACCTACTTTGCTGATGCATCATAAACCGTGAAGAGAATTATTTTGTCATCCATCTCCGCCGGTGACACACACTTAAAAGCCATAAACTATTTAGTTAATGGCAAACATGCAGAGCTGATGCAGAGTGAGTGGGAAGCAGTTTATTGGACAACTCAACGTCAACTTCAGGGGATTGATCCAAACTTTTAGACACCACTCTTGTAAAAAAAACTCTCCAGTGCCTGCAGCACATTGCCTTAATGCACTTAAGCCACTTTTACATCATGACGTGCTTTAAGGAAGGAGGAAATAAGACTCCAAGCTGTGGTGCGCGCTTACTCCAGGTACTTTATGAAGAGGGGATATGAATGATATCAATCAGGGAAAAATCCGGCATCGGCTAGCGGGGGTCCTTTCTAACTGCCTGAAGATTATAGGGGATCTTTGAAGCTGCTTTTATTGGTTCCTCCACTTCATTTGGGTTTACTTAACACCTGGGAGCTTTCAAACCAGCACACTGCTGTACTAAAGCACTATTTACAGCCTCTCACACATTTCTTTTACTTATTTATTTCCCCCCTTCTCTGTCAGCCTTTCATCAATTCCTAGAAGTGTGATTGAGTTGAGGGACGGAGGAGGATGTTTTTAACAGCCATGGAGGACGACAACGAAGGGGCTTTTTAAAATGGCCGCCCCGATGTTCAGAATTCACCGCCCCAAACCAATTCCTCAGCCCCTCTCACATGCCGACCACCTCTTCAGCAGTTTAAATGGACTATTTGGGCTCATTTGGGGGGCGTGATTGATATGCAGAGGCGGTTAAAGTAGCAGAAGGGCATCTCAGTGATAAAGACAGGGTCACCACTGAACTAAAGGGGGCAGCACTAACAAGCACTTGGATGGCTGGGGTTGGAAGCCTTGCCACCTGAGAGTAGCAGAGGGAGGAATAAATAAGGGTAATATGGTGAGAGGCTTTTGAAGGAGAGGAGGCGATCGGGGGAAAGTGAGGGCTGCGAATGTGGGAGAGCGAGCAATGGGGGGTCAAAAATGTGAGAGCTTCCCCCCGCGGTGAGATTCTGCACTCCTTTCAGGGGCCTGTGATGAAAAAGAGATGGAGACGTTGGGGGCAGGGGGAAGAAGAAGTGGCACCCCCCCCCCCCGGCCTCGCAGGTCAACCGTTCACGGCGTGTGACGATGGCGTCCACCACCTGCCTCCATCGCCGTGCTTCCCCCCTCTACTTCAACCCCGCATGCATCTGCAAGCTGGCAACAGCTCGAGCATTTGTGAGAAGCAGCCCTCACATCTCACATCATGGAGTGGGATGTGAGGACAAACACAAAACATGTTCAGTGTTTTACCCTGCAAAGCTGGATTGATGAGGCTCACAACGACTTAAATGATGGTGGATCACATGCTAAACCAGTTGTGTGTGTGATAGAGGGGCAACATGGCAGCACAAACACGTGGCGGGATAGTGACGAGAAAAGAAAACAAACGGAAGACGGCCCTTAATTGCCTTTTCAGTCATTAACAGGGTCCCACACCTCATGAAACATTAATTACACCAAGCGCTGAGGAGATAGGGACGCTTAATTAGAAATTATTCACTGCGTGGCAAGAACTGAGCGATAGCATTTCAGCAGCATGCAAATCGTCCGTGTGAGATCTCAAACAAGCACGGCAAAATCGGTGTCGACGTCATGCTTATCTGGCTTCCTCTCGCTGTCTTATGAAGTGCGATTCCCTTTTACCCGATAGCGTGTCAAGTGAAGTAGGACATGTACAAACCCGATGTTCTCCTTCCCTAATTTCCCCCTAATCCCCGGCACAATTTTAAGAATGGTCTGCTCCTCCCCTCATCCCAGGTGTATTGATCTTTCTCTCCACCCAACGATTGCCACCACATCTTCCTGTTGTGTGTGTGTGTGTGTGTGTGGAATGTCCTTCCTCTTACAAGATCGCACAATGGAGTGGTAATAATGTCACCAGACTGTACCTAAGGTAATGGATCGGTCTCGCTGCTACATGCAGGGCCCGGGACATAAGTGCTGGCCTTGGGAAATGTCAGATGAATATCAGAGAGGAGGGCCGAGTGCTACGAGTTAGGGGCAGCGGATATCTGTTATGGGAACGTAACAAAACCCATTACGAGACATGCACAAAGCCTATTAAGGATGCGCATAATGACAGGGCTGGTGGAAATAGATTTTATGGGTCTGTAGAGGAACACGTGAAATTGAGATAATGGTGAAAGACTTGGGACACTAACCTGAGGCCCACAGACCTGACTGTCTGCCTCATATATGGATCCTTTCATGTAAAATCAATACAATCATGTTGATAAGTCTCTGCCAAAAGTGGACCAAAATATATGGGGCATAGAGAATATGTGGGATTATTAAGATGAAGCTTCATGGGAAGTATAATAATGAATAACCGCCTCAGGAAACTTTACAATCACAAACTACATATAGGGCATTAAGAGGGTCTTTTCTAGGTATATTGACAATAAGAACAGAAGTGCGCACCATAAAATGAATCTTCAGGTTCCCAACTTCTATGTGGCATATACCTCCCCCTAAAGACCCCCCGTCTCCTCCTAAAAAAAGACAAAAATGGGTCTATGGTAAATAGTAATGGCAAAGAAGAGGTTTACCCGTACAAAACCAAAGTGTAAAAACATGCCAGGCAAGCAGTTTCCAGGCTTTATTCTAAGATAAGCCCATTTGTTTCTGCTAGGCAGGAAAGAAAATGTGTATATATTAAAAATGTTGACGTATTCCTTTAATAACGATGACATTGCGAAGTTTACGCGAAACTGCAAACTTTTTGATACATTCTTTGTGCATCTCCCACAGAGTCCTTCTCAGCTGCAGTAATAAATGATGAAAGAAGAAAATGCATTATTTCCTTTTTCCTTCCATGAAAAACCTGGGTCATTTTCTTTTTATTACCAATATACATAGCCTTACATACAGTATGAATAACAGAACGCCTCAGTCTGACACAGGGGTTTCTTTCATCTCGATTCAATGTGCTTCAAAGATTTTTTTTTTTAAATCTTTTTATTCTGCTCGGTGTCACAAACCCAGTCGTAAAAGAAGGACGCTCACCTGCTCTTCAGATGCTGGATGCTTCCGAGGCATTTGAAGCGACCGTTGACCATGATGGCCATGCGTGTGCACAGTGCTTCACACTCCTCCATACTATTGAAAGAGAAATGGGTGTTATTATTGAGAAGCAGCAAGAATATGAGACGCTGGAGTCTCCTGTTCACCAGATGAAACTGGTCTTCTTAGTATGATGGGGGTCTTTCATCGATTTCTGTAAGCTCTGACATTATTTTGCTGAAAAATATCTCTACTATATCCCTTTCTTCTAATTTACAGTTGAAGTTTGGATTAGAGCATTTTTACACGTCTACTTTGACACCTTAAATGGACGACAAATTTAGTAATTAGAGGGACAGGAAGGGACCATCTGTAGTTCTTATTATCTCATTTTTTTTCTCTTTCGGCTATGGGCTGGAGCCATTTGTAGTTGAGGCGAAACCTGTGAAGCCTTTCTGAAGAATGGTCCAATTAGGATTATGACTCTGTAAAAGCTGGTGAATCTGCCACTTAACAAAACACAACCACCTGGTCATGCCATGGACGATCAGCCACATTGCCTTGGAGGACAACAAACGCTTTCATTTCTCCATGAAGGGAAAACATGAAATAAAATAAATAAACAACAGCAGAGATTATTCACATGCACACTGCTAGGGGCACAAATGATTTAAAAACCTAGGCTAATTGGGAAAGAGTGAAATGAATAGGCATGCTAATTATTAAATCTTCCATATCGACTCACTAGGGCCATCAAGGTTTAAGTTCCTTAAAGATTTAGGCATTTTCCCCTCACTCTAAACACTGCACAAGAAAATATTGGGACTAAGTTTGCTCCAGGAAGTCTTGGATAATGAAAAGACTCCAGCAAGGACATTGACAGATTCTCTATTCAATGAGGGGAAACAAGCTCCAGTCAGTCAATACGCCCTGATGCTTCATGAAAGCTTTATAGCAGCTTTATATGATTCTGGCAGGCAACACGAACTGCCACACAGAAAACAACTAAAGTCGAACTTAATCAATTTCCAACTACAATATTTACAACCCACGTTCATTTCACGGTTCGGTTGCTCTGCTATCCCTGCCGAAGAATCGAAATATTTTCCTTTTTTTAATCTTTGCGGGTGAACCAGTAGATGAAGAGTGACGTTGCACCTGTGTGATGTGAGAATGACTGATCGTCCCTCTTTGATGACGCTGAGGAGGCAGTCCCACAGGAAGCGCCGAGCTTTGGGGTCCATCCCAGTTGTTGGTTCATCCTGTAAATGAATGCAAACTCTTTACTTTAACAGATGTTTTTTTTTTAAACGTGCGTGTTTGAACAGACGGGAGAGGAAACACCTGAACAGATGCGTGGAGACATCTCGACCCAGCTGAAAAATGATGGATTTTTAGACTGACGTGTAAGACAGTGCTCTCCAACACCATCAACAAAACATCAAAGGGCGGAAACTTTTTTGAAGAAGAATTCTGTTAAATTTTCCAGCCAAGGTGCATTGAAGCTGTTCTGACAGCTCGTTCTGACCCAACACATTAATAAGACACTTGCTTTGTCGCTCGTATGTGCGTGTTTACATACACATAAGAGATAGAAGTGTGACGAAAAATACACATATTAATCCACACGTATGGTGAAGTCTGGGAGAATTCTGAGTCTACCCCTGTACACATAATGGAGACATCCTGAAGCACTCACCAACACAGCCCAACACACACAGAGTCTCAGTGACTTGCTGTTTCTTTTTCCTCAGGGCTAGTCTGTCCATGCATGATTAGAGAGTGACAGTACTCAGTCCATTGGCTGGTTTCGTTCCAGGCCTGGTTCTCTGTCACTAGCAGAATCCTACAAATCCCGTGGGGGTATTTCCATCACCGTGGCCAATGTGTCCCAATGTGCAAACCCTACGTGGCACAGCCTCAAGGCCGCCTCGACTCCCTGGGCTAGCACACAATACTGAAGCTGACACAGACAACATGTTATCCCACCGCCTCAAAGTGAAGGCTCGCCTGGCTCAGCCGAGTAAATAGCCCGGTGGTGCTAGCACTGAGCCAAAAAAGGAGACATGGTTGGAAAGATTATTCTGTAAATGTAATGAATTACGGATTACTCATTACCTAAAATTGTTATTAGCAGCATAAGCTGATGGGTTACTTTGAATCACGGTAGCAAATCCAACAGCAATAATAAGACATATTGCAAGATATCTGCGCTCATGAAATAATATTACAATCTATTGGTTTGGGACATGGTGGGACATGGGATAACAAGTAGAAATTGCAAAAACCCTTGATGAAAATGTGTACTTTCATTACAGGAACCCCCCCCCCCCCCCCCCCGGGAGAGATTTAAGGTCAGTAAGTTTCTCCCTCACAACTACACGGACATAACTTCCTAATGCACATTAAAGCTGCTTAATCGAAGGCATGTGATGCAGTGTATTCTGAGTCACGCCTTCTTTAATCTTCCATCAGTGAGAAACGGCTCCTGCTCTCACTTTAAAGTCCTGATGAATTGGAGTGTAATACGTGCAAATACTGTTCTGTGTGCTCTGCGTTTTTTTTAATTGGTTTTCTCTTGAAAAGAAATGATTAAAAGATGACCAGTGAGTGACCCTTGAAAAGTACCCCTCCCCCCCCCCCCCCCACACGTAATGTACTTGTAATCCTTGGGGATATTCAGTAAGGAGATAACTCCAGATAACTTCTCATCTCTAAAAGCATATATTATCCCGAATTCCTGTTCTTCATCATCTCCTTGCTGCGAGTCCAGTCTTGGTGTGCTTGTTCAGAGAAAAATAATTGATCTTCTCTAATCCAAACATCTGCACAGCATCAATATTCATTTAAAGTATTACACTTTTAAGTCTAAATAAAACAGCTGAGTATCACATTTTCTTTACCATGTACAACACTTCGATAAAGATGTATCTCACCAGGAAGATGACTTGAGGACAGCCGATCAGGGCTATCGCTGTCGACAGTTTGCGTTTGTTCCCACCACTGTAGGTTCCTGCCGACTTGCTGGAATATTTGACCAGCCCCAATTTCTGGATCCCCCACTCGGCCACCTTTTTAAGAGAGACATCAGAATGATCAAACCTATTGTGGCGTCTCGAAGAGTGTTCAGAAACAGGAACAGACGTTGTACTACACAAGGGCTGAATTTGGATCGAGAATTGTCACCAAAACAAATCCCATCACAATGGGCCACAGTCGAATCCAGAGTTATGCTAGCAGTGCAGAATTGGGTCCCTTTTGCAGTGCAGCTACGAGATCAAAGCCCTGGCGCCGGTCTGAGGCCTATGGCCGCCGCCAGCCTATTCCTCTTTTGATCTCCTCGTTGTAGAGGAGGTCGGTGCAAAAGGAGTGCAGAGAGGCCGCATAGCGCCGGCCACACCACTGGGCACGGTGAATAATGCAGAGCCATAACCCACAGCTGCTGCTTTCCCACCACCGGCCATTTTTCATTATGTATAGCTTCTCCCATTGAGGTTTTCTATCACTTCGACATCAGCTCACCATGTATTTTGATGGTAAAAATATAACAAAAAACATACTGGAAGCAGATAAACATGTCTTAAAGTAGCAGACCGTCTGTATTTTATTTTTTTCTGAAATATGTACGATTCTATATTTGCTAGTTATTTTAATAAAAACATAGGGCTTCACAGCACCAGCCATTAGCAGAACAATGCCTTCAAATGTGACAGGACTAGAGGTGTGAAAGGATGTAATGGTTACCATGGTGACCTCTTTTTCTGGTACCCCTCGTAACCTGGCGTAAAACTCAAGATGCTCTCGTCCAGTCAGCAGTTCATCAATAGCGTCAAACTGGGGACAATAGCCCATGTGCTGGTGCACATCCCTCATCTCTGTTCGTATGCTGGGGAAGAGAATACAATTAGAGATTTGACAATGGATGCCGTTAATGTTTGAGATCACAGATCCAAAAGGTGATATAATAGTGAGAAGGCCAAAAAGCATACATGTCATCTATGTTGCCTGTTTCATTTCAAAGAGAACTGAGATTAAAAATAGATTTGCTTGGAAAGATTCATCAAATTTTCACACTACCTTGATAAGAAAGAAAGAAAAATCGGAGCCGAGTGTGTTTTACCGAGCAAAAGAGTGGTCCATTTTACATTCCGTTATCTATCCGTCTACTTGTGGTCTCAAGTCAGCGTCCCAAAGCAAAAAAAGCAAACTAACTACTGACAAACACACCAAAAACCTAGAGACCATCTTGCTATGGGATCAAACTATAACAACAACGCCAAATCAGACAAACAAAAACAACCGTTTGGCTAAAAGCACAGCAGCTAAATTTGACATAATTTCATTTTGAAAGCTATGGCTTCATAATTTGCATTTGAACTTAGAAGAAAAACAATGATGGTAAATTTGTGGCTGAGAGGCCACTGAACACACACAACAACACCCATTGAAAAAGTGTTCTTCGGTTTGCTTTCTATAACCAGAGACTGCCAATGTTACACCGGCACGCTTTTGTCTTTTGCATTCTACAGACAGCAACACAGGTGGCGAGGAGATGGAGAGGAACTAGTCCTTGTGATAAGAGAGACAGTTGTCAGGAGAGCAAGAACTTCCATTGAAAAGATGCTGCTTCTTCTCTTCTGCCGATCGTTTTTTTTCGCGAGAGCTGAAAACAGAAGAGTGGGCGGACTCACATCTGTTTTTTTTAAACTCTTTTCAGTTTTTCTTTCCCCTCAAGGTCTCTGGATGTTTCTTTGATCTCCGTTAGCCACATTCATCAACATTAACACCGTTGTGTTAGGCCTTGCTTTATTCAGCTCTCTTTCTTTGTTGAACACAAAGTCAATTACCAGATGTATAAATTAACAACTAGCAACCGCTGTGATGCAAAAAAACAACCGCAGCCTATACACAACGCATGCTCGGATGTGCAGCCTTAGAGATGCAGGCCGAGGCAAAGAAAACACAGTTTCTTCCTAAAAATAAGGACGAGCAAGCCTCCCTTCGCTTAAGTGCTTGACTCTCATATTGCTGGTGTTAAGGTGCTTTTTTTTTTTTTTTGGCATGTACAACGATTTCTTATGACTGACTCTGTGAGGCAGAGACAAAAACACAGCAAGGTACAGGGCGAGGACGTGAAAAGGAATGAAATATGTGCACGAGGCAGAACGAAAGCGAGAGCAGACTTTTCAGCGTTTCTGAGAACATCGCCAGTGAGATGACATGAGAGAAGCAAAGTTGAAAAGGCAGAGATGGCAAAATGTATAAAAGATATCAAAACTAGCGAGAGAAAAAGGAGCGAGAATGAGAGCGAGAGAGAGAAATAGAAAGCCGAGTTACGCAGAACAAGAGAAGCTAAGAAAGGGTGCGAGCTATAAAAAAACATCCACCTCCGTTCGATCCCCCATATGAGCAGCCATCTTGGGTGGCTAATTATGACGAGTTACTCTCGGTGCGCTAGTGGGAGTTAGCGCCTCACCTGTATCCATTTAGGAAGGCCTCTCCACTGGAGACTGGGATGTCTCCCGTCAGCATCTTGAACGTGGTGGTTTTGCCAGCCCCGTTGATTCCCAGCAAGCCGAAACACTGACGGAGACAACGACGAGACGTCACGCGGCGTTTTGCAGACACAAGCCTCATTAGAAAACAGACAACGGTGCCGGATGACATTTCAAATACTCTGTATGGAGATGAGCTTTCTTTTGAGTAAACACTACCCATTAACACCTTTAATGAAGTGTATCTATATCCTGCCAATATGTGTTCACAACATACAGAATAATTGAAACTACAATTTATAGAGTATGCACGATGTTCAGCAAAAATAACAAATCGATGTCCTGATTTCTGTACATAAACAAAACAACACACGAAATCAACATGGCAGGAATTAATACTGTCCAAAAAAAACAGCCCACCCACAACTTCCTGCCTCTGTACATTTCCACAACAAACACTGTGATCCCGCTCCGTCTTTTCTCCCCGATACTGCTGATTTTGACTTCCCCCTGGAGGGAATGCGGCAGGAAGTCGTCTCTACGCAGCCCCCGCGGTCATGTGACCCGCCTTAGGTGCTCCAGCTCCGGCATCAATATTTGATTTCTGTCAGATCCCTGCTTGTTTGTGACCTGTGCCTGTGAATGCATATAGCTGAGGACTAAGCGTGATGTAAATAATGCATGGAAATGCAGTGTGTGATCAGTAGAGCCCTGTGAATCACAATATTCCACTGGCATTTACATTGGGCTTTGAGTAAACAGTTGGCCGGGAGGATTGATACCGCCGGAAAGTCCAACGAGCACGACCGCCTGTCAGCATTTGAGATTATGTTTAAATAAAGCTTCCAGCGGTACAGTGTATGGGTATGGAATGTATAACATGTCGTAATGAGTAGGGATGCTTTACATTGATAGTACATCAATTCCACACAAAGGTTCTGCAGTCAAAAACTGTGTAAAAGTTCACTTTCGTTGTATTTGGTGGTTTCCCACTGCTGACTTGGCAGTGTTCTGAACTAAACGTCGCTGGGTCCTCATTCCTTCGCTTCATAGACCCCGTTGCTCTGGCAATGCTCTTCTACGAGCCTGCTTGTGCGGTTTTTAGCACACACATGCTTGGCAGTAACACAATGGCAGAAAACAAGCCCGATAAGGAGATTAGCGTTTCTCCCAACGCCTTCTCTGAGCAGCATTTGGAAGATATTTTCAATTCCACTCAGTAAAAAGGCAAGACGGAGCCAAACAACAACTCAAATCTGCAAGTAAATAACTGGAAAACTGGAAATCAAAGCCCAGACAGAGTATATCTGCTCATTGCTCCCTGCTCTCACGCGTTAACATTTTGTAAATATTATCATCAATTTCAAATTGTACTGATTTGTTGCTGGTGAATTTTGAAAGTGAATCAAATGTTTAGGAGCTAGAAAGTCGTCACATGGTACATGGACACCAATCAAACAGACTTATAGGCATGCAGATGTGCGATTCAGCAGCATTTGGCTCACCTCTGCGGCGGGTACTCCCACACATAGCCTGTCCACAGCAGGGCTGCCCTTCCGAGAGTACACCTGCAGGGAGCAGACAATAAAATGAATCAACCAGCCAGCCAGAGAAAGAGAAGGCAGGGGGGGGGGGGGGGGGGGGGGGGGGGTGGGCAGCAGACAGTGAGGAAGACAACAAGAGAGGATAGCATGACGAAATATGGAGCGATAGCCCAGAGCAGCGGGGAAGAGCAGAGATGGAGGGAGCAGGTGGGAAAAGCAGAAGGGAGAGAGAGAGAGAGAGAAAGTGGAGGGAAAGAAATGATCAAGAAGGGATCATTTGCAACATTTAGAGCCATCCAGATGGGAAAAGGTAGTAAAAAGAAAAGATAAGACACTTCTACAAGAGGGGAGAAGAGGAGGACATGGACATTAGTATTTGTGACTGCATGACAGTATTCATGAGGAAATCTGTCTCCACTTTGAGTAGCACTTCAGTACCCTCAATAACCTTCAGCCCACTCACAAGTCTCCCAATATTCTATGTATGGACACCACCTTTACTGCAGCTGCATTGAGCGGTGTCAATATACAGAGATGACGTTGGTGAAAAAAGGAATGTGGTCCTTAATCTGAAAAGTCCTTAAAGACATATATTACACATGCTATAAGTCTACAGCCAAACCAGGGACAGTGTAGGGTCGTGATGTTGAACTTGCTGCCTGTCGCTGCTGGAAATGCGGCTGATAAGAGCGTAAAACTGAGAGAAAGTTACGGGCAGTGAAGCTGAAACGCTCTGCACACTGCACCCTTTATCTCCATGAAAATATTGAAGATTGCAGCTGTGATAACTAACACATTTAACATGCTGTTGTTAAGCTTGTAATACCAAGATAACATGAGCATATTAGCATGCTATGTTAGCATTAATCACAAAAAACAAAAGGCTTTTAGCTTTAAATATATCCTGTTATAAACGAAAGTCATTTTGAGCTGTGGGTGTTGCTACAGTACCGTACATGAAGTTAGTTCATCTCATCAGTCATTAAGACACAGCGTATTAGGGGTGGGGGGAAAAATCGATACAGCATAGTATCGCGATATTTTGCGTGGGGATATTATGTCGATACACGGACGCCAAGTATCGATACTTTATGATATAAACTATTAAAAATAAATAAATAAATAAATAAAAAAATCAAATCAATTGTTTTTTCAGTCCACTAGATGGTGCTGAGTTGTTTTCTGGTGAGGTCAGCAGAGGCGCCGGGTCTGCGTGCGTGATTGGTCGGAAGTTGGTCGAAACAAAGATGGAGACATCAGAGAAAGAACTCAGATAAAACATGTTGACACAGTTTTCCTTTGGGGACATAATTTGAAGTTGAAAAAAGTAATAAATCGCAATATATGTTATCGTGAAAGTATCGTGATAATATCGAAGTATCGCGATAATATCGTATCGCGAGATCTCTGGCGATTCCCACCCCTACAGCGTATAATGACCATGAATATGTAAACCAAATTCCATGGTAATCCAAACGGAAAGACGGTTAGACGGATCAACATTGCCAACTCTAAAACTCCTGCCATTGCTAAAAAAAAGAAAACTACACCACACGGGACACAGAATCCCATCCCTCAGGGGAACACAACGTCTCACATTCTGATCATACGTCAGTATCCTGCTAAGATCGTGCAGCGGCACTGGAAACGAGAAGGTGATTGATGTTGTACCGCATCACACATGAACACTTTCCCATGCAGAGCATCCACATCCTCCCCCGCTGACCAGCCTCATCCATGCACATTTGCATTCCAGTCTGCATCACCGAAAAAAAAAAAGAAGAAGAAACTCCCACTTCAAGAGAACATGATTTCTACATTGAACACAATGAGGTATTTAATGCACCAGGTATCTTTCCACATCCGAGACTACCGGTATGTTCGGGTTTGACATGTTTTCAAAGAGGTTTGAAAGCAGCGTCGTCTTACTCTAGCGCGGGAAAAAGACAAGACAAGGCCTTTGTTGTGACAGTCAAGACATTTAAAATTCTAAATCAAGGACAGCGCTGTGCACCCTTTGGGTTATGAAAGAGTGACGACTGTTGGCTGTTTCTCCATGAGCGCTGTGCGTGTTTACAAGCCCGCACTGTATATGCGAGTGTCAAGAGACTCAAACGGTGAATGTTAGCGACAACATACATTTCCAAGTATGAAGGATACATTTCCTGTACAGAATCTTCAGACCATGTCATCCACCATTTAAAAAAACGGTCCATTCAGAATGCTACCGGGCAAAAGTAAATTTAGAACTGCCACTTCAAACCTGACAAACAATGACATTGCATAAATTACACAGTTGGCACATGAAACGCATTAGATAAAAGCAGGAGTTGCATAGATCCGCCATTCTTTCAGTGCCATCTGGCAGCTGCACTCAGTACGTATCAACCTGGATTACGCGCACTACTTTTTAGTGACAGTTTTGCCGTGCTAAAGCCACATCAAAGCAGCGTGTACATGTATGGAGGAAGGCAATTAAAGGATGATTCCCCTCTGACTCGAGCGCCACAGCAGCTGTCATGATAAGCGGGCTGACGTCTAATCAGACGAGACAGTTGAGAGGATGCGATGCCGGCAGTTTCGGAAACCTAAAAATATAGATTTACGTTCGAAAAATCACAAGCTTCAAACGCCGAATGCTCCGGCTCAGGTAGTAAACCCCGACGCTGACACTGCTTTATTCAAAAAGAACCCTCCGAGGTCTATCCATTCACAGCAGTGCAAGGTGTGTATACAACCTTTTTTTTGGGCTGATGTACCCCCACAGCCCTACACGATTAGCTCACGTACCCCTTCACAAACACCACCTGCCATCTTCCATTTTCCTTATCACTTCAACCATTACTTTGAACTATTTATTCTAACCCTTCTTTTCTCTCTCTCTCACTCGATTACATAATTCCTTCTCTTTAAAGTTCATATTTTGATATTATGGACAAGAAAAAAAGACCAGTATCCACTCAAAAATCCATATGTACATCAATATTCTGTCCCACAAAGGCAACCTTTATGTCACCATACAACACACGAGTCTCATCCAAACCTTTTATGTGCCCAGAGTGAATACAATCACACGAGTTGCACCTCGGAATACTTGAAGTGTACTTGAAGTATTCCAAGGTGCAACTCATCACTCTTTAGTGTCCTGAACTCAAACAGCTGTCGCGAGGTACTGTAAAACTTCCTCTGTCAACTTAGTGAGTGACTGGAAGGTTAAAGCGACAGCACTGGGCCTGGAAAAATGCTCACAGGCGGACACACTTCCATTACGGTCTCCATCGATTACAGCGCCGACGCTAATGCAGCAGCTAAGTGGAGGCTAGCAGGTGGGGGGCGCCTTGCAAAATGCTCCTGTTTAGAGCAGCGGGAAAAGGAAGGGGAGGAGCAGGAATCTGACACATGATTGATGGGCTGTCGATCGCTTCAGAGGCATGCTTAGATTTACGACAGGGCTCAGCCTGTGGCACATGGCCACCAAAGCCAATGCGCTCATTGATCAATTTGTTATCTACATCCCAAATGGATGGGGCACAGCTGTGGTGGGAGTCAATGAGGGCACTGCAGGAAGAATCCTTAAGCCTTCTGCCACTGTACTGCTGTTTCTGTGTGATGACGGGCCACCGAGCCTCATCTCAGTGAAATATTGTCAACAGCAGACAATCAAATCTTGTTCTTAACGCCGTTTTAAGCTGTATTTACAGGAGGAGATTTGAGTGTTTTCACAAGTTTGCAGAACATTAAAAAGTTCTCTCGACAACTTTTTGCTGGTAAAGGAACCGTCCGCACCACACGGTTTCACCTTGCGAGATGATTTGTAAGACATTACCCATCCCACTGATTTACCCAGCGCTTGTTCGGTAATTACCCGATGGAGTGCGGAGCACGTCTGTTGTCCGTGAGCAACGAGTGAAAGATTAAGTATCGTGAGACTGCGGAGACCGAGGGAGTCGAGGAGCCAAGAAGGGTGGTAAGAAGCAAGAGGCTGTTAGATCGCCCAGCTGTCGGCACTGGAGCTGCAGAGCAGGCTGCTGCGGTGACGCTTCCTGCTGCCAATGCCGCCCGCAGGGAAGAAACATCTGCCGATGGATGAAGCGTTAATCTCGGCTGTGTTGAGGCGCGCTTGACTTCACCTGCCGCGATGTGGGAAAGGGCCAGAGCTGCATACGAGTGCGGACCTTTACACCCCTAAAATGCAATCTTGTTGAGTTCTGATGCTCACTCGTGATGTTTGTGAAAGTCCACAGCTGCAATCTGTCTTTCTCATTTGCCTTGCAAACTGAATTATGCAGGTGCGAGGAAAATAAATGCCTTCAAAAGCTACTCCCAACATTCACATGCACAGATAAGCATTTGTTATTAAGAATAACAATTAGAACAAGAGTAAAAGAAAGAATGAAAAAAACCCAGAAAGGATGAAATAGAAAGAGAAGATAAAGGAAACGTGTGGAGGTGGGCTGTTGAATTTTCTGGTACCTAAAAAAGGTGAAATGTACATATATCACATGACTTTGTACACCGTGGCATCACCAGGGGCCAGGTGGTAGATCAGCAGCCACACCACAAGATGGCCGCCGATGCACCAACTACAGCTCCCAGAAGGCCTCAGCGCTCACCCAGGTGTGGGTGTTTAAGCCAGCTGATTGAGGCAGGACTTAAGCGCTGCAGGAGGAAGGGAGAGGAGGAAGAGAGCACCACGGCTGGAAGGAGCGCCGAGGACTAACCTGGACTGGAGAACGGCGAAAAGAAAAGTACAGAGCGGGACTGAGGAGGATCGAAAGTCTGAATATACAATACCTTAGTGAGGTCGCAGATCCTCAGAAGGTCTTTCTGGGCCTTGCCTTCATACAAGCGCTTGCGTTCCCGAGCCACATCGACATCCTCCTCCTCTGCAGGTAATGGTTTTCCTGAAATAAGCCTGGCAGAAAGAAGTCAACCACAGTTGGCATAACACCGTTTATTAAAATGAACATTATCTCGGTCAAAGTTTAAGCTCCATGAAACGATCTCAGCAATTTTGGGTGAGCGAGTGTTTTATCTCACTGAAACAAATACTGGATTGAAAACACGGAACTGTAACAGAAAGAAACATCAGTCTAGTGTACGGAACTATACTTTAAATCTGAAATACTTTTACCTTGGTTTGCAGAAACACTTGTACTGGATGAGGATTGTGACGGAAAACATGACGACTCCCTGGATGGACATGGCGCAAAGGTTCTTTCCCACCATATCCCAGCTCAGCGGGTCCTGGAAACGGTCTTCCCCTGTAGCAGGGTGGAGGAAAAAAAAAAAAGTCAATGCACAGGAAATGGGAGGTAATTAAATGCTTTATCGCTGTGTGTCAATTCATGTTAATATCCAGCCCTTATCTACAAGCTCAGAGTATGATTTAGTAGACATGTCTTCAAAAAAGGAAAAAGCAGATGTGTGTTTTCTTTCATGGACAGCCAAATATGTCTTTGTCATAAGTTAGAGCGCTGGCATTTGTCAGGTCTTTGAAGTGCTTTTGAGACATATTCATTGCTGAAAGCCAGCTGTTTAAAATGCCACTTGGCCTTAAAAAAATAAAATGTAAAAAAATGCTGTCATGTGCGGAAATCAATGATATCCTGCACTTTTCATGTTGAAGCCTTTTTTTTTTTTTTTTTTTTTGGCTAATGAACCCTCAAGTAAACCGGTGACAGCGCCCCGCCCCCCCCCCACTCTGATCATTTTAAATTCTGCTCTCTGTCTTTCCTCCCTCTCTCAGATTCTACAACCCTTGAGCCCGAGGGGGCAGAGTAAGTAGACAAGTAAAACGAAAGTGCTTGCAGTCTCATTCTCTGGTAAATAGCAGCTCTCCACACTGGCCCTTTTAGGTTGTGATTGCTTTCCCATCCTGCTCTCCCGCCACCGTCGCAAATGATTCCTCAAGCCCCCATTTCCTGCTCCACCTCTCTACAGGTACGACTGCTCTTCCTCTTTCATGTGCCTCTCGATGGCCTCCTCAACCCTGCCTCCACCTCCTCAACCCTGGTCCCCTCTTCTCTCCGTCTGCTGTGTAAATGCACCACATGTAGGGTGGAATAGAGCTCTGCAGGAGGTTTATGGAGCGGTGTTACTGCTAGAATATTGTTATGCTTCAAACATACAGTTATGCTGTCATAGTGGTGGTGGCCTCTTACCAAAACTGCTGAAGAGGGTGGCCATTGCCTGGTTCTTGGCCATGTCAATTAGACCTCTGCCCAGACAGAAATGTGGGAATATCAGCAGCACGTTTTTCACTATGTCATTGATGCGGGTGACATTCTGTTGAGGAAAATGCACACAAACAAGATACAAATGAGTGTATAATGTAAAAACTTTGACTAATTCCCCGACTGGGAATTAGCCAGGCACAAGCCCAACATGTTGACTCGCCGCCTTGAATCAGCAGGGCCAGCGGCGCAAGAGGTTTGGAAGACAGTGCGTAGTGCTCTGACGCAAGCACGGATAATTAAAAAAACACCCTGCATTACATTTGCACGCTGCGAGCTGCTGTGTTGCGAGGTTCTAAATGGCCCGCAGAGGAAGCACGAAGCGTCTAAGTTCATCCGGCTTCTTGATGTTGAGATTCAGCAAGCATTAGGGAACATACTGTGTGCTCTGTGAGGTAGCACACACACACACACACACACACACAGAATGTGTAAACACAAATTGATGAGGTGGTGCTCAGGTAAGCAGATGTTCATCCTTAAAATCCTAACTAAGGGTGGAAGGAGCACCCTGAGACCAAAAAGACACAGCTGGCAAAAGACTAAAACCGCGAAAACACAGACAACTGTGTGTGTCTGCCTCTGTTCTTTCTTCTGATACTGTGTACAAGAACTAAGAGACAGCTACACACAAACAAAAAGCCAAAGCATATTGTCTCAGTTTCACAAGTCTTGTCTTGACCGGGCATTTCCAAGCTCCAACTTTTCCTTCTCCCCAAAATTGTTGCGTCCATTTCTCTCCTTCCTGAGGCTGCAATTCAATGGCGCCCGAGTAAAGCACAAAGGAAATAATGAATTTAATGAACACACAATGGACTGGGCTATAGCAAACTGGCTCAAATGAGGACGGCGGTACAGTGAGTCAGGGAGGAAGGAAGGTATGGGAGAGGGAAGACTAAATACATGACTACGTTTGGCATGTTCAAAAGCAAGTTCATGCATTATGCAGAGACTACTGCTTCATTGCAGCATAGTCTTCAAGGCTCTTGCAGACATGGAGAAAGAACATGAATTCATTATTTTCTGGTTTCTGGGCGAGCCCAAGCAAAGAGTAGGCGGGGTGGCGGGGGTGGCAGTGCATTTTGTTCAAGCTGTGTGCAAGAATTCCAGATGATGGCAATTGTCGTTCGCAAAATATATTCATGGGTATATGTGCCTGCTCTGTGATTTATGAGTTTCACTGAGCAAGCTTTCAATTGGCAGTTGAGGATGAGTGCATGAAGCTGTCTACCTTTCAACAAAAAGTAACTTTACTGTCTTTTCAGATGAATATTTCGGGAGGTCTGATTATTTGCTTTCTTGCAGAGTTGGATGAGATTGATAACACGACTACGTCTCTACGGTGAATATGTAGCCGGAGCCAGCAGCTGGTTAGCTTAGCGAAAAGACTGCAAACAGGGGAACGAGCCTGGCTCTGTCCAAAGTGCATCAACCAGCATGTCTAAAGTTTACTACTCATCATACATCTTGTGTCAGTAACTTCCTGGAGTTTGCACAGGTTGCCTGGCAACTGGTCCCTGCAAAGAAACAGTCAGGCCGTGAAACGGCTAATTGTCACTTTCGTGAATCGCTTGTGGGTGGATTGTGTCACCCTTGGACAGAGCCAGGTTAGGTGTTTCAAGTCTTGATGCTACTTCTTACGGCCATAGTTTTATATTTAGCAGACAGACGGAAGAGTGGTCTTGATCTTCTCATCTAACTCGTAACTCTCCTTTGAACTTGTTTCGTCACTTCTTCTTGTCAATGCTTTTTCTTAGTTCCATAACTTCCTCTTATTCCTCTTCATTGCATTGCTTCTTCCACATGATAATGGAAGAAAAGGCATGACCAGATCTGATCAGAAAAGTGACAAAGCTACTGTACATTAGCTCCAAATTCGAGAAGAAAACCTCTGCTGACGTCATGCATGCAGAGTCTTTTTGCCTCGGCCCCATCTTGGACGGTCTAAAATTGACAATGCAGCAAAATAATTTGATCTATATTCCTTTTCATCTTCCATGTCAAAAAGAAGAAAGGAATCAAACTTGAACGTAATTCGAGACAGAAAAGTGGCCACATGCATATGAAGAGATGACTCTAAATTTCTGTAAGGCACATAATGAGAGTGATAAAAAGGCCCCATTGATCACGGTGTCAAATCAAATGTTCAGATGTCCGCAACAATAATGCATCACTCCTTTTCTCTTTCTTTAAACGTTTGCTTGAAGACTAAAGGGTACAAAGAAATGCAATGGCAATTCATAGCGTGAGAGTAAAATAAGCACCGTTGCTCGGACCACACCCGTCTTCAAACCCGGCCCACGTTTTGCTCCGAACTACTTGCGACACTAAGACGGTAACAATATGTGACCAAAGACAGACCGATACACAAAACACCTGGCAAAGTACATTTTGCCATGACGACTCACAAGGTGCCTCGGCTGGCAATATGTTTCAGATAATGCCAATAAAGCACAACGCTGACATTTTTTTATGTCTAATTATTACAATAGCTCATACTAAGTGGAGCTGAGGTGCGTTCAGGCACTTTAGCAATTCCCATAAACGGATTACCCTTAAGTGTGTATTTCTGAACCAGTTTGTTATGTTGACTTTTATCCAGTTGATATGCATTTGTCCTTTCATGACAGCAATTATTTAAATATGGAAACGAAAACAATCTTTGCATCAGTAACAGAGGAATGTATACCTTAAAATGCGTTAACACTATCTTTCGTTACGGTTCGCAAACAATGTCAAAGATATTTGTATCCCCCGGTTGTTTCGAAATGTAAATGTTCAAATACACACACGCGTCTTGGGAACATTAATTATTCAGAGATAAAGAAAGTCGAATACACGTGGCTGAATGCGGCCCATCTGTCTGGCAGAGGAGTGCGAAGAGTGCAAGACCTAATATGAGATCAATACATGAAGGATAACATCTTTTCTTCACAGGGCGTTCATCAAGGAGATCCTAGAGGCTCTTGGTTTGGGGATGATGAAATGCCAGACAATGTTCCTCCTTACGTTTGTGCTGTACGCCTATGAATCATTTTCAAATGGTTTTGAAGGTGGTGCGGTCTGCGAGCCGCTTATCTGACCCATATCGCTGCATGTGGTTATTCCCACAGCACGGCTTCATTCATAATGCTGGGAATCACAATGAGAGCAGTCTGACACAATATGCGGCTCAGTAGGATATATTCTGCAGATGATATTCATGTTTTTCTAAGCTACTGCAGTTCTCGTGGAAAGGTGGGAGCGCTTTCAACCACCAAGCTCAAGCATTTTGATGGTAATCTAGCTAAATGATTGCTATACTTGTTGTTTAGAAGGGGTAGAGAGTTAACTGGACTTAGTCAGCAGGAGCCCTTGCTTCTGTCATGCTATATAAAAGGACTGATTGCAATGCCTATTTTTAAACACCCTGCTGATAAAGGATGCTGGACTCTACACAATTACGCTACATGAGGTAGGTAGTACCTGCCCACACTTTTATGTTTATCCTGGAAAATCTATCCGTGCCTGTGGTTATCTATGAGTGGCACGTGGTGGACACTGCCTCAGACACTGCCTCAAGCACACAAGGCAGGCTGGGATTGATGCAATCCACAGGGAGCTGGACAGTCCTGAGGGGGGAAAACTAAATCTCCCATTGGTCTCGAGACAAAACTGGGGCAGCGAGTCCGTAACACTGCAGCTCTGTTTCCTCTCTTAAAATAGCGCTATGCCCAAAAGGGATCTAGATCCACCCCTGTGCTTGAAAACAGAGAACAGATTGAGGCCTGTGGCTTTGCTTTTGAGTGACATTGTTTAACTAATGCCACCGCTGAGGAGTCTAAAAAGGACGAGACAAAGCTTTGAAACGGTAGAAGTCGCAAGAGGGGGAAGACTAGTTTGAGCTGTCAGATGTAGGATCTACCCTTTCTGCCCGACTTGGGTTATATCTAAGCTATCTATTTTGTTGAGTCTTTTCCCAAAAGATATCAACACTGGACAGGGGACACTTGGAGAGTTGTAACATTGGTTGATTGATGTTGACCCATCAGGCTCTCTTATCGGCAGTGAAATCAAGTCAGATTAGCAGAATTACCACAGACCTCTGTCCCTGTCAAGTCTCAGAGAAGCACTATCTCTTTCCCCCAACGTCTTGGACAACAGAAGAGCACAATAAATCTGTCCCCTTTACACCGCCAGTGGGCAACATGCTGTCCATTAAATTATTTCCAATGGCACCCTGTATGAGTAATACGCTCCTCTAACGTCGTATCAATAAATAAAGTGGATGCAGAGACAACGAAACGGCAACAATGACAGACAATGACAGACAAGACTTGCCAGATGAACAATACAAATTGATAATGAATGTTTGTGATGATGAAATCACAATGCAAATGAGGAGGCAGCCTCGTTAGGAGACAAGAGACCTCCATGCCATAGACGAGCGGCGCCAGAGGAAACATCGAGTCAGAGGCAGGCGTGTCCGGGGGGGGGGGGGGTGGAACAGAGTGTGCTGAGGCAAATTCTCCCAGACAACATTACGCTCAGTCTGAAGTGTGGGCTCAGAGCTGTGGGAGACATTCCGATGAAGCATCAGATGGATAAGCAGCTTGTCAAGGGAGGGAAACGACATTGTGTCTGTTGGCAAGGAATGACTGATCAGCACGAGGCAAAAAAAAGAAATCCTAAAGTAGGGGATGTGTGCTAATCACGTAAAATAACAATTAAGTCATATTTAGTTCAGAGACCAAAATAATTTTCTTAATCATTACAACCTGTGAGGCACCGAGGTCCCATTGAGAGCTCAGGCTGTGAAGCTAATTGTATAGTCAGAATAGGCTAATTTCTCACTGTTTTTGTATTTATTTTTTTTATTTTTTTATGAAATATCATTTAAATTCTAATCAAAAGTAAAATGACTGACAGTCACCATCCCTCTGTCTCAGTCTCTTTCTCTTCCGAAGCTCTCCATTACTTATGCAGGTCTTTTTTTTTTGGTGTCTGTCTTTTGATTCCCCTGAGACCGAAGCAGCTTGCAGTTTAAATGAACACTTGCTGAAAGATGGATGAGGAAAGTTCTCCGAAGACCCAATTCTCACCAAACGGTTAAACATTAAAGAGAATGGGGGAAATAACTCCTTTGAAAAAAAAAATCCTTGAGATGATAAAGGAAATAAATTTAAAGTTATACCATGTGGATATACACCTCACCCACATGTATGGAAGCCTTTGCCTTGAAAAAACACAGCGTTTATCGATGATTCAAGTCAATTAGCCATCCACTGCTATAGCCCCCAAATATGTTTTTTTTATGAGAGCCTGGATGTCTGTGCTTGCTGTTTCACAGGAACTGCGTCTTCCACCATGTTAAAATTGCTCATATACGTGAGTCTCTTCCAGTATGTGTGTGCATGTGTGTGGCAGCTACTCACATCATCATCAAAGAGCTCCATCACAAAGGTCGCGATGCTGCCGTTAATGCCAATGAAGAGGTTGAGGCAAGTCAGCACCACGTAGGCCGTGCTGGGCACGCTGAAGATGAAGGAGGCTGGGTACATCGTGGGGGTGATGGACCACCTACAGGACACAAGACACTGTCACACACCCAACACCAATGCCATGCTCGTAGAAGTCATGAACGCAGACGACCAAGTAAATTGCACAGTTTCATGGCATCCTCTTCTGATCATTTGCATGTGCAGTAACTGGCCCATAAAACACTGCTGAACAATAAATGCCACCCACGCTTGGCCTGCAGTAGTTCAAGTTCAGTATTAGAGGTAGTGGAAGTGAGGATCTGAAGTAGTAAAACAACAGCTCAATCTATTTTAAATAACATTTTATTAATGAGTTCAGTATGATTATAGGCACGCAGGCAGGAATAAAAAAAAAAATCCAATTGACCACAGATTTTTAAGTGTTTCATAATGCTTTATCTGTCGGCTTAAAGGTCAGTCTCTAAATCATTACTTCATGCCTCGTGATACGGCTGATCATGTAGGGTGCTATACGTGTAACGCCGCGTTAACATATTGATTTTCATTGGCTTTCACTTGGGAACACACAATGATGCAACAACCACTACATTGCACTCTGATCACCACCAGGACACAGCACCTACTTCATACTAGCTTTAATGAATGTGTTGCACATGTTGCCTGCAACACTACATAGTAGCAGTTACCCCGACATTTTACGAGACTGGTTTAATATCTCCAAACTATAGATGGTGTACTATGAATATTTCATTAAATATACCAAGTGTGGAAGCTCTGTCGCTTCCATAAAGTGCTCAAACTAGCGGATGCAGAATAAATTATACGGTATTTATACTGTTAAACAGTGTTGATCCAAATGTCCAAAAAGGGATAACCCAACAACCAAAACCAAAGAAAAACCCGCACTCATGAACTGGCTGAAAATATAAAAATGTAAACAGGAAATTTAAGGTTGGACGTGTCGACTTTGTAATGTACTTACCCATACAAAATAAGCAGCAGAATCAAAGCAGGCAGGTTAGGAGGTGAAACGTAGGCTTTTTGTTGGAAGCAGAGGAAGATCACGATCACAATCAAGCACGGGACGATGTAGTTACACTGTGGGAACGGACATAAACACGAGCACACGGAAGAATCAGCAGCTACCCCCATCAGACGTAGAGGCCAGTTAAGCATTTCTCTTCATTAGTGACGGCTTAAAAACATTTTCAATCATTAACATTATCCCCCCCCCCCCATTTTTTCTGTACATGGAAAGGACGTGTAATTATTAAGTAATATCATTTGCACTCAAATACATCCCCCTTCAATTTTATTATTAATACCCTGAATAATAGACCCATCTAATTCTCGTGTTTGAGGCAAGTGGTCCCAATGATTTCAAATTGTTTTTTTCAACTAAGACTTATATTGATTTAATATCCAAAGAAGGCTGGAAACAAGAGCTTTCACTTCTAGGTGTAATATTGCAGTTTCCCATCGTTGATGTCGTATAGATTAAATACAAATAAAGCACCAAGATACAATGATACATATTTATTTACAAATAACAGAAAAAGTTTAAACTGAAATATTAAGGGATTCTTCAACCTGGATTCCCTGTAATATCATCCTTGATCGAGTGTGTATACTAATGCAGAGAGCTTCAGGCTAGACTCATGAGACCGGCTCTTTAGGTGCATTTGTCTTCCACTCAGACAGCATTTATCCCCCATAATGATGAGCATCCTGGTGCCATTTCTTTACCAAAGGTACCTGATAAAATTGTTTACTCCCATTATGCCTCAGGGAAACATGTCAGTAAGCCTGTTGAGTGTAACCAGCGGGGGCAGCCAGCATCGATAATTACGCCTCGGCCAATAACTGTTGCTTTGGGGAAGCTTTTTCCCCAGAAGCCAGCGGTGTCAAAGCTACATTGTCAATTACTAGAAATCAGCTGGATAGTACAGCAAATTGAGGCCTACAGCACTGAATAAGTTGCATTATCATGCATATCTTGTAGTTTCAACACAGATTTTATGACTCGCGTAAATAAATGGAAATAATATTTTGTACTTTAAGACGTTAAGATCAATTAAGAGGTGATAAAGCAGCCTGACGAAGCTGATACTCACCATGTCCCAGGCAAAATTGGCCAACCAGTAGACAGCTGGGTTCACTCCACTGACAAATTGCAGATGTTTGGCTTTGTTCACCCTCTCTTGGATGAGGAAGAGGACAAAGCTGGCCGGGATGAAGGACATGGCAAAGATAACGCAGATGGACACCACCACGTCAGTGGAGGTCGTGGCCCTGTGATTGAATGGAGCAACAGCAAACAGGAAGTTGAGTGGAGAGCTAATAGTGTGCACCGCGACACTGACAACGAAACACCAAAATAGGAGCGGAGATGTCTAAACCGTCAACAAAATGTTTGATTTCTGTGAAGACTCAGACGTACAGGATGTGTTTTGGATCTGTAAATATCCTTTTTGATGTGAACAAAGAAGGCCACGAAGACGAAAATGATTCCATTACAACACAGGTAAATATTTGTTTCCACTGTGTTTCATATGCTAAGATATGTAGGCCATTACCTCAGGCTACTGGAAGTTGCTTTGGTTTAAACTGTAGACACGGATTGGAGCACAGAACTTATCTTCATTTTCAATTTTAAGTGGGACGCTAATTATCAGTGCATCCCAAAGCATTCACGGTTACCTCCTTTGGCAAAAAGACCAAAAAAAAAAAACACGGGTGTAGGTGAGAAAAATCGAAAATGTTTCTGTTCTGTGCTCCGGAAAAAGTGTACGCAAGATTCAAGGGGATAAAAACAGGCCACTTGTTGGTTCTCTTATTTCTGGGAAATGAGTCAGATGACACTTAAACAACGTTGAAGCAGCGTTTGGCTCATTTCCTGTCATGCAAAAAAAACACAATAATTACAATAATTAGGATGCATTTTGTTCCACCTTCAGAAATAATCGATATAACTAATGTCTCAGGCGTGTGTCAGTATTAATGACTTCATTAGGCATTAGCACTACATAGATTAATGGAAAGCAGTTTGTATATAATAAAAAGGCTTTAAACGGTCATGAGCCTTCTGAAACTGATAGCGTCACCTTTAATCTGTATCTCCAGGTAAAGAGAATACAGGAGCAGATATTTAAAGACTTCTTATATGCAACAGTCTCCTTCTTTCATGTTTTAAACAAATGGTCCCTTTCTCCTCCAAGACGTCGACCTCCGTTTCACTGTCGTGTCTTCATCCTAGCTTTGAGAATGTCCTCCGTGGTATTCTTTAAACCCTCACCTTCGGCCCGCCATAATCTCTTACGTGATTTCCTGCCGTGTGATTAGCATATTTAAATAAGTCACCCTGCGTGGGCAACATCATCAGGCACAATTAAAACACATACATATGAGATAACTCACGGCAGTGGGTACCGGGCCCACATTTCAACAGGTTTCAATCGGCTATGTGCTCTGGTTGGGTGGTTTGATAATGAAGGGGACACAATGCTGTGAATGATCTAACCCTGAATGCTTGAAGCCGGTTAATTGCTGTGAAGACGAGGACAAGCAATCTGCTAATTAACTAATAATGGAAGAGCAAGAAAGATGAGCAGCGGGAGTTGAGCTTTACAGGATCTATTGCTTTCCTTTAGGTTTTTTTTTAATGACAAGGGCTGCAGGGCGCAGTCTTAAATGTTAAAGTGTAGGGGGGGGGCTGAAACTTGAGCTAATTACCAAATCTGAAGCTCCTGGCACAACATTCGGGTTGTCATTTGTATTATACAGTATTATGCAGATAACATAGAGAACCATTTCAATTTTGATAGAGGCATATTACAATTAATTTGGTAGCTCAACCGTATGGGGTTTTTAAATGGGATATTTTTTTGCAGATAGCGTGCAGGAATCAGAAATGCTATTCATTTGAGTGTAGCCAAATTACACATCAAATTCAATTCGGGGCGGAAGAGCAGAAGTTTTTTGTCAGTTGCCAAATTGATATTCCTGAGCAATTAAGAAGTGATACATACTGTGTATCTCCAGATTTAAATGGTGCCAAAGTCTGACATTTCTGAAAATGAGAGAGAACTGGAAGGTCCTATTTTTGCGCCAATGCAGCTGAAACGGAGACATTGAGCAAATGAAGTGGTAATTTGGATAGTTGTATGCATCGACTTTCTTTAGAGAGATTTTCTTACAAATAAAGCTACTGCTAAAAACAACAGTTCTTCACATTGTCATTTGATCCACTGTTCATATGAAACCAATTGAAGCGGATCTTAAAACACCTTAATTCCACAGTGCTTAAGTCATCTGCTCAAGATGTCTCTGCACCTTTCCCCCCCCGCACTCTCGTCTGCAGCCGGCGCACTCATTCGCCAGTGAAGAAGTGTCCGAGCCTATCTGGAAATCACCGTTCGTAAATTGCAGTCTGCGCAGAGAAGTGGAGAGGAAAAGAGGCTCATCCTGAATCTATCGTGGGCAGGCCGTCGTAATTATCCCTGAACTGTGCCGCAGCATCCCTCTCTAACTCAGGGCTGTCGTCGGGCACCTGATCACTACATAAATACCTGAGGATTGGCCGGGAGCGACGGTGGAGTGCTGAAATAAAACTGCTACTATGTGCTGATTGGTAGCAGCCACTGGATTGCCGTTGTAATGTCAGGAGTTGTGGCTATGGCACTGTACGGCAATTTGCTGCAGTTGGACGTATTCCAATTTCTTCCCTTTCAAAGTGTTGATCAAAATATCTGAACAGACTAAATATCAACGTTGAGGAATAGACACCAGCTCAGAAGAACTGGTAGCAATCACAAAACAGTACACAGGGAACTGTTGGATCCATATGTTGTGATTTAGCACGTCATTAATCTCTGACTCTCATGGGGAGCTGCTCTACTGCTAGCCCTGGGATAAAGCAGAAAAAAGGGGTATATCCTCATAAAGGGCTCATACAAATCCCTCATCCATCTATCTGTCTGTCTTGCGCTTTCTATTGTATCGTCTCTTACTCATCTGCTCTCCCTTTGTCTATGCTGTCGCCGCTTCTCTTTCTCCCACTCCGTTGCTCTGTCCCTCTCGCTCAGCTCCCCCAGTCACCATCAGTCTCTTCTCCTCTGCATCTCCTGATGTATTGTTCGACAAAAAAAAAAAAAATCTAAAACTGTGTCTTCCGGCAAGAGAGGAATGTTATGCAGCGCTAAATATTGAATCCTAAGGAGGAAAAATAAGGAAATAAATGCAGCACACGCTGTAGACAGCGTAGAACATTTCGTTAAACACCATTAGATGCCGAGCACACGTTGTCCATATCGATTTGGAAATGTTAAATCACACATTTTAGAGGCCTGGTTCCTTCCTACCCTGTTTTCTCTGACCTGGACCACCACGAGGCACGTGTGATGAATTAATGACGAACAGACAGGAGTTTTCAACTTGCGCCCTTTGCTCCACAAAGCTAAAGCTCAGCAGCATCTCCCCCTTCAACCCGGTCCGACGACTCACATGGCTGCAAAGGAGAGCTGCTCCTTGGTGAGGTTGAGGGGGTGATTGGACACAGAGATGCCATACTGGCTGGGATCCTGTTCCGCCGGCAGGTTTCCTCTCAGGATGGCGTTGTTTGCCACACTGAGGAAGGACACCATACCATGCCACGCCTCGTTGTAGAACCACACCTGCAGAAGTAGAGGCACGCATTAACACTGAGAACAGCATGTACTGTAGGGGCTGTGTGATGAGATATTTAAAAAAAAGATATATTCTGAGATTGATTTCTTTATCATAAAGGTAACCAAGCCATTTGGACTTGACCGGCGTTGTTCCATTTGTTTTAGCACTGCTGAGTCCCAACTTAAGTCGTCTCACTTTACTGAAAGACTTGTTTTTCTGGCTTCATTTTAGCTTTGTTGGAAAGCTGACTAGCCAGAAAAGTAGCACAGAAAGTTACCAAAGAATGGTTAGACAGCATCTGTCTGCTAGTTTTAAAGCTGGGTTGTTACAATCAGCTTTTGAGAAGAGCTTATACGACCTCTGTGCCACCATCACGGCAACAGAAAGTATGTAGAATCACCTATGAAACCTTGTTTTTCCACCAAGGTTCTGGCGCATTACTGTCGGGCTACTGTGAATTGACCCATGTATTTTTGTAAGTGATAAAAATTGATTTGTGTCCACTTAGTGCACAAAAACGCACTCTGAAGAGAGAGTGGTCAAATAATCACTCACACTATTTTCGGGGCACCGTCCTGATCTGTTGAATGAAAAAAAAGAAACGTTTTCCAGCTCAATTGCTTATTCTCATAGAAGATTAAAAGGCCTGCAATGAACGTCAAATCCCAACGCGGCGTAGCGTGCTAGCTGCAGAGACGGAGTAAAAAGATTTTTGCACACTTTCTTTTGAATGCAAGTGATTCCCTGACTCTGTGGCTGCTGGGGTGGAGAAGAAAAAGAATGGATGATAGAGAGTGGGAGAGAGAGGACTCCCCGCTGATAGTGCAGCGCTAATTAAGAGTGGATGGCGGTTGAGTGTCAGCCTAACATAACACTGCATCACAGAGGAGAACGTGGAGTACACACACACACACAGATGTGAACGCACACACACACACACACACTCTCTTGCATGGCAACCCCACATTACATTTTCACTTCTGAAACTTCAAACATCAACTTATTTTGGGGAGGAGCAAAACTCTAGTCTCGGTATATAAGACTGAAATATTTGTATGAGATATTAACTTCAACATAAATTAAGGTTGAATGAAGGTAAACACGGTGAACGGCACTGTGCTCAGACCTGGCACAGAGGCTGCGGATTACAAACAGCACTACAACCCTGGTAGTCAGCTGCCTGGCGCTGACTTTATGAACAGCTGATTAGATAAGTGACACTGCTTTCTCGCTGCCCCTCCATGTTTTAATGGGCCAAACCAATCAGATATTAGTAAAACATGTTATTTCAATGTGTCATTTTTATGATTGGTTGAATTGGTTCGGACAAAATAAAAAAACGTTGGGGGGGGGGGGGTACTATGTGCTGGCGGGGCAGTATTAGCAATCTAATATATAAAAATATATGAGTCACCTTTCCCCCAAAATCACTTACAAAAGGCACCCACAGCACTTAAAAAAATATGCAACTCAACCGTGTACTACTTAGTGTGTACTTCTAGTTCTGAGGAAAACCTTGCCAGTACTACACTTACCTGACAGAGCAATGATACAATTGAATGCTCAACCTTGAACGGACGTCAGATATACTACGCAGATACTGCGAATACTTTTAAGAACCAGCTCAAAATCCACCTTTTTAGGCAGGTTTGAGTAAAAACCCATGTCCTAGACCTGCTCTTAAAATATGTTTTCATTTTTATTATTTTATTTATTATTTTATTTTATTTTATTTATATATATATTTTTTTATTCTGTGTATGGAATTTATTGACCCTAGGGTCACATTGTGTTTTTTTATGCTTTTAAATTTCTGCTGTTAAGCACTTTGTGATGTCATGTCTGTGAAAAGCGCTCTATAAATTAATTTCATTTAATTTCATACTTGAGTACATTGAGCTGATAATGTCATTGTGTTGCAATGTACATCTACTTTAGAGGACTACTTGGAGTACTGTTAATAAAAGCTATACATATGTAATATCTTAATTAAGTTCTAATATGTTTCAATGCAAAAAAAAGTAAATGTTTAGAATCCCAATATGTGATCTAATATGTTGTTAAAATTTGCTGCGATTACTTTTCGGTGCAGCTACAGGGTGCCTTGAAATCGACCGTCTGCTGGTAAAATCATGCTTAATATTTTGAACACAGCCGAGGGACCCCACAGGCACTGACCTGAATATGTGGCCGGGTCCAGCTTCGTGCAGTCATTTTGCCAGCGGCGATGTTATTAGTGTTAGAAATTAGTAGTGGCAAAAAATCACACAATTTGAGTTGCGATGGCAGAGTGGCGCCGTTCCCGACGGCAGTCCGTTTGTGGGCCATTGACTCCAGAGAAGTGAAGCAATGCTTGGTTGTAACGTGATCCAGAATCCAGCTTCAGAAGGCTGGACCCAGCATCCAGCAGCCAAAGTGAAATGCAGTCAACGGCCCTATCTAGAGCCAGTGTTTGCTTTGTCTGTTCTGGGCTACTGTACAGACATGGCGGCTATAGCTCCATCTGTAAATATACACTTTCTAAGGTTGTTATTTACGCTTCTGAGTTAATACTCGTATCTTCAGTCGATTACAGCTTGGGAAGACAAAGTTATGAATATTATAATTTAATTTCTGCTAATAGATCCCTAAATGCTACACACTGCTCCTTTAAGTCGGAATTTGAACACAGTAATGGGAGTATTTTTAGTCCGTTGCATTGGTACTTTTACTTAAATTAAGTATGTGTGTACTTCTTCCACCACTGATGTAGTCAAGTTACACTTTATACTCAGCTTTGAGACCGCATTTTATGTCATCGCGCACCCTTTCCCATTCTCCACAAAGGTTAAGGACATAGTATTTGCATTAATAGACTGAACCATCATGCCATACCTTTACAGCAATCTGCTCATAAACCAAGGTGTCATCATTAAACTGGCCCCTCCTGATTTTGCAAGAGATTAATTATATAGGCATTATAATTTATAATTAAGTAAATTGCACTGGTAGAAAGATGAGTAGACAAGTTTCAGGTGGGTATGCACCATGACTGTCTCTGCCTATATCCCCGTTTCTCTTAATCACCGGCGTTCCTCCCATAAAAATCTGAACGGCACCTTCCTTATTTCACCTCAGAGGTCATTAAGCTTTAATCTCAACATCGGCTCAAACAGCAGAGCAAAGCGAGCGCACTGCAATTAATACATTACCTTGAGGTTGTCCCTGGTTCCCAGCTCCTTCAGCAACGTCTCAGCCTTCTGGAAGATCTGGCCAGTCACATTATCCTAATAAAGACGAGGAAAACAAGACGACAACAAAAAACAGAGTTGGAGACTTAATAATTGGATACACTTGGAAAAACACCACTGCTCTTTGAAATGCAATGCATGAGGCAGAGGGAGACAAGAATTAAGAATTCCCGGGAGCACTTGGGTGTGCTGAGACACTTATTTTCCTCAGACTTGGGAGAAATGCACTGCGCTCACGTTGCATGTGAAATGAGCCTTGGGATGAGGGCTTGAGATGACAGGCGATTTCCAAAGTGTCATGTTGATAACATGCTGTTCAGCCCAACCATAAGTGCACGGAGCACACTACTCATGTGATATAAATGCAAATGGACCTCCTGTTGGACCTTGCCTTCATAGTGGGGTGGGGTGGGGGGGTGGGGGGTGGGGGGGGGGGGTGGAATGGAGTGAGGAGGGAAAGTGCAGGTGACATCTGGGGAGAGAGGTGGTGGGGGGTAGACCAAATGAGAGGAGAAATATCAAGAACGACATCCCAAGAATGCAGGAGTGCAAGTGCTTGTCTGCTCTGTGCGAGGGGGGGGGAAGGAACAGGCACAAAAGATATCGCAGTCCCCGTGACAGCTACCCACGGACAAGGGCCGAGGAGATCATACCACTTATGTTCTGACTTTTTCTAACCCACAATCCTTCACTCAGCCAATCCTACACCACATCATGACATTCTCAGACATGTTGAAACACTTCAAGAGTGTATGCAGAGCTTTTTATTCGCCCTGCCATATCTCCAGTATGCGTTCAGTAATGTAGCATAAACTCTTCATCACTTCCCACGACATTGCGTAGAAACTGGGGACCCCCCCCCCCCCCCCCATCAAAAGGATCAACTCTGCTCCAAGACATTACCTTTTCCTACACTGGGCACAAAACAAGTCTTCTACTCTTGCCTCTAATGCTACGTTCAGCAAAAGCAAGGGAATCTTTACAGCATTTTTTTTGTTTTCACTTCACTCAGGTTTGTATTGTGCCAAGCAGCAACGGGCAGCGCCATTAGGCGGCCTTGCTGAGGATTAGCGGCGGCTGGAACGAGATGAGAAGTGGGCCAGCAGCTGCCTGGGTCTAATCCTCGACAAACTCCTCCCCGCTCAAGGACAATGACAAGGCTGGTTTGGCCAGCGGACCAGCCCGTGCCACGGCTAACGACACGGCAATAAAGCCACTCGAGTGTGTGGTGACTTTCTTGGCTTGTATTCCAAAGTGGCCTGCACAGTTCAGTGGTCAAGTGCTCCGTGTGACTGACAGTGTGTTAATATGTGTGTGTGTGTACTGAGAACTTGCCAGGAAGGAGAACTTTTGCAAAAATATTTCTCTGAATATCTGAAAAGATATTGTTTGAGAAGGTTACCATAGATTACAGGGAGCAGTAGTGACATTAACACCATCTACATAACACACATTTTGAGATACAATTTTTGGGGATTAATTACATACAATTTCCAGCACACAGGCTTTCTTGTTCTCATTGTTCCCGTCACTTCTTGCAACACCAAACCCTATTTCTACCTGCTAGAAACAGGAAATGCAATTAAACTGAAATTTCAGAGCCTTCTTCCCGGCCTGCACAGATGGCTCGGAGTGCAAAGAAACACGCTATACTTCCCGTGACCGTCCCACGTCACAATGCCTGCCGAGCAGGAGAGAGCCAGACAATTCCCAAGGACAGCGAAGCACTTTAACAACGCGGAATGCAGAGCTGGGATGGCTAATGCCCCGGCCATTAGGGTTACATCATCGCTGCTGCACGAATTAAAGTCACATTAGCGTCGAGATGCAGGAGACGGAAACGGGAGTCCGTGTAGGGATGAGACGGGAGACGCCTGAGGGCAAAGCAACGTGCTGATCTCAAAGTAGTTTGAGAGTCCAACAAATGTGAAATGTTCATGAGAGACTGTGTGTATGCAAGAGAGAGAGAGAGAGAGAGAGAGAGACACAGGTGCGTTGGCATGCAGTTCAAGAAACACGGTGCCTAAGTAACAGTGTATGAATGTTTACACATGAATTGAGGTGATGAAAGTAGATAAAAGTTATAAAAATACAAGAGCAAAAAGGTTTGCAGGAGTGTGTGTGAGTGTGTGTTCTTGTGCAGAGAGGACCCAGATTCCTCCATTTATTCAAGGCAATGCACATACAATCATAGCCTGTTGCCATGGCCACTCGACTGAATGGATTTGAAGAATCTAGCCCTCCTCTCCTCTTTGCTTTCATTCTTTTTTTTTTTTTGTCAATCATTCAAGAATACTGTGCGGCTCCAAAAGTCCCGAACACATAACATCACCTGTGCCCAAGATGCAAAGCCAGCTGAACAAAAGAACGCCATGCTCCAATTAAGAGCAGCTCACTCAGAGAGCTGCTGGCAAGCTGCAGAATTGGCAGGATAACATCGGCTTCTGAACCACTTCTTCAGGCACTAAACGAGTTGAAACATTTCGTGGCGGAGAAAGAATTGCAATGCAACACAACAACCAACCATTGCCAGACTTAAAAAAAAAAAAAGGCTTAAAAAAATAGTTATCATTCTAAGTTTTACCGTTGCTGATAAACAAATAAGACGACTCAAATAATGCTGTGGAATCAAAAAGTTTGACTTGCGGATGCAAAGTATTTATTACATACCTGAAAGGGACCGAATAGGTCTTTTACGTCCCTGAATGAAGCTTTGATTGCTGCCTCGTTCAGACGGACTTGGGAGTTGACGGCTCCGACAGAGATGCCTCCGTACCTGGAGTGGCGGTAAAAAGCAGAAAGAGAGGGAGGTTCAGGTGGAGGTAAGGAGCATGCCAGTAATGTCAAGGACACACAGCCATGGATTTTTTTTACACTTGATCTATCTCGCTACACACACACACACACGAAATACAGACATCCTGCTTCGTCGACTTTGTGACCAAAGTGCCTGAGGAAAGTCACTAGTTTAAAGTACGACAACAAATAAATAAATATGCACTGCGACTTTAAAACCTTAAATGACGCAGCATATTCAAACTAGAATTACCGCCTCAGGGCTGAATGTTGCACTTTACATCCAAGTCCGTCCAAAGCATTATAATGTCACAATTAAACTTATTCATTCTTGAGTTTTGGCAAGAAACATTAGTTCAAAGTGCCGTTGACCTTTGACCCCCCCAATTCAAATCAGTTCACCCTCGAGTCCAAGTATATACGTCATGAATGTGACCTACAGATATGGGGATGGACAACCAGACAACCAAAATAAAAACTCCAGAGAAAAAGTTGATACAACTTTCACAATGACATGCTTTACCTTGTTTTACCCGAGCTTTCATAAGTCTTGACCAAGAAGTCCGTCATGTTCCGTCCAGTTAGATCCAACAACGTGTCCGTTGTGTTCTGGATCCTCTGTCAGAAAGAGGGAAAAACAAAAAACACAAAAAGTTGAAACGTTGGAATGCTGAAGAATAAATCAACACTATTGGTTTGCCATTTGTTATTTTTGTAATAGTGACCTCGAGGTTAAACCTGCATACTTGATTTTGGGGGAACTTGGCAGCACAACAAGCTGTAAACACACAACCGACGTAGCGTCACCTTATTAAGTTGATATATCACCTTATTTACACATCCAGCAGACACAGAATTTCGTCATGTTTCTGGCAGCATGATAAATGTTCCTCCAATATTCACCCTCGTTTTAGCCCTTTTTTGGCTTCCGTCAACTCCTGAGAAAAGAAGTATCTGGCTCTTCAGCGCAACATGCTACACTAACTTTGTATGCTGATGGTGCTGGGTAGGGAGCATACAGTGGATCGGAGCTTTTTTCGCTGAAACCGCTGCCTCTTGCTGCTGAAAACGATGTTCATAAGAGCTGTGAGCGAGAATCAAAACACCGCAGTTGCCAAACCAAAACAATAAGTTGAAAGATGGCAAAATGCTCCGTAGTGCGACGCCATATCATATCATCCGATGTCATTACAAAGTGTTGCTTAGAGCAGCTTTAAGCTTCAAGATGCAGAAATTGTTTCAAAACTTTTTCAGAAATCCTGAAAATGGAAAGCTAATCTGAAGATAATGACTTTCGCAGATCCTGGAGCACTTAACCGTGGCTGTGGTGTAGCACCATGAGCTGAACGGCTGACAAGGCTGACCGCAGAGAGACACAACTGCTCAGCCACCCGTGAAAACTCACCCAGTCGACGTAAAATCAACAAAACTCAGGAGCAAGAACACTTTGCAGGTGATATCTGTTCGCAGCACTATGGAACATATTCTCCTTATCATAATAGACAATTATGACTGGCTATAGGGGGCCTGGCTTAAATCTAGACCCCCCAGCCAATGCTGTGTCTAATGTCAAAGAACCCTAATTAGATGCCTTTCTGTGGATAAATGGGTACATTCAAACATCCAATTAGGGGAGGATGCGACACACCACCCTGAATGCACTCCACGATGCGTAGACTGATACCTCCCAGTACACACACACACACACACACTCCTGCCGACACCAAGCTGCTTTAGCCTTGCTTATTTAGAGAGGTGACGCGATGCTAATTAGCGGAGTGATCCTTGATAAAATAATTGAGACCCCCCCCGACTGCAAGGCCGTTTACCAGCGTACCCCCTAGTTATGCTGGTTATCTATCCTTCTGCACAAACAGCTCGACGTGCAAGCTTTGGGTCGACCAATTCTTTATCGCATTTAACATCCAGTAGATACATGGCACGTGGCATGGCAGTGTCGGGGGGGGGGGGGGGGGGGGGGGTGTGGAAGTAGCATTAAAGCAAAAAGAGGAGATGAGAGGAAATGCTGGAGTAAAACAAGGAGGAGGAGACGAATATAGAGATTTTGGAAGCCAGATTAAAGTCAAATAGGATAAATAAAACAGCAGAGCAAGAGCAGAGCGGGGATAGAAACGCAAGTTAAACATCGGAGGAAAAGGAGGATGATAACTGGAATCACAAGGAACAGAACAAACAGAAGGAGAGAGCAGCGGAAGAAGAGGACCCATCTGGCTTATGAATCAGAGATAAGGAGGGCGAACGGCACATCCACCTTGGCTTATCTCTGAACAAACACGCTTCTCTTTCAAAAAGCCACAGGAACTCGGAAACAAACAAAACCCAAAAAAATAAGAGCCTGTACACTCCGCTGTGTGTACATTGAGTTATACAGGAGCATGCAGTCAGTGTGGGTCTAATTATTTTGGCCGTGTTCCATATCCCCCATCAAAAAGACTGAAATGGGAACATGACGCGATTGTGCAATACCCGGGCCTGCGTCTCTTGTTCATTACCTGGGAGCAGCTTCAGAGTGCTTGGCATTCTGTACGTGACATCAGTTCTCCACAACACAATGGCAGCTTGATGGCTTGGGAGGCAAACAGGGGTGAGGGAAATGTAAACTGAGGAGTAATCAAATCTGTTGAATGAGCCGGCATACTGGAGCACAGGAGAGATAAGAGACTGCGCTGTGTTCATATTAATCTTGGCACGTCGCGCCTGCACCTCTAAGGTAAAATTCAAATTTGATCTAGTGTGCAGAAAAAAAATGTCGGGAAAAGCAGATTCTTCTGTGATTAATATGTGAAGTAGTCAATTGTCCTCTGACTAGGATTTAGCAAGGGATGATCAGGTTAATTGGGTTGTTTCATGCAAAGCAATGAAGTTGTGACTTACAGATATAATAATGATAACTCATTATGACATGTGTTTGTAGTGAAAGCGTGTGTGTTTCAGGAGCTGCGTTTCATCGTGCTGTGAGCGATTACGTCCACTATGATCACATCGCAACGACCATTTCGAAACGGAGCCAAACAAACAATGCCATCAGATAATGGCTGGAGTAGTGTGGGAAGCACTCGCCGGGTAACGCTCAGTTATCACCCACTGCTGCGGGCTGTTCAGTCCCAGATCACCAGAGATTGAGTTGCACACATCCACGCCCGATGACAGATTTCTCATCCGGACCCTTTCGGTTCCGTTTATTCACAACAAAGGATCGGCACCGCCTCCGTCCACCATTTGCCTCACCTCACAATCCAATGACCTTTCTGCTTTGGTGAGAGCATCTCTCGCCTTCTGCTGAGAGGGGGGGGGGCTCCGGACATGTAGTTTTACACTAAAATGGATATGCGGGTGTCGGGAGTGACAAATCAACAGGCCCCACAGCAGAGAAAGGATGTCTCAGCCTGTTGCGTTCGCCAGGTTGAGTATTGGCTGGCGGGGATCTCGGCAGTTAGTTGGCATTTGTTCTTTGATAACAGCTGTTGTTGGAGGAAAAAAAAACACCGCCCTCAGATTTAAAGTTGACAGATTCGTCATGGTTTCAGTGAATAGATGACATTAAATGGCAAAAATATGTCTGCTCTGAGGATTTTATGTTGTGAATGTACACTCCAAACAGAGGTGCATGAAAAATATTGAAATTATTATTATAGATGATGCTGCATTATAAAATTATAATTCTCTTTTCCTGAAGGTACAACAAATAGCCTCGCTGTAAAGACTTATTTACTGTCAACGCAGTTTTTCTCCCCCCTCAAACTGACAGACTAAAGTAGATTAAGGTGTTTGTATTTTCTATGCACAACTTCTGCTTTTTCCCCACACAAATGTTCAGCCAATGCCCGACTTCAATACACTGATTGATGACACCAAGCTAAGTAATTTGCAAGCAAGCTCTAGTTAGGCCAGCCTCCAAATGATAAATACATCAATCGTAATTCCGCGAAACGTGGCGGCTTTATCAATTCCTCCGCACGCATCACGGCCTGTTCATCTACGGAGGTTAAATATCACCAGTGAACGAGAGTCAATACCTCAGAATTGATAATGGGCTTACTGTTGCCTGCCATTTCCATGGAAACAAAGATTCCACACTCCTTCCTGCGGTGATGTGTCCATGTTTTTTCCCCCTCTCTCGTCTTTTCTCTAGTTTCTTAAGGGCATATTGGGAGGATGGGCAGGATAAAAGATTTTTTTTTTTTAAATAAAGTAACGCTGGTACACTTTGTCATGATTTATTCAGCAGGGGAAGCTTTCAGGTCAAAGGGAATGCATCCTCACAATGTGCTCAGCTTCTGTGGGTGGTCTCTGCATCGAGTTTATGGCCCCGATGCAATAGAACACAGTCCACAGGTAAGGAAAGCCGCAATGGTGGGAATTGCATATGCTCCCACACAAACACATACTGCATATTTATATCAAGCAGCGTGTTACAATCATATATTCATATCGACCACAATATTTATCCTACCTCACGAGCAACGGTTCTCTGCCAAATTGATATTCTCTGCAGAGTTCATACTGTATATCTGAGCATGACAGCCACACTAAAGTTTCCATCCCGTGACCTTACGCTCCATTTCAAACTGTAAACTGTGGGTTACGGCCCGCTGGTGGATTGCCATTAACAGCAGGAAGGCAACGAAAGTTGGAGAAATGTGGAGGGGTTAGGGGTATACAGTTACACACTGAACTAGACTAACGAGCTGGGGTCCTTTCACGAACAAAGAAAGACCCCACGCTACCGTTTCACCCTCATAATCACACTGTATGCTTCCACCATATTAACTCACGCACTACCCCCCAGTGGTGTAAATCTTTCAAGATTTTAGATGAAGAAATAAAAGGCTGCAAAGCTTGCTGTCTTTCTGTGTTACAGAGACTGACCCCAGCCACATAAATACAGTCTTTCATTATGCAAAAAGAAGGTGATGGACAGAGAAACGTGACGACTTAAAGCCTGTGGATTGCATACAAAATGTTTTCCCCCTTCCTCACTTGTGTTCTGCTACATTCTCTTCTCTTGTAGGAGCGTATTCTTCTAAATCTACAGTTGCTTTAGCACACAGTGGGAGATGACGGGCAATAATCTCGTTGCGTCATTATGACTCAATGTCCTCAAGGTTGTTCCAATGCAAAACTGAGAGTCCATTTAATATCCTTTTACAGGATCTGGATTGGATGTTGTAAATAAAAGAGACATGATGCAAGTGAATGTAACAAGACGTAGACAAGCATTGGCCTTTATGAATGGTCTTTTTTCTATTGAGGCCAAGTGTACTAAAAGTGCCAGCTACGTATAAAATGACACTATGAAGCAGAAATCCCATACAACTCATAGAATAACAAGAAATTGATTCAGGCCGAGAAACACTGAAATGAAAGAATGAGTGAGGGGAACAGAGCCAAATTAAATAGAGGGTTCGAAAAAAAAAAGACCTTGATGGAAAATTGCACGATAAAGAATGATACAAAGACACAAGTAGCACCTCAACAAATGGCGGTTTTGCTTGACAGTGCTGTCATCAGCTAGGGACGAAACGTCAGGGCAAAGAAAAAGGTTACACAAAGGGCACCTCTCTTGGCCGTCTCGACAATCATCCTATAGCGTGATACCTGGACAGTTGCTCCTTAAAAGGGGCCCTGGATGGCCTTGTCACAGGAAGGAGCACACAGCACGACTCATACAAGTCCAACGAGCCATTACAGATCTGTGGAGAGTGTGACATGGCACATTACAGAGTGTGGGGTATTGGTTAGAGGGGGTATAGGGGGGGGGGGTTGGAAGGAAAAGAAAGGAGTGGCAGATGAGCGGTTTCAAACTGTGTCGTGTCACGTCCTGCCTCTCTCTGTGTTCAAATATTTGGGGGGGGGGGGCAATTATGACAATTATGAGACAAAATCACTTTGAATATATCTATGTGACTGTGAGAGTTTTCTTAACTGGGCCAGAATATATATTTTTCAACACTCCCTCACTTAATAATAACTGAGACATGAAGGCGCTTTGCTACTTCACAACTTTGCTTTGCAAATTAAACTTACAATGACTTTTAAATATGCATAAAAGAGCTGACAACTTAAAAAAAAATTTCAATTTCAGTGGCACATTCATTTGATATAATGGTATTTTAAATCTATAAATAAAATGATATTAACACAAAAGGCTTGAGGCCATGTTGCTGTATTTTAATTTTAATTATTATGTGTAATTAAAGTAAGTAAAATCAGTTTTCTTAAATAGTGTCACTGGAAAGTCAAATCCCTTGTGAAATATATACCCACATTACTACAACACATCTGTACGAATGTTACTTGAACATGTAAAGCTCCATCTTAGCCTGGTGTGGTCCAGACTTACAAACTAACAAAACACACATTTCCCACCGCTCTTCAAGTTAAGTGCATGTGTTCATTCAAGTGAAATGTGATGCAAACTCTTGGTTTTACTGTATAATGTCGTTTATAAAGTAGCTCAAGCAAGTGAAAACCTAACCGTGACAAGAAAGACACTCTTCTCTAAAGCTACTGTGTCAGAAATCCAGGTGTGCTTTGCAAATGAAACCGCGTGTAGGCTAAATGCGAGTGGGAAGCGTTGATAAGGTTGTCTGCTCTTGATGTGCAATCGAGAGAGAAGTGTTCAACTCCATGAATATACTAAGTGCTGATCATGACAACTGCCAGCCAACCATCATCAGATCCACCTTCACATCTTCCTCTAAATAAAGGTCACCACTGTGACTGTTGTTTATTCACTGAAGTGGATTTTCTTTTTGAATAATAGCCCATAACATCCCTTCAAAAGTTGATGAATACATATGAAGCAATACGTATTGCTTTTGTTTTGCACCTACCAACACACACACACAGGATTATCTGCCACACACTCCCACATCTGCAATCCGATTATACTGAACCAAGGCCGTCCAAATGCAATGGTGGTTCGCAGCCAAATCTCAGGAATTAACCGCCATCGTTTTTTGTCAAAGTCGACCCGAGCCTGAACCACAGCAGCCGTTTTCTATAAGTTATTAACAATAAAACTGTGATTTGAATGTCAACGTTACGAATGAAAGCTTTGAAGCTTCAAATTACAAGTCTTTTCGGTGCAGTAAAAAGACGTGATACGATCTCCAACATGCACCTTCTCTTCCCAAATGCATAGCACAGCCCAAAAACTGTTGTGTGCTTCATTCAAGGCCATGGGGATTTTGAGAAATTACAGCCCCGGCGTGGCGGGTCGGGTCCAATTGGTTTCTGGCAGAGAATCAAAGCTCTAATCAGATAGCAGAAGTCCCCCCCCCCCCCCCCCCCGCTGCTTTCCTCTTCATCGGGAGGAACCAACAAACAACAAATGCTTAACCGTCTCCAAGGTGGAGAAAATATTGGCAGATTTAGGCGGGGTTAGGAAGGAGACATTGGAATTGAAATCTCTTAAGATGCAGGCACATGCCACAAAGCCCGAGTATACAGACACAGCCGTTTCAAATAAAATGACTTTGGGTGGAGGTGGCAATATCTCCTTACAGTCTCTCTCAAGCTTAGATTTCTCATTATCATTGGGAGACAACAGTGCAAACCATTCAGCTCCAAATGAGTGACTTTCTCTTCTTCTCTTCTCTCTGTGACGTGATTGGTTCAGTCAGCAGGTTGTGGCTAGGGGGCAGGGATGCGGGGTCTCTAACTTGCCCAATCGATCTAGGCTTGGATCAAGTCTTTTCAGGTCAGACCGTGCAACATTCCCCATAGCTGCATTTAGCCAAGTATATATTGTCCGAGCAACGGCCTATGAAAGATTGGTATTGACTTCTGGAGGTTGAGACACGCAAACCTCCCAGACATTTTAATGTGGGCAGAAAAGGTGAAGTCCTTTGCAGAGTCTATACTGGCAGTGCATGCGATGCAATGTCCTGAAAGGCGCGACAAGGTGAGAGGTCGGCATATCCCTGAATATGACAAACTATGGATATATTGTAACGGAATTTTTAGCAGGTATGGGGAACTGGCTGAATCCCTGGCAATGTCCGATTCAGTGTATTTGCAGTGGAATCAATTTTGGCCCTACTTTCATGCACGCACGCTAGCTCAGAAGAGGGAGGCAGCACAAAAGGCTGATTTACATTTTGCAATGCAATGCAAATTCCTTGTTAGTAAGTACCTTTACATTTTCAAATCAAAATGATGCTGACTGGGGCTTTCAGACAGCAAGCCAAAAGGCTTCCATGATAAGCATTTTGTATTGTACTGTTGTGTCATTGATTAATTTTTTTTTACACTTTAGACCATTCCACTCTCTTGCTGCAGTGTGTCCCACTGTGACACACATACAGAGCACAGGGCGCACAGGAAGCCAGCAGCGGTACCCCTGGTTCAGGTCTTGCTCAAGGAACCTCAGACAGAGACTGACACACTGGCTGTTTGCAGGGCTCCATTTACCCCCCCCCCCCCATCCTGTCACCAAATGGTGCAAGCCCCAGATTAAGAGGCTTACCTGAGGTGGAGGGAGCCCTCCTGCACCGGGTGGGCAGTCGGGTAACATGATCGTCCGTTTAGGCGTGCTGCACTGACAGGTGGGGGAGGGGTTAGACATGGTCCAATTCCTGTTGAGGAAGATGTCAGTGACGGACTGATCCACGGATGGAGTGAACCAATCAGAGCCACTGGAAGAACATGGCAAGTTCCTAAGAGCAAACAATGGAGGGGATACGAGTGTTTAACTGGTAATAATGCCAACCACATCTGCTGAAACACATACACACAGGAACGGTTGTGTAGGATGGAATAATAATAAAAAGAAGCTTCAGAAGTAGTGAAGGTATATATATTTACTCGTATGCCATAGGAGTGTGTGGTTTGTGTTTGAAGAACTTCAATGGAGTCGGATGCACAAGCTTGTGTGAACTATGTGGGCTCCAAGCTAACACTCTAACTCCATTTCATTTTTAGGTTGATAAATGTATTCATTATTAAACTTATTCTGATCAGGATGATCTGGAGAGTGTGTGAAAAGCTAATCATTTATTGATCAAATGGAATTTTAGAACCGTCTGTATAAACATCATGCCGAGCACTCCTTTACAATGCTCTGGGATACTTGGCTTTTTTTTTACAGCTTGTTCCATTTCTGCAGCATTTCAGAGGCATGCGCTGACCTGCATGCCTCCGTGTTTTTACTCATGTGACCACACATACACAGCATGGGAAGCTCAACAGTTTACGAGTACCATTTGGCACATGGCTGCATATGCACACCCGAACGCTATTCTTTTGGCTCTCTTGAGGATAAACACTTACGGTATTGGGTCTCCATTCATGCAGCGAGTCCCAAAGCCAGTCTTGTTGACCAAGGTCTCCACCACCTTATACACCTCCACATTATCTGGCCCATCATTGCTGTAAATAACAGGGGATGTAATCAATACAAATTCAAACATTTCAGTGTGCAATATGGTTTTCAATGTCATCTCACACAGCAGGTGCACGACAGTTAAATCCTTGAGCATCAAGCCAATCTGTCACAATAAAACAAACCAAAAAGTGAAATTTGGCAAAAGCACAAAAACGACTTTTTGGTATATCTGTGGTATAAATGTCCTCATTAGAAACTGGTTTTAGGAAAACAGGAATTGACATGCTAGCATGTGAAGAGACATTAGGAGTAGCTTCCTAAACGTGCTGGAGCATTGATTGGTTGAATGAGAGCTTGAGGAGGACAACATCAACCTCTAACCTGATTTTAAGTGATCGCTTCAGATCTATCCGTCCATTGGACCATCATGGAGTCTCCATCTTGAACAGCTGAATCGCATTACAATCTTAATGCTTGATATTTGCATCTTTAAGGTTCCGTGTCGTGTCGAGACCACACATTCACTTCCAAAAAGAGAAGACCGTCAAGTTGACAGAAAAGTGAGGCATTCTGACTCCGCACCTCTACTGTGGGTTTGACGTTTGTCCCAGTTGACAGCAAGGATTATTTGAGATTATGGGCCCTGAAATATCGAACCAGACAAAATTATTTCAGTTAAGTGTGTGATATGTCTACTCATGTACGGGACAAAATGCATTGTCTCCATTAATTAGGGTTTTCCAAGTATTCTAATCTGTCTTCCATCATGGTTAGGATTCGACACGTTTTATAATCCGTCTCCCTTCACAAACGATTAATATTTTACAAGTCATCTAATCTGTCTGGCACAGGAGTTTAGACGATCATTAATCTTAAACGTATCTCGACATCAGAGAAGGCCTGAAAGGAAATGGCATGCATCAGGGAATCCAATGTTGTGCATTTCAAGTAAATACTCAATGGCACTGCAGCATCCAACTGGGACTATCTCAATCAGGAGCGAGAGAGAGAGACATCTTTGAGTTTGCCAGCTCTTTTCTTTGGGCCAAGAGTCAAAACATTAATTCCCAAAACACCATTGACAGTTCAGGGATTCACACTTTTTCTTGACGGTCGGAGTCCAGCTCTGTCCTCGTCAGTGTGCAAGCACGTTCCGGTATGAGCCTGTTCAACATTCTGCGTACAGTCTCGGCTCTTCACTGCCTTTCATTATTATCCGAGTGTCCTGTGCATATCTGCGCCTCCGTGTCTCAGTTAAACAATCTTCCCCCTTTCCAATTCCATTCTCATTACTAACCACACACATCCTGCCCTTTATCTTAAAGGTACCGTGGGAGTTAAAGCACAGTGTTTCATAAAGACCAACGTGATGGCCTTCTGCCAGCAGCAGGCCACAGCCCAGCCAGCCATTTGGATTAATACAGTGTTCACTGTCTCACTTAGAGGCGTCTCCATGAAGGTCACACGGTCACTTCCTTGGCCACCAGTGAGCGCAATTGAAGTGGCCCGATTGTAAAAATGGATTATGTGCAGCCATCTGTTTTACAATTAACGATGGCTGGGTTACCACATTATTCGAGATAATAAAAACTGTTGGACAGTTCCAAAATGAAGACTTGTGCATATACACAGAAAGAGTGGAACTAATGAATAGTTAGTGCATCTAGTCAAACATCACAGGAGTAAGAGACAACATTAGAAGAAAGTCAAATGAAGGCTACATTATATTACAGGAGAATAAACCACAGTGCCACAGTTCACATACAATAGTGAGCTTCAGCCCCTAAATGATGTCAATCAGTCTCAGCTAAAAATGGATCATTGGCATGCATGATGTATATAATGCAGTTCTCCTCTGAGTGACCTGTTGAGATGAAACGGCACACTTTCATCACGCTGTCGTCATCAGCCAGGATATTAAGAGAAAAGACAATATTTACCAATTGGCCAGAGGGAATGTCAGAAAGATTAAGAACACTTTTTACAATGCATCATACAAGAACCACTCCAAGGAATTCCCAAGAAAACCTAATCGGCAGTTCAAGTTTAGTCACGAGAGACTATGTGACAAACCCTCGCTTGTGAGGCAGGATTTAATTCCTACTTGTCCCATGCTGCATTGTGTTAACATTAAGAAGATAATGTACACTGAGATATGTTATCACAGTATCATGTAAAAGTCTTGTCAGTCTTTTAAAAACACCCAGCAACATTGTATGCGTCTTCCAAGGTGTTGTTTTCAGGGTTTTTGGTAGTACGTGGCTGTTGCTCTGCTGGATGGTTGTTGGTACGTGCTTATGACAACTCTCCGTACGCCACGCGCTGGTCAAACAGGCAGTAATAACACATTGAATAAACTGGGTTTGACTGTTTCAGCACCATGAAAAGAGAACAAGACTTGAATGTGTTAGCACCATGGACAGTGATTCTATGGCATCTTTGGCAAAGGTAAAGGAAGAAAAGTGCAACGTTGCACTTTTAGACAAAGCTGTCATTTTTTTTTTTTAAACAAAATGTTGTAGATTGTCTCAAGATTCTAGCTTCAACTTCAAAAGAGAGAAAACTAAGTTGTGCTTTGGAGAACCTTTCACAGAATGGATCATTACCAATGATGACAGCAGCAAAGTCCTCAAGTGTTCAAATTGCGAGAAGAAAAAAAAGTATAAATATGCCAGCAAATAGTAGTGCAAGTCACCCATTATCAGATATCAATGTAGTGGACTGGTACTATGTGGATACAACCAAATACACAAAATATTCAAGAAGTGTGAAGTGTAATTTGCGTTAAGTACCATGCCATAACAATTGTTCTTTACAACTAAGCAAAGTATTCACCACCATGTTGAATGGAAACAAAAAACGGAAACAAAAGTGCATGAATCAGTTTCAAGTAACAGTGTATTGTATCTTGACATCATCAAAGTGAATTCCTACCAAGTGCTGCCAGGGGAAATGAAACACCTGCAGGGTGGATAAGCAACGACAGCTTCATGTCAAAAGAACATCGTGTGAATATACGGTGTCAAGATTAGTTTGATGGTTTGGACAGATGTAACCATTGATGCATATTATAATTCAACTTTTTTCCAGCACCTTTTTGTTGTTACAGAAAAGGAAGAATGATGTTGCAGCAATTGTGAGCCAACTACTGAGAATATGGAGAGATGCTCTGTACAAAATAATATTCGAAATATCTGCATTTCTTTCTTATGGTGGTCATTATTATGCACTATACTTCATGAGGTGATATTCTATTCATAAAAAGGCATTTGCAGTGGTGCAAATCTGTGTGATCCTTTGCAATAACTCAAGTTTGTACTCAGTGGGTGTTGAAGTCGACCAAGGCCGTGCCTTGTCACCAAGTATGCGTCTTCTCAATGACGCTGTCCAGATTGATGACCTCAGCAGTGCAAAAACCCCTCGGTGATCAAACAGCATGAGCAGCGCTGCGACATCTTTTTTTCTTTGATTCTCTGTCGTCAAAGCTCAACTGTCTTACAGCGTATTGTTCATCTACTCGCGCTACTAAAACTAGGCAGCTCTTTTTATTATTTAATTATTCACGCCCCCTCTGCCTCTGATAACAGCAAACATCATTTCCTATTCGAATTGTTCCCTGGAAACATCTTGTTGCCTCTGGGTAATTATATTATCTGGTGTATTACACCATTCAGCAATGTTACAATTAAAAAGAAAGTATTGAAAATGGTTGTTAACATTCACAACTAAATTAAAACCAGTGCTGAACTGGGTCAGAATGCCATAATTAACGAGAACAAACAAACCTGACAATTCATGCTACGCTACATCATGATGTGGTTACCTGAAAAAGGTGGTTTGAGGCAGATCGTACATCCAAGGTTGCAGCTCCAGACTCGGGTATTCAGTGAATGGTGGGACGATGAGCGAGAAGATCAGAGACAGGCACACGAAAACAGCAGGCAGGACCACCTGGGAGGATGTTAACAAGGTGAAAAAACTGCTGAGGACATTTATCCTGCTACATCTGTACTCCTCTAAAGTAAAATGTGACAGGAGTCACAAAGTACACAAGACATTTTAATAAAACCACGCACATTTTTCAGGGAAGTAACTTCCAAACCGGTTGTGATTTCAATTGAACAGTACGAACGAGTAAAAACAAAAAGTAGCTGAATGCGACAAACACAATTGAACAATTTGACTGAAACACTTTCAGCTGAAAGGAGTACTATCTGCTGCTACGTCTGCAACGATGACTCAAGGAACCTGAGAAAAACTCTTCTTCCTCATGCATTGCAGAGTATGTTCGTCATTTTAAATGTTGAAACAGTTCCCGTCTACACGGGTGGTACAGATGTTTATCTGTGCACTGGAGGCACAAGATTCAATGTTAGATCAATTTCATCACTCCCCCCCCCCCCTCACTGTCATTACGTGCTACAAAATGACTGATGCAATCCACAATAACGCGGGCCGCTGTGATAATGTGTGCACATTAATATGCTCGACACCCACTTGTTTGGGCTCTTCTGCACGCTTTATGAGTTTGATTAAACACTTCCACCATCATCTGGCCACTCAGATATAATTACTTTCTCAACATTCTCTTGTCTTTTGCGTGGTTTTTTTTTGTGCCCCCCCCCCCCCCCCCCCATCCTCTCTTCTCCATCATGTAATTCTCTTTTCATTTCATTGTTAGAGCTGACAAAAAGGTCAGCGGGAAAAATGCAAGCTATCTTTAATGTTTCATCACGTGTAGGTTGGAGCGCTGCTCGGCAGCAGGGGGAGGTTTTGCGTGCACTTGATTAATTGCAGGGCATGCAATTTGCCAGGCCAATTCAAGATGCTACAATTGAAAACCCTAAATTTACTGCTCGGAGCGACGGCCACGGAAATGTGCTTGGGTGAAAGATAAGGCGCAGCAATGAGAGTGAAAAACTAAATGGCAGACGGCAAGAGAAAGAACTATTCTCTCTCTCTCTCTCTCTCGCTCTCATCAGTAATTGCAGGTGAAAGCTGGTATTTATGCCATTGAGAGAAATCTGTAAAAAAAAAAAAAAACGGGGAGAACAATGTATGCGTTTTCTCAAATTCAGTGGGAAGTTAAAGAGGAGGACGGGATTATATGCAAACTGGGTATAAACACCAAAACACAATTAAGAGGTGTTTTATTTCCTGCAAAGTCCAAAGGCTCATTAGATTAAGTTAGCTTCTGCAACAAACATTGATGTCTTCCCTCTTTCATTCGTTAATTCAACGCTGCAGCTTGCGTTACAAGTGCACAACATCACGGGATAAACGCAAATAACACAGAAACCTGAACAAATGAACGCTTAAAGAGCCAAGCTGTAGCCATAACTACATGAAAAAAACAACACGCATTCGGAATTACAAAACACGTAAATCATCTGCAGCCCTACGGCAAGGTAGCTGCAGCTGGGAAAGGTTGTTGTAGTCAGTTCAGTTTGAGCTCCAAACACCAGAACCCATCGACTCATTCACCGCAACGCGACCACTAACTGCTTCTCCCTGATTCTGACATTGCCAGCACTCTCAGCAACTTTCATCCCCATAAATCACCGCTTTTGTGTTACATGCCATAATCTCTTTTATATCCCCCTAACCGCTTGTATTCGAGGAGATTACCTCACCACACAATCATATCTGCCGACAATGGGAGCTGTTGACATGATGGGGGGGGGGGGGGGGGGGGGGGACCTTTCGCCAAATGAATAAAGAGGGAGAGGTAGGAGGTGCGCCCTTGCAGACAATGTGCACCTTTGTACATGCACACTCACATCCTGCTCTGCGTCCCCACTAAAGAGGGACGTCCAAGATTGACAGTGACTAATGGGGATTGGTACTGCAGCAAATTAGAAGAAGAACCCAGACACCTCAGAAAGGTGAAACATTGCTCTCTCTCTCTCTCTCTCTCTCTCTCTCTCTCTCTCTCTCTCTCTCTCTCTCTCTCTCTCTCTCTCTCTCTCTCTCTCTCTCTCTCTCTCTCTCTCTCTCTCTCTCTCTCTCTCTCTCTCTCTCTCTCTCTCTCTCTCTCTCTCAGCACAAAGGAGTGGAGCTTTTTCAGTTATGATAACTTCAGCATCATGGCAGCTGTCATAACTGACGGCATTACAAGACATTCACGAACAAACTCTGAATCTAGACGGGCGACGTGTCAATACAATTTAAGTCGCAACACACTTTTTAGAAGTTGGGGGACAAAAATCACTCGAGTCCCTTGGAAATTGCTACTTTGCAAAATTGGTTTTGACTTGTTTAAATGATGCCCGTTCATTGGTTTTGACTTTTGAAATCATGTTTACGAGGAGCAAAATGATAGAGACGTGCAACTTAATCGGCTAATAGCAGTCTGTCGTCTCTGTAATTGTTAAGCGATCACATTTAATACACAGCTAACGAAAACACATGATTAGCACACAGTGAAATGAAGGAAAAACAAATCATGTGTGTCACTTTGCCTTTCTGGGCGGCAATCACAGCGATCAGGTGAAGCTGGAGGTACTCGAACTGAAGCCAGCAAAAACACCTTTCATCGACTCAGTGGACAATGTATTAAGCATGCCTCTGGTGGGACCTCATGAATTGACCATACTTGGGATTAAACTATTCTGGTCCCCAGCTATCGACACTGTTCTGCTCACAGAAAAGTGATTTACGGGAAACCAAAGAGAAGAATCTCCCCCACAACGGCAAGAAACAGGTTGCTCATGCCGCCTGCAGCCTCCGTGGTCCCTCAAGTATTCCTTTGGGAGTAATGATGATTATTGTATGTGCAGTTCACTGAGGGTATTACATCATTCTTGGCACTCTTCACATCTTTCAAACTTTTTCCCTTTCTATATACTACACCTCTGCGTCGAATTGCTTCTCACAAAACTTAAGTTCCACGACTATGGAGTAAATCAAGATGGATGACACGGCGTTCCCCTGAAGATCTTAAATGATCTTACTCCATCATATTTGTCATTAACTGATTCCAGGAAAAGGCAACATGTAATTCATACGGTCCTACCTTGATCCTCCCCCATGCAACCCTCCTTGTGTAACCCTTCAATTCATCAATATGACAGACTGAGGCCATTACCTGGGCAATGAGTCCCTTGCGGCTCCTTCGGGCGTGGTGGAAGCGCTTGATAAAAAGCGCCAGGAACTGCCTCCTGATCAGCTCCCATCCGGTGATGACCGTGGATCCCTTCCCAACACTGGCGTTCTTCTTCAAGTCTGCAGTGGACATTAACCCACTGTGTTATTCATCATTAATGCATATGTAAAATGCCTGTGAAGCGCACTAATGGGCTGATGAAATACAACTTAAGTATTAAACCTGCCAGCTGCACTAGCTCATTCCACAGTGTAGCAGCTATTTTGTCTTTAATAGATCGTGATTTTGGAAATGGTAATTGCGTTGCATTACTAAGGAGGGGAAAGGTGATAAACAAGGGCTCTTCAGACACCTTGGTTTTATGTCTCACATTCTCCAAGAATATCTTTGCTGTAAAAAAAAAAATAACTATCTTGCGACAGTAGTCATTAAGAGAATAAAGCATCCTCGACGAAGACATTGTATGAAAGTGAGTTTCTTTCATTCGGGCGAAATTGAAAAAAAATGAAGGGACGGGTTAGATAATGTTGTGTGGGTTGGAGAGAAATTATGTTCGAAAATTCTGGAGACCTTGTTTATTCCCCTTCTTTTCAAAATGGCCACTGAGGTGTAACAGTCAAATTGAAGGCAAAGTAAATGAAGTTATTAACTGAAGAATGAAAGGCGTACGGACAACAGACATTTGCAAGCATAATAAAACTATGATTGTGTGTAGAAAGGACAAAGTACAGTTCCTACCTTCCACTTTACTTGTGAACCTTTCCTTTAATTCTGCATGAGAAACAGAAAGAAACAAGCCTCAGGCAGGAATTACAGTTCATTTTTAACTTTCTATTTGAAATAGCACCCATAAATATTACTATTACTCAACTTTCTGAGTAAATTCACAAATGTTTAATTGAGCTTCCGTCATTAAAAATAAATAAGTGCAAGATAACTTTGGAGAGACTTGCCAGTCATTCCAGAGACTTGCTCTGCTTTCACGTGGACGCTGGCGATGCTGTTCCGCTTGGATGTGCGGGAGCCTCTTTTGCAGTCTCTCACCAACGGCTCCTTTGTTGCTGTGGGAATACAAATAAGATATGTTGTTTTGGCCTGACCCAATTTAGGGTTATAAATAACAATAAGAATAGCTACCTGCCCTGCAAGATGGCGTATTGTTCCATGTAAAAGCAAAAAAACAAAAAAAAAAACCACCACGTGTTTGAGGAACATGAGGAAATGGGGTTTTTAGATTAAACTGAAAAGGGAAGTTGCTTTGCTGATGGATGGAATATGTATCCACTGAGACCGATCAATGAGAAATAAGAACTGGTTGGTAAACACAATATATTTCTGTGTAAGTATGAATGCAATGCGAGTGTACAGGGGCAAGAAAAGCATTAAAGAAAAATGACTTTCCTCTTTGAAATAGATAGCAAACAGCTGCAAACAATGCCACACAGTCTGCCTTGTTGTCCACTTTCACTGTATAAGTTCCACCGTGAATGCAATTTGTTCCTGTGCAGCATTTCTTGTATCCATTTTTGAGACAGTTGCTTTTTAGCATATTAAATGCTATTTTCAAATTTCACTGCTGTAACTGCAGTGTGCGTGCAAATGAAATGGCCTCTCTGGGGCTAAGGTTAGTTGGTGGAGGCAGTGCTGCTGGAGAATCATCAAGAATATGTGAAAGGCTTCAGGTGGAAATTAGCTGGCAGACGTGACGCATCATAGACTCTCGCATTAAGCTGTGGCGGTTGTGCAACAGCGGCATTAACGTATTTTCTCACGAGAGACAATTCAATATTTTAAACAGTTATGAACATTACCGACATTTTACCAGTGTGTTGATAAATTACATCAGTTTGTTGTTATCCATTATACTGTTTATCCCCCTAACGTGACAGCATGCAAACGTATTGCCACCTTACTTGGTATTTCTGCATCCACTCCAGTATCTTCTGCCACTTTAAGAAATATCTGCGAAATGAAAAAATGACATATTCATATACTTTCTCAGGGGAGCCATGTTTTCTGTCACTCACACAAGCAGGGAAACTGATGACACAGCAGTAGATGAGCTTAACTAAGCTGTTTTATAGTTGTTCTTTGTTACACTTAAAAGCAAACTCATAATGTATGAAACAAGTGACCAGAGATCTGATGCAGATGCCCGTTACGCCGTCACGTTTCTGCTGAGAATAAGATCAGGGTTGAGCATCCACGGAGACCCCCCAACCTTTGCTTGAGCATCAGCCAATTGGCCTCTCTAAGAGAAGTGCCCTCCTTGACATCATTTATTAATTCAGGCCATATGTCAAAAATAAATAAATCTCCATATTTGAGAAAAATTTCCAAGTGACCTTTTTCGATATTTTACTCTGCTGTGTTAAGCCCCGTTTCAACATCTGCCCTCTAAAAAGTCTCTGAGCACCTCTGGCAAAGCAGACACAATTTCTACTGCATGTGATTTTATGTGGACATCAGTCAAAAACATAAAATCTAACTACTGACATCGTCAAACAGTCCTTTAAAAGATGATTTATAACAATACCCAGGAACAGTTGTATTACATGACCGACTTCCATGAGACATTTATCATTTATCAGCCCTTGTATATTAGTACCTTGAATAGAAAATCACTGCGTATTTCAACAGCAGTGTAGTCGGACTTCAAAGAAAACACGGACGGATGAAATAACCTTGTCGTGTCTGAATTTTACAACTGCAAAAGGAATTATTTAGATTGCCTGCAGGCCACGAGTGTCCGATTCATGTCGGAGTTACACGAAGAGTATTAAGCAACAGTCAATCAGCTTTGTGATCCAAGATAAGTCTGGATGGCACAATACTGCGTGAGTCACACGAAAAAACAAGACCGTGTAGCTACTGTATGTGTAGCGGCTGCAAGTAAAACTTAAATCGCATGTAGCGCTTTGAGTGGTCGGTAGACTACAAAGGTCCATTTACCATTTAACACAAGCAGAATCAATCCAGAGTGTATTTCACCGACGTTTCTGACTGCGAGTAACCCAGACATGGGTGCGCTTTTCAGGTGCAGATTTAGTGATTTTGGGGGCCATTGGCTCGTTTACTTTTTTACCCTTTCTATTGTTCGGAATGTTCTCAAAAATGTCTTTCTGAAGTAAAACTATTAAACATTGATAGTAAAACTATTAATACTCCACAGTATTTTTCAGTTTCACGTACAGAGTGAAGGAGAGGTATTATCAGCACAACGTACTAACATTTACTTAGTCTGTTTCAGATGGAGCTTTCAATATGATGCTGGTTAGTTCAATGAATAAGAACGCATCATATTGTAGTTATTATATTCTGTGAGTCAATCTGAATCTGTAAGTTCAGTTGACAGTTGACTTGCGTTGCAGTACTTATTTTGGGGTTTTAAAGTGATTTAGAATAGTAACATTATTCAATATTTTCTGTATCTAAACATCATAATAAATCAACAGCTGTTAGGGTCCCTTTTAGTTGTTGTGTACCTTGAATAACAGTAAAGCCTGCACCTGGTGTTGTGTTGTTTTTACCAGTAAACCAGAAAGTATTTCACCAGTGTTTCTGACCGAAAGTTGCTGGTTCTCCAGTTGCTTGTTCTACTGCACGACGGCATTTGAAACCTGCCCATCAACATTTTGGTGGGGAAGGAGGAGAAGCAGTTAAAATCGTAAGTCTGGTATAAAGCGTAGATTGCATCAATGACAAAAAAAAAAAAGACGGAAAAGAAAAACAAGGGCAATGTGTGTGTGTGTGTGTAGGCAGCCGCTCTATATGTGTGTGCATGCTTTCTTTATCTGAATCCGTCAATCCCACGCTTAGTGTACCTCCTCCAGCGTGGTGTCAGAGATGCCGTAGCTGGTCAGGCCGAGGCCAGCCATGGTCAGGTCAAGCCCTTGGAACAACAGAGCAAAGGTCCCGTCTCTAGCTCCACCATAAGGCAGTATGTAGGTGATCTCCTGACCGATGCTCTCCAAAAAGACCGCCTCGGGGACGTGGCGCCGCACTATTTCATCCACAGCTGTCAAATCTGCCGGACAAAGAGCTGTAAAATTACACACTAAACAAAAACACCAAAGGGTAGTAAAAAAAATCCTATCCCCCCCCCTTTCATCTCCTTCATTAGATTCATATAACGGACAGAGGATTCAAGAGCAAACACCACTACTGGCTGCAGTTTCTAAACCCAATGTTGATGCAAAATAATATTTAAAAAAAATAAATAAATAATGTATGGAGATCATAGCATACCTAATGCTGTGACCTTTAAACACACTGAAGCAGATTAGTGGACATCATTCTCCCGTCTCATCCATTCTGAAGCGGGGGTCTTAGTGGGAATCAATCGGGACAGTGTTGCAGAACGCATCGCATCCATTATCGATCCAGAGCCTCTCATACATAATTACTGCAGCTTAGCAACCACCGGCTTGGTGCTTTATGAAGAAGTAAATGGATCTGCCTCACACGTCATACTGAGTTATTTGTGAAAACGAGTGCGTGTTGCTGTCTGTTTATAAATAAAGACAAATGTGCTGTCATTCGTGGAAACATGATTATTATAATGGAATTTTCTATCTTATTTTCAACCATCATGTGTACAATCATTTTGAAGGTATGAGCATTGATTTTCCATCCATAATAAACTGGAACCTGCCTACGATTTTTCCTTCAGACCATGTTTTGCATTCGTACTTTTGTTTACTTGATCAAGGCTAGAAAAAGGATCAAAACAAATCAAATCACCAGCATCACATGTTTTAAGCTGGCCTACACCTGTTCTGCTGCCGCTGTGTATCTACATTGTATTCTTCTTCCATGAGTCAATTCAGAAGAAAATGAAGTGAGATTCGGGGAAGTCAGACCTGATCATTTACCGAACACATTTATCTGTCAATGAATAATTGGTAGATAACTTGTATGAGGATTTTGGAGTGTTATGCAAAATCCTCAACAGTTATAATACCATTTACCCTCCAACATTACTGTAGAGCACAGGAAAAAGTAAATGTGTTTTATTTAAAAAAATGTAAAAGGCACCTAAAGGAGAAATAAATCAAACCATATTTTCAAATCCTAGACTTTAAACCTGCAATACGATTTCTTCCAGGCCACTTGGGGCAGTTTACAGTTATAAACACGACTTTGACATAATCATCTCTTTTTCGTTGAATTGGCTAACTTGTCCGAGTAAGAAATAGCTGCTTATTGTTACATCCAGCAGAAACACCATCATTCATTTTGAGTCGTCTCCGGCCACCTGATGAATGGAAATCCATTATTCGCTCTCCACCAACTACCTATAGGTTCATATCTGGCTCTTTAGCTACACAATGCTTTTCATCAAGAACATCATGCTATTGCAGGGAATTATCATACTTTCAGAATATTATGGTCAATGCCCATCATTTTCCATACTGTCTCCTGTTGTTTTTCTGCACTCACAAAGCTTTCCAAACTCCTTCTCCATCACTAGAACTAATTGTGTAGCTGCCATTTCACCGAGACATTAAAGTGCACTCTACCAGTAGTCAGAACATTTCAGCAGCATCTAAAGGCAGCAGCTACTTTCCTGCTCCTGTTGGTTTGATATTGAAAAGGTGAAAAATAAATCTATGAGCAAGTGAATCTTCAGACCACACATGGCCCAGAGGTTTTATGGTTCCCGTTGACCTGTTTTGGAACTCTTCCCAGACTCTTGTCTTGTTGCTTTAAAGAAGGCTGCCATGTAGCTGAACTATAGTACCTTAATCGGTGTGTGTTATGGTAACTTACACATTCTACTGGAGGTTTTTGATATGGAGACCGAATAGATAATGACAGAATTTGTTGTCAAATTATCGCACAAACATTTTGATGAAGCATAGAATTACAGGTACGGTTCGGTGCTAATCCTAAAATACGACTGCCGGATAACAGAGATGAAAGTTTCTACCTGAGGGATCGGATTTGTCCCAGCTCTGGCTGCCAAAGCCATCATCCAGGCTGCCGTTCCTCGAAGGACAATCTTCCTCCTGTTAATCAGAATTGGATTAAAAGAGTCTTATCATGCATTACCACTTAGAATGATGAACAGTGCCTCCCTGACAACTCCCTTCATACATTAATGTAATAATGGATGCCATTCACGAGTTTCTATTTAATTGCCGTCTAGACAACTGTATGCATGAGACATTGTGGTCAACCGGTAATGCAACGATCTTTTCAGCCTAAGACAATACACCCAAAGGAAAATGACGTTTTAATTCCAACAAAGGTAGAATAAACCTCACTGCGAGAACTTTATGACATTCATTAAATGGAGTTTAATCACACTAAATGAGGGCAGGACAATCAAACTTTGTCCAACTCTGTTTCAGAGTTATATTGGCTGTGTAATTGCAAAATCTTCCACTGAATTACAAAGTCGTCACCTAGAAAAGGGGGGTTTCTGTTCTACCTTGCCCGCAAAAGGTGTTTGCATGTTTATTTCTTTATTTCAAACAAATGACTCTGCTCACCTCAAAGAGACTGCAGACTAATGGTAATTGCTCCAGCCCTGCTGGCATCGGTGCATCTTGTTCATTTGCTCCTATTGATTAGAACTAAGTGTGCGAGGCACCATTGGCGAGAAAAAGCGAGAATCACCCCTCTCCCCGGTGACAATTAGTATCATCCAGCACGTAGGCGTTTGCCAATTCTCATGCTGGGAGAGACTAAACACAGATCATTATAGGGGGAGGGCAGCAAAGGGAGTAGGAGAGCACCCTGGGAAGTCATGAGATGGAGCCATGTTCAATAGCAGACGAGAGATAGGTTACTGTTGTGTCAATGGGGCTTGCAGCTGAAGTTCTTTTCTTGATACGTGAAGCCAAAAAAATGATCCACTTCCAATTACAGCAGTTTTATGTAAAGTTATTTCAGTGGGGATTAAACATGGCCCTAATCTCCAAATGTGTTATCTGGAAATAATGAGATCACACACAGCCATGTGCACTGGGGAAATATCCTTGACAAAAAGAATGTTGTTTTTTTTACTTTGAAGAATATTAGTAACCAGTAACTGCTTATGCTTTCTGTTCGTACCTCTTTGGCTTGATGGCGTATGATACCGTCGCGCTGAGCTGTCATCTTCTCAGTCCCATCTCGGACCAGAGTGAGGTAGTAGCCGCTGCCGAAACGTTTCTTTAGGAAGAGCGAGGAGCCGCAGCAGCGCATCTTGCCGTTGGAGATGATGGCAATGCGGTCCCCTAAGATGTCTGCCTCATCCATGTGGTGTGTAGACAAAATGATGGTGCGACCTGAAGAGAGACTCTCATTAGAGTGCTTGGTGTCTGGAGTAGTGTCTACGTCTGTGGTGTGAGTCATAGGCATGAAGTAAAGTATAAAAACACTGGATTGCAAATATTAAAAAAAGTTGAGGCACTAAATAGCACTTCTGAAGCATTTTTCCCTTTAGAAAATTGTTTGTTTTGACAACTGTCGTGACGAAAAGTTGCTACAGATCAAAAGTCTTCAAAATCAAGCCAACGTCACAATCTGTCTCTGCATGGTCGTCACTTATCTCCTTGTTACCCAACAAAGGAAACTCCAGAGGAGCGTGTGAGCATGAATCTGGGACTAAATTAGAAGTATGATAAAGGCCACCCATAGACTACTTTCCAGGCCACATTTCATTTCAGCTCTCTCTTTTGCACTGCAAGTCCTTTGAATTCGAGAGGCACCAAACTGAGCACAATTGCAATGGCAACTACAGCATTCATTGCAAGGTTATCCACAGGTGTTCTAATCCGTTAACATAACGCTGTTCCACATACCACACATTAATTATCACATACCCCAGAAATCAGAAAAACACTACCAGATCTGTAATGAAGTCACAGCATGGCCGTGTCTCTGCGGTCGGCATGAAAGCAGTATCACAGAGTACCGGGTAACTTGTGATCCAGTCAATTTTAAAGCAGAAAACATTTAACCCGCCGCCTTTATCACTAAGTGACAAAGACAGGGACGTGCTTAGAAGTGTGAAAAGAATGTTAAATCAAGAGAATTACATTTCTTCTTACAGATAACAAGGCCAAAAGAGTCAACAAATGCTAATTACAGATGATTTTATTCGGGCATGGCTCTGTAGATAGCAATGCCGGCCTGTTGGACGGCTGATGGGTCCACCACTTTGTGAGTATCCCAACGATTGAATGGATTGCTATGAACGTTGATTCAGATAACCAGGGTACCCAGAGGATGACTTGACTGATCTCCTGACTTTTCCCGTAACAAGACCATGTGTGTAATTGTAATGATTATTGTACCAATTAAGTAATACTTAGCATTCATTATGTCAACAACCTCCCGTTCATACTGGCCATTCAAAGATTGCTACTTAATGTGCTCAGCGTAAGGGAAGGGGGGACTCTACAGCACTCGTTTTGTAAAAAAGGTCTTTTCAAAAGATTATTAAAAGCCAATATGAGGCTTTAACGACAGCATGTTAGCATTTCCACTGCGAGCACGTTAGCATTTAGCTCAAAGCACTGCTGTGCCCAAATATAGCCTCACTGTGTCCTTAGCAAGGCTGCAGACTCTTTTTAAGATTCTCTTCAGAGATGACAGGTGTGTCATATCAAGCATATCGACTTCAAAACATGGAAATGAGATGTATTCTCAGTAGGCCTACGTAGCTGATTGGACGGAGTTTTCACTTTGTATTCATTGAATTTGGTGTTTTTTTGCAAAAGGTCACGTGCTCTGCTGAGCTTTTTTGCACGAGTTAAATCACAGCTAGTTAAATCGGTATCCTCGCAGGTCACATTATCCCAGTGACAAGGACACACTCAGAGGTCATTACTGCAGTCCAATACAGCCATCTTTCCACTCTGTCTCCCCTCCTCCCATCTCCCACCTCCCACACTTGTGCGCCAGCTGAGCTGCTAAATCCATCCCTTCTCAGTTAAGTATTGCTGCCTTATGCTATGCCAAGCAAGTCTGCATCCCTCTAAATACAAACTCCAACACAAGTTGAATGAATGCCCACAACCCAGTCAATTTAACATATGTGGGGGGGGGGGGGGGGCTATGCTTATGAAGGGGGTGGGCTGAGGATATTGCTTGATGTTTAGTTTGACTGCGCCAGCTCATTTTATATAGGATGCGCAAACTCAGATGATTTTCCTGGGGATTTGTTGTGCTTTATAACAAAGGGGGAGAAAAAAACAAATTACACTGCATCATCCGCGAGTTGGAAGTAAAATAAATGAGTTTGGACTGCAGATGGCCCACAAAGGTATGCTGATTTATAGTGTGTGTTGTGGTGCATTACAGCACAAAGTGATATATCAAATGAAGTTCCTTGTTCAGGTAAATTGGTGGTACTCGCACTACGTAAAGCAAAGTGAGGCTGGGAATCTTGTTTCTGTTATTTAGCTTCCTTACCTCTAAATCAAGTTGATAGAAATGGATTTCACAGTGGGTGAGTATGCCTGGCCAGATATTATGTACATCAGCAGTAAGATGAATTACTGGACAGAACAGTGTTATTAACTGCTGTTTGTGGCAATCATCCATCCATCCATTAGCTATACCTGCAAGCAGGGGCTGGAGCCGGTCCCAGCTGACATTGGGTGAGGGGTGGGGTGCATCCTGTCCCGGGTGCCAACAGACAACCACTCACGCTCACATTTGCACCCACGGGCAATTTAAAGTTGCCTATTAATTTAATCTTCTTGAAACCTAGACTGTGGGAGGAAACCGGAGCCAAACCCACGCAGGTGTGGGGAAGGCAATCGCCAGCAGGTTCGAACCCTGCAATCAATGTCGGTCAATACATCTCAAAATGATCTTGACGCCATATACAGCCTGCCCACAGAAGTAATAGATCCAGTGAGCCTGCTGTTTTGATTAAATACGACCAAATACAAGAAAGAAAACGGACTCCTAGAAATGCAGCTGCATGGTAAATATGTTTTGTTCACTGTTAGAGTTTAACATTGTGGTTATTGCAAGGAACCTGTAACTATTGGCTGAATGTTACACAGATTTTCTGTGTGAGTGTTGTGTTAAATGTTATATGATGTTTATCGCCCGCTCCAGTCTTCCCCTCCACCCTCCACAACATATTTTATTGAAAATGTTTGACATTAGCGTACCAAAGATTTTCAGAAATGCTTTTTTTTTCTGTCATGAAAATGACTTGAGTAAGATCACAGAGAACAAAAAAAAATAGCCTGGATGCATTTTTATGCCATTTGTACTGGAACATTGGCTTCAACCCCACATTAATTTGTATTCCTGGGAAGAAATGCATTATGTATGGTATTTCAACTTTTCACAAATCCCAGGGAAACTGTAAAAGTGCATGCGATTGCAATCGGAGTCTACAATGAATAGCATTGCTACAAACTATATTACGTTTAAGTGCTCTAAAAATATTAAGTGTTTCCCACATTTTCTTTGCACCCCTTGCTTCTCACAAACTGAATCACCTTCCTACATGTGTCAGGTCTAATCTCAGCCTAAAATGCACTAAATGTTTTGTTATTCAACTGCATAAGCGCTATTTAAAATCCCAATAATTTAACTTCAGGGACGCTAATGTTTTTACTTCCAGTGATTACATGGCTGCCGATATACAAGCTGTTAAAATGAGAAATCCAGTCTGTAAGTGGGAGACATCCGTGGATAACAACTTTCATTAGCTATGTAATCTCAAATATTTTATATTGTGTATAATGTGCATCACTGTAAAATAAAATGGCATATTTACGACGAAGTAAAGAGCCATGTAAGGTTAAAAAAATAAAAGCGGCACCAGAACAGGCTTGTAAATTGGTAAAGTTATCAATTACAATCGTTATAAGAGGTGATAAAATGATGCTGTCCGAGCTAAAACACACAAGGCCGAATGTAAAAAATCCATCATATGAATAGCATCCTCAAGGCCCATTCCATAGCATAACGAATGGGGTAATTTAAAAGTAATCGACTTTCAGTAGTGGATAATAATTAATTACTTTAAATCTCCACTTTCTACGGTAATTTTATAATTGCACATGCCAAAATAAATTAAAGCCAACTTAAATGCAAAGATCGAAGGAATAATTAAATACCAACATGCGACCACATTATGCATATATGATAAACATTCCCTATTTACAACAAGATAGATTTCGCATAATTCTCCAACGTTAAACATCTTAAATGTACATTGTGGATCAAATTAAACCTATTAGCGCATGTTCCTTATGTCCATGTTCCTCTGTACTTTGAGCAATTTTAAGACCAAATAATCCCCGACTGAATTTAATCAAAACAATACCCACTTAGGGCAATCCAGTCAACCATTCAGTGTGAAAAACCGGCACGCTTAATTAGCTATGAAGAACCTCAATATTCAGTTATAACTTCAGCCTTTTCATACAAATAGACCGCCTGCAGCCTTTTTCCCTTAATGACAAACCTTAGTCACACTGTCGTGCAAATAAGACTGGAGAGGCACAAAACATGAGTCATTCAAGCAGCCAGGATGTGGGTGTTCTCATTATAACGGAGTTATCTTCGCCTCCCAATTGGAGTAAAAGGACTTGATAAGAGAGAGAGAGAAGCTAATGACACAGCGAGGGCGGAATGTCACTCAATGCACATTAAACATTTAGACATCTGTTGAGTTGTGTCTTACTATAATGTCCGTGTCCTGCATGAAGCCACGAGCAAACCACAAAGTATATAAGGCCAGAGGAGTGACAAGCAGACAATTGGAGACTCTGTTAAACAGCAATGTCAATTAAAGCTTCTTGGACTCACTTGTCTTTACTTCCATTTCAATCTGTTCCAGTACAAATTATAATTTCTAGCCACCCACAGAGTGTCAAAAAGGGCAAGGCAAAAAAAAAAAAGGACAAACAAAAAAAAAAAAAAAGAATTGTGCTGGCAACTCGAGATGGTTCATTACCTTAACAGCTTTCATATTGGATATATATGAGCCGTTACAGTTGAAAGTCTACCTTGAACTCCAGCTTAGTTTTGGAAAGTTTTCTCGGCTTGAAACAGACCAAACATGCACCCTGTGAATTCAAGGCAATTCTACAAACATGGAGGATTTCAAAGCCTTCGGTGGAGCCTTGGTTCTTACCGCCGGTTCCATACCTTGTTTGTATTTTAACAGCAGTTCCCAGATACCCCTGCGGGCATAGGGGTCCACTCCAGCTGTGGGTTCATCTAAGATTACGACTTTGGAGCCGCCGACAAACGCTATAGCCACGGACAGCTTCCTCTGCATCCCACCTAGAACACAGAACAATCGCCATCAGATACGGTACCCTGGGAATATATTTTGTCCTTGGTCAGGTGCTTTTATGAGAAAAAGAAAAGCTAAAAACTGCAACTGACATGAAATGGATACTCATCTTTGTCCCGGGTATTCTGCCTGTTATCAGTGACAAATCCTACACAACCATCCGTCAACATTAGGTTTTAGATGTAGAACGGACTCAATATTGAGAACAGTTTATTTAATAAATGTGTCAAGATGTACCTCTCCAGGTTTTCACTGTCTTTTGCATGATGGAGTAAAAATGATTGATAGCACAGAGGCAGATACAGCTTCCTTGGTTTATTCCAGTCTCCATTCTGGAGACTGGAAGCTCTTCTAAATGCATCCACTGTAGCGCTAATGTAGTGGAAATGTCAGCATAGATCAACCTTGAAAGTCATATTTCAGTGATTTTGCACACAAGCAATCCGTGACTGGGGACAATTTATCAAGCAGGACTTGCTCATGCCCCCGAGACAATGAATTACAACCTGTGACACACAGTGCATGTGTACGTCGAGACAGCTGCATGCACGTGCACGTTTAACTGGGCAGCTTCACCCTGAATAGAAAGGATAATCTACCGACGATATTCCTGCCCAGGGGGAAATGAATGCACAGAGCACAGAAACCGACGAACACGTCAAAAAACGAAATTTACATCTCTGCATAATTTCAATCAAATATCAACTCAAATACACACATCCAAAACATGTCATACATACACACATTCAGACACACCTGACAGGTTCTTAGCAAGATCCTTCCGCTTGTGTGGCAAACCGACATCCGTAATCATCTGGTCCATCTCAATTTTCACCTCGTCGCGGCTGAGTCCTTTCAACCTGCCGTAGAAGTAGATATGCTCCTCCACTGTCAGGCTACAAAAGGTGAAAATAACATCTCAGCAGCTATTTGATTGACATGTGAAGCGGCATGAGTGACAAAAGAGGCCATCGCCTGCCACTACTTCATGTGAAAGTATTTGAAATATCTAAAATGTCACATTTATGCATTTTTGCAAGACGATCTGGCTCCAATTCTAAATGCGCTTTTGTGACGTGACGTCAAGAAAAGTCGTGAGTTTCATCATAACTGCCTCAAAGGTGGGATCATAATATGTCTATCTCTATGTTCCCATGAATATTTTAACCCGTACTTAGTGTGGATGCTTTGACTGTCTGGGATTAATATTAATGAAAGTAATTTGCAGGTGCTCAGCCGTAATTATGATGTAAGACTTGTGTCGAGATGCAGGCAACCAGTTTGTGGGAGAGAGAAATAGAGGGGACTCTAAAGGTGAAATTAAAAACACTGAATAATGGTGGGGAATAATGCCATTAAGAGAAATTTGGGGAGAAAAAGGGAAAGAGATAATGATGTGTTGATGTGAAACATAAGCCGAGACTGAGCCCTCATTATGCGTATTATCAAATTGCACTATAATGATCTTTTCTTTTCCCCATGTCCTTTTCTTTTTTTTTTTTTTTAAATATGCCAGAAGCAAAACATGATTATACTAATAATCAGTGGAGAACAGGGATGGTTTGAAATTCACTCACTCATCGAATAAGACATTGTGCTGCGGGCACATTCCCAAGTACTTTCGGATGCTGTCCATGTCAGTAAGGATGTCATATCCGTTGATGAGAGCTGTTCCTGATGTAGGTGGGAACAGTCCTGTCAGAATTGACCTACAGAGGAAAAAAAAGACAGACATAAACAACACACAAAAAACCTGATTATAAAGCTAGATTTAATGCTCATAAAACAAACTGTGAAAAATGGAACCAGTGCTGCTGTGACAGAATGATTATTCATATCATCTCCATCAACTTGTCATCATCATCTCAATAATTATGTATTAATTAGTTACTAACCTGGGCAGAACATTTCCGAACAACACTTCAAATACATTTAATATTGAGTGTTTTGGTGAAAGATAGTGGGAAGCTATATGTGGGATGTGACAAGATTTCTGCATATTAAAAAAAAAAAAAAGAAAAAAAAAAAAAAAGCTACAAGATGTTTGCTTGTTTTTCGCGCCTGAACTCAATTGCAACACTGCATCTCACAGATACTGTGCTGTGGAAATGCATCCGCACAGCGCGCCGGTGTGTGACAGAGTCCTTCCTCTGTCCTCTCTGTTATTGTGCTCGGTTGTGTTTCGTTACAGTAGCTCAGAGCGGCTGTCTTCCCTTCCGCCCTTAGTCTTGCATCACTTGCTCTCTCTCTCTCTCTCACTCATTCTTTCTGGGCCACTGGGTTTCAGTTATTTGCTGTCACTCTAAAGGCCTTCCAACCTTTCCCCCCCACCCCCCCCCCCCCCAAAAAAAAATGCAAACAGCAATTAGATAAGTTCCGCTATCACAACGGCTGACTCGGTGTGATAAATGTCCCCTCAGAAGACGTCCCTCTTTGAAAGCAGGGGCCACCGCATTAATGTGGTTCCAGTGCAGTCGGCATTGTTGGATTAGTTGCACCCTGTGAAAACACATGATCATTGAGCCAAGCGGCGAAGCATGGAAGGAAAAAGATAATGAAACTCACATTGTGGTCGTTTTCCCGGCTCCATTGTGGCCGAGAAAAGATGTGATCTGATTCTCGTAAAAGTCCATACTCAGTCCGTCCACGGCGAGCTTCTTTCCCGTCTTGTAGATTTTAACGAGATTGCGGACTGAGACCCCTGCTGTCATATTGGGTGATGGTTTCTCCAGATAATCTTAAGAAACACAATGCATATATTCATAAACACACCCATTTCTTTTTTTTTTCCCCCCTCACATGATTTGGTGTGCATTAGTTTCTTCCTCTTCTCTCCATTTTCATCTTGTTTTCATATTGTCAAATCATTCGTAAAGCGCTTTGAATTGCATTTGATTTGTTTGAAAGGTGCTTTATAAAAAGAACACGATGGTATGATTGACATATAAAAAGAAAAACAAGCTTAACAACAGGTAAAAATGAAATCTATTAAAGATATAAATGATCCAAATGTAAAAAAAGGAAGCTCTTCTACCAGAAATCCAAGGACTAACAAGATAGCAACTTAATTAGTCATATTTATTGATGCTGCAAAAAGTTTTTTTTTTTACATCAGTAACATTTGTACCCACTGGAATAAAAAAAGTGATTATTCTTTTAATTTCTCTCTTCAAAAACACTGATTGGGCCTTTAGAAATGTAGAAAGAAACGCTGCTCAGGACTAAAAGACAAAAATAGCTCACTCCCCTGAATGTTAATTGGAAACAGATTTTTTTTTTTTTTTTAAAGTTCCATCTACGTTCTTCACCTTCACAAAGCGCCTAACTCCATTCGCACCCACAGTGAAAAAACAAGGTGTTAATGTTTGTTTGCGACCCATCCCGAATAACCTCCACTTCTTATTAGGACTATGATCCCTCTAATAACTCCGTAGGTTACACTGCAGTTACTCCAAAGGAGAGAATTGAAACCGATATGGCAATTCACCGTTATGTTCAGTGGAGTTCTTCAGCACGCCGGGGTCAATGGCAATCGCCGAGGCTGTCCCACACCAGTAGGATGCAGTGAATGGGAAGTACCACGGCTTCGGGATTCCATATTGGCCTGGCATCAAGTGTAGAGAACATTACAACAGCTTAGCTTGAGGGAACATGGCACTTCACAGTGTATGCTTCCTCTTGAGAGGACAAATCCTATCTTCTTTTAATTGGAGTTGATGAGACAAGCATTACACCTAGCCTGTTAAGAGGGCTGCGTTGAGTTAAGTTGGACTAGGGGAGAGGATCTCATGCAAGAAGAGTAAAGTAGATAGTGTACAAACAGCATGATACTAGTTAATCTGCTTAAAAATAAAATACCTGGAAAGACATTCTCAATGTACCAGGTGAGCACCCAGTAAATGGCAGCATCAAAGAGCATCATGACGATGGACACGATGAAGGTGTAGCGATCTCCCTCTTCTGGACTCTTGTTGATGTTGTGCCACTGAATACCGATGCCTTGCTCCTCGTACTTGGCAAAGTTCTCACAGCCATAGCCAAAGGCCACACACGACAACAAACTCTGGGAAGGAAAGGTGTTCCAGGTTAAAACATACATAGTGAAAAGGAAGAGTTTGCTTTCCCGCTTCATGTTTCATTGATAAGATTCACACCACGTCCTTGTCTGTACAATAAATATGAAGTTGGAGCCAGAGGCTAGTTAGCCAGAGCTAGCCTAACTCACACTTCCTGGAGTCTCTGCATTCCTGGTAAATGGTTGATCACAAAACCCCCCATGTAACACAGTGAAATACCATTTTTACACTTCAGCTTTTGTACGGTTTAAACAAAAAAAAAAGTATAAAGAGTGCAAACTGTTGCCTGCTGTTTCCAGTCTTTATGCAAAGCAAAGCTTCGTAGCTGCTGGCTAGCTACATATTTAATTGACACGAGAACGGTTACCATCTGCTCATCAAATTATCAGCAGGAAGGAAGATCCGTGTACACCCAAAGTGTCTTTTAAAATCTATGAAATATGGTCTCAGAGAATATTTCATGAAATAATTCAGGTAAGGACTTTGTATTACCACCCAAGGTCACACTCAACTGATCAATAAACTGCTGCTGCAGACGGAGGAGGAATATCCAACACAGGCATCAGCTGGTTTAATTGCCACGCTGCCTTTGTGAAAATCTCTCAAGACTTCATTTCAGACGTGAACAAAGATGGAGACCAAAATGTGTGTGCTGGAAAGAAAGATTTGTTGGAGCTTTCATACAGAAGGAAATTGCAAATGATGCTTTGCCCGTGAGACATCGTCTACCATGGCCGATCGCTCTGCATTGCCATGTTGCCTGCCAGCTGTTTTCTCACGCCTCATTTGCTCGCCGCATTTTCACTCCGGTAGAAGTAGCATTTGCTGAAGCTATAGAGGCGAACAATCAGGGATGCTGTCTACTACGTCGTTACATTACCAGGCAGAGAATCCGGAAAGCCCTGCAGTGACACCAAACCTCTGGCCTGGCTTCTAACACTGCTTGCAACTTCCTGTGTTGTCCTCCACTGCCCATCTCCTGACAAGCAATCAACAGTGAGTCAGTAGATGAGGGGTGACAGCAGGGCTAGCGGGCACCCATCCTTGACCTTAGTATGAACGGCTGACAAAACCACAGGAGCCACTTATTTGGCATTTGAGAAAAGGGCTTGAGTTGGGAGGCAGACAAATAAAGCCCCTATCTATTGAACACATGTCAACACTGCAAATTCAACCACCATTCATTCAGCTGGCTGCAGACAAAGAGCAAGAGTTTCCCCACTGGGGATTAATAAAGTTTTCTAATCTAATCTAAGAGGAAGTGTGATCAGCATTCTCGCTCCTTTTGGGAAGTCATTTTCCAGGACATTTTTTCTTTAAACTGGAGCATGAATGACGAATAGGATTACAACAAATCAGTATGAAGAAGTTTCCTTTAAAAACCGCATGAGTCAGCGGAAATAGTCAGATATGTAAGAACAAAAGAGGCAAGAGCTGCAATAATCATGCCATTAATCAATTAGTATACAGACGGAATTAGTATACAGATGGAAAAATTGGCTTCAGTTTTGATAAGCGTGTAATTGTTTGGAGAAATATCCAACACTCCCGTGTTTTAGCTCGTCAAATATGTGGATGAGCAGCTTGAATGTTTCTGGTGTTGGTCAGACAAATGAAGCTAAGACATGATCTTGAGCTTTACAGAATTGTACATACATATTTCACAATTTGATGACATTGATGACCAAACAATTCAGCAATTAATTAAGAGAATAATCAGCAGGGCATTGTAATAGGTCAAGGCTGATACCACATAACTACAAAGTGCCCGGTTCGATTCCAGCTGGGGCCCCTTGTTGCATGTCATTCACCTTCTCTCTCCCTCTTTTTCCCTGTCTGCCTCTACACTGTCTACTGTTGAATACATGTACAACACATTTACAGTGTATTACTGTATTTACAGTATATTACTGTATTATACTGTATATTAAAATGTCAGCAGAGTCATATTACTGCAAAAACAGGTTTGAACAAAAAAACATGCCAAGTGAGCTTCCAGATGTTGCAAAAGTGTCGATCAATTAATTGATTTCAGCAAAGGAAAACATGAGAAGTTCTAAATGATGTTTCCAGAAAATTACCATTTTTTTCCCAGGATTTCACCAGGACTGAAAGATGAATTGGAAATATTTCGGGAATTTCAAAAACATGAAAAGAACTCTGGGCTCTCTCTTGTTTCTACCTCGTTAAAAACTGGATGTAAAAGAGGGAGAAAATAGTCAAAGCACAGCCGACAGGTGGTTGGATTGTGACCCGGTGTTATAGTGGCCCTCTGATAAACTGTGATACTCGCACAGCTGCAATGAAAACCAGTTAATATTAATTCAGGTGATCGTTTCAAATTCTGTTCCAATTAAAGACTTCATTATCACGGACAATGTGGGAGAGAATTTGTATGCCTTGGTACGACGTAGCTTCATCCGAGTTAGTGGAGAGATAACCTCTGTGCACACACATCTCACACGGTGTAAGGAAGAACTGGATAGTGGTTTGGTCAGAGGAACATTGCTCATGCTAATTAGAGGGCTAGAGGGCTATCCATCTAGTTGGAGCAGGGGAGAAAAATCTCAGTGCAGGGGGAGGACCGAGCAATATCACTTTGTGTCGAGATTAAATAAGGTTTGCAGTGCTTTATATGCAGAATGCCTGCCTAACATGAATGCAGTCAGTCAAAGAAAATGGACTGAAATGTGTTTTTAAAGGAAAAGAATGACACAATTTTAAAAAGGACTTACTCAAAGACAAGCAATTTCAGCGTGCTATGTGTTGCCACTGCTGGCTGTAAAAAGCGAGGTCTACAAAGTGTGAGAAGATGAAAGCAGAAGTGACTGCTGTCGGGTGCCAATGTAAGATATTATTGGCATGCCACAACTTCAATTCAATAAATAAGAAGCACAAGACTGTTTGCCTTGGCCACCTGCACCCGATACCGCATCGCCGAAATTGACAAATAAGAAAACGCGAGCTGATTGAAATTCTGGGGAGATCCGCTCGCAGGGCAATGAAGATTCAAGATTTTGTGTGGCTTTGTCTGCAGAAAGGACAGCTGGCGGACAAATGATACGGGCAGCGCCATAAAGGTCAGGCAGAAAGGCTACGCTGAAAGTTGAGCAATGGTGGACTATTTATCTTTATCTCATAAGATAGGAGAAAATCACCAACTTTCTCACTGTGTCCTTCTAGTCTCGTCTTTTATGGAAATGTTTCATGTTTCTGTCTAGTTTTTGAAATAGTTCTTCTGTTCGGGAACCAAATGCATAATAACAGTATGGATATCGAAAACAATTCCGAAATGCTTCTGTGTTTTAAACTTAAAAGACAAAGACAAATCTATCACAGATATTATCGACTTTTATAACAACCGGCACCAATCAAATCAGTCTTGTGCCTGTTTGGATTTAAAGGTAAAAGACACGGGATTAATGACAGGGACTGCAAAAAGGATGATTACGGTGGTAAAAGCACAACCTAAGAATATAACTCAAAAGACACATATGATAACAGCTGGGGAAGATATTAAAAACTATGTCAGAGCTAAAGGCGGACTCACCACTGCAACCTTGGCCTGCAAACCCATGACGTCCCTCCAGGCGTAGCAAAGGACGTGCGGCAGGTAGAGGACAAAGTAGATGAGGCCACCGCACGCCGCTGCTAAATTGGCCTTAGAGAAGAAGACGCTAATGAAGAAGCTCTGAGTGATGGTGGCCACGCAGAACACCAGCAGGAAGACAAAGATCACCGAGGGGTCACTGTATTGCAGCACTTTGCCATACTGTGTGAGAAGACGAGAGAAACAATTTAATTGTGAATCTGACGTCAAAAGAACCCTTAAAAGTTTAAGATGTGGTCGGAGAGGTTGTGTTGCAGATTTTTTTTAGAAAGGAAACAAAGAGATTCAGTAAATGTGATTATTTGAGTTCATTTTTACAACACAGTGGGCAGAGTAAAAGAGGCATTATTGCTCTGAATCCAGTATATACAACGTATAACATATCTGGTGTATCAATATCTCCGAGTCACCTGAACATTGTTTCAGTTGATATTTTTTTGACATTATCTAATAAACCTGTCACTCCTTTACTCTGCCGCTTCTGGAGGAGGACCCTTCTCCGGTTTTAGTGAGCTACTCGTGCGTCCGTCCATTCTCCCACATTACGCTGATGTCGTCTCGGAGCCCAATTCAAAAAAGGCACTCGAACCGTTGGGATAATGGTGCTATTGTAACGGATGCAATTATAATCCTCACAGAGGACACCGTTACATGGAGCTGTGTGAATGTCCATTATAAAAAACACATTTGCACATACTAAATGAACTTTTCAAATACAACTGTGCCAGCTCCAAGTACAATTATCTCATTTTAGTGTTTCGCTTTGTCCTCTGTATGTCAAACAAAAGTCTCATCACGCCATTCGACTTGATAGACATAACTCTCCAAAAGAAGTGTTGGGTCCTCCTTGAATCATTGTTCAATCACTTTTGAAATCACCTTGAGTATAAGGGAAAGGAGGAGAGCGCTGAAGGCCAGCGGCAGCACACTGGACACCGCCCAGCTCAGCCAATAGATGGCACCTCTGAGGCCCATGATCCTCACGGTCTCCTTAAGCCTCGCCTCTTTCTCTGCCACGATGCCCTTAACGATCATGGCCACCGAGTATATCCAGGCTAAAGTCATGTATAAGGGGAGGGAGCTTGCCAGAAAGCGGAGGAACCTGAAGGGTGGAGGAGCCCAGACCACACAAGACAATGACCCCAATTACATCTGGTATTAACATGGAATCTGTATCTGGACACATTATCTGGATAATGACATCTAATCGCAGAACTTAACATTTCTACCCTAAATTAATCAGAATTACTGTTATGTGATTCTGCTAATTATGAGTCTCATTTCCCTTAGCGATAGATGGAAGAGGAACATTTGTGTGACTTCTTAATATGTTGGGCTGATCTTTTTTATATTCTTAAGCCGGCATTTTCTCATCATTTGGCCACTCTGTTGCTATGTTCCCCAGTTAGTTGCAACTCTGTCTGTCTGCTGTTTTGGTGCTTAGCAGGTAGCGTCCAGTGCTTTTTTTTTTTTCCCTTTAAAGCTTTCTGACAGATAACAGTCGCCTGCTGCTGGAGACGGCGCTGATGAAAACGCTGACACTGTACCTAAACAGTAACGCTGTGGGCCATAAACCCCAAAAGAGCTGAAAGACGCCCGAAAGGGCTTTGCAGCGCTGAGGGGAGGGTGACCACTCTTTGCCGGTTCATCACTATAAGCATCGCCTTTCACATGCAACACAGCCATTTGATCCATTGCCGATACATATACAAAAATATTGATTACAACTGCTTGTCACACTGCGATCCATAAGCCTTCCGATTGCAATGTGCTTCGTATGCATGTACACCTTGATTATTGCGTTTCTTTTTCCCTTTCTAGAGAAGATACTTGAATATGGATTTGTTGTTAGTACCTGGCGTATATGCCGACAGACTTCTCATTATGGTGATGATTAAAAAAAAAAAAAAAAGCACTTTGCACGTGACTGTACTGTTGAACATTCTCACTAAGTTGAATACATGTGTTGAAGAACGCACTAAGAGAAAGACATCACAGTTACTCATTTCACAACGTAAATTCCAGAGTAAATGTCCAGCTTTAAATTTGTTTCTGCAATGAAAGTATGTAAGCATTATCAGAAAAATGTTTCTGAGGTATGAAAAGTAAAAGTACTCATTGTGCAGGCAAAGTGGCCCACTTAATATGTGTAAGTAGCATTTCTGTATCAATATCAATGAATTTTAGTCCTGTGAGAAAAAGTGATTCCAACTGTGCTGGTGCTCTCTAACCCCGTCATTTGCATTCTTTTCTCACCGCCAGTGCTGTTGTGCGCAACAAATTAATTGCATTTTTTAATGATGAGTGCAAACATGACCAAGCATTTAAAAGGTGGTCTCACATTGTCAACACCAGGACAAGCTGTTTGGGGCGAGAAGCAACGCGTATTGATCATCACTGCTCAGTGTTAGCTTTCATGAAAGCGACACCTTAATTCAGCTGGTTTGAGACTGGGGCCAGATGTGGAAACGGTGCCAGCACATCAGTCTGGATGCCAAATAATAAATGCATTAGCTCCTCTGTAACGGAAGAGTAAACAAGTGCAAAATGACAGAGGACTCAGGTGCAGGTGACAAAACCGCTTGTTGTCAACCCGTATCCAGATACAGCCTCGTGATAATTACCATTTGATTTGCTATTATTATTAATGCGCTGGAAATGGCCGTGAAATTATCATTTAGAACGGGCCTGTGATCTGAATACACATCATGTTTGCAGTTGCTCCTCCAAGGCACTCAACTAACTCAATTTATTGTTATTAATGTTTACAAATTGTTGATAGCTTGGAAACACATTAGGCTGATGGGAAATTACATTTCACCCAGCTGTTCAAATATCAGTTTTTATTTACCAGCCGCATTTCCCAATTAAACTGCAGAAAATTGATTAGGTCGACCTAAAAGAACAATTCTTTTTAATCTCACTAACAACGACTACAAGAGCCGTCGGAAGATGGGCTCGTATCTGAGGGAGAGCAATAATAACGCTGCCACATCGGGTGTCGCATAAAGGCCCAAAGGCTCTGCCTTTTGTGATGACTGTGCAATGTGCCTCTTCACTCATCGATCCTTAAGCAGGATCATTCCAACAGATAAGCGAGTCCATTACATCCCACATGATCATTGATTCAACAGAGCGATCGGTAAGTAAACAACTACAAATACATACTTCCAGTAGGTAGATATTTGCTGAACAGGAAAAACATGCTGCTCACAACTAATGTTGTTTTTCTGGGAATAACATCAACTCCATTTTGCATTGCAAAGTTGTTCCTGTTCGACGCGTATTGTTCTTTCATACTGTTCAGACCTGCGTACAGTATGCATGATTAAAGGCTGGTGAAAGTCCCGATACAATAAATCTAAACACGGTGCTTTGACCAGTACTCTGGAGTTCAAATCACTTCTGAGGGGGGTCAATTCGTTTTTTTTAGTCAGCACAGGAAAAAAAAAGACAAATATGAATCTTGTTTGTCCATATTTGTCTCACATTACAGTTCATTTATCTTACTTTTTCATACAAATCAGGGCCTTGTGCATTCAAAAATACAACCTCCAGGGCTGCCAAAGGCATTTGTGTCCACGCACTCGAGCCCCTTTCTTAACTTCAGGTCTTTGGGGCACCGCTGTTCCTCCCACTTACGGTTATTAACCTGCAAATTTGATTTGACTTAATGTAACGTAGTGCACAGCCTCCCAGTAGCCGACAATAATACATTTCCATTGCAATCATGGAAATATATACAGTGCCAACGATCACTACTTAAATGGCATAACAGAAGCCGTCCTTATGAGGAAGAGGTGACACAATTACAGGAAACAATGGAGCGAATACTGCCGCCGTGATTTCCATTCCACTTAATTGCAGTTTTTGGCTACAAGCTCAATCAATTAGAACAAGGAAGCTGATTTGAAGAATCACGGATAATTATTTGATTTTGTGCTGATTAATTGGTTATGATTAACAACAGCAAAAATACCAAAACACAAAGCATGTCAAGTCCTCTGACCTGCACGTTTCTTCGTCCTGCTGCATTTGATGAGCGGCACTGTGATCTCTGGCACGTTTTATAATTTGACTTTCTATCTGAAATTTTGCACAAAAATGCAGCCACGTCGAGGATGTACGTGCACGCATCATATTCATGTTGTATGCTTTGTGTTCTGATACTTTGATCCACTGGGTGACTCTTTTTCTACTGACCTTAACCATGACACTCATGAGCGCACAGGGAACTGCGAGCAGAACAATGTTCTCTGTGAACCTTGCACACCACAGGGCACCGTTTTGAATGCCAACAACACGCAGTACTTCCTTGAGCCGGAGTTCCTTCTCCAGCACAATGCCTTTGATGGTCATGCACACGGTGTACATGAAGGCCAGCACCAGGAACATGGGGAGGATGCCTCCAATATTCTGGATGAAGCTGGTTGTAAAAGAAAGCAATCAAAAAGGTCAGGGCTGCACATTGACAAAAAGGAGTATATGTGGAGTGTGTAAGGTTGTCTATAATAGGGAGTTATTGAGTGTTTTTTCTTTTTTTAAGACAGTTCTTGGAGAATGAAATGAGATGCACGTCATGAAGAGCGATGACAAATCGAAAACGTTCCACTACACCGGTGAATAAGAAAGTTGTGGTAGTGATGAAACTTTGTGTACAATTTTTTTGCACCGGATTCTTTCCTTTTGGTCAAAAGTTTTAATTTTTTTTAATACATTTTTTTTTGAAAGACACGAGACAATATTTAGACAATACATAGGCATAACAACAAGAGGATGACAAGAATAGTGGGATAAAAGCCAGCAAATATCATATCGTCAGTGTGTGTGTGTGTGTGTGTGTGTGAGAATGTCCTTGAGCCTTTTGAGATGGAGGGAAAAAAAATATTAAAATAATAATAATAATTTAAAAAAACAACAAACCAAAAAAATTTAAAAATGAAAAACAGGTAAGTATGTGTGCATATGGATGTTCATGTATGCATGTACGTGGGTTTCAATTGGTTGTCCGGCAAGAAAAACAAAACAGAAATCAACAATAGTAAAAAAAAAATACATATATACACACACACACACACACACCGGTATATATACTATACAAATTTCAACATTTGTTGAGGGGTTTGCTGAATGTGCGCACTTCTCTTCTTCACATGATTGTACGAAAACACCTGATTTACTACACTGACGGTCGGTGACATCGGGAGCTGTATTTATAAATCAATTAGTCCGTCAACAAGAAATGTAACTGCAACTATTTTGGTAACTGGTTTTTAAAGTTCACATGCAAAGTGAGGATTTGTTCATTTTCTTTTGCGAGAGTAAATTGAATATCTTTTTAATAACAGATATCACTTTGGGCTTCAAGGGGGTGCCACGAGTATTTGACTATTTTATGACATTTGAGAGAAAGAAAGATGAATTGTTGATAAAGATAATGGCCGAAAGGATATCTAACAAATAGTCAGCTTTTTAAATGCATGCTCTATTGTAAAGGTTGCCTTTTGCAATCTTAGCCGGTACTTGGCCCCTGTTGTGAAAAATAAATTGGAAACTATTTTGCGGATACTAAACATTTCTATCAGAGGGACAATCAAGAGTTAACCTTCATAAACCTGGTGCATCAGCTCAATCAAGCCATTTAGTGCTGCACCTCATGCCGGACATGATGTATGATTTTATGCCGTTACAATACAATAACGCGTTATTACACTGGCTTCATAATGCCACCAAAATGCCATGTCAATATCATCTCCGCTGCCAATATAACAAAGTGCTTATTTTGCTTTATTAGACACCGAAGGAGGGAAGTATAGATTTCACATATAACTTATGCTTACGTTCCATAAATACTGGCGATATAATGCAAGCAGAGCACAGCTCGGCGCGGATGAAGCACAAACTGAACACGCAGTAATTGGCAGAACGATGCTTCTCTTTCAAGCTATTTAAGTTAATAGAGATGCAACATGTTTTCAAGCACATTCATTTTAAGTTGCAGTCATGCAAAACATTATTTCGTACGCAGAGTTTTGTTATCAGTACTTGAATGCGAGAGAGACCGATTTATTTCCGAGGACACTCCTCCCTGCCCCTGTGGGGTTGATCACTTTCAAACAACGCCTTGATAAGCAGCAAGAAAGGATTGGTTGGAGTTCAGACCCAGAGCAACTACAAAACCAAAGATGTTAGAAGATTATATGAATAAGATTGCCTCTATGAGCTTGAAATCTATACACTTCAACAAACAAAGCCAACTCGTACATTAACACCTTTTCTAGGGAGGTAAGCAGTCTCAAGTTGCAAAGGCATCAGGTTGAATACTAATTCCGGTATTATCTGCTCCCGATTCCACCCTAACATCCCTGTAACAGCTGACAGCTTGTGTGAGTTAACTCCTTCTGTGACTTGTAGCACTAAAGGGGGGAAGAGATCAGTCATGCACACCGTGTCTGACACTGACAACCTTGCCACCAGATGATCTTGAATTATACATTCGCTGATCGATCAAGGGTGCTTAAGTAATAGAACTCCCGGCAGGTCTGTGTTACGGGGCTCCAGTTACATTGGCAGCCTGACCTAAATTTAGGAAAGCTAGGAGACTGATTTCGCAGTAAATCGAGAGATAGTAGAGCACAGCTTCCCCAGAGGTTGGTGCTTCCTGTCTCATTATGAGCAAATATACCGTTGAGTTCCTCGGCTGGATGGAAATGAGCAATTCATTGAAGGGAACAGACTTTATTATTCAATGTGGATTATCTCGTCGCTGGTACAAATTATTGCTTAAGGAGAACTCTGCATGCAGTTATGGCATAAAGAGCACTTAGGGACCTATATGGAGTGTTTTTCGGGGGGGTTTTGTAACAGAAGAATCCCATCTAAAAAAAAAGATAAAATTCTGTGAGCTAACAGGGAAGCAACATGTTTAGAAAGAATTTAAATTTAAAGATTATTTCATTCATTTTATTATTCTAATATTTCACAAAAATGTTGTTTTAGCGAAATTGAAAAATTGGCTCAACATAAGTTTCTACAGTTTTCTTTTTTTTTTTTACAGTTTCTACTTTTTTAACAAACTCAATGTCAGCTCAATTTAAAAAAATGCAATCGTAAAACCAACACAGACTGCTTTTTTAAATATCTTCATCCAAATTATTCTGAATTGCCATGATATAGTCATATATGATACGTGATCAAAGGTACAAGAACTTCACGTGCTTCATGTTCTTGGATGTTAGGCATTCAGCAACATCTGCCATTGGACTTTTGCGCACTCTGCTTCAGCCTTAATCAACATCTTGATGTTTATTGTGACCATGTAGCATGTTTAAAATACAGTATGTGGGAATCCTGGTACCCACATTGTTCAAATAAATCAATATACAGCCTGTACTGTACATGCCCCCGTTACCCACTATTCTTATATAAGCAAGAATAAAGAATATTTGTAAAGATTTAATACATTTTAAGCCCTTTTTCGGCCATGCAGGTGAGGAGACATACAGGGAATATTTCTAGTACAGCATGTCAGGGAGCAGAGGCACTAACACGACATCACTTGCAAGAGCTTCAGATGTCCCACATATGCTCAACATTGCTCACATAAGGTTAATTAGCTCATTTAGATGGACTCACTGCGGCCCTATGTCATGTATTGCTGAAAGCAGTGTTAGATCTCACATCAAGCCGGAGCACAGCCTCCGTATCCAAACAAGAGAAGCCTCTGATTCAGCAGCGTGCACCGGCGCAGAGGCCGCTGATAAAGGGCCAGTCGACGGGCTATCAAGGCCCTGCGAGGGTCAAGCTTTCTCCCACACATCATCTCAGGCCTGTGCACAGTGTGAATATGAAGACAGGGGAAGCTAATACAGGTTGGTTTATCTCAAGTTCCAAATGCCAACAGGGGCAGCCGTGGGTTGAAGTGGCCCAGATTGCTGCTAGTTCATCAGGTGTATTACAGTCAGGAGGAAATGAGGAACGCAAAAAAAGGATAGCGTTTCAAAGGCAGGCCTAAAAATAGTAGTTTTCATCTGTGTTGAGGTCGGTGCAGATAATACTGCCTTGCTAGTTGAAGTTCAGTATCAGTGAAGTAGAAATATTGTTTTTGCGAGAGTGAAAGGAACCGAGCAAAGATAAAGAGACAGTGATGATGAGGCCTTCTCACGGAAACTAATGGTGTAGTTGGCAACAGTTTCCTGAGATTCTGTTGAAATATTTTCCGTCAAATTGTCAAACCTAAATAATAAAAACGAGAAATGAATTTACTGCAAGTTACGTCCAATTTCCAAAATTTCTAAACTTACTGTATGTTTGTTAAAACTAGTATTTTGCATTTAATAATGCTACTGCAAGAACATAGTATTAGCCCTACAGGGTATATTGTGTATATATATATATATATATATGTATACATATGTATATTATTCATCTCATATTTCCCAACTGAAAAATATTATTATTTTCTGTTTGGCACATCTGAACGTAACTAAATGCTGCAACAGAAAAACAGTTTCAGCACACAGCGAGCATGCTTGTCTTGAATGCACAATGTTCTTTCCTTCCTTCTGGCTGACGACGCTACACAATTCGAGATCAAAATAATTGCCACCAAGGTTCTTCCCCATCCTCTCTGTGTTGTAGCACATCTTCCCTTTGTGTGATTTCACCATCAATTATTTACGAATGAAATAGCAGTTTTCAAGTGTTAATAATTTATAGAAATGCCAAAATGGCAGGCGAAAGAGTAAATGGTGGAGGGAATTGGGATATTGCAGCTCTTTATGGCTCCAATTCATCTCATGTAATTATTAATCCTTTGTGTTAGGAAGATGAAACTGGGGCTGTGGGACCTGCGTTAGCAAATAAGCTGTATCGTGTCTAATTCCAGATCATTATCACAACAATAAGCTGCAAATGACGACGATCAGCAAAGCTGCATATTCAGCATGCCACCTCTGAAAGTGCTGTGTGTTACTAGAACATTAAGCAACTTGGTGTTTTGGTTGTTATTGTACTTGAATTAACAGGTACGGTAAGAAAACGTCTTGTTCTGACTGCAGTGTGTTTTACTCTTTAACGTATAGAGGGGCTGATTTTCGTTAATTCAAAAGGCCCAAATTTCTCTGAGATGAACATCTCCACCGGGCGCAATATTTAGTCCAACATCCCATCCAATTAGTACTTCTAAAGCCATCCCATTGCCTGGCATGCCAAACCAAGCGCACCCACCGCAGTTAGAATGTAAATCAGAAGGAAAGCACTTAATAATGAACCAATAGAAAACCCAGATAATGAAAGCCATATCAATTAAAGCCATTACATTAGACTTTGGTTTTCATAGCAGGGATGTCGTCTTGTGGTACAGAATAGGACATGATTATTTAAAACATGTAGACATCAGCTGCCAAAATGCACCTTCAATATGAAGTCAGAATTCTGTGCTTCTCTCTCGGTTTCTTTATTGTGAATTCTGTGCTATCCAAAGCATATCATATTTTAAAATTAGATCCCTAATCTCTGGAACTGCGTTTTTTTCCCACAGGGAGTGACTATTGTGTGTCTCGTGAAAGAGGCGTATTGTGTTGTTGGACTTAAATCTCCCCGGTAATTATCGTCGCTCTTGATGGCATCATCGGGCTTTTCCTTTATTAATGGAGATCATAATGTTTTGTGGATGGCAGTCATTTCCCAGACTCGGAGGAAATCTTTGCTGTGGAAGATTAAGAGTGATACCCACATCATCCCGGTCCCTAGGTGAATCATCTAACATGACGGAAGCCAGTGCTATTGATGGATGCATACAAAACACAGTTGGAGTCCCTCTACCAATCTTTGCACATGAAGGAGTTATGAAACGTGGGGTGAAGCACGCTCACTTTGTTGAGAAAGAAATGCCTCGGAAATACAAGAAAGGAAGGGAGTCATGGCGGTTGGTTGAATAATTTAGCGTCCATCAACTATTCACGAATTTCCTGTGGTTTTACTAAAATCAATAGTTTTCCGCACACTCATTCGCCTCTTGCCGCCTTAATTTATTTATTTTCCCTTGTTGAGCCTCGATTTATTATCAATTAATGATCCCCAAGGATGTTACGTTCTTATTCCAGACTTTTAACTGTGACATCATCAGAGGAATTGCTTACCTTTGTCCCTTCATAGGTAATCAGCAGTAGCATAAGATACTCAAAGATTAAAGAAAGAAAGGTTAAGTTAGACAAATAAGTGGGAGCATCTTGAAGTTTCCACGGGGAAATGTGGAAGGCCCGAGTGACCGGTAACACCATAACTCAACTCCGCGTTGGCAGTGAGTGGCAACTCCCCAGAGTGAGCAGATTTGTATTGCTGTGTCGCCGCCTTCCTCTTCCAGTAATCACAAGGCTAAAAGATGAAAAAAGAAGCTGGTACTCACCCGTCATCCACGTAGCAGGGGTATGGCATTTGCTGTGCAAAAACCCCGAGTGGTTGGGTCTTTGACGTCTGTGCTCGTATAATACCATGGTCCATCATATCCTGCAGGTAGGCGAAGCCTCCCCATATATAGCGCAGGTCGTTAAAGGAGTTGTCTCGAGCCCCGGGAGACCATGACCTTATTAAAAGCAGACACACTATGATCTGTCTCAGCAAAGGGCAAGTGAACTACAACCAGAACGGTCAGAAATACTGTCAAAGTTTCATGATTGTTGAGAGAGGTCATCATTTTTAGACAATAAACTTTGAAAGACAAAAAAAAAAAAAAGATCGGCTATTTTTGTGCGCAGAAAGGACGATAAAATCCAACACGTTCTTCATCTCTGGGCTTAAAAGGAATACTTTGACATTTAGGAAAATACACTTTTCAGCTCTCTTACCACTTTCATACCTGTATGAAAAATATGAATTTAAAGCAAGCAGGTGATTCGATTAGTTTAGCGTAGCATAAATACTGAAAACTGGAAGCAGGGGGTAACAGCTCGTCTTGGTATGTCGAAAGGTTAGGTTAGTAGTGCCGTTTGCTCTTTAGCTAGAGCAAAGAGACCTTAAGAGATCTTAACTGAATCCCCATCTCAACAGGGGGAAACAGCTAGCCCTGTCCAATGCCAAAAATACATAAATAAATACAATCTACCCAACAGCACCTGCAACGCTAACTAATTAACACGTTTGTTTCAGTCTTTATGCCAGGCTAAGTCAACCAGGATGGCTCTGGACTCACATTTAGCATAAAGATGTGATCGTTGCATCAATCCAATGCTCAGCAAAAGCAAGTCAGCACATTTCCCTAAATGTCAAATTATTCCTTCAATTCAATATTCAATATAATGTGACGCGTATAAAGACGGTTACAGTTTGTCAGTAAGTGAATGTACTATTGCAGTAGGTGTGACAGCAATCCCTTATTGGTGCTGAGCTGTGTCACGTACCTTTCTTTCACTTTGATGGTACGCTCCGCCTCCTCAATGTCCATGCGGATTTTGTATTTGACGTACGGAGGGGGGTGGCTGGAGTTCGGCTGGAGGTTTTCAAAGACAATGGCGGCCCAGAACGTATCGTTCTGCAGAAGCTCCAGCGCTCTGCTCACCAGATGGCCTTCGGTAGGGACCGCCTCGAACTTATCCAGTTCCAAACACTGTCAACGAATACAGATGCATCACAGAAACATAAACGGCTTCTTTAATATAATCATACATCTTTTAGTATCCACAAAATAGGGGAATAAAACAGAGGCAGGCATGAACTTACTGACAGGATGGCAGATGGATATTTTTTGAAAAGTATCACTCAGCTATTGACTAAACCGCGCTGAGTGCAGTTCCAAATGATCTGGAGCTGCCAGGGGGGGGGGGGGGGGGGGGGGGGGGGAATGTTTTGGGCTTCAGCAGAGACAAGCAAATGAGATCCAGCCTCGCAAGCAGTCCCCGCTCTGTAGCCTTGTCCCCCTGTTTCGTGAAACGATAATGAGCTAGCCATCCCGGGAGGCAGTCACACCTGACAGCTGTCCACACATCCCCTGTGCTGCAAGAGGGTTTTTTTTATCATTTCTCTCCCCAGGATTCTCCAGTCTGTATTCTATATCGAGCCATGGTGGTAAACAAAATATCAACAGCAACAGCATTTGCTGAGGACATACTGAGGATATCACAGCTGTGGACCGGTTCCGTGAGCCCAGTTTGTGAGCTATACATAAACCAAGTGACAGGAGCTGCACTGTTAACCGCCACGTCTGAGGACTGAAGTAAATCACAATAGATCAGAACCAACTATATAACGAATACATATCTCCCCCCTTTCTCTCTATTTAATCTTTAAATAACAGCACTATTCGGCTGGGACGACAAGCTTTACCAACCATGAGGTTTCTAAAAGAGATACGATTGCTATTGCATTGTGGGTGTTCTTTGGTCTTTGACCACTGGACCAGCAGCTAAGGCTAATCTGTCTGATATCAACAACCCGACCTGGCTCTGGACTGAGAAACTGGCCCCACTAATAGCTCGCCAATCCCATCTTGGCCTCATCCAGAGGAACATCCAGGGCCACAGATTGAGTTGTTGTGGACAACAAAAGAAATAGAAACTCTACTTTATTTACTCAAGTTGGAGAGACTGCAGGAGGTATAGTAGCTCATACAGTAGATTCATCCTATAAACTACTTAAGTGCCCTGAATGTTGATGCAATACATTGCTAAGCTGCTGCAATGCAACATTCTCAACCATGTCATCTGAGGCTATAATGAAGTGTTATTCCCAGGATAATGAAGATGGCTGCTACTGTTACTGCTGCCATGAACACATCCATAATGATCCATTATGCCGTTGACATGACTATTGCTACCCTTATTCTTTTTTTATTGTTATCTAATATTATTTCCACTGTTAATATCTTGATCCTATTCAATTGTGGGGCAGTTCATCAATGGAGCAGGGCAGTGGCGATTTGAAAATTCAAATTAGGAACATTTACTTATATACCATTTACTTTATAAAGATCCAGAATTATTAATTCATTAAAAGTTATACTGCGTCACGTTGGGCCTAATTTGCACAACTATATGAATTGATTTTCATTATGGCTGTTGCACCTGACCGTTGCATTGTCAGTACTGAAAGTATATACTATTCATCCCTAGACTGAAAGGCGCTCTCTATTTCCCTAAAGATGTATTCAGCCAGACAAGAGGACACCACCGTAAAGGTTGTCTAATAGCCGTCCACATCCCGATATCCATTTTGAGCAATGCAATTTCCATCAGGGCGGGAAAATAGATTGCATCATGTTGGAATTCCATTGGCCATGTATGGCTAACCCCAAGGGCCCAACCTGCCATCTCACCTGCCTGTCGATTGATATAATGTGCGTGTATGCGAGTGCTGCAGGGGCTTTGTACATGTTTTATCACACATAGAGAAATAAGGATTTTGCTTCAAACTGTGCCAGAGATCAATACATCACTGTCAAACTGTGTGTTCCTACTTAGAGACACCACTTTGTTTGATACAGATTCACTATAGTCATCTTTATGTTATTTTATGATTATCATAGAAGCAATGTAGTGTTTGACAGTTCGCTATCTCAAGGACATTAAACTTTAATGAATAAAAGACCTTTTTAGCGTGTTCTTAAAAAAAAACAAAAACACAAGAACTGCTGGAGTGCGCAAGATAAAAAGCCGACATATCTGGAAAAGTCCTGATTTTTGGTTTTTAACAGCAGCAGAGCACAGACACAGCAAGACAAGAGCTAAGAAACCAAAAAAACATTGTGCTAAACATGGACACATTCTGTCTTAGATGTTGAACCTGCTGTTCTGCAGCACCCTGCTGTTCTGCCAGAGTGGTATCACAGTCGTGTACAGAAAGACACAGAAAAGAAAGAGCAGCAATTATGTCAGGGATACAGGACTTTTACAAAAACACTGTCTTACGTCTGTGGGTAACATTGTGGCAATTGCAAATTGTTTACATGCCACGATCGGGGAAATGACCATTGACGCTGTAAAATAAAGTTATCATGATTTAATGTGTAAGATGCCGCTGCACGGCTTACGTTAGCTCACCTGGATCACGTTTTTAGCACACAGACAAAAGAATTACATACACCAAGGAAGTCGGAGAGAAGCTTCAGGATTTCGGAAGTGGCGTTGTAAGCATTTCGCCAGTCGTACGGCGGCATGCCGGGTGGACGATCCTCTGGCGGCCCGTTGTACAGGAAGTTGGCCAGCAGCTCGCCTGTCCATCCCGTGCCGTCCAGACGCTGGTTGAGGGCAGCAGCAAACACTGGATTTGCCAGGAAAGTCTGATTGCAAAGGCAAGGAGATGGGTTTAATGAGCTACTCTGGTTTAAGAATGAACGTGACATGAATGCAATGGAATTTGAAAAGCAAAGCATATTAGGCCACGGCTAATTATTTTAGAGGAGAAAGCATGGGAGGTCAGAGTTGTGCTTTGGTGGCAGTGGCATTCATTCTGCTGTAGCATTAATTAGGAGCATCAAGATAGATGGCCCCGTTGTACTTCAGGCTCATTCAAACAGTACAAACACACACACACACACACACACACACACACACAGCATATGCACATTAATTAACGTATATTCAGAGCCGGACTGTGAAAATAAACACAAATGTGCACACAAACATAGGAACGGACAAACTAAATTCAAGAGAGATATATATATATATATATATATATATACTCCTCACAATCCCCCGCAGTAGCATAATAAGAAACATATCTGTGAAGCCTCTCAGTCATCTCAAGTCATGGATCAAACTGTAATTGCTCAATCATGCAGTGAATTAATAAAAGTGATATTGCTGACATGGGAGCAAATATAACCTTGTACTTACCTACACACTGTATACATAACTAGACATGTATATGCATTTTTTGTTTTGCAAGAAATAAATGCTTCTAAGCTCCTTGAAACAATAGCTCTGGCATAATTTGATATTTTTACTCCCACGTGTTTGTTTTATTGCATTGCCCTCTATTTAGGAAACAAACAAACATTCATTCCCATCACTCCCACCCAGTATGTTTAAGGCTGCTATGAGATTAATGCCCAATTAGTTATACGACACTGTTCCTGTAATGACAGTGTTACTACATAAACTAAAATTGAACATAACAGTGGTAATTTACCTGTCATGTACACAAGGGAACACTGAAAAGGAACCTCACCCCACTGAGATAACGGGTTATTAAAATTACACAACCATTTATTATTTCAGGGGTGGGAAAAAAAAAAAAATCGCTTCTCCTTCCTTGAAAACCAAATATTCCGGTCGTTGATTGTGTATGGCTCACACCACCATGTGGACTTGTGAAGAGGAAAGGGCGCAGGATGCCAGCAGAGAATTGGGTCTCTAAAGTCTGAAATCTCTTGTTCAGATATATTCCGGCCAGTGCGCTCAGTGGCCTTTCAGTGTCAACACTCCTGATGGTATTCTGCTTAACCTTAAGACAACGTGTCAAATTAAGTAATCTCTATGCCGCATGTGACCTTTTCAAAAAAGAAAATCAACACATCCGTCTTAGCGGGTGCTACATTTAGGACACGACCCATCAAAATATATTCTGCGAGTCATTCTGAAACAGCAGTAGCAGAGTCGCCCGTCTGCGAACTGACTGACTGTTAGACAGGCTGAAATCTTCATCCGCCTAAAACTGCATTTGGCATAGATTTCGGTGGCACTCGGGTCAGTGAGTTGGAGATGTGCCATTTCACCTTGTTGGTCATGTGTCAAATGTTTGTCGTGGGAGGATCTCCTAGTGAGGAAGTGACATGCATTTGCTTGCCTTAAATTTGCCATAAAAAAATTAAAAAAATCCAAAACAAAATAGATTTAATTTTTTTGATTTTTTAGATCCAAAAAAGAAATCCCAAAAAATGTTTTGATCCAAAATTTATTTTTTTGGATTTTTTAGATCCAATTATTTTTTTCTGAAATCATTTAAAAAATTTGGCATAAATTTGCCATAAAATTTGCCATAAAATTTAAACTTGCCATAAATGGACATATCCTTGTAGCAATGGTTAAAATGTTAACATAGCATAGACCGGTTACGGGATTGAGCAAATGTCAACACTCAAGGGATTCCCAGGAAACGAGACATGCATGTGACCCGTGTAAGTTTATCCGATTTCTGTATATTTATCTAATTATCTATTGATAACAGCCTGACTGTTAACTCTTTGCTTTCTTTACACCGTGTCAGAGCTGTGTTCAGTCACTGCCAACGCAAACAGAACGTCCTGCCGCTGCTGCGGCCTCATAATGAAAGTATTAAAGCAGGGTATTTTGTCACTGCTGTTAGCCTAACCGCATCACCCAAAAATGCATTAAATATTAGTGTGGGTAGTGGAACAAGGTGGACCAGCCACAGTGAGCTGTCAGATACGAAGTTGCGTTATTAAAGCTTCTCAGAAAAGTAACCCACTTTACTGTCCTCTGCTGTTGTTTGGAAAACTACCTGCGTCAAGAGCAGCAAGAAATCACATTCATGGCACGATGGAAAAAAGGCAGATTATTGACATCTTTATTAAAACAAAGTCGGTCTGTTTGGCTGCACTGCAATTCTGGGACCGGCGGTATTAAACTGCGCTTGCTGTTACCATAGTAACCACGGGCACCACCAAAGCAACCGGGAATGAAATCTTAACGAGTTCAGCTTCTAACCCGTCAACGCGACGCAAAGCCGTAGGTAGTTATGTCGACCATACTTTCAGACAATTACACGTGTCCTACACCCTAGATCGTCCATCTCAAATGTAGTTATGGGGGTGATGGTAATTGGTCCATCAATGTAAAACGTGTCTGCAACCTTGAAGAACCTCTGAAGATGACAGAACTCCAAAGCCACCAGCTTTGTAACCGCGAGATGTGGAGAGAGAGAGAGAGAGGGAGACAGACAGAGAGAGAGAGAGAGACAGAGAGAGAGAGCGCCGGGCTGGGAGAAAATGAAGACAAAAGAGGATTGCCGGCCCATTTGTGTAAAGGTTAGGGCTAGGGTAATGAATACCCTGGCTATATGGAGCTCCCAATGTCTGCTTCCCTCCAGCTGCCTATAAGCTCATTTGGAGTGACACTGGAGTAATGTCAGTGTCAAAGCAATACGGGGAGAGGCAAAGAGAGAGAGAGAGAGAGAGAAGGAGAGAGGGAGGGAGGGAGTGAGAGAAGTGGTGGCGAAGAGTCCGTGTCCTCTACTTCTATAGATAATCCTTTCCACCAGGATGAAAATTATCCTGCACTTATCCATAATTACTTTCCTCCTTCGGTTTCCATATCTAACAGAAGGTGCAACAAATTGATATACACAACAGTTATACTCTCACCTGCAGTATATATATATATATATACAAGGCTCTTCATTTCATTTTGTTGTGCTTTTTCCCGAAAAATGTTTTTTAAAAGAGGCTGATGTTTGCCCCTGTTTACACGTTTTATGCTAAGCTAATGTCCTCCTTGTGGTACTTCTTGATGCAGAGTCTTACCCGCAATGCGTTGACTTGACGGCCGTTTTGAAGAAAATCCCAGACACGAGGCCCAAGTTCATCCCACGAATCAGCGAGCTCTTTAAGCATAGCCAGGGCATTGAATGTGCTATTTGCCTAAAAAAATAAAAAAAATAATTTCACATCAATTTTAACCACAATAGTTATCTCACCTTCCTCTGACTGAGAGCATACCCACCGAGCCCCTTCTCTTCGCCGTGAGCCAATACCAACATGAAAGTACTCCACATGTCAGCTAATCCCCCCCAGAGGAACTCATCACATTGTACCCCCCCCCCCCCCCCCCCCCCATGGTGATGAATGAAAATGGGGTTATTTACCCCTGAACATTGACTTGTAAACAATCTCGACTGTCTGGTGTGGAAAGGGCCCCCTGCGCCAGCACCGGACCGCTCGCTGTGAAGTCGGCAGATTTTGCTCGTGCTCATTATGCATTCTCAATGAAAAGTCCTCACGGCCTCTCCGCTGTTTGTTTTGCTCATGCGGTTATCAAAACGATGGTAATATCTTGGAGAAATGTCACGTCATGAAAATGCATTACATTCACCGCGTTCCATGAGCAGGCCTCTTGACTAACTATTGTTTTTATTTTCCTTCCCCAGGTGGTAACTTCGTGCGACAGCCAGCGTTATTCATTTCAGCACTGGAGGCTTCTTCACACTCGGCACACTTACTAACACGCGCAGTTGGCCTGATCCTGTGCATAGAACATAATCAACTGTACAAACAAAGCAGTAATTGTTTCGCTTTCACTAAACTTGCGAGCGATGCATTCATCTACTTTTCAAGTGCATGAAAAGTCTGTGTGCATGTACCCAAGTACCCAAGTTGCAGCTTTCTTACCTCTTTCACCATGAGGCGAACAGCAGGCGTATCAGGTGTGTAGAGGACTTTTCCTTGCAATAACTGCTTGAAGGTGCTCCAAATGTAGCGCAGACCAGGTGTGCCCTCCAGGGTGTCGACAAGAGTCTGACAAAAGGCATCTACAGAAGAGAAGAATGGAGGGGAGAAGAGTGGGAAAGTTAAGCCGAGACCAAGAAAACATCTCGAAGTTGGCCTTTCTTGGGACAGGATGGAGGAGAAGAAACAAGCTGTTTGATCTGTAAGAAGTCATAGAATGTGCAGCACCCAGGAAGCAAACATGATAAATATTGCATATGGGCTTGAAATTCATATGTGGCTACCTTCCACACCAGAATGAGCAAATATGAACACAGGAAGATGAAATTAAGGATACATCTTGGCCATTTCATATTTATAACTAAACCAGACATCATATAAAAAAATAGCTTGGTGTGGTGGTATGGCATGGGAAATAATATGTGAATTAAACATTTTCCGAAATCAAAGTTTGCATGTATTTTCCCATGAATAGTGTTGAGAAATAAGACTGTACAAGCAGAAATAAGAATATCTCAATACATCAACAGACTAAGCAATAAACACCACTTACATCGATGCGTAAACACCGTCTTTAATGCCGAGTCAACACACTGCAACACGCACAGTGCCAGAGAAATGCTGAATAAAGTAAACAAAATGAAATATTCCGTTTATTGCAGTTTATCGTTACTGAAGCCGTGCATTTACTATTCATGATAGAGGACTGAAAAACTAACAATGAGTTTGAACGCACCGAGTTCGGACACACAACATCGCAACTCTTTCTTCTTCTCAATGTATTACTCATAAGAAAGCCTTCGTGACTGTTAAACGCTTGTTCTGGTTTTACTGCTGCACCCTTATATTGTCTAATTCGATCTGTTAAAACACACCTTTGATGCTCCTTCTATACATGTGCAAGCATCGTCCTGGAAATTGAAAAGCTCTCATGAAATGGATATAGTGTCAGATACTGGTACTGAATTACACATCAGCGACCGCAGAGCAAAGTGGATGCCTTTACAGAATGTTTTGGGATGATCACACACACACACACACACACACACACACACACACACACACACACACACACACACACACACACACACACACACACACACACACACACACACACACACACACACACAGAGGAAAACACAAGCTGAGAGTTAAGACATGAGTACATAAGGAAAAGCTTAGAGGGAAAAGAGGGAAAAAGTCAATATGCTCAGCGGCAGTACGATCATTACTAATTTAACTGATCTGCCAACGAGAATACTGCCAGTTTGGGTGCTGAATCGGTTACACGAGGACCTGCACTGCAAATAATGTAGCCTGGAGCTTGTGCTTGGATTGCCCCTTCCCCTTGGTTTTACTGAAAACATGTGACTCTCGCAGTGCTGTAGCTCATCAGACAACTGATCAATTCTGCGTGTCGTCTGCCAGTCAATATAACCGTCCGTCTGCTTTTCTGATCTGTTGCTAACCGTCCCTTTTGTTCAGATACCTGTCATTACATCAGTGCTTTCCCCAGCCTCTTTTCATGTACCCCCTTTGTCAGGACCGCAACCTCAATCCTCCATTTCTTTTCATCTCACCAGGGTGACCATTTCCCCCCCATCAGAGGGATTTTAGCGGCCATTTTCAGTGCAATTAAATGTCAGCCTGCCTGTCTCCTGGCCATCTTTACCTGGTTGCTCCTGGGAGGTCTGTGTGCGGGCAGCTAATGGCCACCCCTTAGTCAGAGTCGGGCCAGCTGTTCCCTCTACAGACTGCACAGATGCTGCTTCTTGCAATCATAACACTTGAGAGAAAATGTGTGCGACACTGCTCAGCCCAGTAGCTCCCTGTTGTTTACGGGTCTCTTGTCAGTCCAAATTGCAGGATTTGTTTGGCGTTTCAGAAAAGAGTGGACTTGTAATTAATTGGACATAATGTTCTACTATGCATGTCAATACCAGTAACACAAAGGGGCATAACGTTCTAGAATAAGACTAGAAAAAGGACTGATTAAGGAACTGAGAGACAATGAACATGAGCGGGCAGAGTAGACCAGTCTCTTCTCTGGATGTCTGGACCCGCTATGGGGTGCCAATCTGGGGCGCCACAAAAAGATGAAAGACTGAACAAAGAAACATGGACCTATTGATGTTCCAAAATCTTTCACAGCTTCTCTGAAGTGATTGTTTTGTTGCTTGTGAAATACAGGATACTTTTATGTCTTTAGGCCTCTAAAAACCGATTCCACTGATTGGCCGTCGGTGTTGCTGATTGAAGCGATGCAGCAACTAAAGCAAGTTTAGTTGTATGTTGACAAGGAAACTCGAAAGGGTACCGTCTTAAACAATGCTTCATCAAGCCGACAAGGATGGGAGTCACAGCCAGAAAAAAAAAGGAGAGAAATCCATAGGCGCCTCTCGTTACAGTATAGTTAAAAGTCTGGGTGTAAGATAAGTGACAGGCAAGGGGGGAATGTGGCAGGGACATTTCCATTTAACCCATCACCTAAAAGTGTAATGTCCTGCAATATAGAGTCTTCAATCATGACCAATAAAGCTGCTCTTTCACTATAAAGCTCAGTTTATATTGCACGATATATGAGAGTGTTTCCAACAGGATTTTGTGACACTGTGGTGGGTGGAACTCACACCCCTGGAAGAAAGTTCTGTGCATTTGAAAGTTAAATTCATCAATCTGGTGCACATTGAGAGCAAAATTAAGAGGCGAGATAACTTTGTGCTCTTGTAAACTAGTTTGTGCTCGAGTTCAATATTTTATCTCAAACACATTGGTTGAATAGATATGAAAGGCGATGACCCTGAAAAAGAAGCCACACCCACAAAGCACGGTTAACGAGACGGGGGTCTGTGTTTTAAGACTGGTCGGGGTGGCTTACCGACACTGCGGCAGACCCCCTGACGCGCTGACGACAGTCCGCCGTGCGGTAGACAGTCTTGCTATCGGAGAAGGGAGCGAGGGCACAGCGAGCTTTAACTTCACGGTACCAGGAAGTTGTGAGTTGTGTTGGGCTCGGGGTCTCACTAAGCCGACCTGGAGCCGGTCACGGCGCACAGCCACAGAGGAAAATGTGCCCGGCTAGGGCCAGCCATCGTTTTGCCCGGTGTTCATATGAAAAAACAACTTGAGGATGGAAAAATTATATTTTTTATTATATGTATGCGCCAATGCTCAGGCGCCTATGGAGACATTTGGTGTGTGTGCAGCCGAGCACGCTGCATATACGATTCAAACTTGTTGGAACCTTTTGCAGCCAATGTACCAATGACAAGAAATAAAGCAAACTCTATTCCACACAACAACTCTAGAGCCGACGATGGTGAACCACCGCTATTGCGAGTCACTTCAATCACAAGGCAATATCCCTATGGTCTGCAGCCCATCCAGTTCAATATGCACGTCTGCAACACACATTCTCTGTGTACACAGCATGATAACTAATTGTACAAATATGTTCTGATTATGAGAATGAACAATGCAAATGGACCTTCAACAACATACTCTGGCCAAGACCCAAGGAATAAAGAATTATAGTCAATAGTGGAGCAGGAATATAGATGGCAGTGACAAATCTATAACACTCAAACATTTGTATCTTGGGAAAGATATATCAGTTTTTGATATTGTGTGTGCTAAAGGGAGTATGAGATTACAGAGGTTAGCCATTCTCCAGAGCTGTGTAGTTCTTTTTGACAACAGAGCTTTTCTTTTTTTTTTTTTTTATCCGAAAAACAGCAGTCGGAATAGAACAAGAGAATCTGTTCTTCACACCAGTTTTAGCCACAGTCAAATAATTGCTTGGAGCCTCAAGTCAGCCCCTCAACTTACCTGGCAAATTTAATCAATTTGAGTTGCACCCTGGAGATGGGCTCGGTTCAGCACTACGGCGAGAAGTGTCGACAATGCTGGAACACACACGGTCTCTCACATGTGCAGGCAGGGACGTGCGCACGCCCACACACACACACACGCACACACCAAAAAGTGTATTACTCTGGTTTCACAATGCTTATATTTCAGGTGTTTCAAGCAATACAGAATCAGAGGCACTACACACTCAGACAGGCATACACGCCGAATGTGACACGTCAGTCTAAAGTGAACTACACCGTCTACTACATCAAATCGAGGAGCACTTATTTCTTACAAGCAGTACAAATCAAGTACCATCTTGCAGCATTCCAACAGAAAGTCAAATCAGCTTGAATAAATGTCATTGAAGTCACTCTCTCACAAGAGACGGAGAGGAGCCGCTTTGACATTCAGTAGTATGAGAACGAGCCTCTCTCACGCCACGCAATTCAAGAATTCTGCCATTCCCGGCTCCAGTATATATATATATTAAAAGGGATGTGCTTAAAACGAGAAATAAAGGGTACCAATTACTGATCATGCAAAGTGACGCCTGTGGCAAATACTCAGAGGATGACAGCATGAGTCCCGAGATAATTAGGGGATGTTATGAACAGTGTCGGGGGAACATCGCACCAGTGAAAATGGGACAATGCTAAATGAAAGACCATTTTTGACAGATCAACAGAGGACGTGTTCATTTGAAAGGTTGATGCTTGGTTGTGGGTACAAAATACATTCAGATCAAGAACTCTGAAAAACGGTTTGAGATCAAGTCACCAGTTTCAGAGGGATGCTGTAGTGCATTAACTCGAATACTCCGTATGGTACCAAATATTGTCCAATTTAACAACAGCGAGGAAAACAACCTCGAGAGTGAGCCGTGCGTGTCAGAGTCTACATTTACCGAATCATCGTTTTTGCTAATTTCTCCGGTAAATACATACATGGAAGTGTTGACCATTGCAGAGCCATGTAACCGCTTCTTATTCGTGTTCATCTGTTGGGCAAATACAAAAAACGGAAAAAAATGGTAATAACTTAAAATTACTGTAGAACAGATACCGCCCCAACAATTCTGTATAATGATTCAGACGTTTTCCTTTGCCGTCAACGATTAATTGGGAAGGGAACACTGCTGAGCCATTAACGCAACCCCTGTGTTGGCCTTTATTGCTGCTCCTCCGCTATTCCTGCGAGTGTACTTTTACATGTATAAAGGAGTTGTAATTGGCCATTATGCCGACGCGCTGCATGTCTTAGATTCATTTAAATGTACATAGACGAACGGAACCAAATGCCACGGCAAATCCAAAACAGCCATTAGCAGGCTAACAGAGATGTTAGTGCTTATTCTGTATGGGTGATACAATTGCTAATTTGGCCTGGCACAAGCATGCAATTCCACTTTGTGGCGTAACTTTATTCGCAGGAAATAAGGGCTTCTTATTAAAATCTAATTTTGTGCAGTTGTCTCCAAAGAACAGGCATTTAATGAAACAGGAATGCTTGGTCTCTAATGAGCGTGAGCCTGCAAGAAGTTGCAGCGAAGAATTAATTCTCAAGGATTTTATGGAACAAACCAACACGTTATGCTACTCTTATTTACTTGTCATTGCACAGCACCAGTAGGAAATTACTCATTTCTTTGACAGCGTTAACAATCATTCCATATTTTTAAATATATGGAAACTGTAATACCTAGGCAGATAATTTAACACTATTCTATTTCATTGTATATACTGTGCATTTTTGTTTTATCTTATATATTCTGATATTTAATTTGTCATCCTCTGTTATTCTATTGTATATATTGTGCATTTTTTAATCCTTAATATTTTGGTTACTCTGTTACTTTGCTTTTTGGTGCGTCTTGCTGCTGTAACATACAAATTTCCCCCTGGGGATGAATAAAGTACCCATCTATCTATCTATCTATCTAATGCGTTACTGAAGAAACCATCATCTTTACATTCGATTATTACTTTGGGATTTACTTGGGAATTATTAATGCACTTAAAGCAAACAGAAATGTGTATCCCCTTGGGGAAAAAGTTACCACCCCTTTAATGATGAAAAATAGAAACAGGTGCACTTAAACAGGTGCAAATGATAAAAAAAAGTTTGTTAGTCTTAAAAGGTCCACCCATAAATCAAGATCAGACACATGGTCAGGACTCGTTCTAAATTTCCAGGTGTGTGATAATCCTACGAGCTCTTCAAGTCCCAAATAAATTATAAAAAAAACGACGAATAATGTACCAACAATAACTCAAATTTGATCGACATGGTAGCTCAGGAAGGTCTGCCAGACAGCTGGGTGAGGAACAACACTTCAGAAAGATCACCCGTACTCATTTGTGAAGCATCATTCAGACGTCTGGGGATAACTTTCTGCCTCAGGCCCCGACCAGAAGGCCTCAGTCCAGCTTGTATCACATGCATCGCTTGAGGATTTTCTTTCAGCTGATTAAATGACACATCTCACATTGTGAGACAGTAATGGTGAAACACCGTGTCTAATTTTGATGGGGACAAAAATTGGTCAGCATTTCGGTAGCCAGTACTGTCCCTGACCATCGGTTTACACTGCAAGCAACATAGTTAACAAGTAACCTTTACAATCTGCCTTTTTACTTTCATCAAGTCCTTAACTTGGTACAAATGTGTGCATCAGAAAAAAAATCATTGATGCAGTAATGCCAGCAAAGTGTGTTCTGGGTTAGATCAAAGCATGATTCACATCAGTACTTGACTTTATCTGCCATCCACAAATGCGTATAGAATACATCTTCCCTCTTTCAGTCATTGAATCCTTGCAGCCATATGAACGCTCATTCAAAACCACGCTGAAGGTGGGCGGCGCGGCCTGGATTTTCAAAGCAGTGTGAATGCGCCACAGGTTCTTCAAATGTGGCTGCCTGATACACACCTCTCATAAGTAGCAGCAGGCTAAAGCTGTGGAGGACACCATGTTTATGCACTGCTATTATCAGGCGTATGGGAGACAACAACATCAGTGGGATGCACCGGACATTTTAAAGGCAATACTGAACTCCATCGTCAAAATCAGTATTAGAGTCAGCTTTACTGAACAGGTATGAGAACACACACCAGGAAGTTTGCTCTCATTGTACATACACAGAAAAACAAATGCAGCTAAAAACAAGGACGACGAGGTTAAATAAGAGTAAAAAGAATCATTTCGCTATTGTGTACATACCAGTCGGTGAAAGAAGATGAATCTACAATTGTCATTAAAAACAATACAAGGAAAAACAACATACATGTTCTAACAATATGGCTGCCATGGTTGTGTAAACCACCCTCGCTCAACAGCACAAAATACCAGTTTAGAACTCAAAAAAGTGTTTTAGTGACACCATCTGTGCTGTGTGGGAAGTTTGGGTTGCCATATGTTCTTATCTAGGATGTTATATCCTCGCACCTTGGGCCTCTGCACTACCCAGACAACAGCATCAATTTCCACTTAGGATTCGTTGCTCTGAACTTTTCTCTCCATTAAGGAAACACCATTATGTCAATGTGGGGAGTGAGTGCACATCTTTTAAATGGAAGGAGAGGGGAGCTGATGTGATCGGCTACGATTGGTGCCAGCCCCCCCCGACACAGCCGGCAATAATGTATTCCTAATCAAACCCAGTTTCCAGATCTGGCACAGGTGCCAACTGTGCACACTGTAGTTGACGGCACTGTGTACCATGCACCTCTTATTTATGGAAAGAGGAACCATTGTTTTGACAGTGAAAACTTGGGTTTGCACTGAATCTGTCAGTGCAGAGTGCTTAATCTAGTACAATTATGTTTGCTGCTGCCTTTAATTGAACCACATTCAATTAATATATTAATCAATTTTCTGCATTTTACTACTGTATTTTATTTCTTACACTGTTTTTTAATGTTTTAATGCAATGAATGTTCTTAATTGTTTTTAAATCGCCTTTTCTTTTACCTTATGTTTTGATGCTTTTAATGGTTTTATGTGAAGCACTTTGAATTACCTTGTTGAAATGTGCTATACAAATAAACTTGCCTTGCCTTACAATTATCTTTAGTCTTTGTCCATAAGAAACACGTCTGACCCCCCAAACTGCCGAAGAACTTTGATTTGATAAGTCATGATTAATGCCATCCTCTGCCACCTACCGATCGAGCACAACTCCCAGTCCACCCAACACAGTTATGCCTTACGCCTCTGGTTTCCACATTACCAAAAGTCTGTTAATACTGTGCATCACTGGCTTTAAGAAAAAATTAAAAAATGTTGTCCATTTTCTGGCAACAATAACTATATACAGTACCATAAAGCTAAAATTTAGATGGAAGATTAAGACAGTGTGACAACTCTGCTTTTTAAAGGAGTTTGCTGCAGCACTTACCGGAACCGTTGGTCGTAATGGAGACATTCGCCTGGTTATCCATCCGTCGAGGTGAGCGTAAACTGATGGGAGGCTGCTTTCCACAAAGGAGCATATTGATACTGCCAATCATGTCCTTTTGGAAATCCAAAGAACCAGCAGCCTTAAAGATCATGGAGTTCTGCAATCTGGCCATCTGAATACAAGAACGTAATACTGGTGAATTTTTAAAAATACAGAAAGATGTGTCATCATAAGAGTAACAATGTGTATTCCAGGTCAGGTGACACAGTAGCAACACTAACCTCCTCAATCACTGGTAATGCATCTCGAGTGGTTTTCCCAAACAGTGCGACTGTGTCTGTTGCATTCAGATCCAGAGCTGAAGGGACCTAAAGTAGGAATGGACAGTTGGGTTTCAGAACAACACTGCAGCTACCAAATGAATGGCAAAAACCCTGACAATGTTATAATCCAATGTATGAATTAATGCTCGCCATTTTTAAAAACATTACTCCATACCTTAGCTAAATAATACCAGCTCCATTTCAGCCTTTCCACTGAAGATACTATACGTTGGCAATACGCGCACCAATTAGACTGGAAAATTGTATCCTAACGTCATCATCTCTGGCACTGGTTAATAAAAACTACATTAAAATGACAAGTGTTACTGTGTGTTACAGTGACATTCTGAAGGTACACAGCATGAGTCCAATTACTAGAACTAAATGGCATGCCCTTTTAACCGTTGTCATTTCCATGCATCAAGTGCCAAGTAAAGGCTGCACGAGGAGGGCCTGCATTGTCTTTCAGCAAATAAAATGACGAAGCTTGGAAACGTTTGCAAGACATAGGTCCAGAAAGGTCCGATCAGGAATCTGTGAGAGGTAGAAAGAAGGCGAACACTGCTTTTGAATTTTTTTAAATAAATCTTTCACAAATAGAAGCCCATTCAAGCACATCTTGGACAACAGCCGGGCTATTGATTGAGTCTCGAGGACATTCATTAAGGATCACTTTTGGTGTGTGAAGAGCAGACATTAAGGAGATCAAGCCAGAAAGTGCAGGAGTGAGTCGCAGATCATTTTCAGCTAAACAGCAGAAAAATCACAGATCGATGGAAGAGTTTTGAGCAATGTCTCATTAGGAGGTAGATACAATGGCACTTGTTAAACTCAACTTCTAATGCACTTTGTAACAGTTGAATACATCAATGGTTTCTTTTGATAACCAGGTGATTCGAAAAATAATTCAACAAGAATTATTTAACCATTACATATTTTGAATAGTTACAATTTGTTTTGAGTTAATGAACTGCAAAGGAGGTTATGCATCAAAGACGGATAAAAAAACACACTTTGACATTTGAATGACCTGAGAGCCACATACATTCAAATGTCTTTTTGTTGACAGTCTGCCCTGTGCATTGTGCTCCGAAATGATTCCCAGAAAACCAAACGGAGTCGTAGAACCACTATCTAAATCACCCACTGCCACTCACTACCTCAGTGATAGACCCCGACTTCTTCCCTTGTCCTATTCTTTATATTGTTGTTGCTGCTATCACAATCACTCAGCAACGTCAAGCTTTAAGTGTGAAGGCTTGATGTTCTTTTCCATCAATTTGCTTGCGGCGCTGAAGAGCCTGTCCACCATATCTTGTCTGGGCTTTCTGTTTCCTGCATCTGAAAATGCCTGTGGGCTTAAATTGTTCAAATGCTCTCTCCTACGAACTTCCTTCCTTATCACTTATTTATTGGATTTGCTGTCCCACGTATTTTCTCTGAAAGATAAGCTCAAAGAAAAGCGCAGGCTTTCATCACCCCAAAGGGAACTCACGAGATTTTAAAGAATTCAACAAAACATTGGTTCTAATAGGTAATTCCCACCTGATTGCATTCTAGCAAAGCGACTGGAAGACACTTGGGTGCATATGACAATGACCATTGTAAATGCTTAGACCCGACGGGACAGAAACTGATTTCACACTCAAAATAAAAGAAACAAAAACCACATTAACATAATGGCGCAGTAATAACGGGCTGCCTGTAGGTTTTGCCTCAAAGTGGATGCATTAGCAAGTTTTACCTTTTAATTCCTTCATCTCTCTAAGTCACAGAGCAAGACAAGCATAACATTTAACTTTTAAATTGGTGAGTCAATTGGCTGTCACGGAAAATCATTGCCTTTGAAATCGATTTACCGCCAGCCATGCGGGAGATTCATAGTTAGACCAGACAATGAACTCCACATACTTTTAAACAGTATTAAGGTTTGGAGTTTCATCTTACTGTACATAGTTGATAGAATACCCATGCTGAAAATTACCTTGTGCAGCGACGTTTACTGTTTCTTATTTATCTCTCAATTTAGGATGAGTATCTATCACAACCCCCAAAGCCACAAGAAGGCTCAGCAGGGAATTTTGGCACACAAAAAACATTTCTCTGGCATTTAATTTTCGCTCAGGCTTCAGGTTCACAATATAACTGAACACAATGTGAGACGGAAGCAGCACTCGATTGTTCAGGCGGGAGCTGCCAATGACTCTGCAGGTGTTGAGACAACATGACCAAAAAGAAAACATGAGAAAGTTAAGAGGTCCACTTTCTCCGTGGACGCTAATTAGCCTAGCCTGCTAGGTTCCAATTCTACCAGTGGAACAGAATTGCAACTGGACAATGGGTCACACCAACTGCATGTTGTAAGAGGCTTGTTGCAAAAACTAATGTCAATCAAATAGACGTTAAACACACACAAAACCATCCAAGGGATTGATGAATTCAATGATGAATCCCAGAAATCAATGGGCACTAACAAAATAAGAACAAATTCTGTGTGCAAACAAAGATAAGAGGAAATGTATTTAAACATCGCTTCCAGCATGGGGCCCAATGTTCGAAGGCTACGCGGGGCGGCTATGACGTGCTCCAGTCAGTAGTGCACAATGGGAGCACACAGTGCATCTCCTAGCAACACCGGCTCTTAAAAGTAAGTCTTGGGAAATGCCTTCCAAGAGACCTGAATGGAAGATGCAGTTTCCACAAAAATGTTGGAAAAACCGCACACAATAGCTTAAGTATCTTCAGTTTGACTTCAAAATGCCTGACGTAGGGTTCACATGCATTCATAGAGACACACAGCTTCAAATTGACACATTTAATGCTACCTTCATGAGACCAGACAGTGCAATCTATAAGCATGCCAGATGTGGGTGACCAGGAATTACGGCTTTTCATATGAAGACATTATGACCTGTATTACAACCGATGGCTGTAAACTCCCAAATGAATTCCCTCTTAAACTTTTGTCAAAATGAGACTGATTATGTCCGAGTTACTACGCAAACCTCGCAAGTCTCATCAGCATCAAATCAGACCAGTTGTGAGGTTTCTTCTCGGTATGAAGGACAGCTCACCTCAGAAAGCACTTTCCTGGTATCCAGGTTTTGCAGGAGTACTTGCTGGGCATTAATCAGCTGCTGTGGATCGCGGGAGCAGCTGACATTTTGAAAAGCCTCCTTTTCAGCTCGGCTGCTAAATTGGATATACTCGTCCAGATCTGTCCCCTCGCACAGGATGCTCTTCAGGTTGCCTGGCCTCGGGATGCCCGTCATCTGAAAAATGAACAGGAACTTTGGTGGAAGTTGACTAACGAGAGAACTTTACATCTGAGCATATTTATTGTGTGTCTACACAACACAAGATCAATGTTTTTCGAACCAGGCAGACAGTATGCTAAATCACACTTCAAAATCAGATATAAATTTGCGTTTTGTCTACAATCAAGCCTTATTTTTCTTTGCTCATCCTCGAGTTAAGACCGATATCGTGCACAAACACCCACAAGTTCACCTGAAACAACAGTAAAAATGTGACGGACACAAATATCACCACCTCACACACACACACACGCAGATGCACGTACACACAGATATTTTGTATCATACTAGACAGCATACAATGGCTCCAAGAAAGACAGGATACACGGACAGAAGACAAGAGAATGGCTTATGAACTGCACTAGCAATGTTTACTTTCTGGGCACATGGTACATTTTGCAACAGAGCCCAATGCAACCATCAGAATGCCTCACACTGTACACAGTAGGGCTCTTTTAATCACTTTGCACTGTATTTAAGCATCCTTGTCACTGACAGCGAAGCAAAATTACCTTCCTGCAGCTCAATTGGTATTACTTGATACATATGGTGGTATCAATTGGGGAGCATTTAGAGGCGAGACATTGTTGTTGCTGTTGCGAGTTCATTTCATTCCAAATTACCGACTGCAGGCTTCAAACAACGTTTTTTTTTTATCAAGGAAATGCTCGAGTTTGCTTTGATTCCCGAGGCAGTTCTTGGCTGTGATATTTTACATTTAAAACGCTCAAGCACAACACTCTTGGCACATGTGGTCTTCTGAATATGTTGGTTAACACTTAAATTGCTATATTTACAGGAGGAGGTGGAAAATCATGTTTCAAAGCAGCTGGGATTCCTATTGGAGACAGTTTGCCGCTTCATCATGCGAGCAGCGTAGCAAAACGATACTCACTGGATTGAGTTTAATCGCAGCATTCAGGAGGCTTTGGACCACCGCTGGTGGCAGCGACAGGTTGTCTTTCAGATGAGCAGAGAAAGTTTCATTGTCTCTGAGAACACTCCGCAGGATCACTGGTTGAGCTTCAACATAAAAGATGGAAGATCATTACTTTTGCAGAACGGCATTTGATACGAAACAATAGGAAATATAGTGTACAGCAGTGCAGTTGATGTTTACATGTGTGATGCGGACAACTGGTAAGCGATGGAAAACTTAAAAGGGAAATATATGTGCTTCCTTTTAACTCGAATCCTATTTTCATAGTTCAAGCCGTAAATCCTCCTCACTCGCCATCTGCACTGCAGTCTTTCTCTCTCTGCTCTCCCTTGCTTGGCTTCCCTCCTGCGTTTTATTTCCACACCACTGTTCACAAATATGGGTCCATGTAGAAACATGCGTGAGGCTTGTGTCATTTGCCCTAATGGACACCTATTCCAACCACGGAGGAGTGGCTGCTGTGTAACTAATAGGACAGCAGCCCTTCCAGTGCAATGGAAGTCTAACAAATGCACTGGAGGGTTTATTCTGTTGAAAGGAAAAGGTTAAAGCAAAAGTCCATGTCTTCAATATCCCTGCATTGCAGTTGCTGAGTATATATTCTCCCAAATGACATGAACAATGGCCAAATAAGACCTCAAACAAAAAGAAAATCCTTACTTTCTAGACGACTGTTGCAACTCAATTCTTCATTGGTGCAAGTAGCACTTGAGTTGAATCAATTTGTTGCTTAACATGTACCAGATTGTGTACCAGACATTTTCTTCTAAATAGCTGCCGACAGATCAGGTTTTAAATAAGATAGCTTAAAAAACAATTGACTGGTACTTGTTACCCCCCCTCACAATGTCTTAACATAGCAGGGATCCCACTAAAGTAACTTCACACACCCATGCACAAACTGCATCTATTCAACACGTGTTTCCTCCTCTCTGGGACTCCTGCATTGTGCTGTTGAGATAATGAAGGGGTGACGTGATTCAATTCAATTAGCCCCTCTGCACGTGTAATACACGCTCATTCAATCGTCAAGGTGACGGGAGGAAGTGACTTTTACTGGGTTGTGCAAGGTTCAATTAAGATAAATGTTTTGTAAAAATAACAATCATTCAGCTTTGTCGAGAGTTAATTATGCTGTTTGATGCAACCAACTAAAACACATGGAGCATGAGGGGGGGGGGGGTTGCAGGGTTAGATTATGGGGAAGAAAACATGCTCTGGGCTCTTCCTGAACACTGTTGCCTTTCTGATTGAAATGACCACCTGAGTCTTTTAATCAACCCATGGTAAAAACAGAAAAAAAGGACAACACAATCACTTATTCCATCCGAGTCTTTTGATCGTACTCCATTCCCCGTGCTTGTTCGTGACCTTTTGTGCTCTTGCCTCCCGACAGTGCATCCCATTAATTATGCCCAGGCTTAGATCTTTGATGGATTTAATCTTGTATATTACAAGCCAGCGACCCCAAAATGCAAATGGCCCTCAAGCAGTTTGTTGAACAGCAGACCCCCCCCCCCTCCCCCCCCCACACACACACACACACACACACCCCACCCCCTTGTCTCTTTGCAAATTAGGTGGCGTATGAAAATCTGAATATCATCAGAGTAAATGAGTCTAATGCAAAGCAGCAACTTATCAAGACAAACGATCTGTCAGTCTGCACAGCAAATTGCATCATAAATAATCATGCGCTATTGTTTTTGAGGGATAAAGGGGAATAACAAATCCTCCAACTTGTCATCCACATGAAGGGGATACTTTCCTTGATGGAGAGTACTTAACAAAGACATAGCAGAGTGATTGTTGCTGAGGCGTTATTTCTATACTTTTTACTTTTGGAACCATCAGCAGCAATACAACGAGTATATCAAGAAACACCAATCTCTGTGATGATCCTGTTGCTTTTCACGTGTGCGTTCATGACTAGTGCCATTGTTGTAAGGTCAGTGGATCAAGAACTTCTCTTACCATCACCAGGGTTAGCCTGTGACAGGACTGAATCCCACCGGTCGAGGTCATCTGCCAGCAACTGTACCTTGCTGAGAATAGATCTGTTCACTAGGAGGGTTTGCAGCTCTATCAACATCCCGGCAACTCTAGTTTACCAGAAAGACAAAAAAAAAAAAAGATCACAAACTGTCTGTAAATGTCACGTCTTAGACGTAATCTGGAATCATGACCAAGACATTTAGTTTCATCCTAATGTACGCGAATCTGAGAAGACAAGACATAAAAGGGCACACTGCGGTACGTACATGGAGTTGTTGAAGTTGTTGACTTGGCCTGGCGTCTCCCCCGGCGTTGGGTAGTTCAAACAGGGATTGTCGATGTTGCAGATCATACCTTGAAGCCAGGGAAGCACGCCAGCCGACGGCATGGCTTTATTTGGGTAGTGGCCTACAGGAATATAGATGAATACTGAGCCAGCTGCATTGTTAACACATTGTTGTTTTGATGAATAGATGCAGTGATATCACAAGGTTAGTATGTTTTGATGTTCTGTCCAGATCATATTTGTATTTTGATATATACCTTCGCCTTTGCGATCTGAGTCATTATGGAAAAACACGTTAAGAACTGAGGAGTGGTTCCGCAGCTTTATAGGACTTGTGAAATAGAGTTAAACATTACAACTCTTCTTGTTCTTACATTGGCCTTTATAAATAGGATCATTGGTGGACCGCACCCACACCAGTATGATGAAGAGAAACAGAGGCCATACCACTTCAACGACCAGCCGCACCTGCACAAAAGAGAAAGTACACTCATTTTCATATTGTTTATGAAATACATCTTTGGACCCGGTTATGGCTCACAGCATTTGCATTATATTTTCATAAGTGAAATGAGACATCACTCAAAACGTCAAAGCAAATCTAAAAGCAAAGATGAGTGGACATTTCATTGAGTCTCTGCCATTGAGACACCATTGATGATTGACTAAAATGACCTCATGAGGCTGTGTGTATCCATAGTTCACAAGCCAAAGTCCATATGTTACGCTGTTAGTCTTGCTTTTGCTCTAAGCACTTACTGGATTGAGAGAGAAACCTCAGCGTACGGCTCCACAAGCCCAAGCTATCACACACTCCCCATCATCTCCTCCACACATTTAATCCTCTTCTGGATGAAGAATTCCAACCGCTCGCTTGCTTTAACACAACCACTTCAATACATGTCAGCAGGTAGCCCCCCCATGTGACATTTTATTTCAACCTCTGGGGGATGGATGAAGAGAGAAACCAACAAAGCACAAATTGATGACCTCAAGGCTTTACCTCTTCACTGGGTTGTTTCTCATTTTCTTTTACTCAGTTGGCCTTGGGGGGGTATTCTAGAGGCAAAGTACCAGGACCTTACAGTTATGAGGTATACACTCACACAGATCCAGACTTCCACATTTACCACGGCTGCGTGATTATTTCTACCACTGTTGTTACTGTGGAAACACCAAAGTAGTTCAGTTCCTTTATACATAAGTCAAGGTAACGCAGACCTCTGAAAGCTAGAGTCACTTCATAATCCTGCATCAAACAGCAGATGACTTCCAGTGAGTTATTACAATGCTGCAGCTCATCCTTCCTTGAGTCTTCAGCACAGCACCCCCTGCCATCTAGGCTTTTACGCATCCCCAGACACACCATCGCTCAACATCCCCCCCTCCCTCCCCCCCTCCCTCCAGCCCTGCACTCACCCACCGAGCCCCCTCCCGCTAACCTGAGCTGACCTGGTCGGCCTGCACGCTCAACCCTTTCAGCCGAGTGGAATCAACCTGCAGTTAGCCAACCACCGTGTTCCTGCTAGCGGTAACATGTTCAGACATTTTATCTGATGACGCACATTGGCACACATAATAAGAGAAGACATCTACGCTGACGTTGTTGTCTTCACAATTAAACTGGAGGGCCGGCAGAGGTGAGGAAATACAAAAAGCGAAAGAGGAATAGAAATACGGGGTGGGGGTTGGAGATATATTGATATCGTTTTGTATCGGCATATAGTGGATCAGGTTTATCATTTTGCGGAAAAAGGCAGAAAATAAAAATTGCATACATTTCAAAGAAACTTGAAAGATTCTTTAAATTCTGCCCTTTAATTCCTTACCGTCCAGGTGTCAGAGAGGATGTAGTTCTGCTGAGAGGGTGAATTATCGTAATGTCTTTCAAAGAAAAGGCACGGAGAGGGAACACAGAGATCATGGGGACTTTCCCAATGTCTGGCTCCCCAGGCATTTGCCATCGGGCACCAGTGTCTTTGTGAATAGATAATCGCCTCCTATGAAATTATGTGAAATACTGGACCATAAAATCAATTTCATGCCCGTTATAAAATCTTAAAATGCTTGGTGAGGCATTCATATAATTGGTCATTAACCTCCACCAGCCCTCCAGAAGCACCATTGTCCTTGCTAACTCCCACTGGTTTTGTCTAATGCCAATATTTCATGTTAACATTGGCCAAATATCCTACATTCCAAGCACAAAACCACCACTGTCCCCTTGAATAGTCTAGCGGGGAAGTCCGTGCGTGTTTCTCCCTCATATAAACAGGAAACCAACCAGTTTCTTTCTGCCGGTTGACAAAATTAACGAGGGGAATGTCTCACAGATTCAACGTTAGAAAACTGCAAATGACTTTGCCTTGAGTTATTCCAAGAAAGTATGAACTTTGATGAAAGCAGATTTGGTTTTTGTGAAGATGTCTTTTGTTCTACTCTGGCAACAGGCGCGCTTGATGTGCTCGAACCCCGAACAAAACAAGTGGGTGGATGTAACTCCTATCATCACTGCAACAATGCAAATCAAAGAGCACACTGCAGCTCTTTGTAGCAGCTACATCTGCCTCAGAATGACACGTAAGACGAACCAGATTCCTTGAAATGCGGTTGCGACACATTGTGCAACTGTTATCTTCCCCCAGCATGTGACCTCTTGGCCATTGTTGGGGACATAAGAGGCAATAAAATCCACCATATATCACTGAGTGATCATGTGTAGGCTAGTGTTTGTTACATGAATAAGGAAGTAATGACTCGGGTTCAGGGAACTAGCCAGGGCAAAGGGACACTGACTCAGACTTACGCCTCCTCTGCAGCAGCTGTTACGTGGCGTAATATTCATGGTCTGTGTAAAAGTAGTCATGACAAAAACACCAGTTCAAAACGATACATTGACAAGCAAGCGTATTAATCGCACAAAACAAAAATCGTCTCTGCCGTGCGCCGGCCTTAAAGTGTGAAAGATGAAAGCAGGTCAGATTCAGCTGAAGTTGAGCGGCTCAGATACTGAAATTGCACTGGGTAAAGTGACAGCAGTGGAAATGTCAGGTGGACTAGTTCAGCTTTCATCCGACGAGTAAATATGAATCGCCCGGAAATTGTTCGGTAACATTTCAAACTGCAGTGACACCAACACTTTGGATAGCAATGCTGAGGAAAAGCTGTGGCAGTGAGCTTGCGAGAGGAGCCAGAAAGAGCGTTCGTCCTTCAAACTAAGCATTTAAACAGTCGTCACTCCGAATCCCGTTCCATTAGGCCATAGAGCGGCTTCGTTAGAACTCAAACACAGGCAATGTGACATAACGTGCACAAGAGAAACATCTCCAAAGATTGAAGGTGACACTCCGAATTGGTCGGCATTAAGGTAAGATTGTTCTTGTTCTCTAGTGGGAGAGTTAAAGGAGGCTTACTTCTGTAGGAGACAATTTTGGTAGTAAATCCCTCCTATTACCTTCCCCGCTCATGAATAACTTAGTTAACCTTGATAAAACAATCTTGGGACCGTATTCCTCGCTTTCCCTCCATTGTTGACCAATTTTAGCAGATCCACGTTGATTTGCAGAAGGGGGGGGGGGTTGAGCGGGAGTTGTACCTTTTGTCTCTTCCGGAGAGTGAAGTTCTTCCACAGGAGCAGAGTGAACTGCGTCAGGAGACACATTACGGCTTATCCTGGCAATATCCTGCCAAAGCGTCGCTATGGAAACTGGCCCACTTAATAAACCCTGGAGGGAATAAAAGGCAGAGTTTGGTTTTAATACAGAGGAGCAATGCATCTTGGGGGAGTGCCACTAATCATTCACTTCCCCAGGCCATGGGGCTTATGGTGCAGCACCTGTTCTAAGAATTATTATCACCTACACTCAGCACATCTCAGGGCGGGGCAATGTCTCACATGGAGGTTGCGTAGTTTGGATCTACAGCATCGGAACCTTTTTTTAAAAAAAGCTGATGGTTGTTTTACTTAATGTACTGCATATAGAAATGATTAGGTCAAACCTAACAACTCTTTTCCTCTTAAAGGGGGATACGGCATTGTAAACCGTGCTCTTTGTCGAGTTATTAACCACCACTGTGCTACAAATTCTCTGTCAATTAAACGTGTTTTTTTTCGGTGACCAGAGCAAAATAAAAGACAGAAGCTTCACGGGCAACTGCCAAAGATTGCTGTAAAAAATATTCATTGCAGGTTTTACTACCCACTGAACACTGATTACACAGACAATAAACAAATAGATCTGCTGTGGCATTTATACACAGTTACATCAAGTACGACCTTTATAAAAGCAAATCCACAACAGTGTCTCCTTTGACTACAGTCCCTTCATTGGCCTGCCACGACGTCCCATTCCTTACCACGGGACTGTTAGTCGTCTTTAAGTCTAATTAATTATACAAGTGAGAGTTTGAACAATTTACAGTCGGCGTTTAAAATGTGTTCCAGTAAAGTATCTTTTCTGGAAACGAAGGTTTCACCCATTGTTAGGATTGTTCATATCATGTGATGTAATATATGAAACTGCATTCTCCTACGATGCAGAATAATCTATACAAAGATCCATGTGGTAGTTTTTTTTCCTCGGGAGGCCGCTGTGTTTTTATATGTTTTTGTCCATTGTTTTGTGATTTTGTATGTCTGCTACCTTCACCAGGTCTCTCTTAAAGCATGCTACCTGGCTGTGTTTGAAACATGTTGCAAAAGCACTTCGGTCGCTCTGTGGAGACTTCTAAGAATTAAGTACGTGTGCAAGGTGAGTCGGGGGGTGGGGATGGGCTTTTTTAGCCCAAGGGTAGTCCTGACAAAGTGCCACCTTTTAACGCTCCATTTCCTCTTTCTGTACAGCTTCCACCTTCCCTCTGTGTGTTTACATTATTTACTGCTACAAGGATGTTTTATTTACCGTCATGGGAAAGTTGAGGCTTCCTCACTCTCCAAATGTCAAAAATAAGTGCTCTAATGGGCAGTTCTCATGGCAGTTCAATAATCTATGACACAATATTGGTGAGATGTAACAGGCGAACATAGATTTTCCTGAAAAATATTTCGATATCGGCAATGGCAATTTGTACTTGAGATTGCTGTGTACTATTACCACACCACTCGTAGAGTACTATTCACTATTTGCTTTCACCTTCAATGCATGCCTTACTTCATATATCTTTGGAAGAGAATGGCGATTATGGAATTGTGATTTCGGGCAAACTGGCCCGGGTCTTTACGAAGAGGCCTAGCGTGTGCGCACGAACACCCGGCTCCGTCAAATGCTTGTATAATTGAGTATCTGCTGCAACGGCTTGCACGGCTTTCAAGCCTCGTCTTTTGAAACATGTAACGCGCAGGAGAAGGACAGCTTGGTACCACCTCCACTCTGAAATCACGTCAAGCATGAAGGGTAAACAACATGTCTGAGAATACACTCAAGCCATATGTCAAAAAGTGTTGTGCGTGCAACTTGTGACTTGTGTTGGTATCTGAGGAAAGAGATGCGTCTGTAAAATATGGTGTGTGTGTGGTGGTGGGGGGGGGGGGGGGGGGGGGTGAGTATTGTGGAAAAGCCCAGCTCAAGGACTCTTTTTCAATTCCACATCTAAAGAACTGATAACAAGTAACAATAGAAGATACGATTGTGATTTGCATTGCAGCCGCAGTGTTATAAAACACAATGAACACACTTCTCCAGAGAGTGAAAAAACCATACACTGTGAAGATCATCATTTTAATCTACAACAAAGAGAATAATTGAAGTAATAAGTCCTTTTTTCGCCACTTTTTGTTCCCTACAAGAGTGTGGCCATCAGGTGCTGGCATCAGCTTTTCACGGTATCATTAGTTCCAAAGAAAGCGCCAAGAAAAGCGAGAAGGGGAAGAGAATGCAGTGATACAAAAGAGGAAAGCAAAGTTTCGAGCAAAGATAAGTGCTGATGCATGCCTGGTGTTTGGGGACCAGGGACAGCAAAGCGCATTATTTCAGCCCCTAGGATGATCGAAAGAGGACACAGATATTCGTCATACGGCATGAGAGTAGAGGACGGCAGTGAATGCCTTTGACATCCGTTACAGAGGGGGCAGCTATCGCCCTCTGAAGAGTATAATGGTCCCTGTGCGCCTTCATTCAAGTCTCTTTCTAACTCGACTCCATCATACGATGATCCACAGCCTCACCACAACAGGATGTCGTGCTGTTTACTGTGAGGAAGTAGGAGGTGAAGGAGATGGTTATGTTATTCGTTTAATTACAGGTAATACATGATGCTGAACCTCAACACTTTTCCCTTTTGAACGTTGTATTGAGGTTATTGTTTGACAAGAGAGCGCTTGGTTTTTTTTTGCTTACCATCAGCATGATCATGCTGGTGATTTAATTGCCGTAAAATTGAATCACCAGCATGAACCCTGCTCGTGCTGCTTTAGTTCATCGTATGACAATAATCTGAACTGACTAAGTGTTCTAGAAAGAGACATATTATGTGGATAATGTGGTGTAAACGATCCTTAAAACTGATACCTGTAGTTGTGGATGAAAATAAAAAAGAGAAAAACAACTTCCACAACATTGTTTATCGATAATTATTCATTTTTAAAAACGCTTTCTGCAGCCATACAAATGTATCGCTAACTGTCGGTACACTTTTGATGTTAAACTCAGTGTAGTGTGTGGAAGTACCAACATAAATGACCACTGCTGCATATGACTGAATGAATACAACCCACAACTGGCCGATCTGCTTGGCAGACATATTTAGTGTATCCCTACTTTTGTCACTAATTCAATCTTTTCGTAAACAAACACTCCCTTCAATTATATAGATTTGAAGCTGTGATATTGGAGTCTGTCATTACGCTCAATTAGTTTCAGAGAAGTAATCGCTCCAAGCTCTGGTAACTGTGCTTTCCTGGGGCAACCTGTCAATCACTTTTAGCAGCTAATTACTCATTCATGAGAAACAAATGAAAATTCCAAATAAAAAAAATGATAGGATGAACGTTAGCAGTTCAGGAATTATTGAGACGTGTCATTCAAGGAGAAAATATTTTGCGCGTACAGGAAAAAGGTATAGGCCACATGTGGCACTACCGCTTCACTCGTTCTTACATCGGTCTGGGCTCACTGTTAATCATGAGCAGGAGTAATGTCACGTCTTTCCCCTCATGACTGAGCAAAAAAGCCGTGAGAATATGAGCATGTTTGAAAATCTTCATATGTAGTCATCTAAACTAACAACTCGATTTTCTCCTGTTATTGTGCAACACAAAAGGTAACAATTGCACTCCTTGATTTCCATTCTCAAAGCAGCCAGCCTGGGAGACCATTAAATGCTTTCAAATAAGACAAGCCGTTCTCAAGGCACTCTATTTGAGTCCATACTTCAGAAGAGGCAAATGGAGGAAAAAACACAAACAAGTGTATTGACGCCCGAGCCTGAGCGAGCCTCGGGAGCAGAGAGCACGCTTACAAGAACAACAGCTGACGAGAGGCAGCAACACAGGAGGCTCGGCCACAAAACAAGTGTCCCGCTAGAGACAACAAACTGCCAAAATCAACCTACCTCCCAGCTGTTTAGTTTCCACCCATCAGCACATCTTCGGGCCTGAAGATGGATTCGACCGGTTGTAACTGCAGGCCCTTATGAGTCAAGCAAAAAGACACGGTTTCACCATCTCTTTCCCTCTCTCTCTGACACACACACACACACACACACACAGACAGACAGACCTACCTACCTATCATGTGTCTGTCCTCTTTTACCCAGAGTCATAAAGTATGCAAATGACCTCCGCCGAGCCGGTCGTAGCAACTGTAGCCACACGAGCGCAGCCATAAGCACACAGGTGGTGCACATTGCACAGCGCGCTCCCTTCAGCTTTGCCCCGCAGCAGAGCACATATGCCTGCGTCGTGTAGCCTTCTCGTCTGAGTCGCCTGATGAAGCGAGCGGGGCGAAACGGGAGCATCGCCCTACATTTCGCTGGCCTTGTTTTTGCATTCACGGGCTGTTGAAATTCGTCTCGCGGGGTCTCTCGCGGTAAACTTTCACCTGTTGACTTAGCACTAATTATTCATGACTTAATTAGTCATAAAACTATTCCTATTTTTTTCTTTTTCTTTTTAATAAGTGAAACTTCAGACCGGTTGGTATCATGGGAAGGGTTGATGATAATCGACTGAGTGTGTCACACAAGTGTGTGTGTGTGTGTGTGTGTGTGTGAGAGAGGTGGGGGGGCAGCTAAGTGCAGTGACTGTAGGGTTTTATAGCAACGATATAATTTGGTAACAAGGGGGTTAAGATTTTATTACGATAGGTGATAAAGAACAACACCAAAGCTGCACAGGGAAGACATCATTATGTTGATGAGAGGGGTGTTTAGACAGGGAATAAACAAGGACGCTTCACACTCTGGACGAGATGAATGTCATTATGATGTCGTTCATTAATAGGTAAAAAAAACAAAAACAGCCAGATCGTGAAATAACACAACTGTGTGCCAACGAATAACTCAAATCATTTGATTTTTCTTTTATCATGATTGTTGTCAAACTCCATGAGGAAACTTTTCCGTCCCTCACAATCACTGAAGGGTTTCTGTGATTCTTGAGCTGCAGGTCTATATTCTCAATTAGTTCCACACACTCACGCCCGTGGAACCCAGGTGAAACCTCAACTGCCCAAAAGTAATTGCTTCGAATAATGAAGTGCTGCCGCTCGAAGGAGCCAGCGCGGTGGAGTACACCCGCTGTTCCCAGGTCAGTAAACCGTGTATTAGTCTAGCCATACTAATGAAGAATAAGGTGCACATTTGCAACAACGCTACCTTGTAATTTGTTTCTTGCATACCTAAAGGAACAAGTAATAATGGGAACACAACCTGAACCCGATGAGGAGAAATGAGAAGAGGGCCACAAACCGAAGAGCTGGACGAGCATACAGTAAAGCAAAGCAAGTACTATGATGAAAGCAAATATTCAGCGAAGCAAAAGCAGTTCATTTAATAGTTTCCACGTATGACTGGCTCAACATCGCTACACTATTTGCAGTCCTTGGGATGTCCGTGTGGAATGATGGGCAAATGATTTATTATTCTAAAGAGGAAGACAGAAAACTCAAAATAGTTTGCGAGCTCACACGACTACCCGCTGCTGCTCCAACTTTACCGCCCTCATCACCACTCAAGTCTTTATAGGGCACTAATGTTTGCTGTGATCTGCAGAAGTAAAAAATATTCCTTACATCACAAACTAGGGGAAGGAGTAACGCGCTTCTTTGCAATCCTTGCTGATTTTATTGCCCGCTCAGGGGAACTCAAGTACAGATAAGTTCTTTGACCAACTTATTTATGTGCATCGTAGTTCAAGCTGGCTCTGTTACTTGGCGAGACCCTTGTGCGCTTGCGTTTAAATAATAAAACATTTGAAAAATCACAGATTCTCAAGTGAATGCCCGAGCAAGGATAGTCAATATCCCGGGCTGCTGACTGAGCGCATGCCATACCGAACATCACAGAGACTCTCCTGGGAAGTCTTTGCTAGCGAGCTATAGCTAGCCGCTGTTCCTCTGCCCTCACTTTCTACAATTCCTCCCGCCCCTGTTGATGAGGTGAGGAGTAGACACACAGGTGCTTGTTAACCGTGTTCACCCGGACAGACCGGACAGCTGACGGACACTGCGCAGGGATACACATTCAACAGCCCTACGGGGGGTCACAGTTGGTGTTTCAGTTGTGTGTGAAAACCCAGCAAAGCCGAGGAAAACAAATAACAGATGCCGTTGCCTCTTCCCGACTGCCGGCCATGGGTACGATCGTGTTTGTTTTGACTCCAGCCAGAACAGCCCACGCAGACTGTGCAGAGGAAGAACACTTTTTAAACTTATGTAGTCCGTTTTGACATCGCAGACGTACGGAACTGCAGCGCCACCACGAGAAAAACAACACCTGGAAATTTGGACACGCAAGTCCATCGGATTCACGCAGAAGAACTGGACCATTTGAGAAGACTCAAAGACACATTTGGGACATTTCTTTGGGATATGAGATCAGCAAAAATAACAGCCTAATATTAAAAGGTTGCTCAAGAAGGAAAAAAGGACTTGACCACTACTTGATTCCAAGTAGAAGCAGTTGTATGCCTCCGCCATCCAGTCAAGTTGCAGTTTACATCCATGTCATAGATGTAATCATTTGGATGGATTATTGAGTAATGGCCAAAAACACTGACCTTTGTCCAAAGTCTAATCATCTCATCCTTAAGTGTACATTTGTGCCACATTTCCCTGAGATATTGCGATGAGAAGAGAATCAGTGGCAAGGAGAGAAGCTTAACTTCAAACCTCAGAGATTCAGTTGGAAGCAACAGAAGGGCTGAGAGATACTTTAGAAATGTCTATCGTTCTCTTGTCTCCTGCACAAGTCCTCCGCTCCTCCTCACATTTGACACGTGATGTCAGATTTGCTGTGGTAACAAGACTATAAAGAAGTTGCACTCGGCTAAGGGCCTGACATGATCCCATCTTTGCAGACAAATCCAGAAAGCTTCCACACGTTGCTTCTCAGACAGCTCGGTGTCATGATTATCCATTCATCGCGGCTCGCTGCTTTACTTCCTTCTGCGTTAATGCAGCAAACAGCAATGGCCTAGGTTACTAAGTGTAGCAGGGCATACAGTACAAGAGTAGAAAAGCAATAGCCGGCTGCACTTATACGCTGCAACAGGCCATTACATTAATGACTGTGAGATGCGGTTAAAAAGGTATAAAAAGAGAGTAAGTGGATCTGTGAGTGAAGGTTATTTCGTCACACATACTGGGAGTTTTCAGTTTGAAGATAATCACAGAATATTTACTGTACTTTTTTTTCCCCCTCACATGTCAACAAACTTTTTTTTATTTCAATAAAAAGTGACAACCCCTCCAAGCCGCAGACACTTGGACTTATTTCAAAGCAGGATGTGTCCGTCCGTTCAAAACCATGAGGACTTCTAGCAGTGTGTGGACAGGGTGTAGAGGGTTGATATTAACATTACACAGCCTTTTAGACAGAACTAGTTTTTACAGCATTATGTTAAAGCTTGTGTTTTACGATGGAAATATTCGTTGATATTAGAAGCTGTGACGCGTCACTGTTGGTCAACTGTATTAATCTCTCTCACAAATAACGCATGCATATGTATGCTTACACACACACACACACACACACACACACACACACACACACACACACACACACACACACACACACACACACACAGGAAGAGAGAGAGAGAGGAGAGAACCTCCTTATCTTCACGAACACCACAGATCGCCTCTCACAGATATACAGCTGCTAGAAAAAGATTGTTTTCTCTCGCGGCACATTGTGTCGGAGTAAAAACCCCTCTGCCGTTAAAGCGGTGGCGGGAGGAAGAACGACACAAGTGGTCAAACTTTTCTCAAACTTGTATTGTACTTTACTTAGAAATCATTGTCTAATAAGGGATGAAGATTAAAAAAAGATTTTCCTTTTTATTGAAACGGGGAAAAAAAGCTACAAAATGTGAAATAATCACATCAAGTGAATTATAGCGATATATTACTGTGGCAACGCTTCTAAGCATTCGGGTCAGCCGTAGCGTACAGTGACATTAATTGCATACCTTCTCGTGCTACACAACAGTGGGTGTTAGCAGCAACACGGGACGCAGTGCTTGGGAAGGGGCCCCACCAAATTAGAAAAGGTAAAACAAATATGATTTTTCTCCTTTGTGCATGTCAACAGCCCAGTACAAAAGGGATAATAGTCCGCAAGAGCCCAGCCAGGTGTGACACCTGCTGCCACACTGGCATGCAAAACCACAGACCCAACAGTGCCAACACAGCTTATTTACCAGCATATTGATGGGGTCAAAGTCAGCAATGCTCTCGTCTGCAGTGGTTGGTGCTGCTCCATCAGCTCGACTAGCTGGAGCACTCACTTGGAGATTTCCATGAAAGGTTGTTGAACACAACGTTTGGAATCCCAGGTGTTTTATCAGTATAGCTGTGTTGAAAGATATCGACCTATTTCCCATGGATGGCCTTCAGGATGCAGTGCTGTATGTTTTAGCATACATTTTACTTTGATTAAGCACATTCCAGTTTATTTCCATTGCCCTAAAATTGAAGCGAAATGCTTAGTAACCCTACATTTTGATCTCTTTCATGGAAGATGAATGTTTTCTGTCCAAGGTTAACCGATTTACAAATCAAGGATGACCTGTGCTGAGTATTTGTGCCATCAGCTACGATATTGTTCGAAACGTTTAACTCCGATAAATACATTTCCCAAAATGAACACATGCTGTTTTACAGTCCGCTCTTTCAAAGGGAAAAGACCGCCCGACATTTGCAACAAAGATAAAAGCAGCGCTAATGAGAATTTCTTTTTTATCTCAATCCCTCATGGAAATATAAACGATTCTTCACTGTGGAATTGCACGCCTGTGTTATCTGTAAACACCTAACTTTCAGTCTCAAAAGCTTAAACAAACATATAAGTCAACAAGAAAAGCTCCCAACACACACACAACAATGTTACATTTTCATTTAAATCCAATCATCGGGTTTTATAGAGTTAGAAAGAACACGCTCTCGTGTTAACAGGAATGAAAACTGCATGTGGTTGCTAATCCAAGTGCTCATTAGCCTGACAGCCAGTTTCCAGAACGCTAATATTAAGACACAGATGCATACTGTATACCGTGTTAAAATATTCTCTCTCTATTCAATATGGACGTACAAAGATAATATGATGTGCATAAATACTTCCGACTTTGTATAAGTGGATTTACTTCAGTACACTCATCCCTGAACCGTAACTCTGATCTTGAGGCTCATCTGAATTGTGCATTCGGTGTTTCAGAGCTTCCCTTAAATAAGCCTTGTATGCGCCCAGCAGGTGAACTCTCAGGCCAGCAAGACCATTCATAGGCCCAGCCTGACCGATCCACAACTCATTATCTGGGAGAGTCGCACAGATTTTGGCATCATCCACTTTAAGGCGAACTTCAGGGATAACCGCCTTCATTTTAATCCACAAGAGTTGTGGCATTTACTCACAAGACAAATAGCTCAAACTGTACATACGTTCACATTGACACCAAAGCATGTAGCACAGAAAAGACAGTACCACCTAAATGCGGGGGGTGACACGACACAAACACCTTTTTTCTAGTCTCGTGCTCATGACGTTCCAATAGTGTCATTCGTCATTAGTCTCCTATACGCAACGTAAGGCCTCCGGAGAGACACATACACACACACAGACAGATATTGTTCTATATTAAGAGCGTCACAAGGCCAGCATTTATTGCAGATTGTGCCAGTTATGTTCACCCCCCCCCCTATATGTCTACCTCCAGTGAAAGTGCTTGCAAATCATTTCTTTACAAGGTAAAATAAAAATAACGAACTGATTGCATATTGATTACTGCCAACTGGAACAATTAGAGGATGCCATCTTGCTCCTGATCTCTCTGCAGTGTGCTTGGAACTCATTGTGTCTCGCAGAGATAACAGAAGCCTGCGAGTGTCCTCACCATCATATAAATTTGGGAGAAGGATCAGGTCAGTCGGACGTTTTGCAATCTAGACCCTTATTAAAAAGTATGAATGGTGTTCGGCATGAGAGGAAATCAGCACACAAAGGCTGTCTTGGTCTGGGGGGGGGGGGGGGGGGGGGGAGTAATTATTTGCACTGAACGGGCCACATATCTAATCGCTCGGCAAAGAGGCTTGAGTGATGCTCATGTCTCGAGGAGATCAACTAGTGTTCTCTTCAAATAAACCTCACCTGGATAAAAAGCTGTCACTGTAACTCAATGAGGAAAGACATGTTGCTTTGAAAAGACAAAACCAAAACCAAACATTGCAAATATCAAGGGTGCACCCTGAGGAACAGACGCAGGTAATGGGATTTCAGTCTGCTATTGGTTAGGGAAACATCACGAGTCGACTCATTTGTAGTTACCATCTTTCTTATTCTTCCAGTTTTAAGTACTGGACAATGTGTAGAGGGGAGGAAAGATGGATAGTCCGGTTATTGACACAACACATTAAGGTTTCCCCATTATTCAGCATAAAAGCACTCACAAGTGGGAACTTAATATTGTCCTAATGATATTGAAACTGGATGTATTCTAAGGGCAAAATCTATTCAGGGGCTTAATTTTCTACACTGTACACAACTTAGAAATTGGCATTATTTATCATACTGTAAAGCCTTCAAAGTGAATTAGTGTTTTAATTTGGCGAGTAGTGCGCTATGACCAATGTTTATAGTTCCACGTCAAAGAAAATGCAGAGTGCTAATGGCAGACCATGTTCCCAGTGTAAGCACTCCACCAACTCAGACACAAATAGACATGTATTCATGTCAATTAGCACAACGGTCGAATCAGCTGTGAACCTGCTTCTTATTGCGTTTCAGAAGTGAGGTACAGAAGACGGTGAGCTTCATTAATCAAATCATGTAACCTTACAGTGGGCATGTTATATTTTAATGACGTCAAAGAGAAGAAAATTAGTTAAAAAAAAAACTATGTGGTGGTGGTGCAAGGAAAAATACAGTCAACAGAAAAGGTGAAAGAAGTGAAATCATGTTTAAGACGTATACTTTCAATTAGCCACCAATTCACATTTAAACAAGTGCAGGGAAGTTAACTCGTTGAGTCTCAACAGCAAATTATCTTGTCATATTGTGTCTCTAATCAACCATGTGTGCTAATTTGTAGAAAAGAAGAAAAAAAAAAAAGAGAGGGAAAAAAAAAAAAAATCGACATATCGTTGGATGTGCTCCAATTATGGGGGATTCGCACCGCTCAGCCTCGGCTGGAGAGGAGGCGCCGACCGATTGTCAAACCTCAGAACAATGCAGATTCCGTCCTTGCGGTCTTGTTCATGAGTGAGGTTAAGATGGAACGTGAGATGGAAGATGGATGGGTGGATGGATGGTTGGATATTATTAGATGATGCACTTAAATACAACAATAACCACAATAAAATGCATTTCTCGATGCACATCCGATGGATTATGGCATCCGTCATATTCACGAGACAGCACTGTAATAATCTATGGCATTTAATTATACTTTCTTGTACATAAGGGAATGAAATGTGTTCCACAGACAACCTGAGCAGTGTAAAGCACTGCTACTGAACAATTTTGAAATTGCAGCAAAGAAGCGAGTACTGGTACATCAGTTTTGTCTCACAGCGGCTCACATTGTTGTGGTGGTTTGATTTTTCCGGAGGCAGCTTGAGCTATTAAGTTTAGCCTTGATAAAGGTCACATATCAAAAGGAGGTATTCAGTGATCAGCATGAAAAATGTATTTTTTACAATAATTCCTTGCCACGGCATGACAACGAAGTGAAATGAAATTCCTGTTCAGAGCCAAGCGATAAAAGAAATCATTTGATTTTCAAGCCTTTTTGGCTGGTAAGGCGATGTCATCCCTATTTTTTTGAGGTTTTACGAGACGTTAATTCCTTCATAAATCTCCTTTCCCTCGAAAAATCATACCCTAAATTCTCACGACAAACAAACAAACAACGCAGTCATTTGATCGTCAGCCAAGTCACCCTGAAGTTTCAACTTTAAGTCAAGCCAAATACTTACAGAATAAAATACAAAACAACAGGTCTAGGATGTGAGCAAATTAGGAATGAAATGAGCACACAAACTTAATATGTCGATGCCTTGCCATTCGTCTTGGTCGCCCTTAGACTTTCAGCAGAATGTCATCGCATTTCATGAGTTTGCTGAAGAAGTATGGTGAACGTTTGGCATTGTCCTGCTTGCAGTGCTGCAGCCTAATCTACCCTGCACATGTTATTTTGTCTGTGAATACACATGGAATTTTTCCACAGAGGAGTCCTATGTTTGAATGCCAAAAAACTGCCATCTTCCTGCGATAAGTGAAGCAAGATTTGTCCGGGTTCCATGTAATGAAGGACTCAGGATGCAGGGCAATAGAGCTGGAATTCAAATAAGCTATTCAATCACCACAAGATTCAACCATCCAATATCTTACCCAACCTATCCTTTGCATAATATGGCTGGGGTAACACAAACACAGGTGTTCTAAATTGATCCCAGTGTGATGTTACAGCCTTGAGCGCTAGCTGGGAATACAGGAAATTGACTTGTATCTTTTCATGCTGTATTTGAGAACAAGAGGTTGCTCTGATTCACCTCACCACATGAGGGAAAAGAGTCGATAAAAAGGTGGATAAACTGGCTGTAGGACATTTGCACGAGCAGCATCCGTCTCTTAATAAAGACCAACACTAGAACCCGGTTTGGAGCAGCATCTGCATGCGCGGCATTTTCCCTGCGCAGTACGTTCCTAGCAGTGTACTCGTGACTTCAAAATGTAAGTCATGCGCTGACATATATGATACATCTGCAATGCACCACAGCGTTGTACTGCACCAGTAAAAGAAGAGATAAAGCATTACACAATCCAGAAGAGGGGCCTTTGACTAATTCAACTCGGAAAAAAAAGCTTTGAGGTTTTCAGCACCACTTTATTCATGTAGGTGACTGTTTTGCCGAATGCTGAGCTGTAAAATATCTGTTACAAGTTGGTAAACTACCACTAGATATAGCAAAAGGTCGTCATTATTGCTATCTTCCATTCGACACTGTTACAAGGTTTCTTTCTTGACATATTTTTGAACTGTAAAGCTCTGGGTAACAATGGATTTCTAAAAGGTTTGACCTTAGATTCACACCTCCGAGTGCAGACGGCTCTGGCAGACCCAAATTGCTCCCTGTTCAAAGTCTGATTGGCATTTCAAAAAATAGCCCATCGATTTGCTCAGGTTATTTCCCCCCCCCCGTGCGACACTCTCCCCAGGCTGTTATCCCAGCAGGATGTTGACTTGCGGCTCAGTGTAAGAGCAGGCAGCATGAGCTGGCTAAAACCAGCTCGTTACAACCCATGGATGAACTGAAACAGCAGTGGAGGACAGATGCTGACCAAGACATGAAGCTTTCTCAGTCTTACTATACTTGAGTCCAACAGGCTTTTCAGAAGAAGAAAATCAGGAAGTGCCAGAATGCTAAACTCACATAATGTCAATAAATGATGTGTGCTGAAACTTTTTAGACACCAGTGATGCCCAGCCTGGAATCCCTGACTGATCATACATCTGCTCTGGCAGTAAGGCCTTGGTATAAGGGATTGCAACAATGAGTAATGATACCGTCCCATCTCCCACAGGATATGGACAACACTTTATCTATGAAGCCAAGAATCCGTCTCGTCTACCCTCACATTTGAGCTGAGCAATATGCTCATCTCCGTCTGCTGGCTGGCTTACAAACTTGGTCTTTTATTGTCATCATCTGACAATGTGCATGCTACACAATTCCCATTAGGGTTGTGTGCGACAGCGCGACGCGAACAGCTGATTGGCGAGGTTGAAATGAGTTGTCTATGGTACGGCCTTATTTCACTACAAAAACTTAAATAAGTAGGTAGCTGACTGGAGGGAGGTCGACAGGGAGCTGAAAGTTTCCTACTAGTTGTTGATAATGCCTGTATGTCATTTCCAGTAAATATCACAACATGAAACATGTTTCCTGTTTAAAAAGGAACAAACGTCAGACGACAAACGTCAGACTTTACATGACATAATGTAATGCTTGTCGTTAGGACAGCGGGCCTCTCTCTCTCTCTCTCTCTCTCTGTGGCCGAGTTCTCTGTTATTACAGATGAATTATTCCTGGTTCAGCTTGATCGATCCCCACTGAAAGTGTTTTAAGGAACATTTTTGAAGTCATCCGCAAGTCTCACAGAACAGATACACTTATTCTTTATCTATTTGAATACATACTGAAATGTATAATATTTGTTGCCAGCACAAATACACATTAGGAATATTTTTTGCACGAGCTGTTTGATTGCAAAGATCCCAGACACCTTAATCTGAGTTATAGGTACCCTGTCATATGACCACTAGTAGTGCTATTAGGGATGTCAAGTGAAGTTTCGCGTTAATCGGTTCAGCCCCGAGAATGTTTTTTGACTGTTTTCATTTTGGTCTATAGGTGAATTTTCATGGGTGCCAATGTAACCAAATGGGCTGTTCCACTGTGGTGCAAGAAAGCAGGCAATTGAGTATTGAAAAAGTTTGAACATTGTCGATCGGAGCACTGTGATCAAAAGGCAAAGGCTGAAAATAAAAAAAAGGAAAGACATTTACACACAAAAAAACGTCAACACCTCTGAATGGATAGAGCTTTGAAATGGTGCTCCAAAGCTCAAGGAGTTGAAAGCAAAATGAACCGCAGCTGACATCCCTAAGTGCAAAGAGCATTTAATTTAATTGCATCACCACTTTGGGAGCCATGATGGATTTTAACTGACAGTAAAAAATACATTTCTGTACATGCCTACTCAATGTACCCTTTTGTAGTTGACTAATCTAAAGCGAGAGACAATTGACATTGCTGTTGCTGTGTTTTGGAAACGTCAGAGCCTCTTGCGCCCTGTGATTGCTTAAAACAAGGGCAGAACAAAGACAAGAATTTACCTGGAGTTTGAGTTTACAGAACGCTGTGCTCAAATCCAGACCGAAATTAACCTTTCATCCACAGCTCTTCACAGTAAAGCCGCTGGCCTGACAAAAATATTTAGCCCTGCCACTCTCTCGATATTGGATACGTCACCCTCCATTGCCTGTACCATGGACCAATGTCAAACTCATTTTGCCTGTGGTGATGTTCTGTACCATGAACAGCACAATAGCTTCCTAGGATTAGACCTCTCCACAGGACTGGGGGGTGTGCACACATCAGGCTTGATTGACATCTCCCTCACTTACTGTGTCGACTGTTAAATCAGGGCTACTTATACCGTTACAATTGTTATTGGCATATTGAGTTGGGTCACATAATTCCCAGCACAGCTTCACCTACATTTCACCAGAGCAGAGGTGTAATCAGCAACAATAGCTGAAAACACCTCCGTGGGTGTGTATGGCTTGTCACAAAGCAATTTAACATGCACTGAAACATATTTCCATCTTTATACCAATTATCAGGCTCTTAGCTATTTAGCCAAAAGTGTTTCCCAATGACCCGTTCTCTGTTTGTGTTTCTATTGTCCTTTCAGCATTACCAGGACAAATAAAAATCAAGACCCCTGAAGCCAAGCTGGCCAGATACAAAGGCAGGAGAAAGAGGAAATTATACCGCCAACACAGTGACAACCAATTTGGCCAAACAGCCGCTGCAATATGATGTGTCACCATGGGAAGGGAACTTTACATGAAATGTCAGGACAAACATTGCCTGTGACGGGCTGACCATTGAGGTAATCCATTACCGGGCTCTGATAATGGCGCCTCCACAATCTTTCTGCGAGTCTCCCTCAACACCCGTGGGGTTTGGGGGGTGGTGGGGTGACTGTGAAGGATGCGAGCGATGACTGCGAAGATGAATGGATGTTAGCGGAGCCAAGACCGAGCTACGGGGAGCGCACTGACTTAATGCACCATCTTCAAATATGTCTTGCAAGTCGCAGAGCCTAGATCCACCCATCTGGTTCAGTTATTGTGCCAACAGGTGCGGCATCGTTATAAAGGTTTATGCAGAGGGATGTGAAAATTTAGTGTAATTTCATTGTGTTAATACCTAAATAATAGTATAAAGAGATACAGGCTGGCAACACTGTCATAAGAAATTCATAGAACACTGTTCTGTTGCAGTGTGACCACGCTTGACACACATTTTATAGCCCTACAGAAAAAACAACAAAATAAAAATGTATTGAAGAAATGGATCAGCTGATAGATCAAGCGACATCAACAGTAGAAGCACAGTTGCGCCCATTCACATGGAAAGAGCGATGGCCGATGGTGTACCGTTATTACACATGTCAACCAATAATGTCATCTATCACTCTACAACTTTAACACTCAGTCAGTGACCTACTTTAGCGTTTATATGGTGGGCCCCGCTTTGCTGCGGTCGGGCCAAACAGAGGGTGTGAAGCAAGGTATGAGGATAGACAGAGGTCCCACAAGAGGTAACCAGAAAGACTAACCTGTCTCTCTCTGCTCTAGTCCACAGGATAGTGAAACAGCCCCACCTCGAAATAAGAAGGCTAAAGACAAAAGACCCCGGAGAGGAGAAATCCTTCCTTCAAGTTTGACCCCATCCCCTTTCCCCCAAACTCTTTATTAAAAGGACACTTTATGTTTCATGTCAACTGACTACGAGTCCCCAGTTCTATAGTGAATCTTTCCTACACGTCCCATGGGTTGCCACATTTCGGTGGAGAATGCAGGCACTTAGCTCAGCGGCTCATTCAAACCCAAACCTAGCAGGGCCAGAGCCTTGCAGCCTTACAAGATTCTATGACCACTCGGGGCCTGCATTTGTTAACACCAGAGAAGCCTACCGAACCCAGAAGAGTGCTTACCAAACAGACTGTTGAAAATTACCTCGAGGTATTTGAGTAAATAGCAGAAAAGCAGCGGCCTGAAGGAGAGTGGGCAGGTATACTAGGTCCCTTTTATTACAGGGGGAGGGACCTAAACCTCACAAAAGTGATTATCCACTCACATTAAAAGGTACAGACCACGAATAGCACCTTTTGACGTCATGATGGGTGTGGTAGAAAACTTGCCGGTATTTACGCATGTTTCTCGGAGGCATTAGCCTCCGAGAAACTGCAAAAGAGGTCCTAACTGACAAAGGAAGCTGCTTCACGTCTCGAGTAATGAAGGAGATCTGCAAGTTGTTGAAGGTGAGTCAGATAAGCACCTCAGTGTACCACCCACAGACAGATTGCCCCCACCGACAGGACCTGGTAGAATTGAAGGGTGGGTTCCCTGACCTACCTGAACGCACCAAAGTTATTCAACACGACATAAACGCCAAGACAGGAAAGAAGGGGTGGCTCCGGCCCTATCGCATCCCAGATGATTAGAGGGAGACTGTCAAAGAAAAGGGGAAAAATGTGGTGGAAATGGGGGTTATTGAAGGAGTTATGAAATCTCTATATTCAATGCCTACCCCATGCCTATAATCAAGAGAGTAGGCCCCACCTGGTTTGGGTCTAATCTTGATCCCGTCAAAGGATGCTGGCAGGTTCCCCTCAAAAAAAGAGCAAAGGACAAGGCAACCTTTTCTACCTCGGAAGGCCTGTACTACTACAAAGCCCTGCCCTTTGGAGTCCATGGAGGCACATTCCATCGGATGACGGGCCAGGTGCTCGGCCTCATCATGCGTATGCGATGGCCTAATTAGACGATGTAATAATCCACAGCCCTGACTGGACCTCCCATCTAGGCAACCTGAGAGCTGCCCGACAGCCAATCCCAAAAAGTGTCACCGTGGTCTCGAGTACAGGCAGAGTATTTCGGCTACACTATTGGGGGAGGCAAGACCCCAAGTCCGGAAGGTTGAGGCTGTCACCACCTGGCCAAAGCCAGCAACTAAAGAAAATCCTGGGACTTTTGGGCTATTATCAATATTGTATGCCTTACTTTGCTACCATTGCAGCCAAAATGAAAAGAGTCACCCACATCATGTCCTTTGGAGTACCAAGGCAGAGGAAGGAATGTGTGGCAATTAAATGGGCTTTAACACCAAGTTGTCTCATCTCCAGGGCGTTTTTTTTTAAATTATATTTCTTTGAATTATGTGTAAAAGCAACATCAATAAAATAAACATGGAACAAACCACAGAGTTATGAAGGGATACAAACATACACAAATGTGCCACAGTCAACTCCAATAAATTGAATAATAACAGATAATTAGTTATAGATGACACTAGCTGTCCGGTTGGTTGGTTACTCTGCCTCTCTGGAACAAAAAGAAAATAATAATAACCGTATGTATGTATGTATGTATTACACTCAATAATCTCTGATGCTGCCTTTGGCTTACATACGTACAACGCATGAAATATGCATTTCTTCTTTGTGGCGCTAATTGCTAAAAGGGCCATACAAATATACAATAAGGTAAAGAAAAGTCAAATGTTGTTGAACTTATCTGTGATCTAGAGGCATTCGTAATTTATCACCTACAAGCATCCACAACGTATTGTTAGCCTGGAGCTCTTCTACATAGTTGGAGCTGATCGTATGTTCTCTTACACCATCATTAAAGGAAGTATCAACACATTGAGGGAATACAAACATACTGAAATTAATAAATACACACCTAATAGGTCTCCACCGCAGGTTTGCGGCTGCACAAGACCATTACATAGCTTCTTCAGAGCCGCCCACAGGCTCCTAGTGGATAAACCAGTCAATACTACATAATCTACAAAGCATGTTGAGCTGTCACGGTGCTTCTCAAACAGTGATCTACATGGCTGTACTATGGTAGGGCACACACGCACGCAATTTCCTTTTAAAAATTTCAATTTGAACAGTTATTTCAGGCTGTGGATAATATCTTTGAATTTTCTGTTCCAGTAAGCAGGCAGCAAGTGCCTTGACTGACAACCTATGTTTACGACAAAGAGGACCAAGGGAGAGAAGTGACAGTCACCGAAAGAGGAGAACGTGTTCACGTTTAAATGCAAAGTTGCCCCACCATTGTGGTTCCTGTCATCAGTATTCACTCTGAGACACTCATTTATTTATTTTATTCTGTCTCTCACTTCCCATTCACAAGGTCTGGGGCTTTTCATATCACCGTGTGATGGAACGTACCCATTGTTCCCCCTGGAGATTAAACTCCATGAAAATGTCAATTTGAAATAAACTGTGAAAAAGGCAATTCAAAATCCAACCCAATCACTGGGGAGGGAAGGCGGAATGGAGGTGGGTGAGACAGAAGGGAGGGAACAGGAAGAAACTTAAGCAAAAATGAGGAGTGTTTGGAGGCGGTTTCCAAGATGTCATGTGCAAGGAAAGGCAGAGAGAGTGTTTAGGTGCCATAAATAACATTGTATTCATTACATGTATTTTACTATTTTAGAACTTGTGTGGTCAGTTTGTTTGCTTACGTTGTTTTGTTTTTGTGGTGTCATTTAATTGCACTGATCAGGAGTAGCACTCCTCATGTCGTATTCTATGCTATTACAATAAAGGCTTTCTATCCTATAAAAGCGTCTAAAAATTTGGGACTGAGCCGCGAAGCAAATCATTTTTATTCCCCGAGTAAAACAGCCATCTTGGAAGAAAAAGTGTTTCATTCCTGCAAATTTTCTGCTACGGGAGATTGGACAAACCAGCAACCAATACATCGTAAACGTGCCACAGGAAGCTTGGGTGAGGAAGGTTAATGAACCCACCTTTTCCATCATCCCAGTGGGGCGTTTTTAACGGGAGAAAAAATTAATTACTTGTGACAAATACATCGGTGCTTGGACTGCCATTTCTGCCTGGCGACCTGTGAACAAAAACATTTTTCCAATGCGGTTATATTAGCCATGGACTCGCCTAATCAGGGCCCGATGCAGAAACTTGTGTCAACACACAGAAAAGCGAAGAACCAAAGCTCCGTCCCTAGACATCACTGACAAAACATGACAGCCCATGAAAAATGCAAAGTTCACAAGCTCCGACACTGATGCCATGCCGTTTCGAGAATAAAACACTGCACACACTCTGCCTGTAATCTCTGGGGGAACAGCCATGTGAAATGACAGACATTGGGTCCTCTTGAGCTCACAGCTCAACCGTCCCTGGCAATCCTGACACAGGGAAAACTGCAGGGCTTTCACATTCCTTTCTTTAAGCAGCGCCGCAAGATGCTCTGAAATGGTAATGAAATCATTTGTTCCCGTCTTATTGCCGTGAAAATAAAATGGCATGTTTTAGTATCCCCCGTTAGCGGCATATTGACCCCATTAATCACGACGCTAAACGCCGTTTCCTTTTTCCGTGGTGGTCACTTTGAGGAACTGTCCATTGGCCTAATGCGTTGGAGTGTCGGTGTCTGGAGCAGAATTATTAAGCTATTAAAGCATAGGGAGTTTTAATAATTAAGATCATGCAGGCTTATGATTGCATTCATTGTTTCCATTAGAAACCACAGAGAAATGATACTGCATACAAATGAAGCACTAGCTGTTTGACTAAATACATATAAAACAAAACGTTTAAAGATCACCTGGCACCCAAGGAAGCAGCTATAAACTACGTCGGGAGTGCTGCCTACAAAATGAGGCAAACTGACTATGTTCTCTTTGATGATCAGCCCACTGACTATCAATACATATCCACATGGCCCGGCTCACCCCAAAGAGAAGTGTCCCCGAAGGAGTGCATTAATTCTCACGTGTGACTCATACCGTTGCATGATCCTGGGAGAGAGAAACAGGACGACGGGGATATGAGCCAAGAAAGAGAGAGTACAAAAAGGTGAAGACTTTAATGTGGATGTCAGATCAAAATAAAGCAGAGGCGGTAATTCAACAAGGCTTCAGACGCTACTGTCATTGAAAGCGCTGAAGTATAGCCACAGCAAGACAATTAAATAGCTATCAATTTCCTCTAATGGTCGCATTTGGTGGAGGAATGACAGATTAGAATCCAATGAAGTTGTACTTATTACAGCTGGATGCTTGCCTGTTAATGTCTGTGCGGTGTCACGCTGAACTCTCAGACAAATTACCCAGAACACCACAGCACTGAACGAATTATTTATTATGTTGTACGGGATGACGGACACCGCAAGTTGAAACTTCCCCAAGAAAAAGGAGGTAAACATTGAAAAATGTAACTCAAAGCACCAAATCAAGATATGAGCGCAGAAGTTATTTGTCTGTTGTTTTAACATTGTGTAGTTACAGCTGTAGAACTGTCTGACTACACAATTAGTGTGCACCAGTGGCAAATGCTTCTTCTGTGTAATTTCATTTTCAGCATTGCTGCAGCTTCCACACTTGAGCATGAAGCCCAAAGACATTGTTCTTGGAATCATCATGCAATTTGGTGCGGCAAAATATACCGTAAAAGCACTTAGCATTAGTGTTTATTGCTGTATAGAAAGGAATCAGCATATTGTTTCATACTCCAAACATCAAGGTGATGATACTATAAGAAGACTGTATAATAATATAATAACATTCTCGCCAAACTGTAAAAAGGCATCAATCTGCCAGAAGATAAAGTAGAATAAATAAATAAAAATAAGCCAATAATTGCATTGTCAGTGCATGCAAACAATAAAAAAAAAAGCATTTGAATCTACAATTGAATCAACCCACTCACTGTCTAGGTGGCCAGTTGGGAAGCACACTTAATTGACAGTATTTGTGCAGGAATGCTCCATGAGCGTTGGCATAGATTTGCCTTTAAAGCTCTCTTAGTGAGACATGCATAATTATAGAAAGACAGACACAGATGCTCTCGGTGATATGATGGCATCAGAAGGCTCACTTAATTTAATGCAGGCACATCATTTGTCCTATGGGAGCTTTATCCTAACACGGGAGCTTATTGCAGATTTAGTTAGATACTAATTTCGGTCATCACTCACTTATAGGACAACCGCCAGAATTGCTACCGTATGAAATGGAGAGGACATTTACCAAGGTTCTGATTGTATATTCAATTTGTTCCCAAAGTGATGGAGGGCATGACCTGCCTGACAGACTTGTTTGGCTATTTTTGATTAAAGGTTTATGAAGCAAAGAAGAATTTGCACGCAACAGTTTAGTAAAAAAGAAAATCCCCCCAAAAATAAGTAAATGGCAACAATATTTTAAGAAGTGTAATTGTATCCCCTAAAACTGGGTATTTAGGAACAAACCTACGTATTGGATAATTATAAAAATACATGTGGCTGTATTCTCCTGAAGTCAACTTTCGATCGGGGAGGTCATTTGTTGCCTTAAATTGCTCCCAAGACAAGGCCGTTTGGTTCACTCAAGTATGATCTACTTGAAATGGTGCAATGTCAAAGGCTTGGGAGACTTGTCTTGGTTAGCCTTCCGGGGGAGGAGAATACCACAACTGTCCATGATATCAGATATAAATGAGCAGATGCACTTCTGGATTGAGATAGGTCTTGATAAGCTATGGGGTCATAACTTTAAGTTAGATGGGGGGAAAAAAAAGGGGATTTTGACTGAAACTCATATCTCAAGAGACAATGTAAGGTCATGGCAGTAACACGGGAAGGGCCGCGTGTCGTAGGGTTATGGATCATGTGCCTGGTTTACAACGCAACTATGTTTTGATGACAGAGAAAAGTCATGCTTCCAACGGGACAAAATGTATTCCAAACAGGATGCTGGGCAGTGAAAAATAAAACAAACGATAGAAAACAGTCGGGACTACAGGATGACATCTACTCTAAAACAAGGTAAAAAAGAAGGAAATCTGTTAAAACAGGATCCCACTAGTTTACTTGCCAATAACTAAAATCTGAGGATGCATCAAAAGCGAAGAAGAAAAGGAAAAGGAAGCCAAAAGATACAGAATGAAAAAGACACATGCTTTCAGCTAAATAGGAGGGACTTATGTGTCAACCTGCTGTTTATTTGAATCAGCTGTTCAGAAATATGAAAAGTGGCTTGAGCTTTTGATTAGTGCGTGAAAACACAAACATGGCACGAGAAGTGTCACTGACACGCTCGGTTTTCAACACACTTTATTGATGCTGTCAAATTGGATCGGTGTGACTTGACGAGCTTTCAAATCACGAAAACAGGAATGATGTGAGGGTGAATCAGAGAGCCAACAAAAAAGGGCATGCTTGTCCAATGCAATGGCCCGGAGGAAAGTTTAGTTCAATGACTATCAAAATTACCCTTTAAGCACAAAAAAACCTCAGTTTTTAAAAGCTGCAATTCTGTATCAGCACCTATACGTGAGAATTACTGCATCATAGTGCACATATTTTGCAATTATTACAGCAAATGCATTTTATGTTACTCGTGTTTTAGCTGGAGCGAAGAGCTCAACACACAATCGCACAATAATGCGCCGAACTAAAAACCGAAGCTTCGGGTCACAGCTATTTTCATGGACAGCACAAGCCTTTAGTGTATAATCAAAACATGCACCATTGTATTCATGGAATACACTAAACACTGCTCTTTCAGATGACACTGTGCTGCTGAAGCTGCACATATTAGGGCCTTCCCTCTGCAGCAGTAGGACACAGAACGTGAAGGATTGGAGCACTATACTCAGTAGACTCAGATGTATTAGGCTGAATTAACATCAACCATAATTGCAAACATCATGCTGATATAACTTCCTAATGAACGGAAAATGTATTCATCATGCCACCACTGGACTGCTCTCGTCTCTGCCTCTTATGTATAATTTCCCTTTGTCTCTCCATTTCCACCATTATTCACTATTATTCAAACCAGCATTCGAGTCAGTGTACTCTGACTTAACGGCTTGCTAGTTACAAAAAAAAAAAAAAAAAATGTATTAGCCTCCTTTCCAAATACAGTATTTCATTAAGAAAGACTGCCATTAAATCTGACATTTGCATAAGCAGACCCTCAGCAGGAAAATCAACTACATTACAAACTGTCTTTTCCTCCCCGGCCATCTGTGCGACAGTTCAATTTCCTGTGCAAAGCTTTAATTTGGAGCATCCTCTCCATAATGGATCTTGGATTGAGATCTTACAAGGTCACCCATGCATACAGGACAAAAAGGGCCACCGCGCAGATATTCATCTGCAAGGGTGATTTCTTATTTCACCCTTGTGCCACTGCAAACCCCAGTGCAGAACAAAGCGTATTTGCAGGGGATCACTTTTATCAGTCGTATCTTCAAACAGCCAGGGGTTCATTTAGTTCTGACAGCTGCTGGTCAGAGCTGAAAGAGTGATTACACAAATATCAAATAACTTAAAAGGCCAGGAACGTCATCCAACGATGCCGTTAGTCCCATTGGACCACTTCTTCTCAAAGAAGGCGACGAGGTAGGCAATGACACCTGAAGATCTGTTTTGCAATGCCGATCAAATGAAATACTTCAACCGTATTCAGAGCCCCAAAAAAAATTAAGGTTAAATATTGCACAAAAAACAACATATCTAACACAATAAACGAGCGTAACATGGACCAAAGATGCTTGAAAGCACTATGCTGTCCATCACACACACAAACCGAACTACTGCGTTATTGATTGAGGAATGTGCTTAAATGAATTGCCTAAGGTCAATCTATCAAGATAAACTGTTTTCTTGCTTCATTAAAGGAAACAGCAACTTCTCCCTCAGTCATTAAATGTGAGTTATTGACTCCCAGTCCCGTGACATTTTGATACAAAAGGAAAGTCCCACTGATTGTAGATAACCCGATTGGGTTTTGCTGCCCTTTGTCTTGAAAAGAAATGTCTTTATCGGACTTACTCCCATTTTGTTACAGACTGGACGTCTGTAAATGCATTTATTTTCAGAGAGGATGGATGGGTATGACTCACAGCTTGACAGACTGTATATTCTTCAGACCTGTAAGTAGGACGGGAGCTACTTAGTGCAAGTCAAATTAGTGTCATATTATAAAACCATTTAATTCCGATTTACATTTTTACATATTTTCAGCATTGCCTAGGCCACACGTATGACAACTTTATCTCATTCAAAGTTTTGTTCCTATGTTGTTCTGAATTGATACTCCACAGCAGCCTCCCATCGCACAGCCACTGTCAGACCCTTTTCTTACAGTAGAGCAGTATTCAAATGAACAGTAGCATCATCACCTCATCCGTGTGCTCTCTGAGGCTGAAGAAGTGTCTCCCTCTTCATCAGAATATGGGGCTTCTTCCCAACTAGAGTGGGAGAGTAAACAAGGCTGTAAAGGCGGTGTGATTGTAGTCTCAATTAGCCACCTGTTAGCAGCCGCCTGTTTTAAAACACTTAAAAGCTTCAAAAATCTATTGACGCATTTCACATTCTACAATAAAACTTTTAAATATCTTAAGCTCGTGTTAAACACGGAGCTTATTTCAGGCATCTATCCAAAAAACCATTAAACAAAATTGTATTACAGCACTCTGAGATATGACATTATAATTATTAGGCATGTTATTATCTGCTATATGTATTAAATGAGATCACCCTGTGTGTCACTTTTGTGCTGATTTTTTCTCTTAATTTGCAACTTTAACTGGAATTTTTGGCAGTCTGCAACTGCTGAGTCAACATACGGTATATTGGGCCCATTGGCAATGTTGAACAAGCCTAGAACCTCCACCATGCGCAACGATCTCCTTTATCAAAGCTCACAACCCAGAAAATGGTAGTTTTTTGTTAATTTAACATTGGATTTATAGGTTACGATGGCACAGCGGGTCTCACTCTTTCAAGTTAAAAGCATGGTGTCAGTGGCAAGGCTGAAAGCACCTTTTAGTCGTAAGATTACGACTAAAAGGTACCTAAAGAGAGCTCCAGAATGCAACTGTTTTAGTTGTCCATGCGTCCAAAAATCTTTCAAATGCAACTAAACATTTTCATTCACCTGTGTGCCTGACATTTAGCAACCGTGCACCAGCTAGTTAATACAGAGCATGCATGGCACCATTACAAACTGAAAGAAATGCTACTTTTTCCGAAAACACGAGACTGGTATGAACACTGCAAACTGAAATGACAAAATGGCTTTGCCTTTGCTTGCTTGTAATCTCTGACTCTACATGGTGCTTCCTCATATTTACACTCAATTAAATCCACACTTATCAAGCCCTGCCTGGAATTTCACTTTCCATGGTGTTTCCGAGAGAAATTTATTGAAATTAAGCCAATTAAGAATGTACAAGGAGAGCCAGGCAATTAGTGATTTGAATGCGTTGTTCAAAGCCTGAAATCAAACAACTTAATCATTGCACAAATCCCCGGTCTTTCAGAAACAGTCGTCTAATGTGAAGCAGGCAATTGCAGATTTAGACCAAAAAGTCTACTCCTGTGACAGCGGTGAGAACCGAGCCCGTTTGCACTGTTGAATATAATCATGCCCTGAATATGAGATTCAGATTATTTATCATTCAAACATTCAAAGTTTGCGTATCAGAAGACTTGATGAAACTCGAGCCTGTAATTTCCTCACAGCTTCTCTGTGTCTCCAACTCGCCCCAGACTCTGACGCTCAGCGACCCAATTAGAAAACACGGCACTTCACAACTTCATCATTCGTATCTAACTGTGTACAGCTAACGTGCCAGCATCCACCATACAACCCGTGTTGGTATTAGCATCCAGCCATATCCGGCCCCTGTGATGAAAGCAGATGTGTACACATTAGTGAGAGCAGTCCCTTTAGGATATCTCATTAAATTGCTGAATCACAGCAGCGTCCAATCAACAGCGTCCACAGAGAATCCAGAGGGATATATTTTTGATTCGCTGAGCCGCGGTTGTGTGTATTGAGCTTATTTTTGGGGTTGCGCGCTCTACATCTGTCCGTTGCCTGTTGAAACACCGGCCCGCCACAATAGGAAGCCGTATCTCTGGTCTCGATAGCATACATTTGAAGGAACACTGATTATAATCAAGCAAGGTCAAGAGATTAATGGATCAGTGAGCTCATTAGACCCACACACACACAGAGTGATCTTGTGAACTAGCATTAAGAAACTGTACGCTTTTATCTCTCACTTTTCAAAACCAAAACAGTAGCCACAAAGAAAAAAAAATGATCTGCAAGTTGGACGTGTGAAGAGACACAGCCTGCGTATGTTTGAAGGTTTTTTGTTTCGGATGCAGCTGGCGCGTCTGTGACCAGCGCCGCTACCCTGCCGTGACACTATCGCCAGAGTCAATCTGCGATATGCTGATTCTATCATAATAAAGAAAATTGGCTCAATCCCCGAGGAGAGGGGCCCTAATAGAAAATAATTCTGCCCTTGAAACACTCTGGGCCTGGCTTTGATTAGATGATGCTATCTTTGTTTAGACTTGAGCATCTGGGGCAGGACCATGTGTTCATATATTTAATTAAAATACCATTGCCTGCACTGACAAAGGGTACTTATCTCATCAAAGTGTTCACCCTGGATTTTTTTTTCTCTTAATTCAAAAAGATTATCTTGGTTGATTGGCCATAGACGTGGGACGGTATGGAATCTTATTGGCTTGTCAGAATCCTGGCTCGTCTGCTCGTCCACCTTGACCGCGAGCCAGACGTCATCTCCGCGAGCCATCTGGCACGGAGACAGGACTATTTTACCGTTATCGCCGCAATTTTATCATTCATCTGGAGGGTTGTGAGAGCATAATTACAGTGTCATTACGGCTGTCACAACCTTGCAGCAACATTTGTATCGCTGACCCGCCAGATATGACCTTTGTATGCTTCTAGAACAAGCCTCAGCTACTGACACAAAGCTGCGGGACACATGGGACACTTTCTTTTGTTGTTATTTCTAAGTGGGGCTGCAACTATTGTTTCTTTTTTTTCCTGATTGATCTGTCTATTATTGTTCTCTTTTATTTCCACAACTTATTGAAGTGATCAGTTGGTCTATAACATATCGGAAAATAGGAAATAGATAATGTTATAATTCCCCACAGCCAACGTATTCATAAGTCGTGCTGTATTTGACCAGCAGTCCGAAGTCAAAGGTCAAAGAAAAGCAGTTATCGTGCTTCATAATAGCTGTCACGAGTGTCAGTGACTAGATTTTATAAATATTGATATTCCATTTGTCAAACCCCTCAGGACATTCTTTAAAAAATAACATTGAGGCCTTAAAATGTTATATTGATGAAATGTTGTCGGATAGAATTGAGAGCAGAGAGCTCAACTGGTACACACACATGCGTATCGATGCTGCAGAAAATGAGTACCGACATCGTTTAAAAATATTCACCATTAAAATGTATCAATTCTATTTTTGACAACAGTTGCAACACTTTTTCTATCAGCAGACCAATCGATTAATCAACTGTTGCTGTATTTACAAGCACAATATAAAGGGATTGACTTCACTTGTAACATTTCAGGTGCTACTTGCGTAGAGTTGGTATTTTAGATATTGGACAGTGCACAGTGGGCATACGTTATGGTAAATATAGAAAAATCATATCCCAGTAAACCAAATATACAAACATAATAGAGGGAAGCTATGATCCAATGCAGTTTCTCAAGGCTGTAACATCTTAACTCACGTCCAGACTGCAAGACTACAGCTGCGACCACACCAAGAATGAAGTAACAGGTGAACTACATCATGCTGCAGCAGTCTCTCTGGTTATGTATACGGTAGCACACTCCATCCTGTGTGTCCTGCAGTAACACACACAAATTCCCTGGGTAGCCATTACCACTTTCCCAGGTAGCAGGGCCTCCTCCTCCTGTGGCCTGTGCACTGAAAATTACCCTCTAAATTAACTCACAGAGGATCCTCGTGAATGTCACGTAACCGGTTTGCCCGTGGCACGAGGGGCCCGTTTGCTTCTCCCAGGCGAGTAAGTGTTGTGATACTGTCAGGCATTAAAGGGGGTACGAGGGTTTCGCTGCTTTTCCCTTCCGTCATAAAAACAAGGCCGAGATAGGACACGGTGCGGTTGTATTTATGAGGGAGCACAAAGTGACAAGGGGAACAGGGAGTGTGTTTAAGATACAGAGCAACGCATGAGGGGAATTACAAAAGAATGTCTAAGGATGACATTTATGTGATGCATGCAAATAAAAGAGCTACACGGAAGAGGCCAAATATCAACTTCCTGAAACAAACTTTCCAGTGACTAAACCACAATGCAGCAGCGTTTACCAACTCCTGTTAATATTTTGGATCAGCACAGCACTAAGCAGCAAAAACAACTCATTTATTCGGTTTTTTTAAAGCAAATATTCCCAAAATTGACTTTATTCCAACTTCTAAAATGTGAATATTGTGTCTTCCTGTATTCTTGTATGGCAGCTAAATTGGGTTTTCTGTCGTAAAAAAAAAATTATAGATATATTTTTATATATATTTAGTTATAGATGCACCTACAATATGGCACACATGATTCGGCACTTTTGTGCTGTTAGCTGTCCGTGTTGTTTCTAAAACACTAAACGCATTAGTATATTGACCTCGTTGTAAACCGACCTAAAGACAACCTTTGCACCACATATAATAGGAACGTTACCATTTTGAATAAGTAAGGTAAATAAACCATATTAACATACTGTGACATCGAAATAAGCCCATATTTATTCAGCAAAATAAAAGAACCAACAAAATAAAAACAACCTCATTGATGAATTTCAGTCAATTGACTCAAAAGAAAAGAAAAACACTGTAGACGGAAGCCGTGACAAACTACAGTCAAGTCTAACGCGCTGCTCCACAGACACCAGCTGAATAACCAGTCTGGTAATTAATGACGTCAGGCCCTCTTTGGTACCAATGCTAAACTAACAGACTCGTTTAGCATATGGCAGTATTAACCTGTTATTCGTTGCAGCTGGGGATGTTCACTCACTTTTCACTCTACCAAATGCAACTGTGGTCTTTAAACCGCTTCTCTAATACAAGCACAGAAAGACGTTGCTGTGTAAGTGGAAGCCAACGTTGCATGACACGCAAAGCTCACCTGTGTGCGTCTTGTCCAGGGAGGTTTTCTGGAGAGCAGCATGAAATCCTGCGTTGTGTTTTCAAAAGTCACAGAAGAGGTGAGACGCGCGCTTCTCACGTCAAGTTGTTTTCACCCGCAGCAAACCACGTCAAACTCACGTGACTTCTGTTTGGACTTCGATACTCGCCACTTTGGAGGCTAACGAACGCGCATAGAGAAGTTCCACAGGTTGAAACGTTAGAAGCAACCCATAATGCAACACTTTCTTATACTCACGAGGGACTAACGTTCCATTTTTGGGCACATTTCGTATTCACAAATGATATTGAGCAACTCGAACTATTATATGTATTTGCAAAATAAGGCAGCACCAAAGACCAGTTTTTAATTAATATTACATTTACTAATGCTTTTATGTACAAGGATATTGTTAGAAATTACATATTTTAATATTTCTCCCCATAACTTGTTTCCAGCATTTTCTATCCCTCTAACAGAACGCTTTCATCCAATTCCAAAAGTGTAGTTTGTGTCTTTTTTTTACTTTGTGATCGGCTCTTTCAAATCAAGATTAAAAACCTAATGCAAACACAATTTGTTGGGAGGAAAAAGAAAAACTTCAATTCTCAGCCCAGTGCTTTGCCTAATTATGTAAGGTCCAAACATGATAATTGTGTGATTTGTAACACACTAACAGGAAAGTGAGGCGGATGACAACTATGCCAGCAAAGTCCTGAGAAATTGTCTAATCAGCCATAAATAAATAAAAATAAATACCATGCTGTGGCTCTAACAATAAATAGCCCATTCATTATTAAAGGTAGATAAAAGCTCACACTAAACAAAAACAACAATCTGAAAGACATTTTGAGGTCCTGGCTCAGAGCTTATAATAAAAAGCTGATGAGGAACACAGGTTATCAGGTCCTTTAAACTCACCTGTATCGGTTTATACGGCGTGCAGGACCTTTAAGATGATAACCCTGCTTATGGATATGCTTGATAATAATGTAAGTTTCTCCAAGTTCGTTGACCTTTTTGTTTTTTATTGCAGTGCAGACCAAGCTTTAATATCTCAAGTACAACCACAGCGCAACGTCTTGGAACACTTTGGGCCCCAAAGTGGCAAACATTGACCAAATCCTCGCCTCGACCTTTAAATCAATGTTATCTTGGCTCGAAAAAAAAAAGCCAGAGAGGTATTTTCTCTTATGTGCTCAGGCTGTCAAGTTGTCCCAATACACAACGCTGGAGATGACATTGATTCACCTTTCATTTTGGAGTTCTGCCAGGCAGGCATTTGGCCATTGGTTTTTCACTAGGGGGCGAGATATAAACAAATGCGCCATCTTTTGTATCACATCTGAGACGCTCATACGCTGTCGTTCACATTAGCATGCACCTTGCACTCACATGTGTGCAAACATCCTCAAACACCAACATGTGAGCACACATATGTGCACATCATGCTTACACACACATGTGACAACACGACAGCAGTTTTCCAATACGTCCTTATCAGCACATCCACAGTGTCGAGCCCCCTCATGCTGAAACATGTTCATCGAAAGCTGAAAATAAATTGTGTGATTCTGAATGACATGCCATTGGAAACACATCAGATTATTTTGATTATTTTGAAAGGAGAAGCACATCGGACGACTTTAATGTTCAGTAACATTAAAGCTGACATCAAATAAATCCGTCATGGATTAGGAGGCGGTATGATTGGAGATTGGGGAAGAGCTGGAGGTAGGATGGAGAGAAATCGCCCTTCACTGTCAGCAACAAGGATATCCGCCAGTCACAGTCGGGGATTGTGGAATGAAACAGCTTGCCAGACAGCTTCCTCAGGGGCTTGAAAAGTTCTTTCTATCATACGCATTTGCTCCATTGACTGTTAAAAGTTTTTAAAAGTGTAAATAAAAGTTTTTTTTCTGTACTTTAAACTGTGAAATAAGGACACAGACAACATTAAAGACAGTTGTGGGTTCCTACAATAATCGCTGAATATCCACCAGAACATCTTGAGACCGAAAAAATAGCACAAATACGATGAATTAATCATTTCTTTGGTATCTCCTTGGAAGTGCTCTACTTTAAGAGCACTGAGCACGTGTCATTACTTACTTTGTGGTTCGGGAGCGGAACTAAGGTTTTCAGTCTAAAGTCTGATGGCAGTAAAAATAAATATCCACTTGTGCAGGTCAGAAACTGTTCTGCGTCTTTTTATGTACCAGTAAACATCTGTATACGCCGTTATAAGTCTGCAAAGCCAATGGGGAAGTGACCTGCAGTGCTGCTTATTCACTGTGGCATTTTGTGCCGCGCAAGCATGTTTCCTTGCCAGCGTCAGGGCAGCTTATGAGCTTGCGTACCAACTTATTAATAAAGTGGATAAGGAGCCAGAGTGGCATCTTCAGCACATTTCATGAACTCGCCCCAGTTTGTAAAATGCCATTCAAGATGATGCAGCAGTGACAAACAGAGCTCTTTTCTGTCCACCGAAGCCACATCTCTAAGTGAAGATCCATGCTTTGAAGGGACAGTTCACCCCAAAAGCAAAAAAAAAACAGATGTGTCCTATCTCTGGGGCTGTTTATCAATCTAGATTGGTTTGGCCTTATCTCCAATAGAATGCTACTATATTGGCTCTGGAGTTGTGATGCTCAAAGCGCCAAAAATAATACATTTGTAAATATCTACAGCGATGTCTCTCTCCAGAAATCATGACCCAGTTTCTCAAAATAATCCAAAGGCATTATGAGCAGTTTCACGCGGGAACTATTTTCTGTCAACCGTATAGTTCCGACATGAAGCTGCAGGATTTCTGGAAGCAGACATTGCTGTTGGAAGTTATTCAAAGCCGGTACTATGTAGTCCCGTTATGTTGGAGAGAAGGCAGACATCTCTATGGCCGATATCTCGCACCAAAACAATTAGATCTATAAATACAGGCGAGTGAAAAAAAAGACGTTTTCCAGGCTGTAATAAGAGGAGCCAAACATCCCCGGGTAACTTTTCATTATGACTCAGCCATCAATCACAGAACACAGCTCAGGGAAAATTGCTCGAGTTCCTTCTTCCTTCCTGCAGTACGTTACAACTGGATATTGTGAAATACAATAAGCAAACATGAGCGGAAAGTACAGAAAGCTTTTCATCACACAGCATAACAATTTATTTATTCGTCCACTGGAAAAGGCGAGAATTCTAGTATATGATGAATTGAGCAAACTAGGTTTATAGGTGCAGTGATGCAATATTTAAGTGTAATATTGAGTTTGTTGTGCAAATCAGGTGGGCCTTGAATTAAGGGTATGTTGGCTGTTTGCTGATGAGAGCGGTTGCTCCATCATGAAACAATACGACTTCATATTTGCATTATAAGACGGGGCGTACTTACCTCTCCTCCTGCCCTCTTCCAGGATGAACGGTCCGGGTGACTTTCATGTGTCCTGCTGAGTTTTATCAAACTAATGTACAACATACAGTATCTGTAAAGAATTAATTGGTTACACCAGCAATGATATTGAAATATTTATTACAGCTTATGAAATCACTGCTTCTATCGTAAAGCAGACCAGAGCGTACAGAGCACATCCACTGTTTCTGGGCCAAAAGTTTATTTGGCACTAAAATGGACCGAGGAACTAATGAGGGATATTAACTGATAATTAAAAAAAATATATGAATTGACCGTTTCCTCATTTGGAGGTCCTTCGCTGGTATCCGTATAAAAGAGTTGCAAGACCCAGACCAAACTTTTGTCATAGCTAAGTGATGAATCTTAGTCATTAATTTATTTGTTGGCAAACAAGTTTCACTGTTACAACAAATATTAGTTATGTCATTCAACTTGGAAACCGTTTACAAAAATGAATAAATAAGAAGCCATAATCATAGCCGATAATAAAACCGTATCTGTGCCACTAAACTCGGTTCCGTCCTGCATTTTGATTACTGTTTAGTAAACAGATACATAAATATATTTTCTCCTTGAGGAAGAAAAACAAAAACACTTCCAGTTTTTCTCACTCCAAAAGCTCTTTCTTTAATAAGTAAAACAACCATCTTTCTTTTTTTGTACAAGTGCCGGGTGCTCATCAATGTTCAATTTGTTCTCTCTCTCTCTCTCGAAGCACAAGCGAATGCCAATAGAGATGCGGAATGCACTATGAACCTTTCTGAGGGACATTCATGATTAACTTGGACTTATTCCGTCTCCCTTGACGATCTGTGAATCATAGCTCTGCTATCTACACAGTAAAAAAATAAAATAAACGGGAACAGAAATCTAACTGAAACAGGAAGTCGACCTGAAAACAAAGATGAATACGTAGCACAAAAATGCCAGCACGATACGCGTTTTGTTGTGATATTTTTCGTGTTATTTTCTATTTAGATGGTCAATCCTTGGAAAGTGATAAAAGAGGAAAACAAAAAAAAAAAAGAGACCGGTACCAGAAAACCAGAAAGGCCAGCACAACAGAACAAAATTGCTCCTAACCACTACATTTACAGAGACAAAGGGTTTGCTCGGAACAAAATAAAGCATACTACTGTGTGCAATGCTAGTTACCTGTACAATTACATAGAAATATCTCATAATTATCTTATTAGTTTTTTTTTCTCCCTCTTTTAACAACTGTTATTACAGTAAAACGAAAGAAAAAGAACAGCTATGCTTGAAAGCATACGATCAATAATTCCTTCATGGTAATTGTTCAAAATGTGTTTGTGTTGTTGTTTTTTTGTCTTTTTTTTTCCATCGAAGGGACACTTCAGCAAACAAAATGTGCTGCAACTCACCAAAGAGGAAGAAAATCTTTCAAAAAAAGCAATATAGATACAGAAGTATAATAAAATAGTCCTTTTTTTAAATTTCCCATTTATTCTGGTGAAGCCTGTAGTTTAGACTTGTATAGTTTGGGGCTATGCAGTTCATTTCGACTGTCAGACTATATCTCCGAGACCTAAAAAGTCCTGTGCGAGTTAATTGTCTCTCTTCACACTGAGACAAAACACGCCAAACCACACAGGGTTGGAGAGGGGGAGGGGGGAGGGGGGGGGGAGGGGACACAACATCAACAGATTCCCGCAATGTTTAACCAAATATAGTCACATATTAGCAATAATATCCTGTTGGTGGTCAGTAACAGCGAGTAGAGTCATTTGCTCTGCTTCAGTCTTCAGGGCACAGAATAAAAAGAAAGGCTACCACTGCCAACGACTGAAGGGACAAGGGGACACGGTGAAGAGGACTACGGTAATAGGAGGGACACTGGCGGGGCGGGAGGGTGTTGGGCCTATAGGCTGGTGACCAGGTGCGAGGGCTCCGACTGGGCTTCTTCTGGGGATAGATCCTCTTTGTTTGGGGGCACGATGAAGCCGTCGCTGCTGCCCCGCCCTAAGTGGTAATAGGAGTGCAGCTGATGGAGGTGGTTACGGGAGCCCAAGTTGGGCATGCTCTTGTAGTAAACGTCGTCCGAACTGGCCTCTGGGCTCTTGGCGTCCCCGCCGTCCTTGGAGCCGTCGGCAGATTTGGCAGACACGTCTGGCAGGCCGGGCAGCATGGGCATGCTGGTATAGAGGGAGTCTCTCTGGTGGTTGTGGCTGGGTGATGAGCCCTCGTCGTCGGTGTGCTCGTTGGTAAGTAAGGGGAAGAAACTTTCGCTGTTCTCCTGGGGGATCCTCCTTCGAGACGAGGAAGTGGTGGCGGACGAGAAGGGGTGGTGGGGCAGGGGAAGGGGTGGCGGCGCCGAGTGGTGGAGGTGATTGTTAAGGTTGTCCGCCGCCTGCAGTGACGGGAGCGGCCTTTGAGGCAACAGCGGGGCGTTGGACTCCTCGCGGATTAACTCCAGGCCCAGGCCTTCGTCGTGGTGCGGACCAAAGGTGGAGTGGTCGTCCAGGCTCAGCGCCACATTCATGCCCATCCCCATTCCCAAGCCCATCCCGTAGCCACTGTCCTTGCCACCGTTGCTGACGTTATTGACCAGCTTATTCATAAGGTTCCGGTTCTGCTCGGTTGAGCGCTCGTGGGAATTGTTGAGGTAGGAGGGGATATAATTGGAGGTGAGCTCTTTCAGGATCTTCTTTTCCAGGGTGGTCTCCTTGTGGTTATAGCCCCGATCAATGATCTGGACGCAGTCGCTCATGTACTCGGCGCTGGCGATGCTGTAGCTGTTGCCATGGTTACCATTCAGTGGTAGAGTATCCATGACACTTGTATCCCGGGCATTGTTCAGGATTCCCTCTGGAATGACAAACACGGGTTGGGTTGGGGGTATAGAGTGGGCAAATGAGAAGGGTGGAATCTGATGGGGATGTAATTGCAACAGCTAAATGTCAGCCACTTTTACGAACACAAATTACACCCATAAACATTCTCGAGCCCTTTTATTTTGTCTGAAATATGTCCTGAACCCCAAAGCACTCTACGAAATGATATGTCAGCCACAATTCTCTAAAGTGTGCTTTGTGGAAATTAAGATCAGACAGTGTTTGGATTAGGAAAGATATAAAAAACACAACATATCCTGTAAATATGAACATCATACACACTTACCTTGTTACAAAGAAAATAACATTTTCTAAGACCCAAATTCACTTTTCATTATTGTATGGCAGTGGTGAAAACACCGATATGTGTGACACGCAACAACACAAAAGCTCAAGCCACGGCACAAACACGCACAGCTTCAGCACCACATCCAAGCAAGCAAAAGACAAAAACCAGAGCCATGCATGGGAGACTTAAAGTGAACACAAACCAGAGCGACAGCTGTCAATTTTGGACCCCAGCCATATTGTCCCATTCGAGCATTGCAACGTAACATTGTAATAAAAATATTTCTTCATATCTGCTTTGCCTGTGTGAACATAAACAGTCCTCTCTCTCAACATGAATTACTGATACATATCAACCCACACTGAAAGGAATGAGCCTTTCTGTTCTCTGTTTTTCATATTTCATATTCTATCTCGTCCACGCCATCAGCATCAAAGCACGGTTTTTAACGTAAATTCAAACTGCATCATACAAGGCCGTCATCCAGCTTGTTAAAAAGTGTCAAGCCCACAAGTTTGACCGCTTCAGAACTCGACAAGACTCATTTTTGAGACCTTCAACACATGTGATGGCTTGATCAAAGGGAATAGCAAAATATAAGTAAAATAAAATGCACGAACAGGCACGGGTGTTCAATATTCACTGATGAGAATACATATTCGATATCGATAGGCCTCGTTAAATGTTGAGGTGATTAGAAATGGTGACTAATTGGATTATCTTAATCCAATGCGATACCAAACGGGCGAATGGATATTTGCCTGTAAAACGCAGCAAATGCCTGTTTTTTTACATCAAGAAGTGCAAACTACAATAAGCAGTGGAGTCCAGGATGTGATTTAAACAGATTTGTACAGGTCTATTTGAAACGGCGAGGGCCTTTGTCATAAAAGAACCGCTATTACTTCCAAAGGGAATGACATTTTGTTTTCATTACCCCTTTGTCAGCACCGAGTGAAAAGAAAGTAAAGCCAAAGTCAATTACATTTGATAAGCAATGTTTAGTTTGACTCCCATACTTGTCTCTCTGTAGGGCTCTTTTTGGGGACAGCATGAGGGGAAGGAAAGAAGAAAAGAAAACAACAATAAGCATAACAGTGACAGGTAGAAGAGAAATGTGCACGTACAGTATGCTGATGACGCACCAAGAAAATGCTGCGGGAATGCGGTCGTTTCATAGTATCGTGCAAAATATTGTGTACCCACAGAATGAACCACAACATATTCAGAGAAGAACAGATATAGAAGTAAAGATGTTTCGCGATGACTTTTTTGTGCAGAATCCTCGGGGTAGTCGAGTGTCAAATGCACCCAGTAAATCGTTTTGATGCATTTGCATTTTCCTCCTTCCAGATATCTCTTTACCACCGACGGCAATGTAGGTGAATTATAGCCCTCTGTCACAAGCGCCGATGCAGTACTTGTGTTGCATACATAAACGATCCCCCTGATCAAAGCTCTCTCTTGAGTTTTTATCTCAGTTTCACGCAAGTTTCTCTGTTTTTACAGACTCACAAAGTTACAGCGATCTCAAGGTCCGAAGGTGGAATAAAAATAATAACAGCTCTGCACACAGACAAATTGTATTTTAATCAGCTGGTGCCAGATTCAAATGTGTTTATTTTTGGCTGATCAGAGATGGTTTCTAATACTCAAATCTAACATTTGTATTGGTGTTGTATTCAAGTACCGATATATTGACCACCAGGAGCTAAATAACGGGTGGATCACATTTACGTCGACTTAATAACCCTCATTTTGAATATATGAATTAGCAATTTTTACAATCGAAAGTTCCAAATGGAAGGGCAATTTATTCTTTGAAAGAGTCATAAAACTGGACCATTTATGGCTTAAAATGGAAGAAATGATATTCATGAAATTATTAAAACACAAGAGAATCAAATTGAATGGTAATCCTCCTTTTTGCTCTTCAGACTATACTATGAAATATAAATGAATTGCATTTTCAATTTAAATATCAGATCCAATTACATTCATCCCAAACAACGACGTTTGACGATCTAACAGGAGCATAAAAAAAAAGAACGAAATGCTCAAAAGAGAAATGACAAAAGACATGGCACACAAGCTTCACTGACAACATTAGAGCACATTCAAAATAAATGCCTGGGGATGTATCTAGCTGCCAACAGGCGCACATTTTTCATCGTTTTTACAATGTCTATGATGGCCAAATGTCTGGGTGTGTACTTTGTAACCGAATGGCACGGCCTGACTAGAAGCCATGATACACCCCCAATGAAAAACCCCACAGCGCAACACACCTGTAGGATTTTTGTGAGAAAACTATAGTTTGTTCAATGCTAACACACAACACCTAGAGCAGTGTTTTTTTCTTTTCTTTTTAAATCAAAGCCCTGTAAAAACACTCAAGGGTGAACAACTGGCAGTTCAGCTCAGTGCAAAGTCTGCCACTGTGAACTCTCCAATCATAAAGTTGCATTCTGTTCCTGAGCATGAACAAAGATGTGAAACCTTGCAGTCTCTCCAGGACCGGAGAGAGAAAAAAAAGAAAAAAAGAAACACTGCCCTAGCCACAATGTTAAAGAATGAAAAGAAGCTAGCACACCTTGTGTGTTGTACATGCCCAGAGGGTTGTTATAGACTGCCGATTCCCCAAGCAATGTATTATAGGGATTGTTAGTGCCATGAGGACGGAGGAGTGCATTAGGTATAAGATGGTTAGCCATTGCCCCTGGAGCAGCCAGAAAGAGACAGGAGTGAGACAGGAAAAAAAAGAGAAGAGAAGAAGAGCGTTGAGACAGAGAACGGGTAGGTGGGTGGATAAATTGTCAAAAATATTTAGACAGACAGAAAGAGAGAGAACATACATATCAGTTGGGCAGATGCAGCTGAGCATTGGCAGCCATTAATAACACCCAAATGATCACATGATCATTAACGCGAGGGGGCTTTTGCTACATGAAAGTGGCAGAGCTGGACTGACACGGCCCGACGGAAAGTGTGTCAATTGTATTGTTAAAGGTATAATATGCAACAATTTCCCGACAAACCCCCCCCCCCCCCTCTGATCATCACTTATGACCCACTGGAAGGGTGTGGCAGTGTCTGTATCTGCAGAAACCCTGCCCTCTGATGCTATTTTCTCTTTTCGTCTAATACTGCTGTGCTCAGGACGTTTCTGGGCGTCAGTAAAGAACATTTGGGGATGTAACCCCCCCCCAGCCAATAAGCAGGGTGCTGCCTGGTCTCATCCCTAAATCAAGTACCGCCTGATACAAAGCAATGGAAAACGGGTTGTTATATCGCTGCGTGTGTTTTTATGTGCTTCCGTGTGTCACCTGTCACATCTCTCTGCTGTGTGGTGCTACATATTGGACCGTGTCCGTGACCGAGCGCAGGCACAGAGAGAGCCACAGCAGGATGAAACATGCTGCATTCATTCAAAATGCTGCACCTTGCCGAGGTGTTGGGAGGCGGCATGGCTGGTTCTATTTGTGCTATAGAAAACAATCAGAAAATAATGTTTTATTCTTCTGATTTCCAGCTTTGTTCTCACTAATGCTGTTCCCTCTCTAGCCCGGTCGACCCTATCCATCTATCTATCTATCTATCCATCTCTCGACTAGAGGGGCACATATTTAATGCTGTGTTTATAAAAAGCAAGCGAGAATGTGCCTACATATTATACCTTTAATGCCAGCCATTAGTGTTTAGCCTGTTTCTGTGCTGCACGTTCAGGCAGCATACTCGCCTTAATTAACAGACAAATAAATTACAAAGAAACGTCGAAATGGCCAACACAACACATGAACTGTTACATTTCTAGACTCAAACAGGGCAGAATACAATCGGGGAAGCTGTTTGGTCTTTTGAGGCTGAAAAAAAAAATGGAGTGCTCTCAATTGTTTTAATTGACTGTTTGTCTGTCAACGCCTTTTCTGAACAGAGATTGCGATAATCAGCAGTGGTAACGTTAACTAAGAACCAGATATAACTGGTCTGGTGGTCACCTTACAACTTTCACAGAGCGTTTTCAGTTCATGAAGTTAAATTGGAACATTTTGGTGACCTAAAAATGTCCTTAGCCCCGCCTTCTCATGTCACTTCTTGTTGCAAAATGCCAACAAGGCAAAGGGCGAAAAAGCCAAGATGGCAACCGGCAAATATGGACATGACCACTATCAATTCTGCTGACCTCGATATATATATCCCGTTGTGTTTGTTTACATTAGATTAGAAAATCACCAAATGAACAATAATATTGTTGATATAATATACATATAGTCCAACAGAATGGCCTCGTGACATGTCCTCTCTTTGGTCAAGATAGTTATTACTTCAACCTCGCCTCCTTCACGCAAACAGAACATTGGCTCATTTCGCTTGGACTGCTAGGATCTTGCCCAAATGACACATCGGTTTCCCGCCCACATAGCGTCACACCAAAGCAACACTCACAGTCTGAGCCCCGTGATCAGCTGCAGATTTAAAGGCTGAATTCTTAAACGCGAAGGGTGCGGATTCCCTGATGTTTCGGCTTTTCTTTGCCGTTGACAAAAAAATAATGTATTCAAAAGTGTTTGAATACATTATGCTGAAAATCTGGTATGCTGGAAACATTCACATTAATTTCCTGTTTACAAGACCCGTCAACAGCAGCAAATTCAAGACTCATGACGACTTCCTGTATGCTGTGCCACAGCAGGTGAAGGTCTTCTGTCTGAGGTACGAGTGCACAGCAATTACATGCTCTGGCAGGGTGCACCGTTATTTTCTAATTATCTGAATCTGTCAAACCAATGGAGAAATATGTTTATATTACCTTGTGACACTGCATCTTTTTGAGGGGGTTCTTATTAAATTCATATTTTCTATGTTGGAAGACATGGAGGACATTCTAAAATAATAACAGTGCTGCTGATTGAGAGTCATCTTTCAGCATTAATCAATATTTAGTTTGAGTTTAGTATTTATTGGCCGTATTATAATTTAGCTTGGAAAACAGAATGTTTGGATTTTATTTAATTTGTTGTTGCTGTTTGCCCTAATCACAGTGTATTCCATGAACACTAGCCCCTTTTGAATTCTCCCAGTGACAGATCCCCCACTTATTGTGCCGATGTCGGATAAATTGGACAATTTCCACGGCTTCACTGATTGCACTGATTGTGTGGCGCAATAGTCCCGAATGCTGGGATGAATTGAACATGCAATGCTATCAGGATGATTGCATGACTACGCTCTCGAGTGTCAGCTGCAAGCTCGCTTTCAGGTGCCAAAGCCGGGAGTGCGGGAAATCAAAAGGACAAATCAGCAAGAAATAGTCGCTCCTCGACTCATAATGCCGTAATAACAGCGCGGGAGCAGCCACGGATAAGTGACGTTCTCTTTTGCATCTGTTCCGTATGATACTTGTGATGGCAGGACACACTTGACTCTCGTGAGTGTTGTCTCGATCAAATCCAGAGCCTGGTAAGAAGCCGAGGGTATAAAATTGCGTTCATAATTACTAACTCCGCTTTTTGCCTTTTATGGACGATCTCTGTACGCTCTCCTTCAACTTTTCTACAGCCCCACCCCTCCTGCCCCAATTTAGCCTCTCCACAATGCAGCGAGGCTGTGTGTCTGTTGATGGCGCGCTAAGCCGGAGTGTCTAATTATTGAGATCTTGACACTTCTTCCCTGTGTCGAACATTAATCCATCATTGTAACTATGCATTAGTGTCGACGCAAGCGGGCGCCCAGAGCGAATTTGGAGAGCAAGCAGTGTGGAACTGGAGCCCTCCATCAAGAGATGCGATGAGCGGGGAGAGTGCTCGGGATGGATGCCAGCCGGTGCGGCGTTTGCCACTCGATGTCAGATGTAGGCTGTGATCTATTTTCTGTATAATCTGAGGGACTCCGAAGTTAACTCTGTTCACTGCACCGCTGTCAAATACATTATGGAAACATGCTTTTTATCAACGTGTCTCTGAGAGGGAATTCCACTGAATTGATTTTTTTTTGTTTTTACTCCAGCACTTTTCCCAGGAGTAAGCCCAGTTTCACTGTCCGTTATATTTGCGCTGCTTGACAAAGTCTTATTAAATGCACCAAAACCAGAATTTCATTACATTCACTGTATTTGTTTAGATTAAACTACATCCTTTTTGCAAACTCCTCTTATGATTTGTTGATGCTTCAAATATGAAAAAAAAAAACATGAAACATTTTTTGAAGCAGTACGACACCAAATCAGGATTTTACCCCTTTAAGTTAATCTCTGCCTTCTATTCACAATCACGTTCTCTTTCATCCAGGCAACAAATGCACCGAGCCATACCAGTAGTTACATTGAACTTGCTTTTACATTTGGTGAAAGTTAACGTTTGGGCACAAAAAGTGTCTTCCTACTTGAAATTGTAATCATTTGGAGAATCTTGTGCAAACTTTTGTGAAATGACTGATTTACCTTGAAAGCTTTGCTTTTCAAAAAAAACGTTTTTTCCTTTTTTATAATCGAAAGTCTTCGTGTCCTATTAAATGGAAAGCGACTGCCACTGGAGAATAGGGAATCTTTTGTGAAAAACTGTATCTTGCATTTGTAATAAAGTCGAAAAGGTGAAGGCCGGTGTATTCAAGTAAAGGAAAAAAAGGGAGACATTCAAGTAAATATCTGCTGCGTGACCAAGTACCTCTGTTAAGTGATGCAGAGCTGTTGATGTCGCCGGTCATGAAAGAAGACTCTGACTGTTTTCTGACTGTGTCATTCCACATTCGGCGGATGCGACTCTGCGGGGGGGGGGGGACAAACAACATGTCAAAACACTCTGTACATCACCAGAAATACAGCTGAGAAGTAAAAGTCTGACATTATTGAATATTTGTGAAGATCTATTGCACTCACTAACGTTTAAGCACAATAAAGGGTGAGATATGAAGCAAAATAAACAAGCGGTCTGCTTTTTAATCAAGTTTTTAAGCTATAAAACATGTCTGTCGGTATAAGAAACCTCTAATTGAAGATCAGCACTAGTACTGGGATAGGCGAAGTCAATAATAATGTCATCATTCAAGCTCATCTGAATCAGTGTCTCAGGTTTCAAATGCTCAATCCAAAAAGGGTTCATCCTGGTTAATTGTGTTAGTGTCCCACGGGCTGCTGCACAAGCTAAGGATCTGGTTATTCAACCATGGAGCTGAGTACTTTCTGTCTTGTGCCAGACGGGCTTGGCAGAGGCTTTCAGAGATTTCCAGATTCACACACTGATCGGTGATGGCGAAAAGAAAACAATGTTCAAAATGTTTGGTGATGAAGCGCTCCACAGAAAGGATAATTAACGCTCTCTTTTTTTCCCGTGGTTTCGGTCATCGTTTCTACTATTGCACGAGAGGATCATCTTCACACTGCCTTAACCAGATTAAAGAACATAACAGGAGCAAAGTCATGGAATGAAGCGATGTTTTTAAGTTGCCTTTAACACCGCGAACAGGATTCAGCTTCACTATATCATTATCTAAATTTGGAGCACATGTCACAGCACCCTCACCTCCTGAAACTCTCTATTTGACACACAGACCGCGAGCATGTTTTTTTTATACATGCAAGTTTCACCGTCGTCTCATAAAAGGATGTGGAAAAAAATATGCCCACGCAGATGTGGTATGATCAATACTTCTGTGTCACCCCCCCCCAGGTGACACACACAGCTCTTGTAATCTTACGGGAACATATACCGACACGGACGATCTCGAGAACATATTCTACGTCATGTCGTCCCCCCAGCACTGAAGACACAGATGGGTTGGAAATGACACTGCTGCTACTTCTTGTTTTTTTTTTTTTTGGACGGATAAAAAAAAAAACTTGAACCATTCATCGCCAGCGGGTTGGAATGTACTTTGCTGATTACACATTCATTTAGATGCCTCAAGAGTAAGCAGTAAACAAGCACGTCTTCCTGAGTGTTGCCATTCCTGTCTCGCTCACATAAAGCGACTGAGCATGAGGTTACAGCCATCTTGTCAAAGCACTGTGTATAATTAAACGCTTTGATCTGTGTGCTCGTGTCGTGGGTTTGCCGCCGCACGCTCGACTCGAAGCACTATTTGAATGACTGAAACACTGGGAGGAAACCACAATCTTTAGAATATGGAAATGATGTTCAATTAGAGTGCATCATGGCAATTCATCCTATACTTCAGGTCAATGTGGGCGGAATCCATCAACAATTTACTTTCCAAGAGGGACAGAATTCACATATTTTGGCAGAGAGTCCAATCTGCATCTGTGAGCGTGAACAGATTCCCTCACAAAGCTCCAGCCAATAGTTTAGTCAGCGTCGCTGTACCAACGTGCAGCCTTGCTCCAGTGGGCTTCCTAACAAGGACATAATGCTGTACTTCCTTCTATCATGCTCTAAAATATTTTCTCAAAAGTTCTTCATAACTAGAGCTGTGGTAGGGCGACGTGCAAAACATTAAAGTTTTCTTGCATCCTGTCAGGATGTGCACATCTGCGGATTATTATCTAGGAATAAGTCGCCCTCGCTACGCAGACCGACGACTCAAAAGATAAAGTTCTGTGGAGATCGAAAACCAAATGAGTTAACTTGTCCTGCGAAAGGAGATACTGTCAAGTGCAGTGAATCGAGAATGAAAAACAAAGAAAAAAAGGGGGAGAATGACTTCATTTTGCCACCTGTGACCCAGTAGAATAACGTCCTGGCGCACGAGAGGCGGTGCCTTTTCCAGAGCCGATGGAACTGTCCACACTTTTGCCACTGCAGCAGTGAGTACGCAGGCATTTCCCGTACTCCTTACGCACCTGCACGGAGTAAAAGCCACAGTCACAGTCAATGCATTTGGAGATGCTTTTTCTTGCATTAATGGCTGGAGCGTGAAAATAACCCAACGATCAGCCGATTTCAAACACAGCACATCTTGAGGACGACCCCCGTACCTTTTTCTGCAGCACGCAGTGGAAGATGAAGATGAACATTCCTTGCAGGGAGTTGAAGATGGTGAACAGGTAGGCCATGACCACCGTGCTCTCGTTGACATACATCAGGCCAAAGGCCCAGGTCAGGCCCAGCAGGCAGAGCAAGGCAATGGCCCCAATCACCCACGATCTGGAACACAAACAAACAGCCATCTTGCAAACCATTTGACAAAGCTTCGTATGCTGAAAAGTGCTTTAAAACTGGGTTTGAACTTGGGAGAAGAAGTGTGAATTGTACCAAACACAATATTTCGCAACAATGAATGGAGGTTAAAAGCCACAATGTGAACTGAGGTGTGTACAGTTATCAAGGCTTTCCTATGAGAGGGAGAAAAGGCAGAAACATGAAGAGGGGGGAAGACATTGATGAGAAGATGACGATGGCTTTAACCTTCATCTTTTGATTCTGTCTTTGCCATCTTTCCCTTCTCTTATTTGCACTCTGTCAAGCGTTGGCCATTGACTGTTTGAAAAGCCGTAATGATCATAAAGCTGCAGATTGCTATGTACGATAAACGAGGTCTGTATAAATGGGAGGGCAAGAAATATGGCATTTTTACGAGAAGCCTATTTAAATGAGTACATTACATGTTGGATTCTATCACCTGAGGGTTGGGATAAGTGTCTTGTAAACTGAAGGACTGAACTGAGATTAATAACAACACAGAGTCTATTAAGAACGACGGGCTCTGTCTTCATGTAGGGTACACAGTGTGCAGAGAAGTGGCACTTTTTCTTCACCTGCACTCTTTTGGTACAGAGGCGGAGTTAAGATTCATATCACATTCTTGCGGCAACGTTTCAGTGTAACCTCGATGAAGCCCTTTGTATGGCGTGTACCTTTTTTTGTTCATTGGGGATGTTGTCAATAACTGCAAATGTGGTTATTCTAAGGCTTATTGTATTACCTTGGTACATCACTAAGAATTCAATAAGTCCAGAAATATGAATTTATCTCCATGGAACTTATTCTGCTGTTAATTAGGCTACATAAAAGTGGATATAATTACGGTAATATAAATTGTTTCAATCATGTATCTATTCCTTTCAGGTATTTCAAGTATTCATCTCCTGCTTCTAGCTTATTATATCAAACATTCTTTTCTTTACAGACTTCACTGTGAAGATGCAGGTGCCATTTAAAACTAATCTCGCTTGTCACATCTGGAGGCTTGGTATATTTAAGACAAGAGTGCTGTGTGCACACTAATGTGGACTTCAACATGACGGAGTACTCCACCATGAGTCACGTTAACGATTCAGAGAGGCGTCGAGATGGATTTGTGTGCGGATTTGTTCATGCGGAGGAGATAATGAAAGATGGAAATATGGGGAAGATGGCCCTTCCAATTTTGTCTTACTTGATCTCAGGTTCATAATCCTGATAGCTGAGCGATATGACAAGAGCAAAACAACAAAAAGAAAATAAGCAGAAATGAATCAAATCGCACAACAAAACATGGGGGAGGCGTCATCAAAAATGTGTGGCCATGAATACAACATAGAAATTAAGACATTAAGAGGGAAACAATACAGCAAAAAGGAAGATGACTTATTTTGTCAGCTAAATTCACAGCATTCGCATCCAAACACCGGACATTCATACATTTTGGGAAGGGATTTGTTAGTGATTTACAGGTGATAAACCTCATTATCCTGGTTCACTGAAGTATCTAACTCCCCTCATAAATGCTGGCAGACTTTCACATTTAAGCGGTTATAAATGGGCCAGGTGTGCGGCCAAATAAATGATTTATGAATTCATCGGGGCGACCATTAAACATAATTTTCCCAGGGCTGTCTTAATGACCTGGTGGGAGAGGTACTTCATCAGGACGACTGCCCCCGGAATGGACACAGAAACACAAGCAGTGGGCACAGAGAGAACAAAATATTGTCCTCTAACGAGTGACAGTTTTTGTTCGGGCGAATGGTTTACGATGGAGACGCAAGAGGTCATGAGTAATGCATCCGAGTGGACAGGATATGAAAAGGCTACGGCTCCTATCGCACGTGGCTCATCTTCGTCTGGAGTTATCGGGTACAAATACGGGGATTGAGTTTGAGAGCTGCATGGAAGGAGCCTGGAGGTGAAAAGCATAACAGCTCACTTATAAACGAAGAAGGTGCATTTCAGTTGAGTGTTGTCCTGTCAGGACTGCTGCATGCCTGAAAGCTGCTAATACAACACTTACAAAACCTCTCAGTTCATATTTTTGGCATCATTACGCTCAAGATTGTTTATGTATGGGACTATGTAAGGCAAATCATGTTATTTAGGAATAATTATAATTAAATAGCTATTTTATTCAGATTTTAGAATGTTAAATATAGCATCTAAGCAATAGAAGTACTTACTATCAACTGAGCTTTTCAGTAAACCAGCTTTTTATTTGAATGATATTATCCATCTCTGAGGGTTGCAGCAGAGCACCTCTCGGCTTTAAAAGCACAAGAAAAGAGACAGACGCTTCATTGTGCCAATTAAGCAGAGAACCCCTTCAGACTCGTGGCATCAAATTACCACCAATTTCCTTCAAAATGACTCCATTTGCAGAGGTGGGATTCATCGCAACGCCACAGATCATTTATGCACGAGATCGCAATTGGTCAATTCAACCTGTTTCAAGTGTGCATGAAGTCTTTTTGTGGGAAGCTTCTGGGAGGAAAAGAGGAAGTGCTGGCAGGGTGTGAATTATTCAACCAAAGGTATGCTTGAAATGCGAATCGCCCTCAAAGTGTTGAAGACATCAATGGCGCAAAGTTTTTTGATGTTGGCATAGACGTTTTGTATCTTTGAAATCATCCTCGTTGGAATATTTCAATTGAAGTTTCTTATCTGTACGGGGAGGAAGCTACGCAAGTCAAAAGTCACACCTTGCTCGAATAAAAAGAAAATGTACAGTCCATTATGTTGTTAATATGCCATGTTTAGTTTGGGATGTAAAATCACAATGGTGCAAAAGTCATCCATAAATCACAGGGCAGTGGCAGCGGCTGTCTCCATTACAGGGTGAGGAAGGAAAAAACACATCAAACACAATATCAATTCTATTCTACATCCTCTACTGAGAAATGTTGCATCTTACCAGTGCCATTCTACAATAACACATCCATCATAATAACGGTAGCTAAAAATGGAGAGGAAAAAAATGGAAGATGAAAAACAGAAAGATGTTACAGATAAGCACAGCCTCAGATACAAAAAAAAATGCAGGATGTGTGTGCTAATCAAAAAGAATAAAGGAGGGGAAGGAGAAAGAGATACACAGGGAAGAAGAGATGAAACATTCATATTAAAACAAGGCGGCGTGATGAAATCTGAACAGAAGATGTGACATCAAACCATAAAGAGGAGGCAAACGGGCAGAAATGCAACGCTAAAGAAGACGCGTCTCATTAAACAGAGATAGATTGACTTAATTAACCCGGAGTATCATCATCATCATCAAACCGCTTCACCTTGGTGACTCGGAGAAAAGCTCATCGGGAAAGTACGGCGGTAACTGACTGCTCCACCACATTGGACCCTGAATGTTATTTCAACCCATGTTAAAAAACTGAAATACTTAATTTTCCATCATACTTACCTATTTCTGCTTGTTTATGAGGAAACAGACCGTGGACATGATGTGTTTGGCTCGGCAGTATTTTTCAGTAAAAGCCATTCCGTCTGATTTGTCGTGTGTTGGAGATAATGGGTCTCAACTTGAACACCGCGTCAGATGAATGAGGGCTGACAACAGCGGTGCTACTTTCCAATGGTCGTGTGAAACATTGCAGACTGTTTCGCAGTGAGTGAGTCTTGCGGGGGGTCAGGAGGTCAGTTGTTTCCGTGCATTATGTGAGGCCAGTGTAATAAATCACTCCAGCGGTCACGAATTCACTGCAGAACAAACTACGCAACGTATCCTGCGGCACCAAAAGACGGGCAACGTACAGAACCGGCCTTGACGAATGTGATCTGGAAAACGATTACGGCATTTTGGATCAGTGCTTTGCTTTCATGTACCTGCTGTTCTGGTCCAGTCGTGGTCTGGAGCTCTATCAAAGCTCTCTGCTCAGCAATCTTTTTTTTCACCACACCATGCCTCAGTATATAGGCCCCTTGCTTGGCAAGAGAGCCAAGCAAGGGGGCTGCAGGAGGTTTTATATATAATATATATATATATATATTCGGATCATTTGGACGTCAAGTCTTGACGGCTGTGAAAATGATCCAGGCATCTGTGTCACAATTCTCTTGTCATGAACCCAATTGCGGTTCTTTCATTACTCCAAAGTGCATACAAGTGATCTGCATGTTCTTTGTTCCACCCCTGAATCAAAACATATAACCTGTTATTTCACAGAATGTTATAACAAAAGAGGACAAAAGAGGTGACACTAAATGGCTTTCACCGTGTATAGCCACGTCGGAAGATGTCAGGTTTGGATTGACCTATCATTAACATTGCGGGAAAGTGTTTGGACCTGATTATAGCTTTGACAAAAAGCATGGCAGAAAGAGCAGAACGGGAAATGGCGAGACCTTGATCAGATAGATGGGAAATAAAACAAGGATTGGGTTTCACCAGCTTTGCATTAATCATTAAAACGTTTTTTTGGGGGAAGGTGCTTAGTCACCACTAGCCAGTTTCCAACCAGGGATTTACTACATCTAGTTGCACCATTTAAGGAAACATTTGTAGCAAGAATTAGTGACAGGAAGTAGCGTCCAGAACTCAAACATTTGTATCCTAGCTAAGTAAGCCTGAACCTATGAAGAGCTGATGCAACTTCAAAATATAGCAACGTCTGTATTTGTCAGAAGTGACACATCTGGTGAACACTGAAACATCGTTAAATGTCGACTCTCTGCTCCATGTCATCTTGAGGTAACTTTAATGTCAGTGCGGGTCTCCGTTCAAAGGCAGCACTTAAAAACCACAGCTCCACTCAGGAACATCCTGCAGGGAATTTGTGATTGAAAAACAAAAAGTATGGTCCGGCATGGTTGCAGCTTAAGCATATCATGCTTGCAGGAGATTGTTTTTTTTTTTTGTGTGTATGACTGTGCTGAGAGGAGCAGGGCAGACGGGGCCACTGTGCTGCTGAGACACAAACAGTGATGTGATGCCACAGAGAAACAGCCGGAGCGCCAGCCATAAAGTAGACTAATGTGTCCAGAGTGGCTTCAAAAAAAAAAAAGCGAGGGAGACAGCAAAAACAGAGCGGAGACCTTTATCTATCATAGCAAACGGGCGGAAAAACATCTTTACACCATCTGTAGAATGAGTCGGCACTGACACCAGGTAGCTGGAGCTTACAGCAAAGACAATGACCGAAAACGCTGCGTCATTCTACAGGGCGAAGGGACCTCAAACACAACAAACTGTTTATTCACATCCAGCCAGACAGGAGGAAACTTTGGGAAGTTTGACTGACGGTTTACCTGAAACCAGTCTATGGACCAAATATTTGTCAGAATAAGAACTTGGCTGGTGACTTGCCCTCCCTAACCTCACACAGGGTTTTTTTGACTCTGTTCATTGCTGAAGCTCATTATCTTTTAAGAAGACAGGTACTCTCTTCAAACAGGATGCTACTTTATCTGTGCAAATCTAGATCTTAACATAAATATTGCTGTGTATAGAACTCTTCCAATACATCATTTTGATATCTGATCCTGAAATTATGGTTGACACGAGTGACGGACAATGTTGTTGGCATGCTGCATGGTTGTTTTCATGTATTTTGTTTTTGTTTTTGTTTAATTTAACTATTTGTTTTTCTTTGCAACAAAAAAAACCTGAATAAAATATTTAAGTATAAAACAAAAAAAGAAACCAGTCCATAAAGTTAAATCTGTGGTATGTTGCAAACACTGCGTGAGACTACAATACATGCAAAGTTTGAATCTGAGTTATATAATCACTATTGTCCCTCAAGCTTTCATATCATCTGGAAGCAGCCAGGCAAAGGCAGATAAACTGACTCAAACACACATTAAGCGCACACACACACACACATAAAATATGAATATTCATCGGTGGCATGTTGTCATCAAGATAACACCAGGTCAGGTCTGTCAGATTGTCTCCTGGCCTTTTCCCGTGCAGACAGCAGTGTTCTTCAGATAACGGCGGGGACGCAATAGAATCCCTGTTTGATTTGAACCCTGCCTGACACAACCTTTCAGCTTAATAGGAGACGCTTACCTTGCAGGCTCAGACTCCCAGACCCTCGGGTTGGGTGTTCACAACCGTAAGTGCTTTTAATGAGGTTTTCAAAATAGCAAAGGGGTGGGCGGCAAGAAAGTGTGAATTGCTCGGAAACATCGGGTGGAATACAGAGTAACATCCCCGATGTTTCTCTTTAACCAGGGCTTCATGAAAGTGAAAGAAACAGGAGGAAGAAGTGGCTCAAATTGAGTCGTACGAGATACAATTCAGCTGTCAGAGAGCTTTTGGTGGAGGCGAGCGAGTCCCATTGAAACATTCTTTCCATCTGTAACACATGTCATAAGGAGTGCTATTTCTGGACGACTTTAATGGCTATCTGGGTGATGCGAGTGCTCTTACTTGATGTTGTCCAGGCAACCGGAGTCTGGTTTCAATATGGCCGTGTGATGGAACATCTTGTAGAGAGCGATGCCCAGGAAGATCACATTGAGCTGAGGGACAGACAGAGATACAGAGAGGGAGGGAGAGAGTGAGAGAGAAAGAGAGAGAGAGGGTTTATGTTCCCTGTTTCACTTCCATTCATTTTAAATCAGAGCACTTTGTAGCACAGCGCTGGAACGCTGCAGCCAGACTTGGTTTCGCACTTTGCCAAACAGAGCACACAATTCTATGAAACCTCTACGGTGGTATAACAGACTAAACAGCGAACGGTGAGACACGACAGCTGCATACTTGTATGAGGGAGCCTTTCCTTCTGACTTATTCAAACTCGTCTCACACCTAGAGACGAGCACGGGGAATAGCTGCCACTGCTGCCGACTTCGCTTTCTTTCACATTTTTCTTTCCTTTTCTTAAAGCAAACACTGACCACATTGAGTAACTTCTAATCACATTACAAATACTGATTATAAAGCATTATAATACTGATTATAATGCTTTATAATACTGATTATAATGCATTATAATAATGCTATAATGGATAAGACTATGGGAATTATAACACCAAAGAAAGTCAGCGAGTGGCCAGCAATTATGGCGCTTGATGATGCTTGACCTTATAAGTCATTACAAATGATGTGCTGTGATTATGGTTATAAATTACTCTGAATATTTATACAGTGCTATAAATAGATTATAATGCATTATAGGTATGATTATAAAGCATTACATGGGTGTTATAGAAAGTGTTAACAAAAACATTTTTGTAAAATGCTTGAGGTTACTTTCCACATTCATGCATCATGTCCTGCTACATGACAAGCAAAGACAGCATTTAATGGGTGGGGTATCATTTCATTCACACTTGGATGTGCCTATTTACTGTAACACAGGACAATCATTTACCTTGAAGTGAAGCACTATGTTTTTTTGATGTACCAGATTTCTTATTCAAATAACTAACTTAAACACAGAATTTGAGGAAAGCACATCTCAATGAGATTTCACTTAATTTACCGATGTTCACAGTTGAAATTAAGCTTATATATGAGGCGAGTATTAAAACACGGCATTTTTTTAACCGCTTAAAATGCATCTTTGCCCAAACCCTCGCCAAATTTCCCATGCAGGGGACAATTGGATCTGAGCTCTAGCCTTCTTTCCAAAATAGATTTTCTTGTTTATAAATCTAAGAGAGAAAAGGAGTGAGTCATGAGGCACGCAGAGATGCATTGTGAGTGATTCCACCGAACTGGAGCATGAAAGAGCATTAAGCATGTTGAGGATTTAGCATCCAGCTGAGCAGTAGGAGTTAGGAATTGTTAGAATTTCCCATGTTGGGACCCGTAGGACAATATAATTGTCACATTTGTGGTTGTTGAAGACATTTACTAGTTGATTTACTGATTCCCAATATTAATTATGATTGCTGACTGGTGTCTTGGAGAATAAAGAGCTTGTGGCACAGCAATATTTACAGCTTTGCATTAGCTGAAACAGTTAGAAGAACATTCTGACATCAGATTTAAAGCAGAGGGATCAATAAATGAGATATTTCATTCGAAAATTGGGGCTGTCCTAGTTGGGAAAGACACAGAAAGTGTGTGTGTGTGTGTGTGTGTGTGTGTCTTCATTGCACCCAAAGCTGTCTGTGTGCCTGCGAGGAAGAGATGGAGAGGAAATCAATCATAATCGCAGTGCGGATTACTCCAACACTGCATAACACTGAGCAGAGTTCACTCTCTTTCTCCCCCCTATCCCCCCCAATAATTGTCTTAGCCGGTGACTGCAGCGGGGGTGACAAGCTGCAATATATTTCCTACACCCCTCATCCGTTTCTCTGGACGGCTCCGTGCCCGGCGGTGGCATATATGCTCAACAGGGCAGAGCAAAGAGGGAGGATAGGAGCTGGAAAAAGGAATCTCGGCGGACCATTTAAGCGATGACCCCGCAGGCTAAGTAGGGTTAATGAGCAGAAGGGGTGGATGGGGCAACGCTTACCATAATTATCAAGGTTGCTGGTCCTATGAAACTCCAAATGAAGTAGGTGTCCAGGCGAAGCCAGCAACTGCAATGAAAGAGACAGAGTGAGAGGAAAAGGGGATGGGGGTATACAGAGAGAGAGAGAGAGCGAGAGAGAGAGATTTGAGGTTATAGCTTCGTTCTCATGCTCAGAGGATATACATCAAGTAGGAGGCTGGAGTGACACAAAGGAATAGGTACTTCAAAACATAGATTGCCGCAAGGGGCTTGGAGAATTATGGCCATCAGTAAGAATTTGGAGGAAAGGGGACTTTCAGTGGCAATGACAGTAATAATGATGGGCTTTCATAGCCAAACAGGTGTACTATCAAAGACAACGAAAAAAAAAACACGAGCGGGATGCAGCTAAAACTGTAAAAGGATGCATCCTAAAGGCTGGGAGTGACCCGACTCTAGTACGATTCAGTTTCAATTTGTCGGGTTCAGATAGGAAATTAACATTACAAATGATAATTTATGGATGATTCAATTGGTTCTCAATTGAATCCGAGCTGTATCACTCCAGAGGAATTGGATTGACCCTGACCCTGACAGACATGGCCTCACACACAGTCCTTAAAGCACTCAGCAAAGTGTCTTACATGTTCCATGTTAACTGCGATGACTCTGGAGGACTGCTGTAACGATGTCGAGAATTAAATAACACACTCTCCTGACCTCGACTCGTATCAACACAGAGCAGAAAGTCGATTCTTCTTTGCTGAGTGGAACTAAATACAGACCAGAAGGGCCGGTTGGAAGGTGGCCCTTTGATTCATGACCTGCGGTTGAATTATTAATCTTTTAATCTCCGCTGCTGCAGCAGATAGACGCCTCCATATTTGGCCGCTGGAAAATTACAGTTCATACAGACGTGTTGTCATTCGAAGTGGAAGAGTATTAGCTGTAATTCAACAGCATATTAATGCTAATTGAGATGATGGGGAACACACCACTGGACCTTAGACAGACACAATGATCCATGGTATCACGGATGCTATTGTGGTCCCATTCTCTTTGAGGAAAAGCAGGATTTACAGCGAAATAGCCTAAAAGCCTCAACCGCAATAGACAAGTTTGTATAGGTTTCACTTTTTTTGTCACCAAAGAACCCGCAGACAAATGAGAGAATACGGTATATGAAGTGACAAGACAGACAAATTGACTGGTCTTTTGTTGTTCCTGGGACTTGATATGTCTCCCCCTCACTGATATCAATGGATGAGAGGAGGAAACACAGGAAAACACATATGGATGCAGAAAGAAGTGAATAGGCGCAAACAAAAGACACACACCATGCACAGAACTCTGGCTGCTCATCAAAGCACATGCTCCGAACGTCGCGGTTTTTAAATGATGCTGAAGGTTTCTATTGTTGTTTTGTGCCTTCTTCTTCTTCAGATCATAGAAAGATTTAAAGACGTGGTGGGCGGTGGGAGCTGCGGGCTGTTATTTTTATTCTGCCTTCTCTACCTCCTCTTCTCCACTTGTGTCATGGTTTGGGCTTTTGGAGCACATCTAGTTTCATCTACCCCCCCCCCCCCCTGGTGTGCTTCTTTGTGCACTATTCCATTAGTAAACCAAGCAATAGAAACCATAAAAGTGTGCCAGTCAAAACACAAGCCAAGCTCGTGCCAACAGTGTTCTGGCATTCTGCAGCGATCTGAGACAGGCTGTCCTTTGAGCCATGGCAGCTTCATCGGGAAAGAAGTCTTCGCAGCAGAGATAGTCATTTCATTGGCGTGACAGTGGAGCTGATGACCAAGAGTGTGGGTCAAGCAATGTGAAATGATTGCGCCAAGGAGATCACCAGCTGCCTTTTGGTTTGGTCTTAAGTCCCGAAGCACATTGTGGCTAATGAAACAAAAAAAACCTTTTTTTTTTAACCCTTTTAGATCTCATCGCCGGTGAAATTGTGCAAATATTTAACAATATATATGTTTAAAAAATGACTAGAGATCAGTTTCTTCAATTTATAGCATATTCTCTTCATGTAAAACAAAGTATGATGTGTGCTTAAATAAGCGAGTATTGTAAACAAACCAATTTCAACTAATAATATCATGACATCCATCCATCCATCCATCAATCTATCATTTTTAACGACAGGGGAGGTGCTCCAAATCGCACTATATCCTAAGACCGTCAATGCAAAATATTTGATTTAAATCCCTCTTGTAACTGTACACCAGCTTGGGTATTCTACAGTAAAAAGCTAACTAGTGAAGAAGCCTTACTGCCCTTGAGAAAACCAGTGTATATTGTTTTTTTTTTTTGCAAATAATCAATGCAAACATGAAGAAATATAAGTATGAGAGTAACAAACTAACTTTTAGCATGCCAACTTCCTTCCAAAATATATTTTTGTTCATTTTCTTGAATTTCTACACTACAGTTTAAATTTACAGAAAAAAATATTTCAAATTGTGCTTTGTGTGGGTGTGTTGACCAGCATACATAGTCAAACTCAAACAATAGCGTGGTCTTAAGATAGCAATAGCTAACACAGCCAACAGTCTGATTGTGTCCTGCTAATGTCAAAATACAAATAACTACAACAGATTTCACTATACACCAATAAATATAGTAAACAAAGTCGGCCTTGCAAATGTTTTGTGAGAGATAAAAATGCATTCAACATGTTTGTTGGGCCTAAAGGACACCGTGGTGTCCTTTAGTGAGAGACACTGAACGTAAACATAGGTTGTTTGCAAGAAACCTCCACAGGACTCCTTAGGCAACACCCACCATTTCAAATATTCGATCTCCCGAGTTTACAGGTGGTTTTGATGCATTACTTTCATTAAACATGGGATCCCGCCCTTGTTCTGCTGACCACTCGATGCCTTCACTTGACTCTGCTCGAGTCCAGTGTCTTGCTCAAAGGCGCATGTAGAATAATCACTCAAGAGTAATTGAATGGAGGTCCTACTACTTCCTTTGGTTCAAAGATTCCTCGTTGATCGCAGCCTTTGAACCGGTGACTTCACAAGCTTGCTGAGCTCCAGGCTGCTTTTTAATGTGCTCAGTTATTACGAGACACTGGGGCTGAGCTTCAGCCATAAACCTGGGTCACACCTATGATAGCGCTGCTACTGGTCCCCAAATCAATTTGCAGCGGGACTACGCGCCCTCCCCCCACCTTTTGCTATTCACCACGTATCGCGCCTTGTCCTTTCCCTCATCCTTCAATGGCTGAGTATAATTGTCCCACCGGTGGCAGGCTTTAATTATTCACATGATGCCAAGGCTCAGGCGGTGGCAGCTATCACCTCATCCATCACCAAGAACTATGGCTCCGCCAATCTACAAATGCACTGTCTGTCAGTGGCGGTGTGTGTAGCAGTGTGTGTGTGTGTGTGTGACATTTATGATAAACATCTTTTAAGCAACCTGCTGATGCTGGTCTTCATTATTTTCAGATGGGTTTGAGATTAACAGAGAGGAATGGAGGCAAATCCTCTGTTTGGCATTACACTGCTTTATAAACTACTTTGTATTTCAGGGGAAAGAGCTTATGCAGCTTCTGTAGAAAATACTAAACGGCAGTCTCTGTCGCTGCCCATCTTTTTGTTAATCTCCTGTCTTTTTCTCTCTCATTCACTCTCCATCTCCATGTTCATACTCACTCCCCCCCCCCCCCCTCCCTTGCTCGTAATCTGTCCATGCCTGTGCTGTAATTTGTGCATCCTAAAATGCTGAAGACATTAGCCATAACAGCCCGCCATTCATCCAGCAATACCATATCCTGAAGTGAGCATTTTTCACTGTGGAAACCATGTCAATTCAGCAGTGGGGAAACGTACGCAGCTTGAGTAACCGTTCGGCTTCATTAAAAGTTGATGATGAGCAATGGCTACTGGAGCGTCATCTGCAAGATTGTTAAAGCTCCTAAAACCAACGCAAACTGCCGTCATGTTGTTAGCAGGGCTTTCTGTGGCTGTAGATACAGAACACACAGAATCTTTGGCTTCCTGCTCCCCACCAGATCAGGTTGTAGACACAATAACATGAGATGACGATATCAACATTGCAGTAAGTTGCTTTTGGTATCCATGTCAATTGAACACATTTGACAAACTGCTTATTTCGGTTATACCGAGAGGCAGGAAAGGTAGAGGCGACTGTATCTCAGTCGGTAGAGCCGATTGGTTCGGCCGGGTCCTCCTAACCACATGTTGCTCAAGTGTCCTCTAAATGAAAATGACAAAGTCATCGTCCCTTCAGTTTGGGGTTAAAACCATCTGATGCAACATTTCTCCCAAAATCATTCCAGCAATTAAAGAACATATATAGTCTGCCAGGGTCACATTTTTTCAAATATCTACTGATCTGGAACTTTAGTCTGGAACTTATTTCTCATATACCTACATTTGCAGACAAACCAAAACATTATGCACTTGCAATCATTACCATTAATAATGACCAGGAGGATGAAGAGCAGTGTATATCTTATACCAGACACCTATTAGCCAGGAAGAAGTCTGCACTAAAAGGTATATTAAATAATAGGGTGATAGAAATGGGGTTGCTCCTTTCTGAGGGAAACATGTCTCATGGATATTCAGCGATACTCAGTGAATGCTAGACATGAACTGATACAATTTAAAGCAATTGATATGTTGCACTATACAATCGTGAAATATAACAGTAATGTATCCCCAACCTCCAGTCATTCTGGACTTCTGTACTTGATTTTTACTCAAAAGCATCCGACAAGCAATGGGAGCCCGACCCCCTTGTGGCCAGTCTGGGTTCTATGAGCGACACTGGTCTAAACTCTTGAAGTGACAATTATGTATCTGGGCACTGCAGTGGCTAAAATATGTATTTTGCGATGATGAAAGTTGGATGCTTTGCCTTCATTTGAGGTGTTTGCTTTTATGTCCCAATGTAGACTGCTTTCACTGATAATAAAAACAATAAATATATAAAAAGGTACCTCATTTTTTAATTGTGGAACCTAATCCATGTACTCACACTCGGTCGGTGCCGTAACTGCGGTAGTCCACCGCGGCAGAAACGGCCACAATTAGCGCAGGAACCCCGTAGCCCACCAGGTAGAAGTAGCGGCGCCGCGAGTGCTCGCTCTCAAACACCTCCACCAGCATGATGTAGAGCTGCACGCCCTCCAGGAACATCCACGTGAACGCTGCCAGGAAGAAGAAGTGGAGCAGGGCGGCGAAGACGGCGCAAGCAATCTGGTAAAGGTGTATAGCGGCAGACACAAATGAGAGATAAACAGGGAGGAGAAAAAAAAAAAAAAGGGAGATGTGAGTATTCACAGTTGAAAACATTTGAATCAAAATCAGTTTTAATGCGTCGCTAGAGGGCATAATATGACGAAACGTGTCCTCCAAGTGGCTAAAACTGAGCAGCGTTTTCTGACCTCTGCAGATTTGTGTCTTCCCAACAATTAGCATTGCTAAGCTTTGTTTGGCTGACGTGATTGGACGTCTGCCTGTACTGACTGGCAGGAGAACGCTGCAGCTACTGGGCCCATGTGGTCTTGTTTGCTGTAGCTGGCACGGATGAAAGAGAGATGTGAAGAAGCGAAGTCAACAGTCCAAGAGCCATTTGGAGCTCGTCGCATTTGCACGGCGGCCAGGTGTGACACGCTGCCTGAGCTGGTAGAGAGACACGTATAATGCAAGACTAGAACACAGCAGACTGTCAACCACCGTGTGTGCACGTAGCCCACACACTTTGGTACAATAATAAGATACAGTACTTACATGGATTGATCTAATTATTGGCACAGTTGAACATAACTAGCGTATATTGTCACTGAAACGGATCCAATTAAATAACTAAAAGGTTGAGTGGACATTAATTGCAGTCCAGGAGAGTGATCATAGAGCCAGGCTGTGAATCTCACCCATAAAACCTTATGGAAGGGAAAAGTTGTAGGGCCGAGGCATTATCTTTAACTCTCCAGGGAAGTAGCTTTGCGGCTAAACTATGGCCTGTGAGTGTTGGTTCTGATAGTTATGGTGATATTTCTATAATAATTCCATAATTCACCTGCACCTATAACACAGTTGTGACCTGTTGGCAATCCTGGGGTAATATGAATGAATGAATGAATGAATGAAATGTATTTATAGAGCGCTTTTCACAGACATGACATCACAAAGTGCTTAACAGTAGAAATTTAAAAAACATAAAAAAACACAATGTGACCCAAGGGTCAATAAATTACATACACAGAATAAAATAAAAAATAAAAATAAAAATAAGATAATAAAAATTAAAACATATTTTAAGAGCAGGTCTAGGACATGGGTAATATGCTATAAACAATGATTTTAAACATATTAATAAATACAATTATTGAAAAAGACTGAGCAATAAGATATATTCCAGCGTCTGCCCACATTATAAATTCATAAACACCGAAATAATTTCATACTGTGCACAGACAATCACTCCAGCAAAGCGAACTGTGCACTCATACTCATTAGCAAGCAGAAAAATGGCATGTTTGCGAGAAGCTGTAGGTGGAATAAAGCCCTCCGCCAACTTGTATACATGTAATGGCTCCACATTCGTCTGCAGCGTTGAGTGTTGAGCGCACACACACACTTGAAGATGACTGTGCAGTGACAGCATGCCTCCACCTGCCACCACAGCTGAGCTCTTACAGGAAAAGCAATGCCATCCCAGCTGAAGTTATGATACCAGAAGACGGTTTTAGTGTATTGAACGGTTTAAGACGCATCTGAAGTGTTAACAAATTGGAAAAGTGCACAAGGAGGTGGTTGGGGAGTGAACGGATGAATTCATTCCAGTGAGTATGTGCAATACAACAATGATATCTAGATATGAGGTGGTGGGTTGGCAGGTGTGTGGTGCGTCTGCGTATGTGAGAGTAATTTCAAGTCGACGTTTGCTTCTGTGCAACTAGGGGACCAAGAGAGAGTGTTTTGTTGAATAAAGAGCATCCAATTCTTTCCTTTTCTGTATTTCTTCTCCGTGAGCCTGGAAGAATCAAAAGAGGTCAGGGCCACTGGCACTCTCTGGGAAGCACCACTCACAGCATACAGCAGGCCACCAAAGGTTGTGTTTTCTAAAAAAAAATAAATGCTTGGCTCTTAAATCTAGAGGAGATGGTGAACACTCCTCAGTGAAGGTTAATACAAAGCTTTCAGGGAGCCCTTCTTGTAGCCTCTAGGGATCATGTATTTGGGGGAGAAAAAAGTGATTTTCTACAAATTTTGTGATTCCAGATTTGTTTTTTTGGTGCAAGGAGCAAAGAGAGGGGCATGTCTGTTTTTTGTTCCATCAATGCACCTCTTACTGACCAGATGTTCCAAATACTGCTACCTGAACTGAGCTACATGGACTAAAAGAAATAACAACATCACATCCGTACTGGCCATCAAATTCACATTTTCCAACGTCGCCATATTCCTGGCACATCAATGCCCTCCTTGCCTGGTCCTTGAGTATTGGTCCTCTCTTGGCAGGTTAGTTGTGGGACCGTATACTTTCCATTTTGTAATGACGGATTTAATGGTGCTCCGTCAGATCATGTTAAGCTTAGATGCACACAGGTGGACTTTATTTAAATAAATGTGATTTCTGATATCGCTATTATTTTACATTTCGGCCAATGCATCCCCCTAAATGCTGCACACTGTACCTTTAAAGTGTTCACTGTTTTGCAGTACTGTGTGCTAAATGCAACAGTGCTAAATAAATCGATACTTAAAGTAAGTATCCATAGTCTTACCGGCTGGTCACCCCGATTGATCCCCACGAGGAACAGGGACTCGGCGATGAACAAGCTGATGCAGAGGTTCTTATGGATGGTGTTACGGTCACTCTGGAGGCCGCGGAAGAAGCAGAAGGTGAAGAGGCTGATGAGCAGGCAGACCAGAGACAGGAGGATGCCAACCCAAGTGATGACGTCAAGAAGCATGTCATGGACGGGGTCTGTGTTCTGTAGGGGGAGGCGATGAGAGAAAGCGGTCAACAACGTCCAGTCCATTGCTGGTTGTCATCATACTTTTAATATAGTCTTATTATTGCACCCATAAGCACATTTTGGTATTTGACGACACTTTAATGCGAGTATGCCATGTACAAGGGTTCATTTGTAAAGCAAAAAGATACAATTAAAACATCAACATACAATTAAATCACCATTCTGTTCCAGCAACAACCCAAAAGCTTCTATTTTCATGATTTATTTAGTTTGTAGTTTTCGGGTGTAAAGTGCATGCGACCATCCAATAAACCGCTACAGAGCGAGTCACAGGTGGCAGATATGAATCATGAATTAGTCAGTGTGTGAATCAATCCAAAATGCCCCCCCCCCCCCCCCCGTGGCTTCATTTTGGTCAGGCAGTCCAAAGGGCGGCAGGTGTCTCAGACCAACGCAACATAAATACTATCAAACCACAACATGGTCAAGCCTTCACTGATCCCTTTTAGATTATTTTCTCTTCTCAAATCGTAATTTGCTACCACAGCCAGTTTTGGGCACTAAAACGCCTTTTGCTGACAATAAATTTGTGCCTTTACGGGGAGAGATAAGGATCAACAGTGATTCCACTGCAGCCATGAAAGAAAATTTACATCGGTCCATAAAAGCAAAGTGCACATAGGGGTACTTGGACAGAAGTGGGGGGGAAAAGGCAACACACACTAAAACAGCAGAATCTGCAGAATGACTGACTTCTGTGGCCTTAAACACATGAAAGCAAAGACCTTACAAGTGACATTCTGCCAAGATCCTGCCCAGGGTAAAACCTAGGACTGTTAGGATCGGAGCTTTATTAGCAATGTGTAATAGGTGGCATCTTGTCACCTATTACAGTCACCAGGGCCATTCTCGCTTGATCAGCAAACTTCACGGAAACCCCCCAAAACACTGATTCCCAAACAGGGCATCTTGTTGGTATACGGTACCAACATTGAGTAGCAGCTCAACTAATGTGATGGAATAAAGATTCCAATTACATAAAAATAAAAAAACAGTTAAAATTGTTTGTTAAAAGAAAAGGATGAATAGTTAAAAGTATTGGATAAACAGTGAAAACAGCTAAAAGTAATGGATACATTGTTGAAATGACCATCTGCTGCTGCTCCAAGTGGTAGTAGTGCGACGTTCAATTGTATACAAATATCGTAGCATCCACTTAAAATCATTAATAGTTAAATAATATCCAGTTTAAAATCATTTCAAGAGAACACGGCAGGTGTGCATGATGGGGTTCCTGATTTATCTGACAAGGCTTGTTGGGGGGTACATCTGAAGAGTTAACTGTGCACAAGCACACGTCAGCGAAACAGATGCCCGGGTTCCCTGTACAATCCCACATATGGCATCAAGGACTGCACTGTCATGTGAGAGCGTTGTATCATGCCACCAGTAGGGAGGAAAAGACAGACGCGAAATAATGACACAGGCTTAAATAAGTGTCTCCTATGTGTAAAACATGGGGATAGGCATCAGAGAGATAATTACTGTCTGCAAGCACTTTGGGCAGCTTTTAAGGGTTCCTAATTTCCCAAAGGGATCGTCCTCTTTTTCATCCTGCTGGGCTTTGATTCAAAGAAGGGAGGAATCGAGTGGAAGTGGTTGTGGTGGTGGTGGGGGGGGGGGGGGGGGATTTAAAGAAATCTGCCAACCTCCAGACAACTGACTATCAATCCCGCTGGGACTCAAGTACCATCTCGGTACAACTTTTAAATGCTGAATTGACGACTATGTCTGAATGCTAATGAAGATCAAATAGTCATTATTCAAACAGAAGAATGCTGCATACTTAACGGCAGACGGCTGATTGGCATTGACAGACAGTTAAAAATAACCCAGCACAGGTGAGAGCAAAGATAAACTCCCTTTTTAACTGTGCATACACATCAAGGACCGACACCGTACATGAACGACCAGACTTCAGAATGCAGGTTTGGCTGTTTGATATCAAAGATGTGTCCGCAGCCTTGGCCTTCAGCAAACAACGTATGACTGAGCTGTAGCGTTGGACAAACCCAAGAAAACATTTGCTCGCGTTGAGAAATAACGCCGCAAAAGCATACTATACGTCTAATATGTCTCTCAAACAAGCGCCTCTTTAAATCACATTTCGACCACAGTCAGCAGTATTTTCCACGGGGGGCAGGGAGAGACAGACTATCAACAGCCACGGGTGTTCATGTCTTTTCTTCTTCACACCCAGTCAAGTTAGAGCGAGGAAACTTGGGGGGGTGACGTATTGCACAAAAGCCTTGTTTAGTGGCAGCTCAGCTAGTGCTAGCAGAGAGGGTGAACAGATGCTGATCATTAAGGGGCTCTGCTACAATAACAGCCGCAGTGCTCCTTGAGTCTGGGGAGTGCGCTCTTTTGATTTTCCTGCCTGATGAGCCGTTGTGTATATGTTGGAGGGCTGGGGGGGGGGGGGGGGGGGGGCTGGCAAGATGTTACATAGAGCAGACGTCTGTTTGTTTGTGTACGTCTGTGTGAAAGTAAGGCTGACTACTTACTTTAGAGGGGGGCATACGGCATAGTATGTCCAGAAGTATTAGTACGTTGTATCATAAAAAGTTATATTATAGTATTGCAAAGAAAGGAAAGGGATGTCGTTTGCGTTTGCATGCGACACATAAGTCTGTTTTCAGTCCGCTGCATTACAAAAGGTATTGATGCGGTGGGTGGTACTAGCTGCGGTGCATTGTGAGGGGGCCCTCAGGTCTCCCGGGTTAGTGAGCTGTGCACCGGCTGCAGGCTCTATCCATCACAATCTCACATTCAATTGGAAAGGGGCCAGGTCAGAGAGAAAGGGAAGGCAACAGAGCACGAGAGAAAAAGAGACAAAGCTATAGAAACAGAGAGAGAGCGAGAGAGCGAGAGAGAGAGAGTGGTGCGGAGTGTATCTACACCTGGGTGATGGATTTACTGAGGAATGATTTCTTTGTTCTGGGAGGTGGATGATGGCTGAGGCGACGCCGGCCACAATGTCTCTGCTGAAAAGTTTCCTTTTACTCTACAGGCTGGATGGCAATTGGCAAATGATCTGCAGAGCCTCTGCACCTAACCTCACACCGAACAAGCCTCGACGATGGGAATCAGTGTCGGGGTCTCTGAAGTGAGCAGACGTGATTTGCTCTGAAATCCACTCGCTGTGTCGCAAGAGCGGTCGAGTCATACGGCATCCATGTTACTTAGCACGGCGAGGCACATTTATTCGGTTTGTCTTCCAATCTTTCTCTTCTACATTTTTTCTCTGATTTCTTAAACACACATATTTTTCATTCCAGACGGATGCCTGAGGTTGGCTTTGCCCCTGATCTGCTCGCACTCAGCACAAAATAAGCTTTCCTGGCATTCGAGCAGCCTGACAAAGAGGCCGAGCCGAGCCATCTGAACTTCACTTCACATCTTACACATCTATTAACCATAACATTCCTATGTCCAAAGCCAGAGCCTCCTGAACCAACTCTCGGAAATGCGTGACAGGGTGAACAGAGCTTGAATGCTTTATACCCCCAAAGAACCGCTCTCAGCATGGGGCCATGAAGCCAATCCAATTAAAATGCATAAATCTCGCTATATGCCTCCAGAGCTGGGCTTTGACTCATGAAATACGGTCCGGCGGGGCAGACAGTTGCGCTAAGGGGTAGTGGCCCACTGCAGGGAGTCATATGACAAGTTCACCTCCGGTATGACCAAGGATTTACGATCGGCACCGGGACGAGGAACAGTTGCAGAGAGGGCATGTGAATCAGGGGTCCTGGCAAATTCGTCACATTTAAAAAAAGGGCTGGGGGAGAGAGTCCGGCTTGCTTGGCGGGAGTTGACATTCAACACATGCAGCTAACGTCAGACTGTGTTCTAAGCTACAATAACTGTGAACGTGGTCTCCTTCGAAGCATCTCCCTAGCTGTGTGCATACAACATGGTGAAATACACCAACTAACCTTGACTGTCCTTTCGCATCATAGCTATTGCCTGATGGTGCCAGGGTGGAGATGTTCTACAAAGACAGTGATTAATGTTACCCAAATATCACCCTCTCCATCACCCAGTGGGATGTGCCATTGATTTATACGAACTGGTCTGTCGGGAATAGCGCCACTTACCAGTAGCTCGATGCCTCCCTGGGGCCTATCTCAGCACGCGCATCTACTGCGTAAATAATAGCCTGTAGGTGGAACCACAGCAGGTCTATATTTCTTCAGCTGGGGCTTATACTCTTGCCTATATTTAAAACATTTGTTTTAATCTCAATGCCCACTAGCTATCTTCACAAATGGCGGACCTGAATTCAAAGGAGAGGGTTCAGTCGAGAGCTTAAGGAGCTGGAATAGGCATGGGCTATTAGAAAACATATGTTAGAAGCAGATCCTTGTGACATTGATAGAGCTTCTGCTTCTGCATCTGCTGAAGCGAGACCAAGTGACCCAGAAAGGTCCAAGTGGAATGAATGTATTTAGGATTTAATACATATCAAGCATCTTCAAATTGGAATGAATGTGTTCCGGCTCAGGAACAGGACACCTTGAGGTGAGAATCATCAGCGTTCTTAGCAAAGTCACATTGAAGTACACCCACTCTCACATCACTTGCTCCAAAAAAAAACCCTGTTTCCTATCATTCTGTAAAGATACAAGAGACATACAATCTCTCACACGCAGCTGCCGTCTGTCGAGTGCGGTTTTTAATTTGTTTATGTGGCCAACGGCGCTTCTCGGATTTCGGGAATTCAGTCAAAGGCATCAGCTCTCTGGCTGGATAGCTCAAAATGAGCTAACAAAGGGCTTGAGTGGCAACACAGGCAGCAGTGACGGCGCGTGATGCCCTTGTGATCACCTAAGTGGCGGTTACCTGATTCCCTGTGTCTGACAGATATCATTTGAGTGGGTGTACTTCTGAAAAGTAGCAGGCTTGAGTTCGCTATTTGACTTTAATGAGTTGTTGTGAGCGTGACACTTGAAAAAGATTTCACAATTCGTAATTTGAGAAAAAAAAAAGAAGAGGAAATTGCATTACCAGTAGGGACATCCTCGGGTACGCACTACGCAGATGTTCAAACATCTACAACACGTGAATCGGAAATTATTCTAAGGAACTAATTGACTTGAAACATAATTAATCCCAATGAGACACAGTCTGGAGTTTCCCCGTTGCTGAGTCTGTCTAACAATCTCATATACAAGCACATTCCAGTTCAAGTTATTCTTATGAATATGAATCGGCATGCCACGTTTTCACCTTCACAATCAAAGACGGGCTGAGCATGATTACAAGGCAGTTATTGTGAACTGCTATATTTGTGTACATACCGGTACATTAGTTTTGTACAACAAAAGTTTCGTAAGTAGACCTTTCGGAAATCTTAAAAGTCTCTGGTTGGCAACTGATCGAAACACCATGAAACATGTCAGGTATGATTATAGAATCATGTATAATGATTTTCAGACAATCAACATCCAAAACATTTTGCCCACTTCTAATTCGTATGAAGCATGTGGCACTTCAAATGCAATCTGAGCTTGGTGCTAAAAACTGTAACACGGAAAAAAACGTAACACGGACGACTGAACATAAAGATCCCTGAACATAACACTATTCCCAGCTAGCGTGCACACGATCCATCGACCAGAACAACAAGATTGAAGAAAATTGTAATTGCAGCTTGCAATTTTTCCTTTCAGCGTGATGCCACTGAGAAATAAACAAGGTTAGAATATAATCCGTTGCTCCGAGGGTAATGAGTAATAACAATGCGGAGATCAGCAGTGGTATGTCGTGTTGCCATGGACACAAAAACAGACAGTCTCTTCAATTTATGAAATTTCTTCCTCTGCCTCTCTCGCACACATTCCTGCTTTTCCCTACAATCAGTGTGTTCTCAGATAGAGCACCGTGACAGTTTTGGCAAATGAAAAGCCTCCGTATCTCCCGTTCAGTGGCACCTTCCAACAAGCGGGCTTTTATAACATCCAAGTGGAAAAGATAAAGCACAAGGGAGGAGGGGGGGGGGGGGTGGGGGACCCGCTGTCACTCAAGAGCTGAGGGTGTAACTACTGTCCACTTTCCTCCGCTGAATGCAGCGCAACAAGCAAGCCAGGCTTTCCAAAATGTTAGGGACATGGCTCGACTGAAAGCACTCCTTTTTACCGCTCCCTTTTCTTTCTGCTTTGCTTTCACTGCGTGAAGGATTCCATTCTTCGCGGCTCCCTCTCTATTCCAGACTCGCCTTCAGTCCTGCAGAGAACTTAGTGGGTCCACAATGTCACGCTGCGGAGTGACAAATAGTGTATGATAGCGTGGATGATTTTTTTTTTTTTTTGCGATTGGGTTCGAGCATTGGGACTATGTGAAAAAAACGAGGGATGGAGTCGGATTGGGGGGAAAAAGGACGGTGAAGGAAGGACTAGTGGTTGAGTGGAAGAGGGCCAACTGGGACGTGTTTTTTTTTCCCCCGACTGATTCAGAGGAGAGGTTCTGGAGAGAGATGCTATAACAGACACCAAGAACTACTCTGCTCTGTCAGCAGCAAGCTCCTCCGACTTCCAATGAGAGAAATGATTAAGCTGTCTGTCAGCATCAGAACTACGGCACAACTTCTTCCCTGACCGGCAATCCTCCTTCCCGTTCCTTTCTCAACACACTTCTACTGGTCTTCTCTCCCTTTGTATTTGTTTTTTCCAGCAATCCCTGCACACAAATCTCACAGCCAAATTACAAAAGCTTTTTTTTTTTTCAACTTCCATTAGCACCTCCCAATGAATTAAACTCAAGCACTCCAAATTTACATTCACACTTACTGTACTCATTTCACTTTGTTTTGCAAACGGTGCACTGAGACAATCCTGCAAATGTTGTTCCTCCTTTCTATCTTCACATAAATAAGTAAAAAAAAACACATTCATGCATTAATAAAGAGGGAAGATGGAAAAGGCTAGAACTCAAAATAAATGTTGATGTTAGGTTTCAATCCCTTTATAAAAAAAATAGATAAATTTGGCTGATAAAGTCCAATACATATACAAATATATACATACACTGTATATGTATTTCAAGGAAAAATACAGCCCATTTTTGTCAGGGATTAAATATTAGCTTCTTAGCTAAATGGCGGCCTACAGTGTATGTTTATGCATTGCTAAGCATAAAGTGAGATATCAATAAGACATTTGTTAGATTCGGTTATTTTACTCCACCAAAACTATTCCTTCCACAAAGAGAGGTAGTTAAAGAAAAGGTAAAGACATATTTCTATAGTACATATCAACAGAAGTATGTTCTGATGCATTATATGGACTTTCAAAAAGGTTTGAAGGCCAAAACAAATCATTACTCATAAAACCAATGCGTCAAAAATCAAACACGCGTCGCATGCTGCAAGCTCTTAAACAGCTACGTGCACAAAAACCCGCTGGAGCCAATCTTATATTTGGGCTGCTTCGCACGTCGGACTTTTAAGGTGGCTTGCGATCAATACACACTATTCACTGAAAGGGTCACTGTTTAAAATCATATGAATAGGGTGTGTGTGTGTATATTGGCACTTTAAATGTTAGTCTACAAAGTGCTGTGAAGGTTCAACAACACTTATTCTATTTTACCTTGTGAACTAAAAAGCAAGGGAAATATAAAATATATATATTGACAAACGGCAACTGCTTCACAATGCTTCACACTGCCTCAACCTTACTTTTCTTGTCAACCTATCAACTTGGAATGGACTGGCCGGGTAAACCATGACAGACTCATGCAATTTCATTTCTCTCAAACGCATTTTGGTGAATTGTCGGTGAGAAGCAAGAACGGGAGAAGAGCTGGCCTACCTTGACATCCACATGGGCCATGAGGACGGCAAAATTGGTGAGATGGGTACAGGAGCATGTGGTGTGTGTCCTGTTGGTGCCGAGCAAGCGGCAGTCCTGCGTCGACCAGAAGCCAGTCATGGTTCTCTTGGAGTAACTCCAGAATGAACAGTTGGGGTTGAAGTTCTCCTCGGATTGCTGTTTGGAGGGCAAAAACATGAATACACAAGTCGAATCAGACCACTGTCGAGTTAATAACAGGAAGAGATACAGCATGTCCCCTCGCTAAGTGCAACACAGGGGTCTGGAGTTAATCACATACTCGCTTTGTCCATTTCTACCTCGCTTTGTTTGCAGCATAAACATCAAATCTGGTTCATTCCCCCCCCACTGCAATCCGTATCCATTCTAAAGTGAATAGCAGGTGGTTTTACTGACAGCACCAAGCAGCCCCATGCCTGTTTTTCATTGTTTTTTGACCTTTCTCTTTAACTTTCACTGCACGAAAATTGACTACCCCACTGTTTAATGGGTACCGCCGCTGTCTGCGGCGGGGCTAGTGCGGCCCTAACGACAAGCACACCTCCCCTGCTAACTCGCCTGCCGTTTTATAAAAGTCACCCCACCACGACCACTGAGGCTGAGTAACACACGAGCGCAACAAAACGTAACTGCTGATAAATAGAAACATCAATGGCCTTTTCCCTCTCGAGCCCAATTTCTTTTTGTGGCTTCGGTAACAGAGGAGAAGCACACTCAGGATCCTTTGCTTTGTGACTCGCAGCTTCCAAGGTTCAGCATGCCTGCTGTCGTACTATTAACGCCATGAGGGGCTGTCGTTTTTCACAGTTTCACACTTGCTGTAGGGTAATTAGTCTAATCAGGTTTATCCTCTGTGAATGTAAATTCGCCGCTGACTGAGTTCACCCTTCACACATCCAAACCCTGCGTAAAAATGATTCCATATAGCAAGGAGATAGGATGACCCGCTGTTCCATTAATGGGTTTAATTGGACCCGTTAAGTGGTGAGGCAAGGAAGCAAAACAATAACTAGAGGACACATCATCATCCCAGAAGACGAGTGATCCAAAACATCATGGTTGAGAAGGGGACATTAGTGTGGGAAGCCCAAAAAACAGGAACCCCCCCCCCCCCTCGCTCGTTAGGAGAGTTTAGATAACTACGGTTTATTTTTAAGGGCAAAGTTTTGAAGTCCACTACTTGAGATATTGATACCTTTTATTCTGTCTGGGAGCATCATGTATAGACTCATTTGTGCAAACAATGTTCTCTATGCAGGGGCAACATTTAGTTCACAAAAATTAAATGATGACAATTATCTATTTGTCTTTGATTTGTAGAGCCAAATGTAAGTCAAGCTGAGATCAAAACAGCAATACTACAACAATAATGTAGTGCAGACCAAATCAAATGCATCGTTCCTACGTGAACGTTCTCGCCTGCATCAACGACCAGTTCATCAAAGTGTTGTCTTAACAACACCTCTGTCCGGTTTACCACTTTACCAGAGAATAGGGAGCGCTTGATTCGACACACCAGAGCGCTGTATCGGCGCTGTATGCAAAACATCAATATTGCATCCAATCAAACTTAATTAATTGTGCACGTTTGCAATCATTATTATTATATGATTAATTGCACAGCCCTTGGTGCACACACAGTGTACTCTATATGTAAATGATGTACGTCTATGTCACGTCAGTTGAAATGACAATGCAAGCAGCAGCTCTCTTGTTACGAACAGAAGACGCTGCAGTGCAGAAAACACACTTTTCCAAAAGGGCACTGTGTTATGGAAATGACTTGATCCGAGCAAGAAAAGGGTACGAAAGCTCCAGTGTCCCAGCATTAGACGACCAGTGAAATGACTGAATCTAGTTTCCAAATTACACTTAAGGCAGGTGAGTCACAGCAATAACTGCGCTGACATTGGCCCCTGACATTTCCCCATCATTTAATTTTGATATCCATAAGCGCTCCTTCTTTTCACTCTCTTATCCCTCAGCGTTTCTTCCTTCCGGGTCCCCTCCTACACACGAGGACCCGCTGCAATTCTCTTATGGCAGTTCAACATCCTTGATAATCGCTGAGGGCGCTGTTTGTAGACAAAACAGGGATATTTCTCGAGGGTGCCAGAGTGTGGAGAAGATAATGGAGTCAAGAGGGAGAAGTTGCGACTCCCCACAATGACTAAGCAGCCTCGAGCGAGGCTCAACACGACTGATATTTGTTCAAGAGATCAGGCTGGTATTTGTTCAAACTAATAAACAACAACATGCGTCACCATGCGAGCAATTCTTCACACCTCCCATTGAGCATAACGTCATATTAACTTGATTTTCTTCGTCTTGAGATGGGATTTCTACATTTGTGGGACTTCAGGGACAGAGAGAATTGTGATGAAAGGGTTCTATTAAGGCGGCGCATGCAATATGCAAGTGTGTCTTTGTGTTGAAAGTAAAGTAGAAAGCGACAAACAGCCCATTTAAATGCAGACACAGTCACATCAAAGGAAAGACAAAGCACATCTCAACTGAGACACGCAACTGGGAGACGGGACATTACCTGCAGATGTCGAATGGTAAATATGACGGGGTCAGAGAGGTAGACTTTGTTCGAGTCCTTGTTGATGGCAGCTGTGATCACCGGCGAGTTGACGATGACGGAGTAATTGGTCGCCATGGCGTCGCTGCCCAGCTTCATGCTGGCGTTCTCCGTCGAAAGGTAGACCCCGATGTGTTTGTACAGCACGAACGCTATCCGGATCTCACCTGCAAGAAGACCAGCGGGGGGGGCAAGTGGTCAAAGTTCCACAAGTGACAAGTGAGTAAAGAACACCCGACATGGCCAAAGGTATGTGGACGCCATTGACCGATTGCTGAACAGACATATTTTGAATAATTGACTCATGCTTCTTCCTTTTCTTCTTGCCGATGACAACAGTAGAAGTAAATAGCGTCAGCCTGTGGTGTATGGTGAAGGTAGTTGGAAGGATCAGAGGTAGCTGTAAATGGAAGGTGCGCCCTGCTGCTGTCATTCAAAATACAGAACCACAAAGCTAGAGGCACACAATGTATATTAAATGTCAACAGTTGTCTTTGTATGCAGTAGGATTTAAGTGGAACTAAACTAGGAAAAACAGCCCCAGACCTGAAGGACACAACGTAATGAGCAAAGGGTCCACACAACACACAGTGTATTGATATTATGATGAGACAACAACGTGCTAATATGCTAGTTATATGGCCTGTATGCTATTGGGCTTTGGCAACACTAGAGAAATACTGTAAATAACCACTCAGTTGAAGCTTTGTGAACAGTGTAAAGTAAAACACAAAAAAAAGAGACGAATGTCAAGGTTGTAGAAATAGTTCTGTAAGAAAAAAAAAGAGAAATCTTTCCGACATCAACAGTTATTTTAATTCAGCATCCAAAAAATGTGGTCGCCACTCATCTGTTGGCATTGGAAAAGGCGAGCATTTTTCTTCTTATTCATGTCTTTCTCTCTTTGTCTCTCACACACACACACACATCTCTTTCCTCTCCCGCTGCCTCAATATTCAGCATTGATATGAAAGAAAATTCCCTCCCGCCGTGACTGAGATCACTCACTCGGATGAAAAGAAAACAATTTGGGTGCTATAGCACTGGATGAGGGGGAAAGATCCGCCACCCTGCTATAACGAGGCGCGGCTGGACATAGACTTATAGTCATCCAGCTGAGAGGCACCGGGCGCAGCTTGAGTCGATTTTGATTTTGCATGGGCTGATAATAAAGTCGAAAAATGGGGCTGTATTGCTCCTGGAAATAGCTTTGTATTGTGTCTAACTGCCTCATTCACAGTTCAGAGGCAGAGCTTGAATGTAAATTCCACAGCCAGGCTGGTGTTTGGAGTCTTAGAACGATTCTGGTGCTTTATATGCAGCCCAACAAAGGATTTTGGGCGTCAAATTGAAAGTAATTTACATGCGGCAGTAATGAAATTCTTACAAAACCTTTGCAGCCCCCAATGCAATATTACAGCAAGATAAAAAAAAAAGATACTTTTTGATTTATCGCAGTTGATACATATTTCCGTTACAGTCGTGTCAAATTCTGTCCGTTATATTCCTGAATAACACACAATGCACAGACTCTGTGCACAAGGCATGAACACACTTCAAACCAACAGCAGGGCACCGTTAATAGAAGCAGATTCAAACGTTTTGACGACTCACCGTTTCTTCCGTGCTGCTTTAGCGTGTTCGCCGAGAGGTGGATAGAGTTGCCCTGTCCTCCCGTTTGTGGGAACTTCAGGTCCAGCAAGTGCCCGTCTGTGCTCATTCTCGCCACCTCCAGTTCTTCACACGTATATGGAAGAAGCCCAATCAATACGCTTGATTTGCACGACACACAATAGACATAGACATACAAAACTGCTGCAGGCTATAAATTGCACAGGCACAACAGTGCACAATATTGGCAATATGGTTGCCCATACACTGACTATATAACATAAACAAGACATGAGACCATGACGATGTTCAGTACCTTCAAAGCCTGAAAAAAACATCCTTTCAGCATGCGGTAAATGCCTTAACAGAAGTGTAAAACTAACTGAACAATAAAAGCGAATGAACCTGACCTCCTTATGACTTATTTGGTATCATTGCCATTAGATAAAGACCTATAGAACTACAACACACAGCAGCCAAAAGTAAAAATCTCCAATCCACTTCACATCCTGTCTTGATTCTCAACTCTCCATATGAAGGGGAGGTTTGCGTTCTGCGATGGGCCTCTTGATCAAATGACAATCAAGCGTTCGAGGTGACATTATTTCCTTTTAAGTTTGTCGTCGGCCTTCATTTCAAAGAATCCTTTTTTCTCGAGAGGAGCGGAGAGAGCAAGAGACACGAGGAGATAAAGACCAGCTACGGAAGACGAGCTCACTTCTGTGGCAGCTCAGCAGCTGTTGTGTCTGAAGCGAGCTCCTAATTTATGGTTCAAAGAGGACGGCGTCATACCGCAGAGGAGCTGCTCAGAGGAGCCCAGCTGAAAAAAAAAAAAAAAAGAAGCTCATTCCATCAGTTATTACGGTATGATGAAATTCAGTTTGATTCGAGCAGTCGAGTGTGCTCTAATCTCGAGTACGGGTGGCCTGCGTGTAGTCTGGGCATTCCTAAATGTCACATTAACTCCCAAAGCACTGAGACGAATCCACTGATTCATTGCGAGGCAGAGGTACAGAAAAGAAGTTGCACAAATGGCAAATTCCAACAGATGAGGTGAGCAGTATGGGCTTATACAGGTGACAGGAGGAAATAACTGGACTGCCATTACTGCTGTGGCAGCTCATTTGTACACTCAGATGACGTGTGTTGGGATTTCTTGGCCAAGCTCAATGAATTAGTCATCAGGTTGAGGTTTCCTGATAACCAGCGGAGAGACGGCAGGAAGTTCAATAAGCCCGTCCGAGGTGTTTCAACGGTATAACTGAAACTATTGCAATGTATTTTTTGGTGGTTTTTTCCCATAAAGGTGATGTCATGAACAATTCCATTCAAATGTTTTGGGTCGGAATAACTTTCGTATCGGCTCCCTTCATCTGCTTGAGAGGGTGATTTCCGACCGCGATCGGTCCAAAAACGTTTCACGGTCAATGACACCGCATTCGTTTCCTGCTATGCCGTTGCTCTGGCGCAACGCAAAAAAAAAAAACTGTCTGGCAGATTTTAGTGTGCAGTGGAGAATCTCAAACACAATGCCATCCAAGTGGAGGAAAACTTCATCAAGCCTGATAAGGCATTCAGCTGGTGATCTGATATCAGTGGGCTGTGACACCTCTTGTCTTTGCTAAAGGTTAGTGCCCACGGAACGATACGAAGAGGCCACATTTAATCCTCCCTTTGTTTCCCATACTTTCTCTTAAAAGAAAAAAAGCCTTTGTATGAATGTTCTCTTGTGCTTTTGCAAAGGCCAGGGGGTTTTGGTGATACATTCCTATTCGACTTAGCTAAGACAATACCCCAGATAGCTCACCATTCCCTGGATTCCAAGCCTGCCGTCGGAATAAAGAAAGCATTTTTCTTCTCCCTCTCCCCCATGTGGTTGTGTAAAAGAGCTTACGACGGGGCTTTAGGGACTTCCTTTGATGCCATAGTCGTGGTTGGACCCAGAGGCTACACCTTCAAAGCCCGCCTAAATAACGCGCTAATCGGCAGAAATCTGCTCATGAGATTACCGCGCGGAGAGCGAAGCACGCTCTTGCGCAGACAAAGACCGAGACGAGCGCATGCAGTGTGACGTGTAAACACAAACACAGACACAATGGGTGAGGAAATATCCCTCTTCTTTGAAAGTGAAGAAAATAGATCTCATTATGAGCTTAAACCTAAAATTGGAACGAGGCTTCGGGGTCCATTTTGAAGCGGGAAAAAAAAACCGGCTCCTTGAGAATGTGTAACCAGGTGCAATGAGCTACAGTACACCTTGCACACACACACACAAAACCCGTCACTTTACATGTAATTCATTGTGAGAGATCAATAATTAGCTGCTGCAGTGATTGCTGATGTTTAAATGTGCAGCCTCTTGTCTTCATTTCACTACCCTGCATGGCATGAGGGATTGCAGGGGCCAACTGGCTTGGAAAAAAAACAAAAACAAGCCGAACTAACAGAGATAAGACCCAGTAAACATGTCACCAGCACATAATTAACCCGACTACCACGATGCACTATAAAGTCTCACTCCAGTCGAGCAGGCGTCGTCTCTAAACGAGCCCAGAATCTCCTTAATACCCACATGAAGTGTGTGCCAGATACAATCAAATCATTTTATTAATTCTCCTTACGCTCGCTTCCCTTTTAAGTGTGTAGACCTATATTTTCAGGTTGCCATGGCAGCAGGAATTTAGAAAAAGATCCCCACTCCTTCAGAGAGGAGGTCGACACACTCATTATTCGATACAAACATTATTTTTTCTTAATTCCCCGTGCAAAGAAAGGTTATTTTATTGTGTGCTTTATAAACGGCTCTCAATGTAAACGGCAGTTTTAATAAATTCTACTTTTGAATAAACTGTTCCAGTTTATAAAAGCTCAACGAGGGAAAATATTGATGACAGTTGTTCCATTGTCGGTGCTCACTTGGTATTTATACACTTAATCGTGAGCACTGATCCCTGATCTGCACAACTCGTGGTTCATTCCGGCTAATAATTAACACGAGTATAAGTACAATCATTTGAGATAATTGTTCATTTACAGCTGACTGCCATCAGATAGAAGCAGCCCTGTCAAAATGTAACCTCCTGCAAGGGAGAAATAATGAATCCAGTGACCGCCACACTTCGTTCCAGCGCCTCGAGGGCACCGCTGTCGATATGATAGCGCCGCGGATCAATAGCTGTATGGTGAACTTCGTAACCCCGGCACAAATGGCAAGACCGGGATGAAACACTTCAGACACATGAGGGAAGGGACCCGCTGGAACACCAAACATTCAGCTTTTTTTAAATAGCTTCCAGTTTTCGAAATATCATAATTGACAATGCAGAGCCAATAATCTGTTTCTCAGCAGCTTGAGAAGAAATTAACTTAACTCAATCCAAGATGGTTTACTCATGCAGACAGACCAAATTAAAGTGTGATTTGTTTGCTGGCATACCGTTTTCATTGCTTTTATTGCAAAAAAAAAAGAGAAAGAAATCCAGAGCTCTCAACCAAATGAGTTCATCAGAATGTGATCCATTACTTTCCAATTTAATTTGACAAGTATAGAAGAGCCATTTCATTCCATTATTCTATGCCATGTACAGTAAAAGTGTGCGAGGAACCACCAGGAGCCGGAGGAAGTCTCTAAGCTTTCAACTGGCTGGACCGGACCTTCTTAGGAATTCATTGGATGATTAATTTTTTTCTAAAAGCAATGAAAAAAAAAAAAAACATTCCACACATTCTCATGTCTCAAAACAAATTACAAAATGTACAATAAATGACATTTGCATGTGAAGTTTGCCAACTAAAAAGTGTCTTTGCTTGTACTCACGGATGTTGTCGGTGTTCTCTTGCACGATGTCCGTCTTCAGCAGGTTGTCGGCCAGGACAAAGGCCCCTTGCTCCACCGTGTCCAGCAGCATGGTGGCGGCCCGCAGCTGCTCGCCGGTGCTCAGCTCCCTCCATGCAGCCTGGGCCTGAGGCTGCAGCAAATTGTTGACCGTCTCCACCATGGCCTGGGGGAGTCCCAAATCATTGATTTAGTCAACAGGAAGCTATAAGCCGGCCTGGGACTGCTGCTGTTTGACATGGTGATTTGGTAAACGGTGAGAGTGAAGGAAGTGAAATGAGAGTTCAGGACTGACCAAAAAATAAATAAAAATAACATAATCCTGTGGGATCGTGCAAAGGAAGGATCGTGCCGTGTTTGTTTTTCTTTCTTCCCATTTTGCATTTCATAATCATCTTTCTACTCATGACGTTATTTCCAATTCATTGACACGTTTTGCGTTTGGACACGGAGTGTAACTGGTAGCAGCAACACCTGAATCTGTAATGACATCGTCGTTAAATTGCTTTTGTTACCGTTTCCCTTTATCTGGACTACAAGCAGAATTAATCATGTGAGTGAATCAGAACCAACGCTAACAAGCCTCGAGGCCAGTTTCTTACATGACTTGAGGCTACAGAGTCTTAATTGGTCTAATTGGTGTGATTAATATTCTTCCATGCAGACAATCCCAATACACAAAAGCACAGCAGAAAACAAAAGCAACATTGAAACATGCCAATGGATGGACAAGGTCCTCAACTCTTCAGCTCACATCCTTCCTGCATAAACAGCACCGAACAACCAGCATGCCCTCTCTAATCTCCTCGCAACAATGCCGAAGCCAGTTAGCAAGGAAGAGACAAGAACATTCTCAAGACATGATGAAACATTAAGGGCGATTAAAGATTTAAAAAAATGCCAATGGCAAGATTTATGAATGGAATACTAATTGGTCAGGCAAACTAATTCATCCCCAGCGACCACTGCACTGAAGAGCAACGTGAGCCGGACTGCAATTGGAATTAAAAAGTTATTTAAGTTAATAAGTTATTCCAATACAGTCGGTGGTCAAACAAAGCATTAATACACAATATCCATAATGCATCATAAACATACTTAGAAGGTCAAATGACATAATACTGACATTTATTTGCAAGGATCATAGTGTGTTATAACGAGCTTAAAAAAAGAAACACAAAACGCTGGAAAATGTATTTTTACTTTACTTAAAGCAAACACTGACAACTTAGTTACTTAATCATATTATAGTGCCTTATAACAGTAATTAGAATACATTAGGAATATACTATATTCTATTACAATTATGGAAATTAAATAAAATATGAAAAAAACGTTTTAATGAGCAATTATGATGCAACATTAACCCAATAATAAGTCATAAAATGCTTTATGTGTTAAGATTATTGTGAATAATAATTCCATTAGTACACATCTCATAAGTATGTATATAATGCATTATAAATATGTGTTCATCATGTGTTATGATTACTGTTATCAAGCACTTTTAATACTTCAGAGTGCTTAGTACACAGTACTAACAACATATATCTCATAAGTATGTTTGTAACGCATTATAGACACGGGTGTCAAAGAAAGTGTTTTCCAAACATTTCAGAAGAATCCCAAAAATTTGGTTTGACTTTTGATTCTCCATTTGCACTTCTTCGAAAGCCAGTTCAGTTTCGTTAGATTCATGATGTGTGTGGAAAAAAAAAGAAACAGGGGGTCTCACGACAGAAGTTCTCTCTGAACTTTGCTTAGATCCCCTTTTTGATCAATGGATTATGAAAAGGAATAAGAGTTTTAGTACGACTCAAAATCAGCATGGGGATGACGCCAAAGGCGATAAGAGAAATCATGTGCTCTAGCGTATCAAATGAATTCTTGATCAAAAGAGAGAGAGAGAGAGAGAAGAAAAACTGGCTTTACCAAGCAACTAGTCACTAATCATAAGTGTGATGGACCCCCACAATCACTTCACAATGTTAAGATGTACGTTTGTTTCAAATCACTGCGATAGCAAGAGGAGACGGAGGACCGACTGTATTCAACTCACTGGCGCTGGATGAGAATTTCAAACAGCACCAGCTGGCTTTTCCTCATTCAAAACATACCCTGCACACATTAAGCCGCCCACACAGAGACACCACACACACACACCGTGAGAGACTGACGCAAGAGTGAACACACACCTCTGCACCTGCTAGTATACAAAACACAGAAGAAACTCATAGGCACGTGCACGTGCACACAGACAGTCTACCACCTTTGATGTAATTATTCATTATCTGCAGCCAATCTCCAATCACACCTTTTGACATTCTGCCAGAGGCAGAGGTTGATTCACTCTCAATTAAGGAGCTCTTTTTCTTCAGGCACTGACACTTTTTTCTTTCCCCCCTTTGTTCAACACTGCAAGATTCTTTTTTTTCCCAGCACTTCTTAAAACACTGAAATAATGGTGATTCGGGGAAAGGATGGACTTGCAGAGGAAGCAGTCTCGCTTCTTCGCGTGCAGAAGAGACGTACAAAAAAACAACAACAACAAAGCAGAATAATAGCACACCCTAAAGTCAGAGGGATGGGGTCACACACTTGATGAGGAGGGATTATACGATGGATAATTGATAAACAAGAGTGAATTAAACAACCGAGGGAAGGTTCTACTGTATGTATCAAACGCTTACATTGGAAAGGTCATTTTTCTTACAGGCCCTTCAGGCATGTATAACATCATCCAAGGAAATGCAATAAAGCTGACATTCACTCATGGTGCATCATTTTGACATGCAATAGATTACCAAATCACTCTGATGCAAATTATTCATTACTGGTATTAATATGCGTGTAGCATGCCAATTTCCCCCTCATTCAAACCAGAGAATGAAATGATGATGAAGCCTGTAGAGTAGTGTCTACATGTCGGAAACCAGTATACTTTACAGACAATGACCTTAACTTGAGCTACACTACACATACAAAATAATGGAAAAAAGTATTTTCGTGTTTATGATTACAAAAAGGAAACTATGTGTTGGATTTGCTGGAGAGGAAAAACAAAACAATCACACACAATCAACAAGCCGGGACAATCACACTGTACTTCTGTGTTATTACTTTGTGCCCCTGAGAGTTTTGTTAAGCTATCTCTGTTGCCAAAGATCACTGGAAGCTAGCATTTAGAACACTGTCTGGGACATTGGGGGTTTTTACATTTTACAAAAGAAGACGAAACTGTGACATTTTGGGATAAACTCTCATTTGCTTTCTTGCAGACAGTTAAGTCGAGAACCTCGATAACAATCACGTCTGTACGGTAAATATGAAGCTAAGACCAGCAGCCAGTTAGCTTAGCATAAATATGTTAACGTGGATCAAACAATCAGTATTTGTGGTAGTTCGTGAGCTTTCGAGGTAATTAGGGAGGGAAGCAGTTTCCCCCCCATTTCTAGTTGATGTGCTAAGCTAAGCTAGGCTAACTGGCAGCTGGAGAGAGGCATCGATCATTGTACCGAACTCTCGGCAAGAACAAAAAGCATTTTCCAAAATGTCAAACTATTTCTCTGAGGACACTTCAAAGCCAAAGGAAACATGTGTTCTGTTGTTTCAAGAACAATCTAGTTGTGTAGCAGTTCTTTGAATGTTTTTAAATGTCAGTGTTTTTCAAAATCCTAGTTATGACTCTGATGCCAAATACATGAAACATTTGCATATTTACATGTTGCCCTCCAACCAAATAAAACCTGTATGTATACATTTGTCTCTATACTTATAAGCAGTATGTAGGTGTGTACAAGCTGTGCATCTGGCCAATCGTTGAAGACAAAAACACATCATTTGTCTTCTTGATCCATCCAGGTAATGCAACTGTGTGGCCTTTTGGAAGATAGGCTTATTCATTTTCTTGTGAGGCATAGATGAAAAGGATTGATGGTAAATATGAAGCTACAGCCAGCTGCCGGTTAGCTTGGGATGTGCAGCCAAGCATCACATCACGACCATCATCCCAGCCTGTGCAGGTGAGACGGGACGGTGGCTTGCTGCTTTACTTTACTGTCATTAGCACACTGCCACTCCATCTGTCAAACGCAGAAGCTCAGGCTACTGCAGCAAACTCCCAAGCTACATTGCATTCCTATGTCGAAAGAACACAAAACCAGCAGAAAAAACAACAACAACTATATGTTGGTTTCTGGTACACGAGGACATGCTAATCGTCTGCTGGAATGTTCAACTTGGAACAAGCGTTGATGACTGGGCGTGAAAAGCTGCAGTGCACGGGCCATTTACACCAATGCAGCTGGAAGGAAGGCAGAGGTGGACATTAGCGTGCGCTTGGCAGGAGTCCAAGCCAGCCTATGGTGTGTGTGTGTGCTTTTATCCGTGTGCTGATTGATGAAATGAACTCTGGGTCTGGGAAATTGATTCTGGCTGAGGCTGATCTCCCTCTCTTCCCTTTCTGGCTTGCTCGTTGGTGGGCTTTCTGTGCACACCCGTTTCTCCTCCCTCCTCCCATCCTGTTGGGTTCCTCTCACTTGTTTTCTCTCACCGACGTTGAAAGCTGATGGGGGGAAAAACACCACAAGCAATCTTGTTCTCTCGGTCCTCAATCTGACTAGATGTCTCTTGGCGCAGGTGAAGCTGTTGCATCATTTATTTTGCCTGTTTCATTTGACCTGCTAGCCAAAGCAGTCTTTGAAAATCCCTGCAACCTTCACGTTTAATATTTCATGAAACCTTCCCCCTCTTGTAAGTGGGTGGTTGTGTCTGTATTTGTGAGTTACTGAGGGATTACCATTGTGTTTTCTGTTTTAGGATTAATCTTACAATTGTACAACACCCAAATAGCAACCCTTTATGTATATATATAAATGGCAGAGAAAGGCAGACTCTAAGAGACTTTTAAAAGGTGATAGTTCCACAGCACTAACTCCATCAGTACAATAATCAGACTGCAACCTCCAACAGGTGATGTCACGATGACCACGTCCACTTCTTAAAAAGATAGTCCTCTAAAACTCAGCACTTGGCTGCTCTGAGTTACATTATTTTAGCAGAAATACAGTTTTGTAATCACCAATTATTTACTTATTCTTCCGTTCAATGAAAAGCTAACTTAACATTTCCTACACCTACACAGATATGTTAATTGAAAAGCCATATATATATATATATATATATATATATATATATATATATATATATATATATATATATATATATTTGTACTGTATGTGTGTGTAATATAATTTAAATAACAGGGGGGAAAAAAAGAACTACATGAAAACCTAAATATTTTTCTTACTCTACATTTTGCATAAACATGAAAACCTGAGTGCTGGAGAAATCCTTCTCTCTGCACTTTGAGCAGAAACGCCTCACACAGACTATTCAGGCAGAGCTGAGGACAGATGACGAGGTCTCGGTTATGAGGATGTGGTTATCTTCATCTTTTAACAAATTGACTACCAGGGAAATCGTATCATCTCGTTACATCGTTGAACGAGGAGCCTCCCCTCGTTTCGTCTGCTCTAAGGTCATCCTGCGCTCTGACACTCCCCCTAGTCATCTTTGCAAGGTGTCATTTTAATGAGAGGCCCGGAACTCAATATCCTCCCTGTATCCGAAGAATTCACACTCACTTGGCTCCCACTAAGGCACAAGATATTAATTTGTTATATTATGTGTTGAAATTGCCATATGCATGCATAATTTAAATGTACGGTAAGTCACAAATCTTCTGCTTGAAAAATAAATGGCAAAGGAAGAAGCCATTCCAAGCCAGCGCGTTTGACTTTAGCTGCAACATGGATGGACATAATCACAGTAATTGGACCATAATGTCACCGCCTATAAACAAGCTGCCATTACTATTACAAAAAGGCACAGAAGGCAGGCCGCTATTTCCATCATGTTTGTTCGAAATCAAAAGGGCACAACAGAGAAACGTTCCTCTAGGGGAAACACAGAACATAGGGAGATGATAACTATACAGTAGCTTTATCAAGGCCACATCCCTTTGGGTGGATTTAAATTAGCTGTGACATGTGGCAGATATCAAGGTTTATGAGCAATCAAGAAAGATTCAGAACTCGTCATAGTTAATTATCGTTTCACCTGCACGGGATCAATCGAGGCAGGGAGATTGCTGCAGGTTGAACTGTTTGTGAATATGTAATTGAAACAGCAAATGAAGCTGTTCCTATTGAATCTCCCTGATGATACGAACAAGATGACGACCTCAGCACCTTTTCAAGTCAAGTGTCATCTTCTTTTTTCATCACTTGTTTACCACTTCAACAAGATAAAAGCCCTCAATCAAGGCCAGACTGACTCGTCATCCAATCATCCCATTTAGACCTCAAGCCCAGCACTTTATTTTGGACTATGTCCTCCGTCACCACAACCACACCTGCACTCACACCCCCCCCCCCCCCCCCTTCACCCCCAAGTGCTGTCGAAGTCTCTTTCCAGCACCGTCTCTGAGCAGAGGGACAGCAAAGGCAGGTGCGCCTCTCATTTGCTTTCGATTCCTCTGCTAATCCCATTTATAACAACCACCAGGGCCCTGTTGGAGAAAACATTGCCCAATTTCCCTAATCAATGGAAGTCCCTCGAAGGCTGGCAGCGTGTGCAGTCAATGCCTGTGTTTACCTAAGGCCACAGATGTTGCTCCATTATTCCGGTTCGTCAAGTGAAAGCTCCACACTGTTTGTCAACCCAGCGAGGGGAACGGATGAGAGCAGGAGGTGCACAGCCGGGTAAGTGTGGACGGCCGTGTATGGTAATGTGCACTACATCCTCAGCGTATACTACACGATGGAAACATGAACCCAGATGCAGCCGTAAAAAAAGCATCCAGATGTGTGTCAAATCAATTTGCATTTGTATGTCATTTTTTAATGTGTTCATGTTCTTTAGCCATGCTCGTAGCAGGCTGAAACATCTTTGAAAAAATTGGATTGCCATGTAATTCTGAGCAGATATTCACGGAATGCAACCCAATAACGATGAGGTTGACATTTTCATTATTTAGGGAAATGTCTGCCCTCGGGATGAGTGGTAATAACATCTAGCGCTAATATACGTTCAGCTGGTTTCGTGTCAATTAGCATATGTTAGCATGCTAACACGCAAAACTAAGATGGATAACATCGTAAACACTATACCTGTTCAGCATCAGCATATTAACATTGTCATTTTGCACCAAGCCCTGAGAATTTGGTCGACAGTGGGAGTCCATGACAGGGAAGAATGTTATATTTCAGAATTTGGCGACCCAGACTATTGGCATTGGTCGGCAAAAACAAAGACAAAAATAGGATACCACCAGCCTTATCCTCTGAGCATCTCACACTCACAAACCCATCTGCACTTGTGAGCACGCTCAGCCATATGAAAGCATTCCAGTTGGATGTCATTTGCACAATGACGATCCACAGCAAAGTGCCTTCTGACATGCCTCAGAGGAATCGAGGCAAATACAGGTTGCTTTAACATCAGCGCTGCAGAGCATACATACAACACAACACCTGCCTCTGATGTGAAGGTTTATTGGAGCCATCTGTCTGGCAGACGTGGATGTCAACTTATTCCACAGTTCTCTTGTCAAGGTAGACTCCTGATACTGATGGCGGCTAGTGTGTCACCCCAGGGATAACAAAATAACTCAGTAGCCAGAGAAATAGCTGACGGAAGCAATAGACACCCCCCCTAAATTAGGACACACATGTATTATGCATCAGGGGGACTCATAACATGCCATGACTTTGGCTGACTTAGTAGTTAGAAGTTGAGTTGCTGGTAGAATGAGGTCACTTCTTTTTTTTTTTTTTTTTTTTTTTTTTTTTTTTCAGAAATATCGGAGCGCGTTACATCTCAGTGAGCCTGGTTTTTGACTGATGCTATCCTCTTATGCGGGTTACTTCACTGGAAAGCAGACGGGATGGCTTTAAGGGTGAAACCCACAATGGATTTATGGCATTTGAAAATATAGAAATTCTCAGCCTCATGCTGAGGCCAAACATGTAAGGTAAGGGGAGGTGGGAGAATATCACGACATACTGTATGCATGCAAGGTACAACGATGACATATGAGATGACTCTTATATGCTGGATTGAGACACTGATGTTGACTTGGAAATAATGCACTGTGGAATTAGATCCTTTAATTTAATAGCATGTAAATATACATATGTTTATATACATATATCCACATAAATGTATATATATATATATAGTTCTTTCCACTTGAAAAGGTCAAACTTCAATGATATGGTAAACATGACGGTACAGTTTCCACAATGATGGAATGGAAAGTGGGTACGGGGGGAAAAGTTTGGTCCAAATACCTGAACATAAAAGCGGCAAGAGCGCTCTCTTTTCTGCAGCTGCAACCCAAAGGAAATGCAAATAGTTAGCAAAAGGTCATCGATTCAAACAAACCCCACTTGAATACATTTCCTCTGTTTGAAGTACGGCTTTGAGAGTGGCGAGAGAAGAAAAAAAAAAAAAAAAGCATTTTACTTTTGCAACAATCACTTTCATAAATTGTGTGCAAAGTGTTGTATAAAGTACATGAATTATACACTACCGAAGAAAAACACTTGCGTGTTAATTCGCACTGAAATGAGACATACCAGACATTTGGGAGCACGCCTCCGACACTTTAAAATCTGATTTTCAAGGTTTGTTTTGATCATTTATATTTTTCAACTTCAGAAATTCTACGAGAACTCAGGAGAGCTATTCATCTTCTGAACCTCTGCCGCGGTTGAAGGAGAGTTAGCGCTGACAACAATTTAGTATACCTGATAAATGACAGGAAGCTCAGGCTCAAAGAAAGGCTGTCAGCACTCCATGGAGAGTGGATGATTTTAATTGAGTTCTGATACAAGCAAGGTAGCCAACAGTGCTACCTATGTGGCTTAACATGCTAAATCCCATGCAGATTAGCTCCAAAGAGTACCATCTCCCCTTAAAGGAGCCTCTTGCTCGACATCACAGCCCACTCTTCTGGAAACGCTCCCGTCCGCACCGGTACGCAGCAACCCTTTGATCATGAAAACGAAACGGATCCCCACCGTTTGCCAACTCAATCCTTTCATTGTCTGCTGGCAGAAAGCATTGCGCTTCGCTATCAAAAAGGGAAAATCTTTAATTCGCTTAGCTCTTTGCAGATTGTGTCAAAAAATGATTGAACTCGGGAGGTAAACATCAGCCACTGCCAGAGCAGAGAGGAAGAGTTCTGTGAGCTCTCACTAGCAAAGGATGTGACGAGCAAAGACGCCGAACAGAAAGGGAAGAGATCGCCTGATTGTTCGCCATCGATGCAAGGATGGAGCATACAGTATATGGAGGACAGAGAATTATAAATCATAAGTAATCCCATGACCTTATCATGGATTTGAAAGGTTTCTTTTTTCATATCCCTCAACCCAACTGCACTTTTTCTTCTTGGCCTTGACGCATCTTTACAAGAGAAGCTAAAGACTTCAAATGCAATCGCAACCACAGCAGTAGCCTCCATCTTGAGTGTTTCCGTTTTTTTATGAGAAACCCGTTTTTCAAGAGGTATTATAAACTCTAGTTGCCCCTCAATGTGGATTTGCTCATCACAATCCCTTCTGAGGGCTTTTGGCCATCTTTACTGCCTCCCCCCCCCCCCCCCTCTCCATTGGAGAAAACTGGCACTAAAATCTCAATGGGGACATCTGTGTCTGCTGCGGCAATGAAATAAAAAAAACGTCCCGAAAAAAAACTATCGGCGAACAGGTGTTCGTGTTTCTCTACAAGTGAAGCCGCTCCAGCAAATTAACGACTGACATTTTGAATCTCACTAATGTTTGCTTTTCTGTTGGCTGCTCGGCAGACAGAAAGTATTATTTTAGATCGCTTTGCCCGAGTGCCCCGAACTGTGCTCCGCCGCGAATTGGGGGAGTAAATGCATTAGATCGGAGGTTCAGCCAAAAAAAAAAAAAAAAAAGAAAAACTCTGCACTCCCACAGTTTAGATGCAGCCGAATGAAAACTTACCCGGTCTCATTAATACAAATCAAGTGGTGCAAGGGTAGTGCTTCTGACGAGCATGACATATGGATAACATCTTTTAAACTAAATCAATAGCAGAATACATGATACCCGTGTTAAGAGATGTGTCTGAGCTTTCCACTGAAATTGAAGGACCGCAGGAAAACGGAAATCATTTTATCTGACAGCACTGGGCCAAATAGCAGATCATTAAGAATACCTACTGTTCAGTTTCGATTGGATTGAGGTTTTGTGGTAGGTAGGCCTCCACATTTAAAAAGGTTTAGGAGTCAGATTGAAAAGGCTGACTTAAAGATTGGCACTTTTGAGTAAAATTGCAACAGGGTGAACAAGCAGGGGAATAGATCACCATTCCTGCAGGCCATGTTTGTCCAGCCTGTCAAGTTAGTAGGCAAAGGAGAAGTGAATAGCGGGCAGTTTGCATATTTCTTCTGTCACACTACCTTGTTCAGGCTTCGCGCTGCACTGTCTTTGCCGCCTGGCGTGAGGTTCCTCAGCTGCACGTCGAGGAGGTCCACCAGCTGAACCATGGCCTTCACTGTGAAGGTGATGTCTCCTGCCTGAAGATTGCGCTTCGTTTGCTCCGCCAACTCCCTGGCAATGACCGCAGCTGTCTCTCCAGCTTTTAGCTGTGGATAAAAAAAAAAAAGGACAAACCGAGAGAAACATTTGAATATCTGAACTGGTACAGCTGAACAAACAAGCCGCGTATCTATATAGCGTTTACTGTATCATTGTTACAACCTATGCAGGGGAAAACATGACAAATTGCGCTATACAAGTGTGTGACCCTTTAAAATGAATGCCGTTTAGCTTGTATATTTTCCCCCAATGGCTGCTATAGTGCACACAATTAATGTTGCAAGACGCTCCTCAGCTGAGTGTACACACTGGGGCCAATATTGTATCCAGAGGCAATTTTTTGCTACTATTGAGGCAATTTCCCCAGAATTTTTTTTTTTTGTTCGAAAGCTGAGGTGATTTCTGTGTCATGGGATTGAAAACGGAACAATATCAATGATGATTTGCGGGCATTTGCTTTTTTGTTGTTGCGAGACCCAAAAACACACTTCGCCTCATAATGTTTTGGAGAACTTTCACGTTCTATTTTGTCTCATTTTGTTTCCCTCACATTTATTTCTGACACGTTCAGACTCTACCAATGTTACCAGAATCCTTTCCTCTCACATTACTGTTTCACTGACTTTCCCCAAAACAATTCACCTGCATATACAAGGACATTCCTCAAAATAAAAATAAAAGCTGTTCAATCATAGCTCACAATAACTAAGGCATGGCAAGTCTGTCGAGGCTTTAATGACAACAAAAAGAGTGTAGACAGTGATTTTCCACAAGAATAAAAGCGCAAGAAATTGATTAAAGAGTGTCTTCATCCTTTTAAACTAAGACAACAATTATGTCGGCCTCCTTTTTTACTTTGTTCTGTGTAGTATTTGTCCAAATATGCAGCTTGTCCTGTTATTTTTGGATTTGGGGAGGTTTACACTCCAGCGACCCCAGCCAATGTTACCAGAGATGAACTTTTTGTTTGACAAACGCATCCATTAGTCGCATGTATCATGTAGTTGTGCTTACAATAGAAGGGAGAGTGCCCCGTGCTATTTCCTTTCAAAGGGAGAAACTTCCCGATATCCAACTTGTGACCTATGGAGGCATCTGCTTATTGGCTAATGAGGCTTCACCACAAACCCCTGAAAGGTTTGCTCACAAACTTTATACTTTGCAGAGTTATTTATCCTGGTTTCCAAATTAGTGTGTGTACATACAGTATCAGCCCAGCTCTCCCTACCTAATAATGTGCAGCAGGGCCCCTTGATGTCCACCCTTTCCCACTTTTAATTTGTCTCTACTTGCCAGACAGTAAATAAATGGGTCTTAACAACTCAGAAACATAACTAATTATTTTTCAGTGCACTTTTCAATTAATATGAAATGTATAGTGGGAAATAAACTACTTTGATGAGTAGAAAATAGACATAAAAGTGATTTGAAAGTCACCAAATTCACTGGACCAAAACCTTTTTACATGCCGATAACCATAACAAACATTACGGAAGAGTTGGTCTCAATTGTGAACAATAAGTAACCTAATTTGTTTCGTCTCTCTCTCTCTCATATGTCAATTCATTCTCTTTTTAGTCTCCACAGTTTCCCTTCTCATTTGGTCTACAGTCCCATCTGGTAATGAGCAGTGCCACATTCAAGACAATGGCGCCAGATATAAAACAACAAAGTGCCAGATGGGTATTCCACACCTCTGACATGTTGATCTTCGTTAAAGCCGCCCTGTCTTCACACTGCTGAAGTGTTGACTTGCTTTTAAAAGACGAATATTCCACATTAGAATCACACTGTTGCTGTTCAATCCACTCAGCAAACATAGCAAGAGGCCATACAGCAAGCTGAGGAAGACATCGCTCTCGTTCATTCCTAGCCTGAAGTGGCGCTTTATCGCGGCGCTCAAACGGTGCAGCGCTTGTACAGAAATCCACTTGGTAATTTCTCTCCCCTTTCTATTTTGTTCCCCAGCAGCTATTCTCCATCTAAATCGGCAAACTACAGTTTGTTTAATGGGCCGAGCTTTGTGCTGTTGAGTAGATCGTAAGTGTTATAACATGCACGCCTCAGGGCCCTATGAGTTTAAGGGAGAACATTGCCTGCAATTCATAACCTGGAACCCTGATCCTCACTCGCAGTAACCTCCTCCTCCTCTTTAGATCAGATTCTATTGCAGATTCAAACACAGGAAGCTTTACGTGAGGCTTTGAAGAATAACTTGCCCCGTAGAGGAGGAGATACAAATCGCTTGTGTTTGAGAAACATAGAATGCAAATTGCTGCTGTGTCCCAAGACAGAAAGTGGTCTGGAGCAGCTGTTCACTCCACTATGGAGCTGTGGTACTGGTTCTCAATCAGCCTGGTACCTTCTGGCTGATGAGGTTGACCCAAGGGGAGGTGCAGTTGCTGAAATCAGGTCCCTGGGGGTCCCAGTACCCCTCTGGACCCACGCACAGGTATGAGGCCACACCTAGAGAGGGAAGAAGAAAGACAGTGGCCTGGTGAGAACAATGACATCACATTTATCAGCTCAAGGGACAAAACCATGTCAGTAAAGAAGGAGCAGCTACAGGGACACGTGTTTTGTAACATGTGTGTCAATGTACATGTGTGTGCGTGTTTTCTAAAAGACACATTTTTTCCTACTCGGTTATTGGACTACCCTATGCATTCAGTCTTGTCATCTAACGCCCAATTCTTCCGTATGACAAGCACTTTTCCTATTTGCAAAACTTGTCGATGTATCCAAAGAAGCACAATTCTTAAGTGATTAAATGAATAGCTGTAGCGAAATGTAATTGGATGCTTTTTATCTTATTGTGACTGAAATGAAGTTGCTTCACTTGAGGACGGCCAAGCTCGACAGTGTGTGTATTTCACCATTGAAAGTCAGACGGTGTCTGCATGTGGCAAGTTCAACTCCTGCGTGAGAAATATGCACCAAATTAGGTGCCAATTATAAGTCTGCCATCGCTGAATTCATCACGAAAGGTCAATTAAGTTGGTCTGAGAGAACCGTCTCTGCTGACAGATGTGCGGTTTAGGAGTGTCAGTCTTACATCTGGAACAATAACACCTCCAGGTATTGATTAAAATCAAACAGTGTGACCATCATCTGTCAAGGCACTCTCTAATCCTACCTTCAACCTTCTCAGAACTAATAAATCAAATACCCTCAAGAGTTTTTTGTGCAAAAACGGATGCAATGTTTTCGAAAAAACAAAGTCCGTCTCTGACTTGCTCTCCCACGTACCTTTAAATAACTTGCATCTATATTTTCAGAGCTGACATCAGCAAGGCTACATGCCGACATTTAATTGCCCTTGCTTGTGCTTCGAGAGAGAGTGTGATGGCGGGTGACACGGCCGGCATTAGCGGATATAACTTTTGATTGACATTTAATTTCCTTCCCCAGTCCACCTTGGACAGCCTTATGTCTGATGGTTTTATACGATAAGGGACTCTGCATTCCCTCCTATATTGAGAGGCAGGAGAAGGAGCACAAAAAGAGGGAAGGAGTGAGAGAGGGAGTCAGACGGGTGTAGGGGGGGAAACAGAATGATGGAAGGGGAGCTCGAGGAACTTTCAAAGACTGGCAGAGGAAGCTCACAGAGTCGTGCTCCGCTTGGCAGTGTCGTCTGAAGAGCAATGGCTTTGAAGAATGTGCAGAGAGGAGGTGGGGTATGTGTTCCTCTTATCTTGCCATATGACGGCTGTTAGTGAGGTCTCGACGGGTGCCGGTGTCGCCCATTAATGAAGCCTGTGTGTGTGTGTGTGTGTGTGTGTGTCTGTGCGCTGACTGATGAAATGAACGATTTTTTCAGGCTTCGAGCCAGATTTGAGGCTGTGATGTCACACCCCGATCTAGGGTGACTTGCTCTATAAAATAATCATTCCAGAAAAGTTTCAGAAAATTCCTGAACAAAGGCATATTTCGCAATTCAGCATGATTTGCATTACCTCTTATTTTGGTTTTAATAGCTAGTGCGGCAGCTTGCTCAACACGTGCCTGTTCAGAATGGGCCGATTGCTTCACACTCGATTCTTCGCTTCCTTGGTTCCCGAGGATTAGACCTACCGTGACATAGTTGCATCCCCTAACAATGCTGGAGTACACGTGCCATTTAGGTGCAAAAGCGCACATGAACAGCAAAGAAAAGTGAGCTTTACCCAGCATGCTCAGCAGTGATGGCAACTTTGTCTCCCACCAGCCAGAGGGACGGCGTTCCGACTGTGGCAGCCTGAGCTCATCGGGGCCACAGACGCTGTGATTCCACCAGACATGCAGCGGTGCGTTTCAGAAGCAGCTCCCTGCTCTACCCCTACAATACACTACACAGGATGTACACAAAGAACCACTAATACACATGTTCCGTTGATCCAAAGAGCTCGCACTCGATTCATCTCGTATTTTGAGAATGCGGCAAGATCTTCAACCAGATAACATCCTTTAAAAAGTCTATGCGTTCAATGTAAGTGCTTGATCAGCACTTACACAGGTATTCGTGCTTCCTGAGGTAAAGCTTTTATATCTAAAGCACCCAACATTGATTTGTATCCTAATGCATACTTGACTTCATTCTCTTAGTATTGATACAAAGACAGAGCTGGAACAGCATATAGGGAAACAAATGGTCTGATGCTTGACAAACACAAACGTGTTTTAGCCATTAATTAATTACACCAATTGTATCCTGAGATACGGGAAATAAATATGGGTGTGTGGTGTACGAGTTTCCACATAGACGCAAGGTTAAACTATCTTCAGCCTTGCATCAATGAGTCAGGAATAGAGAGTGAGGCGAGAGGACAGGAAGCAAGACGACCGAGAGCTGCAGGGGAAGTGTAAATATAAACATGAAGGGGAGGAGCCAACAGAGACAGCTCCAATGACAATGAACAAAGAACTGATTAGCTCTCAATGTACTAGTGGATGTACATTCCAACTCTCACAACTTGTCATGAGCTTGAGGGAGTGAAAGAAAAAGATACTGGATATAAGTGGCTAAAATGAGTTATAAGACTATAAAGACTCCCTTTTTCGATTTGACGCGACGCAAATCTGCATTACCTGTGGTTCCTGGTGGACACGGCATCTTGGCCACCACGCCCAGCTTGGTCTTGGGCCAGGAGATGTCCATCATCACCAGGGGATTGCAGAACTCCACCCTGATGTTGGGAAGCTTGGAGGAAGGCGGCGCCCTGTTGTCGTCTTCTGGGAGCAAACCCTCCACCAGCGTCTGGACAGGGGCCACCGCTGTGGATGTGGCCCGCGGCCACTGGCCCATTGCGGCCGTCGTGGCAGGCATCTTGGTAGTTGTAGTCCTGGCTGTTGCGGTCATCATGGTGCCGGTGGTTGGTCGAGTGGTGGTCCTCGTTGTTATGGTCGTCGTGTCCATGTACACCAAGACGGACGAGGACGTTTCTGGTAAAGGTGAAAGAAGCAGCAATGTGAAGTAATAGATTTTTTAGGAAAACTGCAGAGTTGGAAAAAGAAGATTGAGAATAAATGTCTTTCTCTTTTCAGTCACCCTTCATTAATGTCTGAGGGAAATGTACTTCAGTGGAAAAAAAGGCAGAGCGTATGCAGGGGGGGTTCTTTTCTTCCCTCCTTTCCACTTGTCAGTTTAAGAGGAGATAGTTCAAAGAGGACCAATTGGAACTGGCAGGTGTGACTTACACGGGCATGCATGGCGTCTAGTTTTGGACCCCCGCTGGCTAAGCCAACAGACACACCAAACGTACACAGCTGTGAAGTATAAAAGTTGCTGTTGACGAGGGCATATCTCCGTGAGTCAATAGCTGGGTGTTGTAGCTACATGCTATTTCTGGGTCAGACGGGACAAACTGAAATACCTCTTTCCTGATGCGAGTCCTCCCTGTGGTTACACTCCGGGAGGTGCTTGCTAACGACACTGTTTACCTGAGCTGTTGGGGACGAGGGCTATGATAACACCAGCACACACACACACTAGGTAATCCTTCTCTTCCCGCTAAAATTCATATACACCTCCTCTACTCCGCGTCATCAATCATCCCATCTACTCAGCATTTTCTGTCCCTTTTTCCTCTGGGTCACCGATTGGAAAATAGGGGCCCCGGCCACAGAGGGTCAGAGAAAAACCCTGAGAGGTCATACTGCATAACATATCTTTGGAAAGTGGGAAGTAGCCAGTTTATTCCCATGAAACTGTGTCCTGTGGAAGATATTACAGGAGCGTTGCTCTGTGTTGCTCATTACACAGTTGCAGTATTTTTGCACAAAGATTCTTCAATATGCGATACTGGCATTTTCATATGTCATGATCTTATTACTGAGTGTAGTTTGGAATAAGGCAGCTTGCTGGAGAGCCTTTCAATGAATTCCTATGAGAGAGCATTTCTCACAAACACACACAGTCTGGGCCTTGGCAAAAATGCAATTTGGGATAGTCATCTTCGTCCCCCCCCTGCTTAATGCGGCGACACAATCAAAATGACAGAAGTGACAAATGGCCCCATCTTTGCATGAAAGGGGAGCAAAACAAAACTTAATGAGGGCTGATTTTAGGCTGGCAGGTGTAATGGACACGTTCAGATAACGGACATCACTTCTGAAATCCAGTTCAGCGAGATTCAATTTGCAACGGGGCGATTCCCCCTGCGCGGTGAATTTGAAAGCAGTGAAATGAGACTAAATCAGTGCCACTGCTTGCCGAGACGCCCGTAGGCTGCAACGACACCAACAAGGCCACTCTCGCCAGTCAATGGAGTCATCGCTGAACAGAACTCAACGATAGCCGAGGTCGATTAAATAAGGTTTACACCATCGCACAAAGTTCCAGGCTGATTGAGTGTTTGTTGTCTCTTGCTAACTAAAGAGTTTTTTTTTTGTGTTTTCAAGATCCGCAGGTATCTTGGGCACTCCTGTGGAGGCACTCCATCAGTGAAGTGGAACTATAACAGGAAGCTCATTCAATTGCAATGTGAACTTCAAGGCACGCAGAGCGGTTCTTTTTTACTCCCAACTGCCTGATACTGTAGGTTATACAACTTCAAAATATCTGTCATAGACAGAAAAGGAAGACAAAAAATCGCCTTAGTATACAGAAGAAAATGTAAATACACAAGATCTTGTTAAAAAGATGTTATCACACGGGGGAATATGGATGCAAATGCTTGAATAAGCTAGCAGGCTCGCACACTGGCAGCCACACATCAACCAACATAAATTGGCCATCAACAGGGCTTTAAAAACCACATGAATACTCAAAAAGGTATTTAACATTTCGACCAGCCACGGAGACATCACCATTTACATTCTACAACCACTATTAGACATCATCATCAATCTGCACCACGACAGCCCAGGGGATCCTTTGGCTGCAATGATCATGAAAACAGGAGGGTGATATACATCTCTAAGGACGCCAGTCTATTTATTGGATTATTTATGAGTGAGTGAATTTATCTATGCATGTGTATTTGAGAAGCGATGATAACCTCAAATGTGTTTCACCGGCTCTTGGTAAAAGGGAATGGCATTCATTTACGTTTAATTGAAATCCGACTGGTTGGTGCTTAAAGTGCGTATAGTAGAAGAGCCCGGAAGAGTACCTCATGGAAATCTGATCATGGAAATCCACTGCTCATATTGAGGTCAGGACAGGTCACCTTGCCCAGACTCAGATAAGCTAGTGGCTAAAAAGGGTGTGCAGACAGGGCCTATTAAGATAAGGGAAATATTGTACTGGTCAGAACGGCTGATACAGCAGCGATTCTGAATGTGACACATTTTTCTGCTGAGGGAGTTTGTTGCCTGAGCTGCCCAAAATGCAAACTGATGCAAGTCAGCGAACAGCACGGGGACAGGCGATGCATTAAATGTGCTGAATGCGGAATTCAAAGCATTAGTATAGCAGCACACAACTATTTGCGATGTAAACATATAGTGGACTAATGGCGTCCGGAGCAGAGAAGTTGCTCTCCCGCTCTGTGTGTTGTAATCCGGGATCAGCTGTGCCGGTCTGTGTGCCCCGCTGGCTGGCTAACCGCGGAAGACACCGTTAGCTCTGTTAGCATACTGCTGCTGTTGTTAGCATGACAGCCGGCGCCATGTTGAGAGCCGTGTGGAGGCAATCACTCAATCACAAAAATGCTTCAGACCATATAGTAAACACTTAGGACACCAGACTATATATTAGACTTTGAAGCATTTCAATCACAAATATCAGTGCCATCAATAACAAAAGTTTTTTTTCTGTTTTTCCTATTCTGCCGACTTCACGTGAATGCAACTACTGAGTTAACAGAATGGGACCGCGAGCTACAAACATGTTTGAAAAGTTTATCTGTGAAATGCTAAAATCATGTCGTCATGTTGTCAGCAAACTGACTCGTTAATGTGAGGAACACAGCAATATCCATCTTTCTAGGTTTGCCATTTCGCTAACGTTAGCAACAGTGTGTTTTATCGCTTATGAACTTCATTAGAAGAGGTAGGATGCACTCTCTTCTAACCAAGACAAATATCCAGCTACCATTGTCCTCCACTTGTCCCCACTTTTTCAAATAATCATAATCATAATAAAAGTTCTATCACGTTCTTTTTTTTACTCTGGTTGAGGAAATCGCCACCACAGCATGAGGTTAATTCAAAGTCACCAGGAACCATGTCTGGAATGTAATGCTATACGTGCCAGATGATCCCGTTGAGCCCGCTGTTGAATTATTTTTTTGAACACGCAGCATGTTAAATATGCCCGCCAAAGACATCCCACAAGAGGCAGAGAGATGGGAGTGGAAAAGAAAAAAGTGTCCTTGAGCAAACTTGTATATCTTTTCCATGAGATGAGCACAAAATAAAAGAGGAAAAGCCGGCAGCAGACAGCAGCCACAGTCTGCAAGCACTATCGCCTTGGAGACAACACAAGGACATTTTGTTTTGCTTTGCCAGCTTCCCCCCCATTCTCTCCAAAGGGATGAAGGGAGGAAAAAAAAGCTCAAGAGCACCAACGAGGTTAAAAAAAAAAACGTTTGCATTCAAAGTGGGACTCGTGAGTGACCTCACAGGCCGATTTGAATGTCCACCACAAAGAAGACACGGAAATATGACTGATTGGTGAATACTTCTCATGCTCTTGAGTTAATTGATTTCTCATTTCAATGTAAACTTTACAAGTACTACCTCTTTGCAGTATGTTAGATAAAGAATATGGCCCTAGGATGTGTTTATGTATTTCATGATACAGGTTTTAAGAATATAGTTGAATAAAATGGTCTAAAACCTCAAAAGGTAATTTAACTTCTGTATATTCCGGATTCAATGCATTTTGAAAGGCATTAGAGATGATTAAAAATGAATAGTGCCAACATCCAGCTACCAGATATTCATGATTCTTAAGCTCGGGGGCTTAAAAATGTTCCTACACCTGATCAGGTGACCTTTTCATTCACACAAGACAGCAGCAAACTTCTGTGGGCGCAGCAGCTCCCTCTCATTGAACCACCGACTCCACTCGTCATTTACGCACAAAATCCCCCCCTCACTAAACGCATGGAGTCTGTTCCCACCGCACGCCGAGCTTTGTGCTTCATTTCAAAGCATTCATTTCTAACTAATTACCCTCTCTCTCTCTCTCTCTCTCTCTCTGTATCCCAGGGCTCGTGGCTTTCACAATTAGATAAGCACGCTCTACTTTGCTCCTGGAATAAAAAAAATGAAATAAAAAAACTGCCATGCTACTATGAAATGAATCCGGTTTATATGACTTGCCATTTCCGCACAGACAGCGGGGCTCGTGGGCTTCTGCAGAGTCGAGATCAAAAGAGGCGCAAAAGGACTTTCGGGGGGTAAAAAGGAAACTAGCATCAGACATTAAAGTCACTCCTCCAACCTTGTGCTGAACCCAATTACCTCCTAATTTTAGTATTCAAACCTTTATGCATGGTTACTTACTTCAGAAAATAGAGAAACGATTGGACAGTCTTAGTGGGATGTCACCCATTAGCTTCCTACTAGCCTGTTTAAAGCATGCTAAATGGGATTTCTGGGTGCTGGGACATGTATTTTTAGAGTGTGGCTATTAGTGGAGCTCTCAGAAATAAATGTCAACCATATACTTGTGTCATTTGGCTGTTTGATGCGAGAGTGCTGCTTCCACATGAGTTAGTTCTGACGTCAGAACTTCTTTTTAGCAATAGCGAATAGAAAAAGTGGGTTATCTTATAATTATAGTCGACCAATAAATATAGTTACAAATTTGAGACTAAACGTTAAAAAGGTGTGTCCCAATGTGACCCAAATCTTACAGGATGAAAGCAGAGAGAACTGGAGACAAAAACATATCCGAGGCTTTAATATGTAAAACCAATGTGGTTTGTTAATTCTCAGCCGTCAAGCTAATTGAGCATTCATTTGTATATTATTTTTGATGACAAACATACAGAACATCATCTATTTAAGCCGTCTCGCAAAATCAGCGCTTCATGAGCTCGTGTGACGGGGAGAATGTCAGTGTCATGACAAAAGTCCTGTCATTTAATGTATTTTGTGCCAGCACCACAAATCCATCAGAGAGTGCAACTGGGAGGTGGGGGGGGTGATAGCATGGTGGCGGCGGGAGTGTGCGGGTAAATTATGCAGCCAGACATCCGGTAATGCTCCGATATCATCTGACATGATGAGAACCGCAATGGATGGGAGCTATGCATTGTTTGGCAATTAATTTCTCATTGCGAAGCTCTCTTCCCGGGAACTTGAGAGGGCATCTGTGGCGGTCACACAGCCCTGGGAGAAAGGGTATGCCCAGGGCTGATATATATGCACACACTCGCAGTGTTTGAGTGAAATGACAAGAGGAGACGTGAGCAAAGCCTGCGATAGCATATGCACTAGATTGAGGTACTGTGGGGGTGGATTCACAAAACAGATGTGCAAGACATACATGCAAAGGCACAAAAACACAAGTGCCGTTTTTTTTTCTATCCCTAATGTGCATGCATAGATGCTCATCTGCATTTGCAAAATTAGATTTAGCTAATTAAGTAATTCTATATATTCTGAAATAGTGTGAAAATCTCAATTAAAAACACATTATGCTAATATGTCATGCATCTACACATATATCGTGTAAAATAACACATAAATGAAACCCATATTTCGCATCCATTAAAAGCTAAATGGCTGAATGTTGGATTTTGTTTGTATTCTTAGAGCCAAAACTTGAGTCTCACCGGCTACTGACCACATCATCAAACGTACGAGGGAAAGCAAGAGGAGGGAAGAGTAGTATGAGCACATGAGCAGAGGGGATTTCAGACTCACTGAGAGGGAAAGGAGCACTCCTTCAAAGTCTCATCCAATTGCCAAAACGTAAAGTAAAGCTTTTCCAAAGACTCTCATCCAACGGTAGTGTGGGCCAAACGGATCGGGGCAAAGCTGTGTCGAAGGAACTCTGACACTGGTTATGAAAGAGGTGAAGATCCTACGGAGGCCTCCAATCAGATTTGTCTTGGCTGATTGGCCAAAATAAATCACTTTTCAGCTTGTGTGTCACCGAGCTGGTTAAATGTAATGTGGTAAATGTGTAAACACAACCATACACACACACACATTCAGGAGTAGAGTGGAGGAGAAGATTCCACACACTCCAGTACTCGAGTTGCACATTCTCTTCTTCTGTTTGATATTCATTGGGTGAAATCAATGCCAACTACCTGCTTAGTTCACACACTGCACAGCTGATCGGCGGTGTGGGGATAGCTGAGGGGAAACACACGGGGTTTTTTTACTCCATACACACAAAAAAGGGGCGAAAAAGCACGTTTTGCTTATGTACAGAAGTAAGTAAAAATTCACCTGTGTCTTATAATCCCTATTCACCCAAAATATTCAAACCACTTAAAAGCTTTTTCTTTTCTGCATAAGTGTGTCCCCCCCCCCTTTCCTGTACATGTCAGGAGAGATGGATAGGTTTGCTGGCCTTAATTGAGGGATTGCCTGCCACCCCTCAAACCACACAGGTGATCTGTGTGTGATTTCCGGATGAAGGTAGAGCTGCCAAGGCCCATGATGGATGGCCAGCCAGGAGGACGCGACACCAGACAAACCCATGTGATGTATAATGGGGTCTCGCACAGAACGAACGGACCACTGCGGACTGCTTGAAACATGAGCTCGCCACCTCAAAGGTCTCATTCAAAATCCAGAAATATTACACAAGTAAGCTAAGATGAGCAAAACACAAAATCTAAAGCTGCCTTACGAACGGGGCCCCATTGTGTTGCAGCATTAAAGGGTTTGCAAGACGACGGTGCATGTGTTTGTGTGTGTGTGAGCGCGCGCATGTGTGTACATGTGTTAGAAAAATCATTCCAGACTATAATCCCAAACCTTGCACTTTCCCCTCGAAGAGAATTGCCCTCTGCGGGAGGTGCACCAGGCATGTGTTAAGTGCGTAGGCCGCAAATAAGCATGTAGCCTACATTTCTAAGCCTCGACATCAAAAATTCATGCAGCATGCAAAAGGTCGTTCACTAAGCGAGATATTTCTCCAAGCTTTGTCATCGAGAAAGAAAAGGTCCGACGATGACGTAAGACAACTGCAGGGTTTCACTTGGATCCATACAGTAACGCGTCAAAAGGCATCAACCAAAAAGCAGCATGACAGGTACTGGGAGGCCAGTGCATAGGGAACGGAGCCAGAAGGGACAGCAGTTTGTGCCTTTAAGAGCACACTGAGTCCCACTCAAGATTATCTCCACCAGACGCTGCCAGCCAGCATTTACTGCTTAGACAGTCTTAATCAATTTAGCATGTGTCGGGCACTTCCAAACAGAGCCAAAGACGGGCTGGAGCTTCCAAAACATCAGCTGCTTCGGCATGAAGGCCGGGACACCACGTCTGCCGGCTTTCTCCAGGCCTAGCGGCGCTGGCACCGTGCCTTGGCCAGATGGCAACATGTGGCAAAAAAAAATGACAGGAATGCCAGACGATGGCTGTATCTATGACACCAACTGAAGAGTCACTGAGACGTCGTCTCACTGGAATGTGAGCTGAAGGGAACATCTCAGAGATACTGACTGCTGTATTCTGTAAAAAAAAGTCCTCTAGGATCTGAATATTTGAATTTGAACGATAGAAATCATTGAAAATCAGGATTGCGTAAAGTATGTAAGGAGTCTACATAAATAATTTTGATGTAGCATGAGCAGCAAGGCTTGTACTCGTGCAGCAGCAGGTGTGTGAGACGGAGGGTAATTTTCTCATGCCGCTCGCCTTTGCAGTCCTGTCGAGTCCTGAGTGCAGCCAGCGCCTTCGTGCTCGCTGTGGCAGACAGCTCAGAGGTTATTCTGGTAAAGGTGAGGCCAGGGTCCAGCAGTAATGCCTCCAGGAAAGTTAAAGGAAACAGTACTGCAGGGTTTTCTTTTGTTATTGTTCGCTTTTCTTTCCTTATGCTGAGGGAAGGTCCATTTTTTTCTTATTATCTGGATTCTATGAAGTCCTATGCATGTGCACATGTGTGTGGAAATCAAGAGAATGGATGGATGGTTTGCTTTCAGTAAGAAGCTGTTCAGCTGATGTACTGGCTTTGATGGAACAATTCAAAAGGTGACTGCCTGGTCAGTATCAATTATAACACTTGCTATCTCGACGATGATTTCACAGCAACCTTTCCAATCGGAGGTGTTTTTGCAAGCCTCTGCGCGTCTCGCGAACGATCCACTAACTCTCCTCGGTGGAGCGGAACCACACCGCGATGAAAGAGGGAGAACACTGTAAATGCAGGCGGATCTGCAGAACTGGGTCATGGTTGGGGGACAATTACTTTCAGAAGATCGGCAACCTCGAGCGAGCCCACTACGGCCTTCGCAAATGAGTTTGCAAAATTTCCATTTACTAATAGGGAGATACTTTTTTTTCTTTGTCTACTGGCTCTTCAACGATTATATATGCTGTATGTTTAAAAAGAAAAAAGAAAAAAAAGATCATAGAGCAATTTCCCAGTTGTCCTTGCACACACTCTGCATTGAATGTGATCATGTGAAGTGGATTAATGGTGGGAGAGCTTTTATATCTGCCTGCTAATAGCAGTCGGTGCAGCACAGTCTTTATCGCCAATTCAGTGGATTTAATTATCAATGGAGTTGTCATGGAAGCACTCTTGGGCATAGATCATCCGTCCTTGAAAAAAATATTGCTCTGTCTGTTGACTATACTTCAGCAACTGCACAGATAAGCACACAGGATTATGTGTTGGGAGTATTCTAAAAGTGGGAAAAATACGTTTTCTTTTTTTCTACCAAAATATTGGAGGGAGTACTAAATTATCATTTGCTGAAAGAGTTCAAATTCACAAACAATTAAACACAATACGACGCTTAGGCGTCCCCGGTACTGCTTTCTGTGCCGTTCCAGATATCATAACCCCGTCGCTGCCAACTGCCCTGTAGCAGGTGCAGTGCCCTGGCCCATGTGGTTGGGCATACGGTAGCGGGCTCAAGCTGTGGCCTGGCCATTTCTCTCCTGCTCTGTTGCCAACATGCCATGCTCTACTTGTATGGCAGGTCAGGCTTGCTCGTGGAGCGGGGTGCAATGAGCTCGTGTTAGAGCACACAATGAGACCTTTCTGGGAGAGTCGACACGCACAATGATCACCGACACTGAATTGTATTTGCAGCAAAAGGAAAGCACTACCTACGTACGTGTGCTGGCCAAACTAGGAAAAGTGTTTTTGTTTTCTTGGTAAAAGACATTTTAAAATCCTTTGTGTCTCTTTCACTGCAGCCATTGTTGCTGTAAGTGTCCAGTTTTCCTCCATCACACATGTGATCCATGCACACTCTCACTGGCGTAGCGTGTAAATGGCTTAACACGCTACATATCTGGAACAAAGTCCCAGAAAGCTGCAGGTCTGCTGAGACCCTCAGCTCATTTAAATCAAGATTGAAGACTTTTCTGTTTGCTGCTGCCTTTAATTGAACCACATTCAATTAATATATTAATCAATTTCCTGCATTTCTGCATTTTACTACTGTATTTTATTTCTTACACAGTTTAAAAAAATAATGTTTTAATCCAATGAATGTTCTTAAGTGTTTTTAAATTTCCTTTTCTTTTGTTTTGATGCTTTTAATGGTTTTATGTGAAGCACTTTGAATTACCTTGTTGAAATGTGCTATACAAATAAACTTGCCTTGCCTTAACATTATGAATCAGCAGTGTACGGACTCATTGGTGTGTGTGGCGAAGTGGTCCACACTGACGCTGAATTAACCAATTCCGTGGTAACTATCCTACAATCTCATAATTAGGCGCCTAGTGAGACAATTGTGTGAAAAACGAGTACAGCTAAAAAGTTGATCAAATGAAATGGTTTGCAGTCCATTCAATCACTCCTTCATTTCTTATCAGGCTGTTTATCTTGACATGTATATTTGTTCTTTGCCTCCATCCATCCACTTAATGCAACATTTCACGATCTATATTCCAGCAGCAGCCTCTTTACTGGGCAGCTCATTCTGCACAACGCCAGCCAGACACACAACATCGGAGTCGAATGCATTTGCATGTGAATTAGCGGCGTGTGGTGCGGTGTACATGTGTGTGCTCATTGTGTATCGCTGCTAAAAAAAAGTGACGGATAATCATTTAATACGGAAAGCACATTACAACATAATTTCACTCTCCTTAACTACAACAAATAATATTACGAGTAGCTGTGCATCAACAAAACCAAACCCTGCAAGCATGGTCACTGAATGAATGAATACATTACGGGGAGTGCTGAAGCAGGACTCCGTGTATTCCAAAAAAAAAGAAAAAAAGAGTTGGAGTAAAGCAGCAGCCAGCGAAGGAAAATAAATGAAACTGGCAAGCGGCAGGTAGAGAAAGCTCCAGAGGAGAAAGCAGAGGTAGGGACTTCACACTCAAATAACTTGTGACATTTGTGATTAGAGCTGTTGATGAGATAGCGCAAAGAATTACCATGGTGTGTCAAAACAGGGTTTTTTTTTTCCCAGTTTCATGCTTCACAACAAGCACCAATTTATAAAAAGAACAATGGAGGGGAGGAATTAGACTTTTCAGGAGAGTTTTTGGAAGTCTTATGTGAGCAAAGGCAACAGCTAGAGTGAGGATAAAATATTGGCTTGTGGACTACTTGTGAACTACTTGCAGTGTGAAACGTCCCAATGCGGTACAGGCATCAAGAAAACAGTTTTGTGAATGACAAATATGTTCTTCTTTCATGTGAATGCTAACTATGGCTTTATACTAATAACTTCTATGTATTTGTATGTATATTTTCTTTAAATTTGATTATATTCTGCTCTGCTATCTCATTGTATTGTATATATTGAGCATCTTTCATATTTTTATGTTTACTCTGTAACTTCATTTGCTGCTGCTACAAACTAATTTCCCCCTGGAGATGAATAAAGTATACATCTATCTATATATCTACAGAATCTCTCTCAGGTTATTAACTTTTATTTCACTTCGGCAATAAGTAGAACTACAGAGGTGACACGTCGAGCAGCATTCCATAAAGCCAATTATCGCAAAAGCTTGCCATGCCAAGCTGTTCTCTGTATCCCAAAATATACAAACGTGTGGAGCAAACCAAATGCCATGCTGATTGTCTTCGAGCCTTGTAATTAACGAGGCGAAACATGTAGTTTGTTCCACCTATCTATCGTACTGTTCTATCTTGTCTTGTGTTTTTTTTGTCTTAATTTGTACTTTCTTTTGTTTACACCCCAGTTTTGTCTTGCTTTTTGCCTTTTTAGCGTTCTATAGTTACATTGCCTTGTATCCTGCTTCTGCTTTGGGTTTGTACAGGACAACGCCTGCTGGTGATGTCAGCTGGATTCTTTTTGAGGGTCTACGTTCATCCCCTGGGGAAGGAATTTGCACAATTGACCGCGTACATTTAGATAGTATTTGATAAGGTTAGGTGGAAACGTGGCTGATGTCGAGGAAAGGTCAGCGGATCACAAAGTATATAAAAAATGAATTCACTCAATTCCATATAATAATCATGACAATGTGGCCAGTATATTTTTTCCCCCCAGATATTTTCCGCTGAACCAAATGTAAGGATGGCTAGACGTACCAATGTCATTATCTGACTGCAGACATTAAAGTAATTTAAATGCGAGCTCTGCTCCAGAATGTATGTGTAAAAAAACACAACAACAATAAGTTGGTCTTACCGAGTCTGTTGTCCAACGCCCCGAAGTCCAGAGAGTACTTCACGACGTGGTAATTGTTCCAAACGTACAGCAGGTTGTCCCTGGGATTGTAATCCACTGCGGCGATGTACTGATAGGAGTTGGGGAACGGGATGTCGAAGGAGCCGTCTTTGCTTAGCTCTGTGTTGTAGATGTAGTCGATCTTGTTTCCCGTCGCCTCGTTGTCATCGTCCTCGTACACCGACTTCACCACATACAAGATTCCACAGATCATAAAGGCGTTGGATGCCGAGCGCTTGTCGTAAGCGGTGTCCCAGGTCCCCTCGACGCGTAACGTGTAAGGATTGAGCTGGCTGATGACAATCCGCCCGTTGTTTTGCTCGGTGGCATAAATCACCCAAAGGCCATTTTCGTCCACGGCCAAGTCAATGTCCGACTTCCCTCCCCAGCGGTATGGAGACGTGTCGTGGTAGTTGGCGTTGGCGATGATGGCCTCGCCGCTCTTGATGCGAGTTCGCAGGTCAAACTTGACAATGTTGCGTGTGCGCTCCTTGTTGAAGAACAGCGCCCCGTCGTACACCACGAAGCCCGTTCCGTCCACGCGATGTGGGAGTTTGTAGGTCGTTGTCGGCCTTCCGGCGATAAAGTCTTCTTTGGAGGAATATTCGGTCAGTGTGTCAGTGCGGTAGGGTGTCCAGGGCATGTAGTAAATCTTATCGGAGGCTTGGAGAGGGTCTTTGCACCAGGCTCCTGACTGGTGGTCCGATTCAAAGAGGTGCTCACTCTGGTACACCCTGCGCAGAAGCCCTGGGCACAGGAATACTGAGGAGCCAAAATAGGGGAAAGACAAGTACAGAGTTACATTGGCAGGTATTATCCATCAATAACGTAAAACAGCAACTGGATGCAAATACATTGAAGTTGAAGTCTTCTCCACTGGGAAGGACCGAGTTATTGAGTCACACTCTCTTCATTAGTGTCGGGATGATTCGATTAAATGCGGAAAAGATTACAGACTGTAAATGTTGTGACATGAAAATAAAAGTTAAACAGGAAATAGACAATATTTTTAGATACTTCCAAGTCAGTTAGTCTCTAGACATTGAGGCAATTAGTTTACAATATCAAGGAACAGACTCGGGGGGGTCGGGGTGAACAGAGTAAATGAGGGTTATTTCTTCTGACTTAATGTAGAGCAGAAACAAGGCAGACGATGATGATAAACTTACCACGACTCCCCCACATGCACTTACACACATTGCCGTTTGTTGGTTTCTCTTTACAAAGTGGCTTTTCAGTACGTGTCTATTACATATAATTGCAACAGAAAAAAACGCTATTTTCTTTCATTAAAACACTCGTGACACTTTTTTAATAGATAGTATAAAACAGACCAACCCAAAGCTAAAAGATTTGGATAAATAGCTACGCCTTAATTATTGGCTGAGGCGGCCCTTTAGGAGATAGAAAAGAAAAGACACAAATACAGTAATTACATCAACATAATAATTGCCTGTCCATTATTCCCCCCCCCCCCCCCCAACATGACATGTTTAGTCTGCAGCAGGATTTACAATATCACACAGTAAACTAATTAAACGTGAACTGGTTTGTACACAAATGTGATGAAGCCAGGCCAAGAATATACTGCTGGAGCAGGTCAATAGTGGAAACCCTTTGCAAAAGCTAATATCAGTTGATTATGGATTATCTTGGACTGAGGCAATTAGAATGTTATGTCAGGATTACATTGAGTACGTTAACAGACTCATCTTAAAACTACAACATCAGAACAAATAATTACAAACACATTAGATATGTCTTTATTAGGGGTGTAGCGATACGCGTATTCTTATTGAACCGTTCGGTACGAGGCGCACAGTTCGGTACGCATAACGAACCGAACACGTTTGAATAAAAATAAAATAAAAAATATGTTTCTTCTTTTTTTTAAAAAAAGCTTTATTTAACCAGGTAGTCCCATTGAGATTAAAAATCTCTTTTGCAAGATGTAAGTAACAATACTACATAACATTAAGGAGCAGTTTTTGTTTTTTATGCTTATGTGTTGCTAAGAAGACACCCCAGAAGATGGGTCACTCAGGTATAGTTCCATCATTGTTCAAAGTCAGAGAATAACTTTATGATGTTAGTTGTAATGAATAAATATATTTTAAAGTACATTTCTCTGGCATTTATAGTTTTCTACTGTACCGAAACGTACCGAACCGTGGCTCCACTGTATCGTACCGAACCGTGAATTTTGTGAACCGTTACACCCCTAGTCTTTATATATTCACACAAAAGAATATTATTCATAAAAAAAAAAATGAGACAAAAAGAGACAAACTGGCCGAAATCTGACAGAAAGAAAGAAAGGATTTGCACAGTACAATTTTCCCTGTTTCCACGGGTGTGGGCCCTACAGTACATCACACATAAAAACAAAGTGTGTGTCGAGGCTCCTTTCACTGTAATGGGCCAGGAGCCTGACAACGCTGACAGGTTCTCGCCGCAGATCCGTCGGGAGGTAAAAAAGCTGCACACTCCGAGGGGAAGGAGGAGAAAGAGACAGCGCGCACGGAGGCTTCTCTCCCTTGCAATCTCTTAAGATTAAACATGTCGTCTACCTGCAGGTGAAAAACGTGGCGAGAGAAACGCGTCCTGTTGACACAACGCCTTTGCTGCACACGTCTCAGCGGTTGCTCCGCTAAATGCTAAGAGGGCCATTTCTGCGCGTTGTCAGGGTCAGTGAAGGTAAGGCTTTGTACCGACAGCACTGTACAATATGCTTCTTTACGACGTAAGCATGGAGGAGTGAAATGTATTAGAGAAGTGACACAAAAGCAATCATGGCTTTCATGGGGAATAAAACTGTTGCCTTAGCAGCAACAGACGTCTCTACGAAATGTTTTGAACCCCCCGTTCAGCTTCATTGCTCAGTCTCTTTGCCACATATTTCAGTGTTATGTCATTAATTCATGACTACTATGAGGCTTTATTGCACCAGCTATTAAAGCAGAACTATTGATTCCATTTCCAACTTTGACTGAAATCCAGCGTTGTATAGTTAACGCCTGACAAAAGGACACTATTCCAACTCATGTAGGACGATAACGCCACAAACACGACGCTCCTGGGGCAGGAGCGAAGATTTAGTGTATGTTCTGCAGCATCGCTGATAAAAATAATAATGTGACGATGCTGTGATCTGTCTCCAGTATTGACGAGGAAGTCCCTGAAGGTTATAGCCATCATCATGTTGGAGCTATAATCAAAAATGCTGACAGCTTATTGGACAAACTATTGATCACCCTGTATAGCCGTCTCCTTTAATAGTATGCAGCTGATAAAGCAGAGCTGGAATAATCTTCTTTTATTAAAGGGAATAAAAACACACCCCCGGGTTATGGGATTCCACTGGAGAGCAGGTCTGTAATTACCTCACCCGGAAGAATTATCATATATGTGGCATATATGTCAATCTGTGTTGCTGTTGATGAACGAGGAAGGAAGGTCCAGTGCGATAGTAACTGTTTTGGATGCTGCAGCTTGGCACAAGACTAAATGAGAGAAAGCATTTAGCTAATTAGGTGTTTTTGTAACACCGTCTCCCTGATCAATCAAATTTCCCCATGAATGGCATGTTTAACCTCTCCAATGAACCGCACAATGAACACAAAACCCACACCTGCTTCAGCGCCCCGTCACCCACAAACACAAACAAAAAGAAGCAAGCCTACGCCCAAATGAAAGTGCAGATGAAAAAGAACAGTTGTTGGCATTTAGTTACCTTTTTGTTCCACTTCTATTTTTAGGCATGAAGGGAAGAGAGAGAGAGAAAAGAAAGAACAGATTAATGATGTGATAACCCGGGAAAAGTCTTTATTTTGTAACAGTCACACAGCAGCTTAAGAAGAGCACGGGGTTAGTGGAAGGAACACACAAAACATTCAATCAGAAGCTTTTAAGAGAAACAAACACCGCGGCACACATGAGCCTGTTGGAAAAAAAGACAGATTAATCAGGTCTTAAATTGTACGAGATGTTTTTTGGGGCTTTTTTTTTTTTTGCAGTGGGATGGGAATGTGTAAAACAGACGACTTTTTGTACATTCATCAAATCATTCAACTTTGTGACCACTTACAAGCAAGCTTATGAGTCCAGGGTCCAACTGCGAGAGAGAAAAAAGCACCGAACATGCAAATTGAGGAGCCTACATTTCACACGACACACACAGCTGCAGTTTTAAAACTGATGACCTGTCACTTCAATTATGGGATATTGTCAATGCTGAAAACAGTTAAAATGTCTGCATTTTTTTTTGTCCATTTGGGGGCTTAACATGTTACCAAACTGTTGATGACACTGGACAAAGCTGTTCACGATGGTTCACCTGCTTTAAAAATACAGTAAGCACACATGTACACAATACTGTACTATACTGTTTTTTGCCAATAGATATGGAGGCTTTGAAGAGAGCATGAATAAGTTTCACTTTAGCTCTAGTGTTGTAATGGACCACTATCATCCATCCGTACCTAAATGAATGTGGGTCGGAGGTAAATGATCACGTTATCACGACGTGTTCACGTGAACTTTTTTGTGAACTTTTAATACACATAGTTGTTGTCACAGCCGCATAAATAGATGTTAGAGTAGAAATGATGACCTGTTTACACTGGCTCTAATCAGCTTATAATACATCATTAAAACCACTAATGACAACATTTGTTTGAATCAATAACACAATCTTTTTATTTCAATCATTAGAATTGTGCGTTTTTATGAAGAAAAAAAACACTATAACTCACTATAACAAAGTAAAAGGATAACATTTAGAATTTTTAATGGTTTACACTGATTTCAGTGTATAATAGCTGCGAAACAAAAATAAGGGATCTATATCTGCCAATATTGATCATCAAGGATTAGCAATTAGTATCTGCGGTAAAGAAAAAAAAAAGGTATCAGCGATCTTGATAAGTTATATTTGCTCCTTTTTTTCTTTTGTGCTGGTCTGATCCGTGACACGATCCGAACCGTTCGTTTCTATGATCCGTTGCACCACCACTCAGCTCTAATCGCTGCAGGTGTAAGTGGAATGCGGAAGCCGTTTTTTGATTCTACAGCTCAACAAGTATTCTGTGAGCCTGTTGACGAAGTGCTGTGGCTGTAACGTCTTTATTTTCAACACACTATATGTATTGCTTCCTCTTGTGGACCCGCTTTTTTTATGTCAGGCATTGGCATTTGGCCGGTCCCCGTCCCTTCCAGTAATCCCGGTTCTAATAAGAGAGGATTAACCTCCGTTACCAGGGCTTACGAGAGTCCTCTCCTCCAAATGGAGAGTGCCAGTGAGTGAGGTATGGAGGTCAGTGGACAGGGGCGGGTGGGGTACAATTTGAAAGATGTGAAAGTCATTAGAGGGGAACAATATTAAAGCAAGGCGGCGAGCTAATGACAAGCAGCAAGTGAGGTGAAGCTGTGTCAGGCGAGGGAAAGAGCAAAAAGAGTGGGGGAGGGGGGAGAGGCTTTCAACAAGTCGTCTGTGTTGGTCAGATCGTGAAATTGTACACTGGTACAGCACTGCACCTCATCAACAGCAAACACTCCAGCTGTCATAGAAACACAATAAGTCCATACAGAGCGTGTGCAACAATAGCTCTGGGCTACATCTGAATCACTATTACCGGCAACTCAAATTTGCCAATAACCCGGAACGACACGTGGGGCCCCCATCGATCAAATCAAAGTAAATAGCCGACGGAAGCCTCATCACCTCCCGTGAGCAATGGCCACACAACAGGGGGCCACCGGGAGGCCGGCATTTCTGATTGAGCGATAGCTTACAGTGGCGGGGGGGGGGGGGGGGGGGAGGAGGGTAATGATCTATAGAAAAAGGCATTTAAGCGGCGGGGATGTGAGAGTTGGTATACGACGCAATTGCCGTGGGAGATGGTGTGAGAAGGAGCAAAGGATTCGGATGAAATACCCGACAAGGAAACACGCCGCTCCCGGGGGCTACTGTACAGTATGCGGCGGCCATGCCGCTTGACCAGGAAATGCTGCTGGATGCAGGCAAGGTCACCCCTCGGATCACTCAAACCAATTTGTTCCACTGCAAATACAGTACAGGCAGAGATATACCTGCGATACTGGCCCTGAAACTTACGGCAGGAAGAGCAGAGTGTGACGGAGAATTGATTCATTTGAGAAGCTTCTTTACTCTGCCCCGCCGCCCCCATTGTGACCGTAATGCGATTTTGGTCACGGCTGCCATTGAGTCACTAAAAAGCACTTAGCTCTCTCTCATCCTCTCATCCCCATCCCTTTCTCCTTGTATCTCTCTCTGCATCCTCACCGACGGTCTAAGAAGAGTGAAACTATTAAATATATGCAAAAATATACAAATCCAAGAAATAAAAATGTCCCTTCGGAGGTACCGTGACCTCTATGAAAGGGTTACGTCCTCTTCCATCACACAAAACAGAGAGTACCTTATTCATAGGCTCTGCATGATGAATGAGCCTTTATCTGCACTTCTGTTCCAAAACACTTGACAAAGCCTTGTCCTGATATTTAAGGACACAGCATTTAATAGGTTATACACAGCACACAGTCTCACATGTCCCCAGGTGTTTCTGATTCTATACACAATCTGTTTCATAATAGCGAAGGGCAACAACAAGAGCTTTTCACCTAAGGTCTGTACAGCAGAGACCATTTGAGGGTATATACGGTAAAAACAATTAATGGAGATGCTCCAGTGAATTGTGTGAGGATGATGTTGAAGGTAATCGCATCACTCGCTCACACCTTAAAAGAGTGAGTGAGGTAACGAGCTCATTATTTGAAACAAAGATGACTTGTATTGAGTGGCCCATGCATCAGTAGCATCAATCTAGAAGCAGAAATGACATTGAGCAATTTTGAAAAAAGTAAAATAGAAATAGGCTACACGTACTTCCATGATAGGACCTGTGCTGCACCCAGGTTGGAGTTTAAGGGTGGACAGGCCCTGCAAGCTCTTTACATTTCAGCAACTTCAGCGTGACTTCATTTACTGCTTGAACTTATAATTTAAGAACGCAACGAAAGTGACAAAGGAAAATAGCTCATCATTCGGCTGTTAACAAGTTTCTGGCACATTTCCCTGGAGATAAAAATAAAAGGACCAGCTTTAATCACCCTCCCTCCGATGCCAAAGCAAGCCGGGAGGAGGAAATGTCATCATTGGAAATGAGAGAAGAAAATCCCCTTAAATTGTACAGATCAACGGGGCTCGCCATTTGACCAAGTGCTGTTATTGTGCATTCATGATCTAGGATAGATTTGCCAATGCCCGGCTTCACAAAATTGCACACGGGCACACCTGGAAGTAGCCAAGTGCACACTCTCTTATGTTTTTGGCCAGTGAGAAGCAGTTTGGGGTTAAGTGCAAGGCTCTAAGACGCCTCATACCCACTATCACGATATAGATTTATCTGGAGATTAGTCGAGGGATAGAAAACTGCTGATGTAGACACAGCCAATCACTACTAATGAATAAGTGATTCAATATTCAAATTATTTGTTTAAATTGTGTTATATTTGTCTTTTCTTTTATGTTTTTTATTATTTTGGGTTAGTTATGGAAACAGCCAATCAAATACGTGTTCTACCAGGCCATAGTTAAAGTGAACGCATTGCTTGGACAGGTTGGGGACAATTCTGGCAAAAACAATAACTCACTAAACTGTGCGCATGCAGCTTGTTACAGTCTGGCTGCTGCATGGTTTACCAATGCCAGACGCATAAAGCTGGGAAAGGCAACATGGCTGATGCTGCAGCTCACCTAATTGTTCAAGCTGTCGAAGCCAAATGTAATAAAGCAAACCTACTCTTGAAAATAATACATTTCTTTCATGGTTATAAAATTTGCCATTTCAATCAAAAACTACAACAAAACTCGTCCGCATGTAATTCATGCTTTGACAGTGTCGATGCTATAGGCAGGCAATGCTGGAGCAGCCTGCTGTTCAGCCATACCGCACCCTATATAACTCAATTACAGTACCACTCTAGAAAGCAGTCCATACAGTATTTGCTCAGGTAATGAATAATTTCAAATATCATTTGCTGCTGAGAAGTTGCTCTGCATACGTATCGCAGTCTGCGTAAGACGCACGCTGAGCGGCTAACAATGGGGACCGTGAGCGACTGAGGCCCGACCCCATCATGTGAGCGGCAGCTGTATGGATTTCCATTTAAATAATTAACGCTTCCCAATTTCACACTAATGGTTGAGAGGCATCAGAATGGTATCATTAGCCACTAATAGAGATTCATGGTGGAATGGCTGCAATATTTTGTGTAATATCCCCCCCCTCTCTCTTTTTTCCATTCCCTCTCTCTCGTCGAAGGAGATGCAGAGTGCAGACCCCTTAACTCCATCCCATCAGCTTTTTAATTAATGACACAAATTACGGGGCCTTGAATAGCACGAGCCTAAGGATGGGGGAGGACACGCAGGCTACCAGCTCTCTTTCTCTAGATTCTCTCTTCATCTCCCACATTTCTTTTTTCCTATCATTTCCCTCGGTCGGTGCTCATGAGTCTCCTACGCCATCGTGACAGGTTCCATTTCTCAACACCCGTCTTTTTCTTTCAACTATTTGTCGGCTCTCTTTGTGCCCCTTTCTCGTACCTATTCAATCTCCTCCCTAGTGTCTCTGTTCGGTCTCCATCGCTCCCTCCTGCTGGGAAACTGCAATGTTACCTTATAACCTTGACAATACAGGATGCCGCGTGTGTGTGTGTGTGTTGTTTGTGTGCTTGTACTTCTGTCTGTGTGCATGCACGTGTGTTTGTCTCACTTTGAGGGACAGGTGCAAGGACTTGGCGCTCATCCAACCTGCTACCCACGTAGGACAGAACAACAGGGAGGGAGAGAAGGCAGCCGAGGCAAAACAAAATTAAATACAGTTTTTGTGGAACACGGCGGCAACTGGAGCAGAAATAACCTAATAGCGCCTCCTGAAATATTTCATGATTTTCAAGGACCTTGAAATTATGGAACAGAACAGAGGGATGGGTGGGGAAGGGGGGGGGGAGAGAGAGAGAGAAAGAGAATTGTTGGAGTGAAAGAGAAAGAAAAGAGGATGTTTAGCCTGGTGTGTGGCTGGACACGGTGGAACATCAGTCAACAAAGAAATAAAGAATAGACGAGGAAATAGAAGAAGAGCTTTGATTAGTATGGTGATCATTAAAAGGAGAGTCCCCCGCCGAAAAGAGACCGATCTCTAATTAGTGCGATATCCTCCACACTTGGCAACCCAATACTTCTTTCAGACATGTGTGCCGGCGTGTGCGTGTGTGGGTTGGCTCTTGAAGGAAACACGGATAAAAAGCTTTGCTCGAGTTATATAAATGGAAGTGTTTATGAACATTTCCAGGAGCTTGTTCAGCGAGCAAAGAGCATGTATTCCGATGTGTTGGGGCGTGTACATTTTTTTGTCTATCCGTGAAAAAAATAAAAATAAAAGGCCCGGGACGATCCTGCATGGAACGTTGTATTGAGCGAAAGAGCAGCCGGCACAAAACAAGAGCCTGATAGATTACGCCAGTTTATTTAGCTATTAGTAGGGGAAACAGTTTCCGCATGTCCAGATTCACCCCTATCACACCACCATTTATCCACATTGGTAATCACAGCCTCCCTGTGCAATTATATCGCCTCTCAACTGGGAAAATAATTTCTTTTTATATAGGACCATTGTTAATCCAGCCACGGAACTGCCATTTTGCTATTCATTTCATTTCACCACACTTTTACTGTGAAAATATAAACATCATGTCGTAGATATACAGCTGGTTTGTTATTCATTAATATATCTTATTAAATCAGGGAGTTAACCTTTTATTTGCCATGTCATAACAGTATTGTTTGTCAACTTTTTATATGAATAGTATCATAAGAATATGAACATATTGTGTCATCTTTAAACAAGTTCTGTTGTCTAAATTAAAACGTTACGCATATATTGTATTTTATATACATATATTTGCCGTATCATGATACATAACATGAAATTAAATCTGCTCTAGCCCACATGGCTGCTCTGTAAGCCACATGTCGTGTGCTCTCTTTTGAGGAAAACAAAAAAATCAGTTATCAGAAATGTATACGTTATAGTTTTGGTGTCTAAATTGCAGCCCTGTAGCAATAACATCACCATTCAATCATAGGTAGACGGTGGGCAGCCTGCTCCACAAGACAGCAAGAGCCGGAACAAGCAACAACCTACATTAACTCTCTCGCTAAGGCCTCCTTCTCCTCTAGAAACAAACAGATGTCTTGCCCAGCACCACTGTGGGAAACAGCACTGTTAATAGTCAGCACATTAAACTGCGTGGTCCCTATTCTTTAATATCACTTCTGACAAAATCCCGACACACCCCTCAGAGGCTTGAGGGAAAAGAGCATTTCTTACACATCTCCCAAGCCTGCAAAAAAAGAGATATAAATGAATGTGATTTCCGTTGGACATGTAAAGACAGGGTGTTCCTGCAAAGCACAGATTAAAACCAATGTGCTGCGACAAGATCAATCTCTGCAAGTTCAGGCCACGACACCGGCGCGAATCCAGCGTGTGAAATATATGACGGAAAGTCATCGTCATCAGAGCTTGCTGTGTGGGCTGGGGAGTGGTCAGCTGTCACAGAGCGATGTGATGGCATTACCCCCCCCCCTTCACACATGGGAAGAAGCGGAGCTGGTCGCTCAGGTGGGGAGAAGAAAAAAAGCTGTCTGAACGAGCAGCCTAATGCTCACTGGCATTTCGGCAGGGGGTTAAGGAAGGGTGTGGTTTTGTGATGTATCTGCTGTCACGCGGTTGCCTCCCACACTAGACCTGATGAACGTGGCGAGAGCTCAAGGGCAACAAAAAAAAAAAGCCACTGCACTTCCATACAATCTGCTTAGTAGATTTACCGATATCAGAGTGATCTACTCCTGAAGAAGCTTACAAGGCTTAGAAGGCGTTTGAATACTGAGCGACTATCAAAGGCGAGCGACATTCGAACATGAGACTCGACGCGTTTCCTGTTAATAATCGAAAATCCTTACAATGTGTGTCTCCACTAAAACAAAGGGTGACCCTGACGTAGACACATGACTAACCGCGTGGTCCACACTGCGGCCGTGAAGTGGCCCAGGTGGTGTTTACCTTAGGTGTGACCACTGCATAATGGGCTCTGTAATCACGCCACAGTCTGCCCGCGCTGCATTGCACGTGATAGCCATGTGCAGAGCATCAATTCCATGGTTTCACCTGCCAACACAGAAGGACAGAGATTGGTAGCAGGTGCTGAGTCGGACATGCCAAAACAATCTCGTCCATTATTCACTGAGCCCCCCCCCCCCCCCCTCTGTACTTGTTAGCTGTGTTATTATTAGCTAAATTAATTAAAAAACAATTAGGTGAGTTGGAAATGAAAGAACTCGCCAAATTACATTGCAAGTTTCTATGAAGTGTGAGCTCCGGATTATACCGCTCCGTGCAAATCAAGAGAACTGATTGCATGATTATATGTCCTGGCTTAGCTTCCAACGTGTGAGCCATATCTGACAGGGCTGAGCTGGATCCCACTGTGACGAGACAGGATTTTACATTGTCCTTATTAGCTACAAACAGTGGGGGGGGGGGACTAGTGGCTTACGTATAGCAACATACTGCCAGCAGGTTTTCTTCCTTTGTTCTCCCACTCTCATCTTGCCTCCAACCTCGTCTGCCGTGCATACTGAGGTGTCCGTGTTGAAAAGTGAAAGGATCAAAAGCGGTTCCCTGACAGGACGTGTCCTTATCCAGGAGCTAATGTTTCTGGGACGAGGGGTTTGACCGCTCGCCTGGACCAAATAAATCAGTCAATAAAGCCGTGAAACCACGCTGAAAGGTATACATCTCACTCCCGTGCTACCGGGAGATGGCTGATGGCCGGGAGAAGGACACGAAAGGTAACGGCAAGCTGTCAACAACAGAACGAGTCTTTTAACGACAAAGCAGGTCTTGAATACGTTTTTTTTTTTTCCTTTGACAAGTCCGGAGTGTTGAGGGGCCACAGAGGGGATGTAAGTGCTTCATTACTGCTAATGAAGAACACCGGGTAGGTAGGAGGCAGACGCAGTTGCATTGACCTCTTGCGAGCTCAACCTTTTGGGAGAAGCTACGCGGAGGGAAAGACGGCGAAGAGAGGTTTTAATAAGGCACTAAGAGAATAGACACGCATCTCTCCACTGAACCGCAGAAAGTCAAGGTGAGGGGGGGCGGAGCAGAGGCAGATGTTCACCGTTGGAGCAAAGTCATGTTTATGAGTCATCATAAAGGGTCAGCACGGCACTTCTGCCTTACTAGCCTTACTAATCTGTAAAGTGCATGGGGGGGGGGGGGGGGGAGCATGCACAAACTGCACTAGTACAACAAAGACGGAGACCTCTGGCAGATGAAGGAGTTTACATGCCTCCATCACGATCACAGGGTCAAATATAAGCTCATTATTATGTCTTTAGTACTTTGTTTTTCACCCAGTAAGATATATCATTGTATTTCTTTATTGTCTTACCTTTCTATTAGTGCTATTTTTTTTCATATCAAATAATTATTCAGCTCAAATGAAAGTATGATGGAATGCTCTGACACTGTCAACACAGCACGGGCAAACACCGGCACTGAGTAGGAATTGTTGTAAGAAAAAAAAGAAAAAGGTTTCTCATTACAAGTGATGGAGCGGACCAAATCGCAAATTAATAAAATCAATATTGTATCTGCGGCATGTGTCCATCGATTTAGCACACTCCTCTGCCATTATTAACGGTGGATCTGATTGTACAATCTCTCGCCGGGCTTATAAAGATATGGAGAGGGGAGCGGTAATTCATCCCGAAAAGAAAAGAAGCTCCACGAGCAGAATACAGATAAAGGCCGTCAGTGAAGGTGCTAAAGAAGAGAGGAGGGGAGAGTTGAGGGAACAGAGGGAGCAAATAAACAGAAGGGGAAGGCAAAGCAGAGCACTTAGAGGACAAAACGGAAGTGAGAGTGAGGGAGACTTGGAAGAAACAGAGTGTTCGGACAGAGAGGGAGAGCTTGTCAGAGGAATATAGAGTCAAGACTGGAGAGATGGGTGGCTGCTTCCCTGATTAGACACTCAAATCCATCAGTCTGTCTCAGGAACTTGGTAAAGAGACAATTGAGCTGTAATGTAAGCTGCTTTTTTTTTATAGATTTCAGAATGAGATATCCATTGACCTAGAGGAGCATGATTTATTATGCAAGACATGTAGCACAGATTTAATCTGGCCACAAAACAAAAAGAACCGTCTCTGAGCTCGGCACATTCCAGCAAAAAAGGATTGGCTCATTTTGGAGGCAAGGAGGGAGTGAGTCCACTGGGCTGTCACAGATGAATTGCATTCACAAGCTGCAATAAAATATGTTTCAAAATCCGTCTCCAGTGACTGTTTGTGATTACACTTTGCTTTCCTGCTCAATATACAAATAAACGCCGACATGACTTCTGCATTGCCAGCAGAATTTTTTGTATCCTTCAATTGGTCCTGGACACAATCCACAGTTACACCCAGACAAGGTGGTGCCCCGCCCCCCCCACCACCACCTTCCTGGTGCGCCCCTAATAGGCAGCCCCGAACAACATAGCTGCCAGAATCAGCTTGGGCAGACTGTTCCATGTTTCAACTTGGCTTTTGTTAAGGAAGTTGAGTTAATCAATAAAACAAAAAGGTGGAAGGCGAGTAGTTTAGGCAGACAACTGGCTGTGGTTCCCATGGGGTGTCATGTAACTTCTATTTGAGAGGACCGCTGTAGCACAGAGATCAGGATATCGTAGCATTACCAAGCCTCTGCATTGGATGTGAGCTTTCTTTTTACATGCTGTCATAATGCGTGACTATGTCCTTAATATGAATGCAGTTTACGTCCATGTCTGTCCAAAATGTCATCACCTAATCATTTTATCCTCTTCGAAATGTATGCAAATACACATTATTAGCAGATTAATCCTTGATTTATGGTCAAATATGTGAGGTCACAGGGAGCTTAGCCTTAGACCACCAAAACGAAAAAAGGTCCAGTTCGACTTTAGCGCAAATATGGAAGAAATTCCCTCACAGCGATGCTGACATATTGCATTCACGAGAATGGGATGGACATGAGGTCACAGTGATTTTGAACTTGGGCCTCCAAAAATCGAATAAAGTCCATCCTTGAGTTTCGGTGGAAGCTTGAGCCAAAATTTGATGAAATCCCCTTCAGGCATTCCTGAGATACATCACATTCACACACAGTGTGTACAAGCACTCTTTGTGTGTGAATACTGACAGGAACTCAGAGTTGCACAAAAACTAGACTAGTTGATTACATTTTGTGTTTCTGTCAGCTTCAGTTGGGTCAGTGTTGCACACGGACGCTTCAAAAGAAAGACACCGACGCTGGGTGGGCTGGGACAGAGAAATATTGAAAACAGTCGGGTATAAAAGAGCCATCTGCCAGCTCTGGATCACAGGTAGAACCAGGCGGACTAGCGAGGGAGCCATGTAAGGACATCAAATGTTGGTTTTGATCAGATTTAGCTCGAACCCAGCAGCTAAATGTCCGCGACCAAATATTTCCATTTCCAGATCAGCACTTTACACAGCACGGCAACAATGTCGTCAGGATTCTGGGCAGGCATAATTACTGTGGCTTTGGTGTTCCATTGCAAAAGGTCATTATAACACAATACCTCAGGTCATATGGCAACGTCCACGCCGCTTCCTCTGGCCTCACCTGGACTTCCTCTCCGTGTGCTCATCCTGTCACCCCCATGCTGATGCCCTCCCCGTCCCCTGCCCAAATGTTTCCACTCAAGTTGTGTAGCGCTCGACAGCGTGTCTCACCTGCTGCCCTAATTAAATCTTCTTTATTCACTCCTTTCCAGAGGCGCTTCACTCGAACATTAACCGGCGTCCGCTGAACTGAACCGAAAACAACAAGTACGTTTCATTTTGATGAAAGTCGTACGGCCTTTATAGCTGCTATGATAACAGAGACATGAGATGATTCCTCAAAGATACTGCAGCACTGTGAACTAGGGGAGCTGACGGGAAGGCACTGACAAGCGCCATGTGAAGACGAAATGAAGCTAACGCTTCCCTCGACTGATTACATTAGCAGGTTTGTTTTTTCTCCCTTTTTTAGCATGTTGATGACAACATAATTCACACACAGCCGTATGATTCTGGGGAACAATTTCCACTCTGCCTCAAATCATTTGCCTGTTTTAAACTCTATCTACAGTGTACACCTCCGATCTGCTTTTTTGTTTAATATCAATAAATTAGACAAGCAATATCCCAGAGAGGATGTCACTTGTAAATAAATTGACCGTAAGCTGGCAAGATGTCGACATAATTGACGTTATGCATGATGAAGAAAATGATGAAAGTGTCAATCTCCGGTCAGTTAGAATAAAGACTTTAACATTGGATAATCAGACTGAATATTCCTCCACACAGATATACGGAATGCTTTCTTTCACATGTAAACAACACTGTCAATTATATTTTCAGCACTAAAACACAGCGTTATGCTTTTTGGGTTCCAGGAATCATTGCTTGTCTTCACGTCGACCGATGCTTCGCTGAACCGGGTGACACATTTAAGATATTTTTGAACATTATTAAGACCATTACTGGCGTGCATGTTAGTTGATGAGCCATCGCTATTACGAGGAAATGAGCACGGCTAAGAGCGTGAAGAGGTGCTGAAGAGCGCGAGAGAATTAAGGAATACATACTGTAGGGCACACATTCATATTGGACCTCCAGATATTTGTAGGTTCCTGGGCAAGGGTCAGGAAAGACATCTGGTCCAGCCACGACAGCACACTGGGTCCGGTTATTACATCTGGAAACAGAGAAAAGAGCAATAACAGCAACATCAGACAATCCTGCCCTTCTGATTGGCAACCATACACAGTAGCAACATGAGTCAGATGTTTAGTGTGTGGTTAATGGAGTTGAACACGTAATTCTGTTGCAGCGATTATGCTTATGAAGCTCTACTGTTAACAGAAATGATTTACCCTTCAATACATAGTGACTGAGTAGGGTTTTTATCCTGTATTTAGACACGTTAAAGGGGCACTTCACCGTTTTTACACATCAGGTTCACTTTAACTTTCCAAAATGTAGGTTTACTACTCAGTAGTTTTTAAGTTTACAAAATGACTTGGTAGGTTGCAGTGTTTTATGATGAATCTTGTATTTAGGAACACCTGTATTGTTCTTGCAAACCCTTTCTTACACGATGTATGAAACCTATTTTGTTTAAGTTGCCTTGAAAGGTTGATTGTAATGCTGCTACAGATATTTTATATTCGTGGGGACACATGACTCACTGAGGGACGAGAGATCTCAGATACCACCCCGATTGAGGCAAGATAATTGAAAGTTGTGTGGCATTTAAAGTGGAGATAGTTCACCCTTTTTGTAGGCTCAGGAGACAATCTCACGGGTAAATTCATCTTTCTGTTGAGGGGTAAAGTTGGAAGTCATGGACCTGAAACCAGGCTAGGGCACATTGTTATTACTGCATGATGGATGGTGGTGGTGTGTGTGTGATGTCAGCTCCAACACGAAATGCAGGTCTTCATTAAAAAAAAAACAATTATGGTGCCGGATGGTGTTCTCATGTGACATTTTGTTTTGGGCAGTCATCAATCAAAGCCCCACTTGATATGCACAGAGAGCCTTTTTTTCGCCACACTTATCTCAAAACATTAACTCTTAAACGTTCCGACAAGTATCGATCCGACGCTGCTCTGCGTCTGGTTGCAAAATGAAAAATAAACGGGTTATGAAGGTCTGTCCAGTCTTGTAATCGAGCACCTGTTGTGTATGTGATCAAGCTACAGTATATACACACAGGGTCGCTGTCCATCTATACTCATTTACGGACTCACCATTCTCTTGCAATATATAAAAAGGTGTTTATTCCCCAGCGAGGCCGGTCACTGTGTAAGCCTTGTGAAAGTCAAGACAGGTCCTGACACAATGATTCACAAGCCACAACCAAAGGATCCTCGACACCTTAATTAACATTGATTGGCTGTTGACTAATCAATCGAACCAGTGAGGGACAAGCAACAAGGGCCCCCCCCCCCATCTCATTTCAAGGCAACCCAGTAATAAGATGTGGTCTGCCGAGTCTGCGAGCTTTATGGGTTCATGAACCCCCCCCCCCCACCTTCTGCCACTCACTCCACTCAGCGGTCTGTGGCCTAACCTCCCTATGAAGAGTTCATTCCCAGGCAGTAAATACCAGTCAAATAAATAAAGGGTCAAGCCTATAAAACAGGGAAACAATTATAGAGGCAGCCTTCTCATCTCTCCACCCTTCCTCCTTACTCCCAGACCAGTTCAGGTTTATTCTAGAGACACACACACACACACACATGAATGGACATAGTTGTTGGCATATTTGGATTTATCATTGCTGCCCTAGAAGTTAAGCTATCTGGATTTTTAATCATAATTTGTAATAACTTGCTCACGAGGGATTAAACATAGTGTATATAACATGGATTGCAAACTTAATCCCAGCCTTAACATCTGCCTTGACCCATATTCAAAATCCCTCTGCTGTACTTTTTTTTTTTTTTTTTACCTTTGCACACACAGCCACAAATACCTCCTGATCTGATTCCCGTTAGCGTCCTGAAGCACCCCGCATCTTGCAGTGGAATAAAACAAGGTGGAGGAATAACTACATTTAAATGTATCAAGTGCAAATCAATGGCAGAGTGGGAGGCGGATCAATAGCAGGGAGAAGCTGCCGACGCCACGTGCCACAACGACTTCGCAATTACCAATTAGAGGGATAATCGGGATCTCATCAGACCCGTGGCTCTGATGGAGCCCTTTGAACCAGCAGGGGGGGGGGGGGGGGGGGATCCACTCTGAGTGATGTATCCAAATATGGGAATGCAGGGTGTACAGTAGAGGAGGAAGAGCACAGCAGGTGATTGGAAGCTTCAGGCTAAATGCCTCATATCAATATACATGGCGTTCTTATCCATAGTCAGTATTATTGATGGCAAGTGGCCAGTTTGGAGTTACAAATAGTTCCAATGCAGTACCAGTACATTTAAACTAATACAGATATTTTTAGGTGGCTAAAATATGTTTTGCTGCTGCCCTTGTTCACAGCTTTAGTACTGTGCTGGTTGTCCTGTCTGCATCTTCATACAGCCCCGTCTCAGAGCTAAGATTCTGAAAAATAGGACACAGAACTAGTTTTTTCCCCCGCATTTTCACTCCCTCATAGCTTTTCCCTCTTGCTCCCTCATCTGCCGTTTGTTATAACTGGCAGATTAGAGCTCAGACTGCCAGCTGACAAGGGGAGATGTGGCACAAAGCACAAGAGCACTATGTAAGCACAAACTGTAATGACGATAATCGCTGGCTGATCCTGCTGCTGCCTCTGATGTAAGTGGGTTGAGTCCCCTCAGTTTAATGACCACTGACAGGAGAAAAATAAATAAATGAATGGGTGAATCAATGAAAGAAAGAGAACGAAAAAAGAAACAGCCAGTAGTTTAAGACAGGGAAGGTGCAGCTGCTGTCAAAGCCAGACAGATTTGTCCATATTGGAGAGTCACGAAGGAAGAATTGGTGAGCACCAACGTTCCCTTTCAGAACTCAAGTGATTTATATCAGGAGCAAAATACCAACCGAGTGGAAGGCCGGAAAGAAAACGCAATGCTGAATCTGCTTCCAACACGGCAAATTGCTGCGAGTGATTTTCCATAGAATTCGCATCAAAGACGTTGGCCTGGAGTGAGTCTCGTAAGAACGGAGACGGTAAAGCTTGCGTACCTCATTGAGGGTGCGCCTCTCTGTGGAGTTCTCCCACAGGTCGGACACGTTTGATGAAACAGTCGCTGTCAGGGAGCACAAACTCTCCATTTGCTTTCAGTTAAAAACAGCAAGCACAGCCAAATTGCCGCACCTCCAACACACACACACACACACACACACCACACCCACACCCACACACTGGTATTAGTTCCCGTGTTATGAAGAGAAAACTATGCACAAGGTACTTTGAGTGTGTGTGTGTGCAAAGACAAAGTGTATGTTGGTATTGCTCAATATGTACACTGCAGTGTGTGTGTGTGTGTGTGTGTGTGTGTGTCAGGCTGTGTACACACTTGTGAGAGTTTGTATTTGTAAGAAAAGGGAGGGAGGGAGGGGAGCGGGGAACAAAGTGACGGACGGGTCAATATCCCCATCCCTCTGCTGGGACCCATTACGCTTTAGTGATGGTCTCCGCCACCCACGGTCGACTTCATTCATTATCTTTCCTTGCTGCACGCCAAAGCATCCATCTTTTCTCATATAGTCCGTCTCCTGGCGCTACACACACACAAAACAAAAGAAGAACCTTTAAAACGCCCATGAAAACCTCAAGGAAACGTTACAAGGAGAAGGGGAGCAATGGCCTTAAGCACTGTGTATTTAACCAGGAAGTATTTAAAGTCAACTGTTGAGTGTTGTTTAGCTCTTTTCAGACGGAGGAATTATCAGTCCCTGTGGAAGCCTATTGTTCACAGGAGCTGGCTAAGGAGCACATGTATCACGCTTTCTGCTGTGGAGCTGCTAGAGAGTAATTTATTCTTTATATGTTCCAATTATTTGGAGTTACTTCAAAGATACCCTCAGCTGGGGAAAATCAAACTGTAACAACCATGCTTATGCTTAATAAGTGCTGTTTGTGCTTCTGGTTGTGAGGTTTATGTGATCGCATTGAGTAAAACTACACAGATATCATTCGTCATCTGCTGATACGCTTGTATATACCTATACATGGGCTGTCAATTGATTCAAATATTTAATAGAATGTCCAGAGTCAATTGCAAATGACTCACTTATTTTTTTATGTGTTCAAAATGCTCCTGAAATGGAGATTTTTCGAGTATTTAACACTCATCAACATGGGAGTGGACAAATATGCTCACTTTATGCAAATAGATGTAGATCAATCTTTGTAAATCAATTAACAACGCAGTAGTTAGAGGGCCACACATGTATTCATGGTACTGGAGTTGGGTCCAGTAACTACTATTTCCCACTGCTGCTCAAAATAACGTGCAGTCACCTCGAGGTAACTCCGATTGCTGAGTGAAGACCCCGGAGAGTGCAACCGGCTAATTGTGGAGGGGTCAAAAAGGTTGAGGGCGACTTAGAAGTACACTGTATTTTGATGTTTTTATTCACCTACACTTAGGATTTTCCTTTCTGGTGTGAACCAAACGAGTAAAATAAAGTCCAGAGGGCAATGGAGAAGTGACACAGACATATCCAGAGAACCTACCCTTCTGCATTTGTAACACAGACACACACTGCCCTCTATTATACTCACTAAAAGTGACCTATAACGGCACGACCACCCACCACATTATTATTCTAAAGATGCAATTTGTTTTCCAAAAAACACCAAAGAGACTTGCTGAACGCAGATTAAAAAGCAAGACGAGGAAGATGGGGAATGAAATGTATACAACATAAGTACAATGGGCCAGTGTGGGTGTGGAGTACTTTAAGTGCAGCCCTGAAGGCGCTCGCCGTCCTTGAGTATATTAAGTTCACAAAGCGCTGCGCAAACACGGATGAACATCTGCTGGCAAACACACCGACTACGCTCCCTGACGGATGATTGATCAATGTGAATAGTCACAGTTTGCTACTTGGTGGCATTAGCAACCTGCTACCGAACCTTAGAGAAACAGCAAGCTGTCACGCTGTCTTTGCAAACACTATGGGTGACAAAACATCAGCCATATTCCTCTTTTATAGGATTAACTACGTGGAACTAAGCAGAAATGAATGAAGTGCCAAGTGAAGAAGATGGAGTGTCTATGTGCACGAGCTATATGAATGACCTTTATCAGGTATGGAATAAGAGTTTCATGAGGGACGGACAAACAAAGGTCCAGACTGATCATCTCTCACAAACTACTTCCATAAATGCAGTGCTATTTCTAATAAATAAATAAAAAAAGAGCATCTTAAGCTTTTTTTCCCCCTCCTGACAAACATAATCCGTCTTAGCCATTCACACAGATTACTTTCATAACATTTCTACATCACATTGCCTCTCACTAATATTGTATTTTGGAGATAAGCTGTATTTTTGTCCCAACGCAACAAGCTGCGAAAAAAATACAGTGGCAGTAGACGAGAGACGATCGACTAGAACGCAGACAGAACCGGAGTGCGCATCCCCGAGACTCTATGGATGTGGGCGATATATGGATTCCTCTATGAGGTCCTTTGCTTTGGTTGTCGTCCAAAGAGCCTAAAGTGGAGCACCAAGCTCCGCTTGGCAAACACATGCTTTTCCTGTTTCGCTGCGTGTTTGGACGGAGTGGGCACCTTCACGGAGGTGATGACGAAAACTGTATTTCGGAACTGAAAAGAAGAGACTGGGCTTGTTTATGGCTCACGATGATGGACAAGACAAATATAAACAGTCAAAGGATTTGTCCTATTTGTACCTTTTCCCACTTACTAAAGCCCACACCAGGATATAATCCTGATTTTTATTATATATTATTTTTTACAGTTTATGTAGTTTATATCACCACTTAGTTTTGAGGAGAAATGTATGCAGGTTATTTTTAGCACATCTGAGCTTGTGGCTGTGTATTCATTAACACCAATGTCAATATGGAAACATTCTGCATGGCAAAGATTCATCTCCACAGCAGCGGTCACGACAAGTTCAAGTTGTCCTCCAGCAAAATCTAGTGCCTGAATGAAGCACGGCAGTAGAACCCAGACATCGGTTTCTTCATATGTCGTCGTGTATATTTTGTAAAATTTAAAATATTGTGAACACTCAAATTCATTTTCTTTCGCTGTTTTTTTTTAATGAAAATCAGAAACAAAACATGAAACAATAATTTAACCGACCGGAGACAATGACACAAAATTCCTATGAAGTATAAATGAATGCACTGAGATTGTCTTCATAAAAAGTCTAAATAGTTTATTTTCACCCCTCTCGGTTGCAAGATAACGTCTCTTTGACAAAAGGAAAGGAAAAGCTCGGGGTGCACAGAATCTTCTGGGTAGTTGGCAGGCAACACATGGGTTTGAGTTGAGGCCAGAGAGAGGTTATATATCCTCAGGGGGACGCACCCCTCCCATGATGAGTATTGCAGACTGGATGCTGCTCACAGTGAGGTCCAAACCATCGGGTGTTTGTCACGAGAGCAGAGACATGTTTACCGACGCCACAAGGGCTGATCAGCTGTGGTAAACATTTGGTAAACAGGGGTTTTGGAAAAGACTTAAATTACAAGAAAACGGAATGCAAATGGAAGTTACTCAGCACAACTCGCTGTACTTTGGGATTAAACAGATTAATAACAGATTATGCCCGGTTTCATTTGATCGTCTCTGAAAGAGAGGTCCTCAGATATTTCATGTTTCTATTTGCACTACTTTGTGCCACCAAAGCCTGCTGCTGAATCGTAAATAAGTCTCGGAAACGTGAATACTACAAATGAAGAAAACCTCTGAGCTCTTCAGTACATGTTTACTTCACCTTAAGCTCTAACAGCTTGCTCCAAACACTCTGCTAGTGCAAGTGGAGAGCTCAAACTATCTCTGCAGCGCATGTGAACGTGCAGAGGAGAAAGCGAGCGCTTTGTGTGCAGAGTATAAGGATTAAGCATCGATTGTGACCAACGTGAACTGCGCAAAAACAAACAAACATGTCTTTCAATATGGAACTTTGACATTTTATATATCGTGACAGCTTGTCAGCAAGATAATATCAGATTTGAGTTTTTCAGGAATAAATGTTAAAAATACAGCTTCAGCCCTGGGACACATCAAACTCAATACAATTCCTTAGAAATAACTTTGAATAAGACACCTTGTTGTTATTGTGAAGGAGAAGTAATCCTGCTGCAGACGGATCAAACTTGCTCAGCTCGCCTCTTGGAAATTAATCCATCTATTTTGCTGCCACAACAGGTATTAGGTGATGCAATTTCTCTCCCCGCCCGAAAGGTCAATCCGTGATTCCGCACATGCTGTCGACATCTATCTGGCTGTGCACACCGAAATTCCATTACAGTCAGAATCTGGCCCGTGCTGGAGAGTGGTGGGGGGAGTCAGACGCTTCCAAATGCAACGTTAGGATTACTGATGGAAGTAAATCCAGTGAAACGTGCAGGAACAGTTTACACTGCGAGGTGCATTGTTTAAATCATACAACACAAGTTTGGCCTTGTATGATAATTCAGTCAGATGAGTTTTAGAGTTCATATTTTTGCAGTTTAATTGTATTCTTTCACACACTGGCCGATATACAATCGTTCTTTTGAACACAATGCTCGAACCCTTTTTCATAAGACGCATTCCACATGTAAAGCTTATCTCTGCTTTCAAGGCGGAGAGTGGTCTGACGGAGCACAGCAGACGAGTGTCTGTGTTCGAGCTCTAAAGGGCAAAGATAAACTCTGCGGAATAAGCCTCAGCCTCCGTTTCCCTCGGATGTTGGGAGATACGCATCTTGGAAATAGCGCAGCTCAAAAGAGAGCAAAAAAAATAAAAAAAAAACGTTTTATTTTAAACATAATTGTGATTCAAAGTGCTGCAAATATTATTCGAGATATTTCTCTCTGTCACAGAAACACACAAACATTGAACCGGAGTCTCGTAGCCAGGGTGAAAATTCCAATAAATAATGCATTCTTTATTTGTTTTGTTTTCTGTGAATCAACTGAATCCGTCACTAATGTTTATTGAAATGATAGCAGAGGTGTATGTAAATGATGTCACCACACATGCAGAGGTATAGGATTTCTATCATGCAGCAGCTATGGCGGTGGATAATTAAAAAGCCAGCACAGACACTTCCTGTCAATATCTCCCCAGACTGCTCTCATTTAAAACAAGGCAACAGGGATTTCTGCCATGGAAGACTGACAGCTCAACCTACAATTTGTAACAGTTCATACGATACAATATCATTTCCCACGGGGTAGCTATTTCCCTCAGATATGATCAGTAAGTAACATATCAATTGTCCATCAGGCGTTTACATTTTATTTTGATGAAACAACTTCAGTACAGTTCTGAACCTGGAAACTAATATAGGACTGAATGTAACTGGCGTGAATAATAAATTCATCAGAAGCAGTGGGAATATTATTATTATTATTATTATTATGATTATTATACGGCTTATAAGTCAAAATTGGTAAAAAAAAGAAAAGGCTTTCTTCAGGACAATAGTTAATTAGGACGTGCTTTTGAAAGCTGTTGCTGTGAGAAGAATAGGCATTGATTGGATCGGCACTTTCACTCCTGCAACATTTACAGGCTGACCTGCTGACACCGATATCCCTTTCAATACATTTCTTCCATTAAAAGCAAACAAATAAATAAAGCTCAGCGTCTCCGGGTCTCCGGGTAGGTGTATGTAAATCCTAACGCCCACAGGGTCCCTCTCCAGGTGCCTGTACGGAGGCAGACGGGGAGGATTGAAATGTGCAATAACTTCACGAATCGATTTGTTTGGTGGGTGAGGCTTATTCACTGGGGCCTGCCCGTCTAATGATTTACGATTTCCAGGATGAATTTTTCTATTCTTGCCAACAAATGATGCTGCTCCCTATCCTTCCTGGTGACGCTTGATTTATCTCCCAGCAAAGGCCCTTGGGACTTTCAGCCTCTAGGCCCATTTTAGGCTGAGCCTCATTTCAAGGGGGGGGGGGGGGGGGGGGGGGGGGGGGGGCGTGTAAAAGGGAGTATTGGGTCATATTATTTTCTGTAACCACAGTCATATGAATGTGTCACATATTGAAGAAAAACAATAATTTGATGTGCAAGGTGTGAAGCAAGCTTTCTGCCGCGTGTACCGTTGTGCACCAGTGGCTAAATTGAAGCCGCGTGTACGAGCACCTGCATCTCTGCAGGGAGGCTCGTGCGCACTCGAACATGCACGTGCAGTCACACACCCGATGCACTCTTTCCACAGCATAAAAGGAGTCCATCCAGTGACAGGCCCCATTGAATTGCTGACCACGGTTAGCCTTTTGAACCGCTCCTGCTGAGATGCTGAGCCCATCTCAAGAGCATCTCTGCGAGCGTCAGATTCTTCGGGCCAGCTCCCCAGCGGCCCCACTGCTGCGCTGGCCTTCAGACTGACGGACGGGGAACAGAAGAAGAAAGGCAGAAATGCCACTGCTTTGACTTTTTAAGGCGTCGAGTCCTGTTTGTTACGCACAAAGAGCGGCATCTGCTGCTGGTTCGAGTCAAAGAAGTTCTTTGGGGGGGGGGGGGGGGCTTATGTGGCTGCACTGTGCAGCGGCAACAAAAAGATTCTAATCCTTTCCTTGGACCATTATTCAATCTCTATTTTGAGAAAATGGGAGGAAAGTCTTGAGGTTCGTCTGCACAAAGAATACAAAACTACTCAGAGCAACATAAAATAGCACCCCATTCTCTGTATTTATAATCTACACACAAATCAAGACGCATACTGTATCACTGATCCCCTCCGCCATCTCTTTTTACCCCTCTCATTTTCCCAAGCGAACACACACACACACACACACACACACACACACACACACACACACACACACACCAAGGCCTGCCTTTAAGCACAGATTTTTCATTTCTAGTCGCTGTCACCATGGTAACTTTCAATGTCCGACTTGGGCCGGGATTGTGCTTCCAGCACTTTCCATCTTCAAAGCCCCCTTTTTTTTTCCAAAGCCTAAAACCGCATTGCTTCACTAACGGTCCCCCATGGTGCTTAGGTTCTAGGAGTGTGTTTAGCTTCTAATTACCTCACATGACAAAGGGCCGAATAGGTGCGTCTCATGACAAACCGCTCTGTCTATACAAGCCACGAAGGTTGAGCCAGAAATAAACCTCTCCTTACAGCTGCGGTTTCACAATCCTTCAAGTTAAACAAACACAACGAGCATTACCTTGCAGGTTTCTAACCAGCCATTTCAAACTGTAGCTTTACACTCGCACCCTTTTCATACATTCAAAATGGCCACCTTTGTTGTCACGAAGAAGAGTGTCTTGGCAGCGCCAGCCAAGCAACAATTAAATATTCCTGTGTTGACCGATCAATAAGAGCCCCCCTCCCCCGACCACCACCACCACCACCTCCCCGACCTTCCTCATTCACATCTCAATAATGAAAGACGAGCAGGGGTTATGAGTAACCTCGGCGTTCGATACAAGGGGGGGGGGGGGGGGGGGGGGTCAGGCGTCGATAGCTCGGCAAGGGTCCAAGGCGTGCATTGGCATGCAGGAAATCGCCGCGGGTCTTAGGGGATCGTCCTGGAGGAAGCATGGCTGAGGATTAAAAGCTTGGGCTTGACTGAACTCTCCTGTCTCCTGTGTCAATATGCCCACGGTACTGTCAGTCACAACTTCAGCCTGAGAGGAAAGTAATGTACTGGCCCATAAAGGAACAAAGGCCCTAATTTAGTACAAGACGTATCAATTACGGTATGTTGATGGTAGGACGGCAGCAGTGGCAAAAACACACCTCGAGTACAGTAACATGTTTAAACATTGCAAGATCCTTATTAAGATAGACTTCTTAACCGCAAACATTATTCACACACCTGTAGAGAATGATTAAAACATTATCTGTGGATGTCACAGTTAATGAGAGCTGCGACTAATGAGTATTTTCATTATCGATTGCTCCATCATTCTGTTGTTTGATTAATCAACCGTTTAATAATTCTATAACTGCGCTTTTCAAATTATGAACTGCAAATTATATTGTTTACATTTTGACAAATTGGCGCCATTAAAAGTATGCTGAATCAGCCGATAGCAGTTGCTCTTTGCAAAGTTCCCATGGATGAAGAGACAACTATCACTATCTATTGATAATTTCGGCACTGAAGAAAACTTTAAAATATGATGATGCTCAGCCAAGTTGGGGTTTTAAGGAGCGTCTTTCTTCTGGGATTTCCACACAGAGTTCTAAATAATCTAATAATTGTTTAAGCACCAGAGTCAACTCTCTGTCTTATTAACATCTTCCTCCGTTGCGGTAATTAAGGAGCCCTGCTTCATGAACGCTGGGTGAGACTGCTTCAGATTTATGCACAGCTTGCGTTTTGGCAGACCAGGAGTGAGCGAGCAAGCAAGGTGAACACGGAGGGAATTAGAAGTGCAAACACTGATATAGTTCTGGCCTTTTCCTGTACTCAGAGGTGACAAGGCGTTCCTTGTATTTCACCCCACGCAGCACCACTGTCCCATCGAATTTGTCAAGTGAAGTCAAGCTGTTTTGTTTTTCTACTTCTCTTACATCGCAGGTCTTGTGAAATACAGCCTGAGGAAGAGGGTCGCAATCAGGTGGGAAAACAGTCTAGTGAGTGTCATCCTGTCTGTTTCTGCTCGGCTTGTTTCCCCAACTCCGGCATGCATTTGCTGTCAACGTCTGTTTTGTGGCAGAATATTTATTGCGTAACTCTTTGAAATGACATTTTTTTGGAGCACACTTTGTTGTGCTGTTGTACGGAACATAAAATGTGTTATCCACACCTAATTCCAGCATTTCTGGTATCTATGATGACCTGAGTCCTGTCTCGTAAAGCAGGATTAGTGGGTAGACAAGCTAACTTTGGGCTTAATCCTCACGGTTTGTCACAAAGACTTCTCAAGTTCAAACTGAGTTCTGTTGCTGTGGTTTCTAATGCCGCATACCAAAGCTCCCAGGGTCCGCTTTTTTGTCCAGGCTTGTGGATAAAGAGGCACCACCATTCCTACGTGGTACCAACAGAGACACAAATACTGCATTCACATGGAAGTATAAAGGAGCTGACTTCTAGGTAGAGCTGACTTCAGTAGGAAACAGATGATGGATTTATCAATTCAGTAGAACAAGTAATATTTGGAACGACTTCTCATTACATTTGATTCACTAGATACCATTAATAGCTGCTAAACTCTTCGACAGTATTCCTAACAGTGACTGACGCTTTGACCACAGGAGAAAATTTGAATTCAGATTTCTAAAGTGTTCCTTTCATCTTTCTCTGCATTGGCAGCACTAACAGTTTTAGTGCAGTTAAAATGTTGTATTTTTTGTGTAAATAATACTTTTAAAGGCCAAACGTGCTTGATTTATAAGAAAGGAGAAGCGCTATTACTAAATAATTCAAATATAACATTACTATTTAAATATAACCGCATTGTTTTCTGCCTTTTTTATCACTTGTAATATGGTACCTTGTTACTTAGCGGAGTTATATTATTGTATGCAGCTGCAACCTAATTTCCCAACTGGAATAAACACGTTCATCTCATCTTTTATTAAATATACTGCTGTCATGCTTTTTCGCACAATCCTCTGTGGTGGAAATCTGAAATTAAGGTTGAGAACCAAGTTGTCTTTCAAGAGTTTATTATAGCATTTGCAAATGGGCTCAGATCTGGGTCTCCACAGAACAAGAGCCCAGTAATAAAGCTGCATCTGGCTCTTATACCTTTTCTCTAAAGGACGTAGGCAACTGTTGAAAAAGGAAATGATCCTTTCGTTAGCGGACTCGCAGACATGCAATGGCGTTATTTGTACTTGCATCATGGGGTACCTTCTTGAAATGGTTCAGAGACAATCAGTTTCCGGCGGGCATAAACAACAATGTGTATATGCATCACAAAAATAGACCATAACCCAAACATTAGCCCATTGGATGGGTTTGCAAAATGTGATGTCAAATCAAGATGGCTTGGAAAGGCCTATTCAAATTCTCATCTTGCAACTAATCAAACCGCAACTGATGTCCAAGTTGCAAGTGTAGCGCATTGTAAAAAACAATACCCAGGGAGCAGCGGGCGTTAAGTAAATTCCATCAACTTTTCAAGGTGACACGGGAAACCTGATTGGGTGACGACTCCAAAGGAGAACGAGGGTGCAGTGGTGTCTCGGATGAACCATCTTTTATCTCTGCTGCATCCCTCGATGTCATTCTCCGGCTATGAACATGGTTTCACTCCCTCCCTTCCAAACATCCTCGCTGTATCTTTCTACCTCTTTGCTGCTCTATGACACTTTCCAATTTTTAGTTGTTTTATTGTCGAGTGGCTTGAGCCAAAGAAACAGATGAAGCACGGCTGCTACTTGCTAAATTATTCCCTCTATCTAGAATACAGACACATTCACGCCATTTTTAACTCCTTTGGAGCTTGCGAGAAAACAAAATGAATTTATTCCCATTGTGGGGGCTCAAACACTTGCTATGTTAGGGGTGGAGTAAATATCCGTACCCACATGTGTGTGGAATGCAATTCAAGCACTTTCCCTGATGTGTGAGGAGTAGCAACAAATGGTAATTATAAGAATTATTTTAAGAATTCAATTAAATAAAAAGTACTCAAGGTCTCCCTTGAATCTTAATATCAATGGGAATTACCTGGTAGAGTTCACAAACATTCCCTCTACTGAAAATCCATTTAAGTAGGTAGCAATCAACCCTTCTGCGTAGTTGCAGATGGTCATGTCGTTGAACCTACATTTATTGCAGTGTATAATAAAGAAACTAGCCAAGTTTGGATATCAGAATTGATGCACTTTTGGTGATTTGCCAAGCCCAATTCTTCTAAAATCCAGAGCATCACATCAAGAGCCTCAAAACCTCCACTAGACATTCGGCTCCCACCCTCTGCAGCCCCCACCTCAATGAGCACATGGATTTTGGTCCATGACAGCACCCACAAAAGCCCCTCTCCTGCTTTAAACACAGCACTTTTGAAGATGGCTCTAAGCACATGGCGAGTGGGCAGGGCTACAAGGTACACTCCTTTATGGTGTCGCAGCTATAGCACCTTCCTTTAAAATCACACCATAGGAAGGAACAACCACAGTGCAGTGGCTGAAAAGGCTATTGATGGAATTAAGGCTCATGAATAAGAATGCAGCGCTGGGTAAGTGAGAGCTCTCCCACTGTGCGATATTGACATGCTCCAGGTCAGAAAACAGCCCGGGCAAAATGAGCTTTCACAAACCAGCATGGGGCCAGAAGGAGACGCCATTCTAGACACCGATAAAAACTCCACAACAGGAACGTTGGATGAGGTGGCACAATCAATCAGGGTGATGAAAGACATCAGAAGAGTTTACTGCAGTATTATCTACCTGGGCTATTATTAAAAAAAAGCTATTTTAGCATGGTGATATAGTCATAAACTTGTGGGACGAGAAGCTCCCTGAAGACTTTACTTGACTTGAGATTGAAAGGCAAACACAATCAAGACTCAAGTATGAAACTTGTTAATTAAATAAACAATACAAACTAAATGAGGCAGTGACAGACGGGCCTTGCAAAGGCACATCAGGGAAATACGTATTTATTAGTTAGGTCACAGATGTGATGCCAGGCATGTAAGAACACACTATTAGCACAATATGGAAGAGCCAATAGGCGAATAGGTCTGTTTATGATGGTGAACACAGACATTAGCAGCTCCAGTGCTTCTTCAACAGTGGCAAATGATTCCATTTAGGATGTAACAAATCAGGACGTCATTGGTAATAAATGGCAGATTAGCTTGATGGTGATGACAATTTAAAACATGTCGCTCTCTTACGGGACCAGGGATGCCAAATTGATCTACCGTCATGAATTCTAAACACAGTGGAAGTCATGCACAACTAACAGAAACCCTAAAAGATACGAGCCTACTAGTGAAAATGTCCATATGGAGTTCAAGTGACAAACTATGAATATCCAGCCGCTTGGGCTAGATCAAAGTGAATTATGCAAATGATCTATGAAACATTGATTACACGAGTGTCATCACTTTTTCATCTTGAAGATTGATACATTAGGTTTTAGCTTTCCATTGCCAATTAACCGTGCAGGTGGGCCCAGCACCTGAAGATCAAACGGAGAGGTAGTTATACAATTTGAATTGATTAGGGTTGAAATCGAATTGGATAAAGAGGAAGTGGGATTGCAAAATTGTAACGGCCCCCTTTCCGATTACAAAAATCTAGATCAATTTTCTTGCCAAAAGGGAATGAAAGAAGCGAATGAGACCATGATAATAAAACGGGTCCTTTGTCAGGTGCTAACCGTGCAGCCATCAGAGTCACGAAGGAAACAAGGTGAAACCGCTCCTTGCCTAGCTCCCTTGATTTCGGCATGCGGCGTGAATGTAGATCCCACTTTCACTGCCCTGGCAAGTAGAGCACCCAGAGACTTTGGATTGTAGCTACTCATTCATGCCCAGCATAAGCTCATCAGAAAGAGAAAAAAAAGTCATGTGACAAAGCCACGAAGAAAAAGAGAGATGTTATAGTATGATAAAAGAAACAAGACATTGGAAGAGGAGTGCTAAGGAGGGCAAAAGGGATTGATAGTGGAACGGTAATTGAGAGGACAGGGAGAGAGACGGGTAGATGGCAGGATTAAGAGAGTTAAAAAGTGCCTCGTAATGCTGGGCTGAGCGACGACTGGTGGCTTTCCCAGCCAAGTGCTTTGAGCCATCCATCGTTTCAGAGGGACTAGAGTACCTCTCATGGCAGCCTTGACTCAACGATGAGTCATTTTCAAAGCCAACCAAGCCAGATGACAAAATCACCCTTCACAAAAAAACACACACCAATCAAACATTTTAAATATCCATGACAAATACTGGCAATCCAGTGTTGTGGCGGGAAACATGGAAAAACATGCGTCAAAGTTATTTTGGATGCCATGAAACACTAGAGATCACAACATTAAAAAAAAATAGATCTAAATGCACAAGTGACATGGGTCTACTGAACCCAAATTGGAAGGAGGATTTGAAAAGTCAACGGCATAAAGTAGATTCCGATCCACAGGAGAAACACCTGTGAACAGACAGCTTTTGATCAGCTGGTTGGGAAGATGGCTAACATTAACCCAATCAAATTCATCCACCAATGCCATGTTGAAAATTGGTCTCTTGGCGACCATCCCTAGAACATGTGCAGTGAGGGTGTAAGTTGTGGCAAGACGCCAATAAATAGCACCAAAGGCAGCTAATGCGCCTCGTGTTTGCAGAGACACCGGATTTCATTTAGCAATAAAATAACTGGCTCTGTTGTAAAACGTTTGCATTTGTTTCACTAAATTGATTAATAAGGTGGGATTCAATTATATATGCTATTCTACATTTATATGCAACAACAGCGCCGCTGCTGCCAAAACTGAAGCAGTTTGTTGAAGCCGTTTACTGCGTATGATTGCATAAACAAACAATTTCCCACAATAATCCTGTTTACATGACTCTCCAGAGAGAGTTGTGGATAAAAAAAAAAAAAAAAAAGATAAATAGTCTGCTCACCCTTATCGAATTTAATCAAAATGTTTACAATCATAATTCTGCTGTACATTATTACACTGCCATTATTACACTGGCATTTCAGGAATTATAAATGCAAAGCTACTTTGGCCAGACAAGTTGAAAGTTAGGTGATGACTTGCCCCAGGGCACCAAAATACCAATAGATGGGCTAGAAAGTGGTGCTAAGGGGAACATTCTTCCAATAAATAGTACAATGAGCATAAAAAACAATTTACTCTACAATTGCAGATAAATATTAAGGAAAGCCGTCAGAGAAAAGTTGTTTTGTTTATGTCAAAGTGGTAGACTGAGTGGATGAAAGAGCCGCAAGAAGTGCTGGACCCTGCCATGAATCAGCATGAGAGTATTTTATTCGTTTAATCTTTGGGGAGAGATGATGAACAGCCAGGAAAGTTATCAAATGTCTGTAAAAGTTGCATGCTGCCCTCTCTATGTACTGCTTCAGGGCAGAATCAAGAGGCATCACATGTGTTTGTTGCCTACTTCCTCCTGCCCATTGAAAAAAAAAAGAAGAAGCAGAAACTAGAAGAACAAGGATGAAAGACTATGGAGCGCAGAGAAGGGCAAGTATCAGATAGAGCGAAGGAAAAAGCTGAGTCGGCTCCCTGCACTCGGACTAACCACCTGCTCCTTTCTGAATTAGCCCTTTCTTTACTGTTTGCACGCATCCAAGTGAAACTCACTCCCCTCGCTGACAAATGGAGTGAGGCCTCCTACTTTCACTTTTGAAAACATTATAAAAACTCGGTGTTTAGTGAGCCACCGCTGTGACGGCCATTAATCTGACAGCAAAAGACCCAACGACCAGACTGAGGCTTCCTGCGGGAAATTTGCCCAGAATCCAAATATTTTTCAAAACTCTCAAACTTCTGGTGTCTTTTGCAAAGCGCTCAACTTGTAGGGGCATAACAAAGCCTATGGGGCATTCCGCTCAGAATCTAAAAATGAACAGCGCTACGGTTGATTCAAACCACTGGCTCGGTTGGAGTCAATCTGCTTCTCTTTTATCTTTTATCTCCTGAGAAATACCAATCCGCTTGGTATGGGGAGATGTCCTTCAACATTCCCCATTTGCGAAACCCTGGGCTTCCTTTCCCCGTCTAATCACCACAGAGTCTTCTATGGCCACTTCTGGAGACCCCGGGGCCGACTGGATGGACTGCACGTTTTGAAATTTACAGCAACTAATTGGCCAAATTGCGGTAGGTTCTTATCAAAGAGGATTGGAGTAGGTTTGGACGTAGGACGGGGCAGAAATGAGACAGGATAAATAATGTAAGGTGATGTCATCCACGGTAGGAAAAGAATAGCACGAGGAAGAAATAAATCTTTGATTAAAAGGTCTTTGCGGATAAAAAAAAAAAAAAAAGGGTTATGCAAGGGCACGAGGCAAACGTGTACAGATGGTGTGGGGGGGGGGGGGGGGGGTTAAATTCCTACAGTAATCCAATCAACTTCCAAATGTGTTCATTACTTATCATGTTCCCTTTTGCATATTAATGCTGGCATGCAAAACCCACCCACCATTCTCTATTTGCTCATACTCTTACAACAGGCCTTTGTTCCCCGTTGCGCTCATCGGTCATGTTTTTGTTCTGTAATTGTCAGGTGCTCAACACGTAATTGTATCACGGGAAGAAGACAAAAACAACAGCCTCCAATGAAGAAGAGGCAAGACAAACCGATGACTGTTGCATGAATCGAGAACGGCTGGTAGGAAAAGCATGTCGTCGGGAGCTCACAGAAACACCGCTGAGTGATTGATGCAAAAACATGCACTCAATATAATCCAATACGCTGCATGCACCATTAAAACAAAGTCTACATGATTATATGCATACTTTGTATGATATGTCTAATTTGGGATGCCCAGTAGGAATCGAAGTAGAAGCGGTGTTGGATCCTTCCGTATGATGAAGTACCGCAGAGCCACTTATATTACAATCTGCCGAATAGAACCTGTAATTTAAAGCGGCGCCCGCATGATTGTTTGCACCTCCAACATTAAAGTCATGCATTCATTCATCCGACATCCAATTGTTTGGGGAGTTAAATGTTTATGCAAATCTCGACTTTAAACAAGAAAGGCCACTTCTGATAGAGCCGTGGGGATCATGCATGAGCAATGATGGTATTACGCTCACATCTGCTCAGCATGATAAGCTCTCTCTTAATGTCAATGGCAGCTGTCTATTTGCTTGTATTAAAGACTATATTAAGCATTTGTGGCTCCAATATGAATGCCTTTCTTTAATGCATTAAGTGTATATAAAAAAAAACGTCATGAAAGCTGCAAAAAAAGAAGATTATTAAAGACGTACTCCAGCAATTTAGCGCTACAATTCCATAAAGCCACGGGACTCACTTGAATCAGCAAAGGCCTTGATATCCTGACTTCTATTTGGGTCAAGCTCCAAATACACCGTATCCTACATTTCCCATGATGCAGCGTCGTAGCATCTTTTATTGAACTCCCCCCTACTTCCTAAAGTATATGCCCAATTATTCCAAACCCCACATCTTGGAATGCAGGCTTTCTGTTGATGAAAAAGAAAAATTAAATCTTGGATACAAAATAACTAATGACATCATAACTTCAGACAGCTTCCTCCAGATCTATAGAACTGTTTGTCACTGGTATGCATCAGTGGAGATAACTTAAGACTTATCATTAATAGCGACCATTGTTGTATTTGAGAACATGCAATCAGCCTTTTGTGTTGACATACTATGAAATAATTATATATTTTTTTTGACAAAACACTGTGAAGTCTGTCTGTAAACACGATTAAATGCTGAAAACCAAAACAGGAACGGATATGCGGATGGTCCCGTTCTAATATGTGCCTATAGCCACCCTCAGAGCTGAGGGCAAGTGAGGACAGGTAGGCATGTAATTGTGTTTTAAGCTATTCAGAATTACTCTGTCATGTTTATATAACATCACCACTCAGCCTGATTTACTAATTTTTAGTGGTTTTTTTTCCTATGTTGCCTAAAGAACAATGTTTGTTATTACAAACTAAATAAATTCTAAGTTAATTGAAATTGTAACTTACATACTTAACTTCCCCCTTGAATTACACGCCGTAGTATTTTTGGCCAAAAACCTACATCTATAACATCCTCTGTCAAATGAGTGGATTTAAATGAAGACGGGCAAAACAACGCAGGGGAATCTTCAGTTAATCCCACCCTTAAAACGCTTAAACAAATATCTCATCAAGTCCTTAAACTCCGAAATGAGGTCAGAAGCCAAGGATAATGAGAACTGGAACGTATGGGAAAGATCACCGGCAAAGGAGAAAGGATCCTCCCATCTGCTTACCCCCTTTCTTATCCCTCAATCACTCTCGTCCCTTCTGTCAGCGCGTGTCTCCATCCGGCGGGAGAGGAGCCATTTGTCTCGTGCATTCCGGAGTGGTGAAGTAAATAATGGCCCGGGAAGCATTTATTTCCCACATAAACATCATTAACGGGAAGGTTCTCAAATGTCAAACTGTCACGAGGCCAGCGGGTTCAAATCACAGGTTGCGCTCATTTAGTTTCATCGTCCTCAAGAGCCTCATCAAGCTGTGATATCTATTAACCTTCATCATTAGCGCCGTGTGCATCAACACAAAATGCTAGTAGACAAAAATATGTATTGTTCCTCGAAGTGACAAGTGCGATGACACGGCAGCGGAAGGAATCCCAGAGAGACTGAGGGGGGGAAAAAATGTAAAGCAATACAAAAGACAAAAAAGAGACAAGAATGTGTACGTGTGTGTTTGGGTGAATGTGTTTCTTTGCGCCATCCTGACCTGCTTTTATCCTTCAGGGGTCATGCACAAGCCTGCCACAATGCTATCAGCTGTCCCTTAAGGTGCCTGCTGAGGTCTACTGAGATATAAGGTGATATATCGCTTTGATATAGCCTGTAATTACTGGCCGTGAAGGCCACACCGCCTTGGGGAAAGGAAAAGGGGAACACAGAAAGAGGGAGGCGAGAGAGAGACACTGGGACTCTGATGAGAAAAGGGTCACTGTTGTTTGATAGCACAAGTGCCCCGGCCTGTCCAGTGGTTTCACACAGTGGGGAAATGGCACTAGATGCATACATGCTCTGGAGAGAAGCCTCAGCTCCCAAACAATAAGCTCCAAAAACTGCCCAAAAGGGAGAAGCAATGATTGCAAAAACCACAGGCTGCAGCACGCGTGCAACACTATGCAAATAACAGGCCTCAGGTTGTGCTAAATGAATCCTCGGTCGCGCGTTTCCATCGCAGCATCATTAGCCTCCCGTCTAGCTTGCAACACGGCACCACCTATAGGGGACATGTTTATCCAGAGGCTGCGGATTCTGTGCAGCCACGACGCTCGCTCGCAAGCACCAAAGGGAGGGACGGCTAATGAAAGGGAGCCATTCATTTCATCCTGTCACAGCATGGTTGCGAGACAACCTTCATTTTGGGATGCATTACCAGCACTCACAAGCTCAGTGGCGCGCTATCACTCAGATACAGGCTGCTATTAGCTCCCGCTTAAAAGACTTATAATGGAACCAAACACCTTGCCGGGTATACACCTCTATGAGTGGGCTTAACTGGAAAAGGTAGCACTTGGGCTTGATAGCTGAATATCAATGGGGCGCTGTCAGCGACCGGGGGAAGCAGGGGGGGGGATTGAGCTGCCTAAATGTATATTGACAGCTCGCGAGAGCCGGTGACATGGTTGGGCATTTGCTGGTGATGGATGCTAGCCTGGCACGCAGACTAAGCCCGGCAGCAGCGTGGCTCTTCTTCAGACGGGACGTGAATGCTAAATACCACACTTGCCAGTCACCACGACTTAACTGGTGCCAGCAGGAGAGGCAGGTGGTACACAGGCTAGGCGGGGAAAAAAGAAAAAGAAGAAGGGAGCAGAGTCCCACAAGAGGAAAATACTATCAGTGCATTCACAAGCATGCTAATTCGATTCTAAGGTAATGTGAGCATTACTGCCCCTTAACCTGTTTGTCTTTGTTAGATTGAACATCATCAGATGAGATTAGTTGCCAACATTTTCACTGTCTCTGCTGTGTCCAAGTTCCATACTGCATACTAAATATATACAGTTATTATAGCATTTAATCCGTCAGACAACAATCAAACTGCTGCCTTCGAATTATGATGCCAAATAAAGTAAAATAAAGGAGCAAAGGAGTTTTCTAAGATCTTTCAGGAGCTGGTTTCACCATTATAAGCAATTTATTTATATATTTGCAGCTGTGAGTTGCATTTTCTTTGTGCTTTGTGCAACCATTATTTATACCAATACATATTCACCACCATAAAGAACAATCAACTTGAATTAATCCATCTATTTTCTGTCTCCCTTGTGCGTTCAGCAGTCTACAACACGTCCTGTCAGACACAATTATTGTGGAAATGTGGAAATGCTTTAATCACACCGTTACATTGTTTCAGTTACAGTGAGCCTGTGAACATACTGCATGATCAATGGAGGGGGAGAAAGGAAACAGGAAAGAACGAGACGGGGGAGGAAAAGCAAGCTAAAATATTAATGAAGGCGTGTGCTTGCATCACTGCTGATATTGACTCATTTGAGAATTTTAAAGTTGACAATATACTGAAGAAAGATGAGTTCAAGAAACACGTAATCTTGTGCTTACAGGCTACGAAGCTGAGCAAAGTGTGTTGGTTGTAATTTAAAGAGAAATAGCAACATTGTAAATGAACTAAAGCATTTAGATATCAACATGTGACATTGTTTTGCAGTTTATTCCATCACGGATCACATGATCCTCCCTGAGATCACACGGTCTGCGACCACAGTCAAAATCTTTCGAGACGTTTCTGTTCAAATTGCTTCGTTTCTGTTGCACTCCTGTTTTCCTTTAACCCTAATGAGCTTTGCCGCAGGTGCCTAGCAACGGCCCCGACAGCTCTCGGTGGGTGGCGTTTTGTTTGTTGTGCTAACCTCCGCATGCTAATGTGTAGCTGTGACGCTACAGTCACAAATATCAATGAATCCTCTCACCCCATATACCACCCACACCTTTCATCCACTTAGCAACTTCCTCTCCCAAGATAAAATTGCTCCGGCTCTGAATCGGATTGCAGTTACCTTTTAGCATGGCTGAAACGCCCCCGGTAGCAACGAGATGCTAAAAGGGACTGGCTTTTTCGCTCGTACTTTATGTTAGTTCTGTGTTCTTGACAGTAGCAAGACCGGTTGATTCATTCCTGCAGGGATTTTCAGTCTGAGTAGGCGGCTGGAGAACAAGAGAGCCACAGGGTGCATCAATTATCCGACAACATGTTTCACACACTACCGCTTTTCACCATCGGCTGCTTTTCAGCCAGCTGATTATCTGAACTCTATGGTACCCGAACTAAAAAGCCAAGAGCAATTGTTTGATAAAGCCCAGAGGTCCATTAGTATTCTCAAAGGGGTCCGTCCAATGTGGAACTAAAGCTTTGGAAATCAAAAGAAGTCGACTAAAGTTAACACAGAGTAGCAATTTAGATACAGTCCGTCCCTTCTAAGTGCTGCCATAAGTCAACAAAAGAGCCAAGATGGACTATACATACGCTCTACTCCACACCCGCCTTGAGCTCTACAGTTTCTTGAGTCCAAACTTCTTGGTTTAAACCCCGAAACTTGTGTATATATTACCTTAATGTTAGCAATCCATTATACTGCAAAAACCAAAGCACGGTGCGCCTACACTGTCTGCCTGACAAATAGGTCTCCGGGTCCCGCTTTGTGCACAACGGGGGTCATAACTCTGGAACGAGACTCACATGTGGCAGCAAAGTTCATCGAGTACATTTATAGTTTGCCAAATAACTGATAATATATATTACTTCAAATACCTATTGATTTGTGTCAGGGAAAATTATGAAAATTATGATTAGCAACCAGGTACGGTGAGGTTAACTGGCCAATTAACCCATACAGGGGCTTGTTGCTAAGCCAGACACCTACCAAAAGGAGGGGTTTTGTATTAATTTTAATTTTGTTTTCTTCAAAGCCACTAATGGCTTTATTACGTAAACATGGTCCCGTGTTTTCTCACTTTTGCTAATCTTAAAGGCTAGTGCTCATATTTGTCACACAGCTCAATCCATTGAAATGTGACGCGTTCTACAATTTAACGTCTACGCACCATTTGTTTTAAATCATTTCCATCGTCTGCAATGTGAATAAGATAAATAACAGTCGTTTTCTGAGGAGAGACGCATTTAATTCCATTTCAGCAGACCTCAGGTGGGAATTACAGCATCTCTCATTAACTTGAGATTTGCTGATTATGTTTAAGATTGTTTTCACAAACAGCTACTCAAGTCAATTACTTGAAAGCATAAAGCTAATTTAGCTTGCGAGTGTGGCTGTGTCTGTACATACATTAAAATATTCATATCCCATTAGTCTAAATGGATCATCAATGAAAAACCTTGATTTTGTTATCGTCCTTTGTCGTCATCTATAGAGCTTTAAAATGACTCAATATGACAGAGCGTATATTGTAGCTCTAAATGTAAAAAAAAAAACTAAAAGGTAGAAAAGAAAATATAAAACTGTTATCAATTCATGAGTACCAAAGTCAATCTGAAATTTGTATTCTGCTCACTTGTGCAAGGAAATATGAACGATGATGTACCAGCCAGCTAATAACAAAGACTTCTAACAGACATCTTCCCTAAAGACTATTGGCGTTGTCTTTACTTTGACTTCCTAAATCCGGCGGCTTCCTTCAGGAAACGTCACGAGAGCAGATGGTAGTCTGGAGAACCAGACGGTACGTTGAGAAAAACGATATATTTGGCCTCGATTTTACATTTATATAAAGAAGGTTAAATCCATGAGTGATGATTGACTCAAAACTGAAGACCTTTCACAATTAATAATCAGAATTTTAAAGAAATGTTATGGCCTTAAATTGTAAAACCAGAAGGATTCCGATTAAAAAAAAACATTTCTGGATGTATTTCTGGAAACAAAGATGTCCCATTATCTTAATTATCTTATTAAATGAATACAAATCCGTCAGAAATAATGAATGCACATGGCCTTACCTTTGTGACATGATCTTGTATGCGTCTGGCAGGTAACACCGCGTGTTCTCCATCTGTGCTGGGTCTGCGTCACAGATCTTGTCGTCGGTGCGGCCGTAGTTGGCGCTCTCAATCATGATGACGTCCGTGCCCGGGCAGCGCAGCTCGATGGGATAGCTCTCGCACGACAGCTCCCTCCTCACCACCGCCATGGGGATGGGCGCTCGACTGAAGGCTGCAGAGGGGAAGAAAAGAAACATAATGTCAGTCGGAGGTGTTCAGATTCCTTCCCTCTCTACTTCGGTTAAAGGGCTTTTGCACTTAAGTGTGAAAAGAACTTCATCTTGGAGTTCGGTTTGGCTGAGCCTTGAATTTAAAAACAATAATCTGTATATTCCTGGAGGGAAATACAAAAACCATTTGTCGGACCTGTAATCAAAAGGTCTGACACTGAGACATTATGAGAAGAGGTTGTCCACCCTGGTCTAGAGAGCGTGGGCGGACAGGATGCTGGCTGTTTGGAGTGGGAGGATGAGCAATACCACAGGGGCCCTCGAGAGGCCAGGAGTTGAGAAAAGAGAGTGTGAGATTGACACAGATCAAAGAGAAGGAAATAGACACGGTGTTTGCATTTGGCTGTGTTAAATACAAATGCATTACATGGGCATTGAAGGGAGAAATTTGACAGACAGACAGAAACTGAGCAGAGCGTGCATCATGTAAATTGTTACTATATCCTTCCAGACCAGAATTTATAAATCATAGGGGATGCTCCATTCTTTGCCTTTTAAAGTGATGCAATGCACTTCATTTAAGAACGCACGGGCAGGCGGTGGAGGGTCAAAAGGTGCGTGTTGCCTCAAACCAAAGCTTAGAATCTGTCTGGCAAAATAATCTGATGTTTACCGTGGAGTCAAAATGGCCAGGAGTGCTACTGTGACCTAGCGGCGGCGGCGGTTCGGAGGTTGCTATTTTTCCTCTCCTTGACACACGCGTGCCCACGCACGTCTGCGAAAGGCTCACACTCGCGCACACGCGAGAGCATGTGCGCGACAGACTGGAGGAGTTCTGAGTTCACAGCGAGAATAAGAAATGAGCGAGGAGCGTAAACATTGGCCTGAGTGACTGTGGGAGGACCGTGGCAGTTATAGATTGTTTTTTTCTTATAAACATCCCTTCAGACAAGCGTCTGAGCTGCAAAAAAAGCCGGACGACGAGCAGCGCGGACATTCATCAGGGAGGACAGACGGACGGGGAGAAAGAAAAAGGCACAGAGAGGTTTCCCACATGCGAGGAGAGGGCTTGGCGAGATCACCTGAAATCAATATCGTGATGAATTGTAACATTTAGCTGGGCAACAATAAATGAAACCACGTTTTTCATTTTCTTTTATGCACAAAAAAAAATCATCAGTTCAGTGTGTGACAGAATAATCTCAATTAATTTGTCATCCTATTCAAAACAACTAGTAATTGCACCTCAAGTTGAAATTATTTTGTCGCACGTGAATCAAACGGAGCACATAAATGGCAAATGGCAAAGTAATAAACTCTGTGTCTTATTAAAGTGTGAGATTGTTTATTTTTTTTCGACGCAATGCAATCATTGTATTATATGGCATGGTTGTCATTCAGGTGACGGTAACAAATGGCTCATATTTCCTCTGGAAACGATAAACATGACTAATATCCAACAGGAGTTGCATTTAACTTTGTCTCGGCATCGTGTTGACGCATACGGCATTTAAGTAATCAGCCGAGTGCAACAGCATTGACGTGACTGACTCGATTTTGGAATCAAACCACGAAACGAATGAACCCACAGATAATTGTCCCTCAGCATTTCTGCTCCTCTCTGCAGAGCATCATGGCACCTTTTTAGCTCATTGTTTTGGTTTTACAGCGTGAAACTTTACTGTTTTTACTGCACACAATCTCTGTCATTCTCACTTCTTCAAATGCCACCCAGGTACCAGAGAGGAAATCACGAAGACACTCGGAGAGGTGAAACGACAAAAGGAGCCCCTCATTATCTTGTCACTTCATTGTGTCTCAGAAATCCTCCAGATCCCAACACAGTAAAGCACACATGCCATGGAAACATCACAAATTGGAATAATTATATTCATTCTGGTGTTGAAAGGCATCAATTATCTTCCTCTTAATGGGAAGATGTATTTCGCCCCCTGAAAAAGTGCTGGTATGGATCGCACCAAACTTCTTTGAAACAAAGAAACAAGCGCAAAGAAAGAGGATAGCATAGGTTGACTTTGGCAGGTGCCTTTAGACGGATGACAGAAGAGTAATGGAGTCTGAATGATAAGTACCAATCTTGCTTTGTTTATTGATCTTCATTCTTTTGTGCGTGCTTTCTCTTTTTGGAGAGCAGCCATCCCAAAAGTGTAGGAGTGGAAAAAGCCCGGTTAAACGGTTTCTATTATACAACCTTGGAAATTGAAATCTCGACTAATTTGATCTCTGTGATTCCTCTTCATGAATAATTCTTCTAAGCCTCGTTATCCTGCAAAGGCGAGGGGGCTCAATACATGCCAGCTTCCCCATCAAAAAAAACACGGGGAAAAAAACATCAGAGTTGCGAGGATGATGCCGTCAACATGGGCACCAGCAATCCCCTAATGTAAGCAAGTAAACTCATGCCAACGGTGTCTCGGATTACCTGCCTAGTCAACAACTGTAGTGTAATTACATTTGTGCCCGGAGGCGGTGATTGATAGGGGCTCATATTCCTCGGGTGCCAGAGCCAGCATCCTGCCCCACTCGCAGGCATCGCCGTCTACCTGTGGACACCATCGACAGAGCTATCCAACATCCAAAATGGTCTTATTGAAAGTACATTCTCTTATCTTGGGCCTGTGTTTCGTTCACTTTACCCCTCTCTCCAGCCAATACTGGAGAGGAGTATTCGCATGCAGAGTGCATCTCTTCTCCACTGCAGATTCTCCCTGGATAATTCCTCTGGGCGCACACTGCACAATATGGGGGGGGGGAGACAAAAAAAAGACGTCGTCGTTTGGGGAAAGCCAACAGTCAGGGTCACGCTGGATACTTCCATTACATTCACGCCGCAGAGTGTTTTTACTCACGATGCTTACAAATGACATAACTTCTGAAAAACGCAATTACTCACCAAAAAGGGCAAGAGAAAGGTCAGAGAGAAAAATGGTCATTTGGAAAATGTCGATCCCCCGCAGAGCTTTTAATCAAATTCAGAGGGCAGTTATGAATGTGGGTTTGTTCACAGTAACAAAATAGTTAAGGAACATAGTAAGAAGGAACACTTTTGCTGTGAAAAAGCAGCGCTTTTTCTTTGGTCACTGACGCATTACCTTCTCTGAATCACCGAGCATTGAAGTGCAGACCGCGCGGAGAAAGGATGACATTTAAAAGTCATCATTAGTAACAAAACAGGGGCCTGAGGGGGCTTGTATTTTCATTTCATCTCCCAAGAAAATGTGTCAGGGACAAGGAGTTAAGGTCAACCAGCGCAAATTATTACAATGAGCCCGTCCAAATGAGCCTCCATCACTCGGATCAACAGATGTCGGGGACATGTGACAGCTCGCAACAACACGGCTTTCAGATCACTTTCAGACTTCAGCTGAAGTGCGTTAGCTCAGACACAGCGGATCATTTCCCAATAAATAAGAATGCTCCCCTCCCCCCCTGCAATTAGGCAGCTGGATAGTCTGGCAAAGTACCAAATATGTTCCCAGTAAAGGAGGGAAAAAAATGTTTAGGCTATTAATATGTGAGGATGTAATATTCTATCCTTTAAAAAGGGAAACTCAGCATCTGCAGCAGATGATACAAACTGAAGACTTCATGTGTATGCGCGAGAGGGGTTTGCATTCAAATGAACTCTGACTTTATTGAATTAATGGAAGATAGATGGAAGAGAGGAGGAGGAGATGGCAAGGGAGCTGATTCAACAGATCAAATGTCTCTTTTTCTACCGACAATCGCTGGGCGGGCCCGGCCCCCCCAGAGCTAGTGATTAATTAGTGCATGAATCTGGATAGTGTTATTTGATGAGACCAATCACACCCACTTCTCAGTTTTGCAACAAACAACATTTTCTGGGGAGAAGGCAGAGGGGGGGGTCATTTGCAGGACGACTTTGAATCTCAACTCAGAAAAAAAGCATTTTTTAATAATGCATGAGGGATTATTTATCTTGAAGTGAGAAACAGTTCAGGCAAATTGTTCTCCCAAGTAAATTACGTTTACATGTGGCCACAGGCGAGTGAAATCTCAAAGGCTTTTGCGCAGAGTGCCAAATTATCCAGGAAGGGACCTGTCAAAGAACTCTGCAGATAGAGCATTCAAGAGAAGAGCGTCGACATAACAACATCTGCGCTTCATAAGAAGAATTGCATCGTCAAGGTAGTCAGACAACTTGTGACAAAAGGTTTCACAGCTATAAAACTGAGACTAAATAAGCCATTTTGTGGAAACGTGAAGCCGAATGACGGATATTACCTCTGTGATGATGAATTCACGAGCTGACCGCGGCAACGGTGGTGACAGACCTTTCAAATCGACTTGATGGCTTTTGACACTTTGACCAATGATGCCGCAAAGCACAATTAGCATTACTCATTATGACAGGACCCAGAGATCCATTCAACGCGGCGAATGAACGAGCCATTTGTTTTGCTTCTGCTTGCGTTCGCCGACACACATGTGAACACATTAATTGGCAACGCACCACACGCTTGCAAATTCCAGCAGAGGGGGGAAAGACTGATGGTGTTTTTTTTTTTTCCGCTGGGCGGCAACGTGCAAATGCCAGTTTCAAACCGTCAGTCAAACTGCCCATGATGCCTGGAGGGAAATTAGCTCTCAGCGTTAACAAATTATCTCAGAGGGAGGACGAGATACAGTGCAGTCATACTAAACTACCGCAGCACACTGGATGTTGAATATTTGATCTTGGGGGTTGGGGGGGTTTAAGAGGAGATGCACGCAACCATCTACCTGATGAAATCGAAAAAAGTAGCCATTAAAGAGTAGCAGTGTATTGCTTTTTCCCTCTCCTACGCTAACAGTGTATCGACACCATGAGAGTTAATAACTGTGAAAGTTAATAAATTGGTCGGTGGAGGGAGGGAAATCTGCAGAGCACAGCAACCTCTCCTTCCCCCTGCAATACGCTTCCAGTAGACAGTAGCCTCATGTCTGCGTATACACACACGTAACAAACACCGGTACCTTGCCATCGCTCCATAAAGGCTTGATTCACATACTCAGAACACAGGGGTGAAGTGTCTTTCCAATGCAGCAAGCACTTCCATTTAATTAATCACTACTTTAATTCATTAAGTGTATCGCCGTGGCAAGAAAAAAAAAAAAGAGAGAAAATGGGAGGCAAGTCTCCCATCAAGGTCTTATGTTCAAAACCACTTCGGTGTGCAAATTACAACATTAGTTTCTTAGGTCAAATCCACTTTCCCGCCAGTGATCCCAATCGCTGATGTTCAAGTACTTTTGTATTTTAATTTTTTTAATTTTTTAGACAAGCTGAATTATTTTTTAATTCATCCAAATTAAAAGGGAACTTTTGTTTGAAAAATACTTCCAGTTACTAGTTGCTTTTCATTGCCAATTCAGAACAAATTTGGGTCGTTTCCCAATCTTCCTTCCCTAAACGTAAACAGAGCAGAGGTGCGTGTGTGCGTGTCCTGCTTCAGAAGTGCCGTTTTGTCAGATAGTTCAAGCCGGAGGTGAGTCTGTGGAGCTGGCAGCGGCTCCCGGCAGCGAGCTGGGCTTTGTTCAGCTCCCGTCATGTCTGACATGGTTTTTTGCTATTTCCTCTCCTTTCATTGCGTTCTCCCTCTTCCCTGTAACCCGCCCACATGTGCAGGCATCACTCAAGGGAACATCTCAACCAAGACTAATGCACCTTGGACCTCACCTACTGTACGGTGCCTCCCAGGCTAAGACGAACACAATCCCTGTCACACACAGGAGATTCACACACACGCATAACCCAGAGCAGGCATGACTCAACATGCCCCTATAGTAACACATGCCCTGATTGTAATTGAGGTCAAAGAAAAGAAACAACGGGCTGATTTCCGTCGTGTGTGTGAGGGGAAAGAGGTCTTTTCCTCACTCTTCTTTTACCACACATCATCAGATACAATTGCCTAAGAGCACACTGGAGGCAAGAGCGTGGCTAAATTTAGCATCGCGAGCTGAGAGCTGCAGTGGGAACTGAGGTTGTTCGGCCTCCAGACAAGGAAAACACTCGAGGGCCAGGCATTCAATATGAAAAAAAAAAAAAACACGCACGCTTCGTAAAACATCCTGAGGGAGCTATTTGTGTGTTAAATTGGTGGTACGTCTTTCAGATTTCACAGCAAGACATTTCCATGTCGGACTTTTTCACTATTTTTCCAAAGGTACCGCTCTTAACTTAAACACCTCCTTACAGCCGTGTTCAACTGAAGGATCACCTTTAGAAAACAACTTTTTTTTTGAAATGGCTGATATTCTTTCTATACAAAGCAATATTCCAGTTTTTGCACGGTCAACATTAGCAACTAATATACTTGAAGTGGTGGTAACTCAAAAGTATATTCAACCAGGGTGGCCACTTCGGTAAATTTGTACATTTTCGGAATCCATGGAATTTCCAAAAACCTGTCTGCAAGCATAGCAATGTGGTGGACGAAGTATTTAGATCCTTCACGAAAGTAAAAGTGGCAATACCGCAATGTTAAAAGGCTTCATTAGAAATAAAGGTTCTGCATTCACAATTCTATTATAAGTAGAAGATACAGTCTGATTCAGAGTATCCCTCCACATCTCTCTCTTCATCGATTGCCCTTCATGTATTGCCGCAGCAACCCACAACATTGAACAAGCTCTATGAGCTTATTTCGCACGAAATACAGCACAGACTGATGAGAGAAGACAGAGAAGATGCTTCCTCTTGTAATGAAAAGGAAACAAGGCGATATCGCTGTCTGAATGGATCCCGGGGGCTTTGCTCATTAGAGTTGTATTAATGGTGCAAAGAGAGCTGAACCCCAGCGCTAACATATTGGCCACCAGGTTACCCACCATCGCAACCAAAGTGATAGCAACGTTCCGCTTTGGCACGACATGATGTGTGCCTGTTGATCAGGCCGATAGTAAAGCACTTAATCTGAGATGATCCCAATCAGTCTCCAGCACACCACATCAAGTGTACGCACAAAAACAAACGTGTTTCTCGACGTGAAACAAATGTGGAGGGAAGACAGTAACATCATTTACATAAAACAGCACATTGGTTGTTGATGAAATCTCGAGAAGACATTTCCTTTTCAGTTGCTCATGAAACTGCATGAAAAAAATGTAGCCGTGTTTGGAATTCGGAGTTGTGGGAAGTCAGGATGAGCATTTTTCAATATCTCGCCATTTGAAGGCAAAAACAGGAAATTGATGCTCTCTTGCGTCCTTGTTTGCATTCTACTTCATCAAAAGTGTCCTCACACAAGGTACAAACTCTATGAATGACACTGTACTGATTTGTTTTCTGCAGCGGAGCACATTTGGAAATGAACCTAAGCCAATTCTCTTTCCCATATTCCTGCGAGTAGAAATGTTACTGCAGTGTAATATCCGAGGGGCAAAAAGCATGAATTAATACCGATTAAAGCTCAGCGCTGTAATGTTTACTTACATCATGTAGAACAAGACATTATTTAAATTAAAATGTGATTTCATGCATATGCATCGGTTATGTTTTTTAGGTTAACAAAGAAATTACCTCATCATTCCAAAGTTATTTGTGCCAGTGGAGCCACATCCATAATATCAAGCACTGGCGAAAAAAACATGTCAAAGGCATTCGAATGAGTATAGATGAGGAGTTGGGGGTTGGGGGTTTGCCCTATATACTGTAAGAATCAAAAAGGGTGGTGCAATCTCATATGCCGGGTGGCATCATCAGATTAAGGGCTGTGTATCTTTCTATTATTTTGTTACGTCCCTTGTGGTTTGTTCTATCTGGCGAATACACGTGCGCAGAACACCGTTCAAGGATGATCATTTCTTCTTGCTCAGTTTCACTTCCTTTTCCCTGAGCCACAGCATTACTAGCTAGCTGTACCACTGATTCCATGTGCCAATCGTCTCCCAGAGCCTCCTCATCGGTCATTTCAGTGGTTCATACTGTACATCTTTAAGAGGTCTTTTTCAGCAGGGTCACTGTAGCTCAGGAGGCAATTGACCCCTTTGCTAAGTCCCGTCGCTGTCAGATCTACCATGGAGCCCACACTGTCACTAACTGCATAAATAGTATCCAATTTTTGGGAAAAAGAAAAACGAGATTTCAGAGAGAAACGAATCAAAAGTGAACAGGAAGAAAACAGGTTTTAAAAAAAAAAAGGTGCTAGAAACAAAAACCCAGTGTTGGATAAAGACCAAAATGTGAAAAAGGAGATTCTTTAACCACCCACAGAGGGAGAAATAATCTCATTCCACATGCATGCAGCTAAGGCAGTGCTGTTGAAATTAGCCTGGGTGGCTACGCTACAACTGAGACACGCAGCTATAATGATCTCCTTTGATCGTCTTCCTTTCTGTATTCAACATGACAGGTATCAGACACAGGGTTTAGCATGGAGAGATAATGAGAGCTGAATGTGGATAGAGCAACATGTACGTGGTGCCCACGCATCAAATCCTCTGGCCGCAACCTCTTAACATGGGACGTATTGGACCCGAGCATAATAAGCATGACATCGGAGAGGAATGCGAGACTTTTTTGGCAAAAACGTGCCACACGGTTTCACACAAGCAGGTTCAGAGCTGTAATGCGTGATACAGTAGCACAATGAGATAGATTTGCACCTCAAAAAACAGCTCTTTCACTGAGAAGCTTCAGTGGTTGTGTACAGTTTCTGCTGCAAAGCATTTACAGCTCCTTATAAATCATGAAATCATTATTTGACTGAGTCCTAGTTCATGTGTTTGCATTTATGGGTGATAAAGAGAACTTTGGCACCACATTTCCCATCATGCCTGATGTCGGTGGTTGCCAACCTGCGGGGTAGGGAGACCTCCAAGGAGTCATGAAATACATTTGGGGGGATTGTGAGATAATCTACAGGATAAGAAAGTGAAAATCTTTCGGGAAGTGCAATGTTAGCTGCGGGCTAACTTTGACATTCTGGATGAAGTCATTCTACATTAGCGATAAACACTTCTTTGAAATACAAACAGTCCTATGGCTTTAAAGCTGATTTTTTTTTTTTTGGGCAAGATCTAAAACTATATGAAATAGAAGCTTTAACTTTAACATGATTTCACACGTTGCACAGTGTGTGTAATGTACTTGCAATCCATTTTACTCATTTAAGTCATGGAAAATGCAGAAAATGGGCACTCGGGGTTAAATCCCGACCTCCCACGGGTGGCCTCCGTGATCTTTACCGTGACCCCCGGTACAACATACCCGCCATTGTACTACGCAGAGGGCGGACATGCAGCTGAGAAACATCTGCAGTGGTCCTATGAAAATTACCTATTTTGTTTGATGCCGTCGCTCGCTGCGGAATGACATCGCTCAACTCTGCCTCTCCAGTTTCAACCTTTCCCTCAGTCCACGCCGTGGCGGAGAAAGGAGAGCATTATCACGATGAAAAAGGATCTCCTTCTAACCACCCTCCTCCTCCTGCCGCCACCAAATGAGGGGGCAGTGATCACGGAGGCAGCGTGTGTGTATCAGTGCATGCCTGAATGTGTGTGTGTGTGTGTGTGGAGAGTGGGAGGCAAGAGGGAGTGCACCACTGGGGAATGTGCACCTGCAATTTTACTCATTTGACACAGCTGGTCTTTTGTAGGGTCCCAGGCACAGGGGGGGACGTCTGTGAAAGTTATGGCTCCTGCCCTTTACCCCACCTCCCAAAAAAAGACACCTTCACGATATTATTCTCCATCTCAGTTTGGAATAGCCCATGTCAAGAATTAGAGGGGGGGGGGGGGTTCTGTTTTCTTGCCCTACTTGGCTTGCCGTGATGAGTATAAAGTCATCATAATCAATAGAAACGATGCCAAAAACCACAAAAATATAAGCTGTAATAAAACCAAATTATCCTTTAAGCTGAGGGTCAAGGGGAGTGTACTTAGGGAGTATGTTTGGATACCGGTGATCCATGGCCTAAACTGACGATTCCTCCCATGTCCCACCGCTGTGGTGCCAAGCAGTGACCCCCCCCGGAGTCCTGATACAGCACATCTGCACGCCTGGTATGCGGTGGCCAATAAGGAAGATTTGTGTTCGAATGTGTGGGAAGGCTTGAGAGAAGCAAGATAAAAGGGAGGGAGGGTTTCCGTATATCTCTCTGCGTGCTGTGCATGCAGAAAAATAAATACATAAACCACAGTGTATTTTCCAGCCTGTGGAAAAGCATGAGAACTGTCGACTAGTTGACCCTGGCATCCTTCCAAACAAGTAGGCCGTCCGGTGAGCTACCATTACTCCCGCGCTATCCATTCCCCTCTCTCCTTCCTTTTATTTTAACGAGAGCACAATTAATAAGGAAATGGAACAGCCTCCTCCACAATGGAACCCTTCTTTTGTAAATGGATGGATTGAATTCCCCTTCAAGGCCACTGGGCCACATTGGAGGCCATCTCCAGTATCGGCCCACCTCCCCCCCCACACACCGACACCGCTGGCTTTCTACTGCTTGCTCCCCTCTCTCGCTTATCCTCCGGGTCTCATGGGCTAATCTGTGCCATGGTATCATTTGATCCCTCACCCCACCCCTTTGCTGGAAATGCAGACTTTACAATACTTCATATTGATTCGCTGAGACAAAAATCACCAGTTACCGTGCATGCTTGGGCTTATTCAATGACAGAGCTGAGGGAAGAAAGAGCAGGGTCACGCACCATCTTGTCCATAATTGACTTTCGGCGACATCTGTGTGAACTTTAGTTCGACGCAAATGGCATCAGATCTTTAGTATTCTTTGTTGGTGTGTGGACACATTCAAATTCACCCGATAAGCTTGAGTGCTGCACATGAAAAGAAAGATCAAAAAGGTAAAATAACTAATTAATTCCTGAGCCCTTTTAATTTCCAATGATTCCCTTTGTTGGTCAAATAAAAGGTGCGATTGCTTCACCCTGTGTGAGTAACAAAGGCCGCTGTATTCTCCTCTGCAGCGCTCTAATGCCTCTGATTGTTTCTGAAACGTTCAACAACAGCGACAAAGTCTGATGCGTCAAACAATACAAGACTATAATCAAGATTTACTAACAATGAGGAAATAAAAGCAGCAGCTGGTTGATTCGGTCGGTTAAAATAATTGTTCAAATAATATGGCCTTCACTTGCAGGCCTTTGCTTTCTTGTTCTGGTGACAGGGTGTCATTATGTCGACTTCTTCATCAGCAGAGAGTGCCCGGCGTATTTCATCGGGGGGGGGGGTTGGGGGGGGGTGGGGGGGGGCAACTGGAACAGCGCTTCACTGTGTGCTGTTGTGAGGCCACTGAGCAGCACCTTTACATTAGCTGAAGTAGATTCCCCTTGAAATCAGACCTGCGCGTCTCAATGTCACTAACGAACGACACAAACACTGCAACTTGGATCAATAGTCTCAGCTAGATTGCTAGATAGCTAGTACGGGTGCAAATATTATCCAATTCTGAAACAACGATACAAGGGTCGAGAGATTCAGCGACATCGATACGCAACCACAAGCTCCGACCCAAAGCCCGTGTGACGTCCAGAACTTTCCTTCGCTCTCTGCACTCCTGTGCCTCAAGCATGTGTTACACATATCCACACTAAAGGAAACATCAGCATGAAGTGTTTATGCAATTGTATCGCAAAGGAATACCATCTAATTCATTATTCCAATTTTATTTATGTATTTTAGTCATTTTTAATATCAAAAACAATAAAAACATTCCATCATTATGACAGCTTAATCAAATGGGCTTTGAATTGTGGCATACTGACAGAAATGTGTCTGTGATATTGGACTGTGTACCTAAAGTAGATGCATATTGAGAGGGAGAGACGAACAGCCGTAATAGATAGACATCCCCCCCCCCCACACACACACACACAGAAAATCTAGACATCAGTACGTGTTACAGCAACATGTGGCTTTTAATGGGGAGATTCCAATCTGAATAATTAGCAAATATGCATATTGTGTGGCCTTGAGGCATGCATCGCAATCATGTGCTGCAGCAGCAACAATTCATCATGTGGGTGGTGGGGGGGGGGGGGGGGGGGCCGTCGACAGCCTCACTGTGCTTCGCTCGCACACCGTCACAGCCTCGCCCATGATTGAGAAAGCCTTATGGTGGAAACAAAGCTTATGGGGGCCAACCCGACAAAGCTGAAGCATTTGCATACGCAGCACTTGCGGTGTCGAACATCGCAGCGTGTAATCATCTGCCAAGTTTTCCACAGCGCCGACTGTGTCATCAGAACACAAATATGTCACACGTGCAAACATGTTGATGCATTGGATTTATTTTACAGGCGAGGGATTAAACGCATAATGTTGCTCGTATAGATTTCGCAGTAGGAGAGGGGGGGGGGGTAGTAATTAATTTCATAAATTGAGTAAAGAAGAGGTCACTGCGTGGGTTTTGTTTGCCCTTCCTGCTCCTCACATTCCACCCACGCCCCCAAATTACTGCCGGCGCCCTGCCGCTATGCTTTGTGGGAAACCCTGTGGTATTGCACGCCCACCATCTTTGCCCTGTGAGCTGGTCTGCGGGCTTTACTGAGCAATTCTCTCTCCACTCCACCCGACCATCGCAAACGTATACACACGCACCACGTACACATTATGCGGCCTAATGTAAACTAACATCCGCTGCCACTTGACCTTGCTTGTCAATATCTATCCTCGTTAAACACCAGTCGGGCCGGCTGCAGGTCCACTTTAAATGGCATCATTCAGCGCTTACCAAATTATGCCTGCGCAACTGAACGGGGAGGCTAACTCATTTATTTGGAAGATATACACGGGTTCCAGTTCGGACACCTATAAAACATGCAGCGGGTATTTAACCCCACCCTGCCATTCTTAATGTTGCTGTCATCCATTTCTCTTGGGTTGCAAGTTCTGACAGCAATTTGGCAATGTCTACCGGTGCCATGGGCAGCAAAGGCCATTCTTTTATTCCCCAGATCAAGCAGGTATTGATTTTTCACTCATTACAGAAGAGCATAAAAAGAGACGGGACTTCTGCGAGCCACGCACACAAAATGTTACTTGGAATAAGATGGAAGGGGAGAACTGAGAGTGAACGCAGAGAAAAGCGGACGTTAAACCCAGAATATCTACTTTAAATTCAAATGTATCAATTCTATTCAAATAAGGCCACACACGCATTGACAAAACAAGACCCGCTAAAACGGCTACACAAAAAGCTTTCAGAATAAACTGGCATCTGAATGGCAACTATGGAGGCCTCCCTTAGGGTAGGTATGAAATAAGTTGGGTTTTTTCCCCCCATAACTGCAACACTATTATCTGTTTTCAGGAAGCCTTGTGTGGCTTATGGGAAAAGCATAAACCATTTCCAGGAAAAAAACTAAACGGTTAAAGCATTAAACCCGGAGCGCTTTTTTTATTTTAAATCTCATCAAAACCATTATCACAGTGATCACATTGTTACGGTAAAAGTCAGGCAACACAATTATCTCAACTTTACATTTTGCCAGCAAACAAATTGCTTTATCTTTAGATTAACATATGTGGATCTCAAGTCAGAGCTTTCCTGCAGTGCTCATTTTTAAAATGCATCTCTGTTGTCTAGTCATGCCTGTACTTAAGACTGAAGTGAATTACGTTCATCATCATCATCATCATGTATAGTGCAATATTTTCAGCACAGATTTAAGTGCAGTGACCGTGCAATGGGGACGTACTAACGTCAAAAAGGCATAAGCGGATGTTTTGCTGCCTGTACCCCGTTTAGTACTTTTCCTGGCCTTGCCTTGATATTTATTGTCCCAGTATGTGCACTCGAGCTCCAATCTGAGCGATGTTGTACACATTTCCAAAAAACCTCATCCGGTGTGTATGACGCATCACTATCTTGCCCAACTAGCGATGGGGCACAAACGAGGTTGTAAATAAGAGTTTTTAGCAACGCTACTAGTGTGGATGGCAATGTCAGTCGGTCCAGACGGAAATATCTCAACAACTACTGGATCGATAGTGGTTCGATTTTGGATATATTGTATTGTAATAACTTTGGTGATCCCCTGACATCTCCTCTAGCTTCAGCAGCATGATGTTGAGATTTTTGTCTTTCAGTGAAATAACAACTGTTGGATGGATTACCATACAATTTGGTTCTACGATGATCCCCGGACATTTCCTCCAGCAGCATCAGCAGGTCAAATTTTACAATTCCATGTATGGCCAGCTGGCCTATTTTCTTGTTATTGAGAATTTGGCTGCTCATCATTAAATGCTTTGTTTACTTCCACCCGAGGGAAACAATACAAGTGTAATCCTGCCCTTAATTCACCTTTATTAAACACAAAGTTATTTTCTTAAGCTAATGTCCCATTCAAAATGCACATATAATTCATGACTATCATGCCTGTACATTAAGCTGCTGCAAATGAATGATTGACATCCAACCCACTTATTTTCAAAGCTTGGAGAGGCGTCTTCACAGCCACAACAAAAACAGTACACGCCTCAGTGGGCCCTCCAAAGAACTTTCTCCCGCTTTGAAATATGAGCACAAATAAATCAGTTGTTTAATTAATTAAGCAAATTAGGCAAATCCAGGGACGCCTTCGCGGATGGAGTCGGTGCCCTGGCACAAGGAGATTAATTAAGTGGATCCGAACGGGGAACAGCGAGACTGACGTTGAAGTTTAATGCCCTTGTTTGGTTCCAGTATATACAGCTATCCTCAGTGTATTGCTGCAGATAAATCAGCGAGAGCAACAGAGGGTGCTTGTAAGGTGCATGTTGGCGTAAGAGTAAGAGGATATATGCATGAAAGAAATAGAAAGACCAAAGCAAGATGGATACTCTACGTTTATCCTTTCTACACTGTCTTTCTTAGCCTCTCTTGCAGAATCGCCACTTACCTGACACTCTTCTGAAAGCTGTACAAAAAAACCGGCAAACACAAATATGCTAAACAGATACGCCGGGTCCCCTACCCAGCAGGACGGTATCCGCTTCCATGGCTTGATGTATGCACTAGTATCTGACCATGAAAAGCATGTGTCAGACTTCACGCTTTCATCTCTCGGATTGGTCCACGAGCCGCCACCCATTATAGCCGCTCTGTCTCAGATTCCATGTGGCGGTATTAAATGGAATGAATAGGAAATCCTTTCTGGAGCATTTTTACATGCACAGAAACACATGATTAATGCGCTGCTCGGGCATGGCTAGAGTGTTTGGGACATTGCTTTTTCATTGTTATTCACTGCAACCAAACCAATGACAAGGGTGCGTTTTACTTATTTTTCAACCCAGTGACAGCATCTGCGACGGAACTTTTATATTAATCTCGCAAGACATTGTCGCTATACTTACACACAGAGAGATCACATGCAAGCAGGCACACGCACAAGTAAAAGACGCATCTCCACCCACACACAGCCACGAATCCCCCACCACTCCCTTAAGCTGCATTCTATCATTGGCTTTATTCCATCACGCCCGTCCAGAAATATTCCTCATTTTCCTCAGACAAGTGGAAAGTGTCAGACAACTGGTTACGTGTCGACAGACAAATGAAGACAAGAAAGGACAAGACGCCGCGCAGCTCCAACTGCAGACTCTCAGCTAGCGCTGTACGTGCACATTTATTATACACACATGTTGGGAGTATTTTGTGAAACTTGGCATGTGTCAGAAAAAAAAACAGTGATATTGCCAGTGGTTTTATTCTATTCATGTGAACATGTGTGTGCATGCCTGTGCCTGGACTGCATATAGACAAAAGGGACTGTAGATCCCAAAGTAGGCCAGCATCCCCCGGAGTACGCATCCACTCTAAGGGAGAAACATGCACAATGTGGTGAATATTCCCACTGAAGCGTCCCCAGCTGCGGAACAATTCACTGGCAACATCTGGATGTGTCTGCTTTTAGCATCAGGCTTTTTGGGGGTATTAAATGATTTCTTTTTCGAAGTCAAACTGCCAAATGATTTACTTGGGATGTCAACCACTTCATCTGGTGTTCAAACGAGCCCAAAATGCTTAAATGCGGTTCCTTTTAGGGCATTAGTTACAGCACCAAAAAAAAAAGAAAAGATAGCGACGATATGGTGTCAGCTGCATGTCAGCTATTCCTACGGGATCAATGAGTGATTGATTGTTGTGTATGAGGAACTAAGAATGATTGATTTACAGCACTGTGCAGGTGTTTTTGAACTTTTTAGCCCATTTATGACACATCATGCACGCTTTGCTGCTGGTCATTTTTCCAAAACAGTTCACACTGCTTTTACAATTGATGAATGCTTTTTCCTATCCTGTCATACCATACTGACATAGAATAACAGCAATGGCCGATTGGAGGGTAGAGGAATACCAGAGGGCTATGGTATGCTCGGAAAAGGTAACACTGCACTAATTTAAAGTATATTCGATTTGTGGTAGTTGGGCTAAACTAGGTAGTTGCACCTCACATTGCACCTTTAAATAACCCAGCTGTCACAGAGCGTCCTGTGGTGGACACGTTTTGGACATGTCTCTCAGACGTCCATCTCCTTTAAACCATGGCACATAAACCCCCCCCCCCCCATGACACTTTCTAATTGGCCCGAGGCTGATTGTCCTACAGTTGGTGTTTATCCAGCCGATGGAGCCGATGGAGGTAATATGTACTTGATGTTGTGGAGGTATTTTTACTCACTTTTCTTACTTTTCATGCCTGCTTTAAGTGCATATTGTGCGGGTAAGTGCAGGGAGGTCCAGGGAGGTGTTCTGGAGGTACTTTACCCAGGAAAGAAGCCCCTTTGCTGGGGTAACATGGCCTTGAAGTTGTGGAGGTTAATTATATGCAAATTATTTTTATTATTTTTGATGAAATATGCTTTAAATCCCTGCTTTTTGTTTTCCGATGGCGTTTGAGGACAATAGATTTCTAGTGAGAAGTCAGTGTACACTTTTTAAAAACGCAGCAGTGAGACAGAAGACTCGCATGGTTAGGTCTAGAAATGCTCACACGCTGTGGGCTTGACACATCTGATGGACTGATGGCTAATAATCGTTAAAACTGACACATATTTTGAAAGCACAAGAAGAGGAACGGAAAGAAAAATGGGGGCAAAGGACTTTCTTTGAATCAAACTCAAAATGGAACAAATGAACCCAAACAGCAGGTTCCACAAAGGGGAGTGGACGCTCAAATTACAGATGGGGAAGCAGCAGCAACTGGCTCTGCACCCGTATCATGAATTCCCCTCGACAACGCTTGTGTCATAGGTGCCATCATTGCAGAAAAGTAAATATTTGTTTTCTTTCTGGTAATAAAAAAAGTGATCAAATAAGTACACAGGTTAAAAACAAACACCAACAGTGTGTAGCTATTTCTTATCAAAATGTATTGGGTAAACGCATGACATATTGCCGTCCCCCTGACCTCTTTCTATTGAGCATTAAGGCAAAACTAACCATGCCGGAAAGCGTGCCGTCATTAGGACTTCATGGTGAACTCGGTTATCCCCGCCCTGCGTGGATATCGCAGCATAAAAACTATTTAATTAGCTTGAAATCTCCCATTAATGGTTTTAGCCATATCCAATTAACATCGCCATGGGCTATTGCCCCACTCCCAACATCCAAAGCCGACTTGATTGTGACCAGCCGCCCCATCCGCACGCACTTCCACGCACCCACAAACAAACCACCACTGATTTTGTTTAATCGGAATTGAAATGACTTCATTTAGTTTGCCTCTGAAAGAATTCACAGAAGGCCAAAAGGGAAACGCTGCAGAGCAACAGCGGTCTCCGTTTACGGACATGTGGGAAAAGAGAGTCCTCGCAACTTAATCTTGAGATCTGAATGCGTGAAATGACAAAAAGAAGTCATTTTAGTTTTTCCTCCTGCGATTCTCACTATACTAAACATGTGCCACAAAGCCAAAGCAGTGTTAATGATTCTTTGAAAGCAATTTCAGTTAATTTCCTATTGCCAGGAGAGCAGGCGACTGAGACAGCAGGAAGAGGGACAGATCTAAAAATAGATCGAAAATCAGAGAAAGGAACAAGAGACAAGAGAACGCAAATAAGAAAAGTGGAGAAAAAAGAGCTCCAGTTTAAGGAGTAAAAAACTGCTAATTAGCAGGAGGAGATATAGACGCCAAAAACGTGACAGACATAAGTCAACGGCTTTTATCTCTGAAACTGGCTCTTAAAAAGCAAAAAAAGAGGAAATTCTGATACGGCTTCAAATCCTGCCAGTCACAAAATGAAATGCGATGTGTTCGTCCCCACATCTGCTCCACATAGACACCAAACAGACAAACACAGAAGCTCTGCTGAGCCAAACTCACCCAGAGCGGCTGGTGCGAAGAGGCTGGCGAAGACTAGCAGGCGTGCGGTCCACATGGCCTCCTCCCTCTTACCGCCCGCTGCTGAAGGTCCCAGTTGAGTTCAGTCTTTTTGCTGGCAAACGCCCGAATCGGGTGCTTCCTTTATGGCACGGCTCCCTCCCACTGCGCCACACTTCCCACACAAGACCACAAGTCCTGTTGCTCTGGTGCCAGATACCGTCCAAAATCTGTAAAAAAAAAAAACAAACATACCTGTTAGCTGAACAGAAGACTTTAAATGAATGGGTCATTTGTTCATTTACAGAGAACAATTTGTCTTTTCCAGGAAGAAAGACAACAGATGCACCGTGGCTTTATCATCCTTGCGCGTGGTACTTATGGCATCATGGGTTTCAAGTTGTCATCGAGTGACATGATGCTACTTGTTCAATCTCCAATCAGCTGAACACGTACCGGGTGAGATCAGCCAAACACTAAGACGGTGCGAACCACAAAATGTATTCTTGTTGAATCTGTTGTTTGCTCATCAACGTGTTAACTCCCCCACCTCACCGGCAAATTACTCCCACAGAGGAACAAGCCCAGGCGATGAAGTGCATGCTGTTTTGGGCGGACAACTACGTGCGTGTGTGTGTGGTGTACGCCTTTACCCTTGTGCTCCAGACCTTATGTGTATTCTTGCAAGGCCTGATGGTAATTGACAGAAGAAAAAGCGGCGTTTTTTTCCCTTTTCCGGTGTGCATGAGCTATAACTTCCCAGCTTGAGTTTTTGCACTTGTGACTGTGTATTTGCACGGCTTAAGAAGAGACTACTGTGCACGCAGGCTTCGCTCCAAAAATTCCAGTCAACCAAAATGGCTAACCAGATCTATGATGATTGAGCCAGAGCTTCCCTTGACCTCCTCTCAGCTCATGGGAGTGCAGTCACCAGTGAACCCCTGACACTGGATGATGTCATCCCCTAAAGCTGTTGCTGGTTAACATCAAATGAATTGAAAGAACATGAAATGTGGTGTATACGGCGTTGGCTTGTGACTGCTGCTGTGAGATCAACACTTGTCGACGTGGATGTGTCAATATTCACAAAATAGCGTGTGAACATTTGCAACTCCACATCCCATGAGTAAAGTATGAATATAAAAAGAACACTGTTGGATGAGGACAAAAATGGTTTAATCTGTATTCTGATGAGATTCTCTGATGGGGATCATCCTCATATCATGATATTAAGGTTAAGTCAGCTTTAATGATTAGGTAATCCAAGCCCCTTGATTATCCACTCTCGACCATGATCTCCTGCAGAAATCTAATCTCTGCAAAATGATGCAAGCCAAAAGAGTGCACACAATGCGGTCATCCTCTACACAAGCATTACGCTTGCTCATCGGGCATTCCATGCTGCATTTAACATCGTGGGGGAGTTAATCCCACTGCGGGACGTCAGAAATTCGGGTTACAAAAGGTCAAAACGTGAGCACTGCATCAAAGGACAAGGCACTGGGGGAAGCTGACTGTCATCAGCATCTCAAATTACACAGGCGCTACATTTTAAATACACCTCGATCCCTTTATCGGACTTTCCAACGCCTGCATGGAGCGATGCTTCCTTTTGTCGCAGTGACATTTACCCGTCTCAAAATCCTGTTCTTAATACCCATTCAAAAATCCTAGATTAAAGCAATCGGATTTTTTTTTGGAGCAGATATGATTGGGTTTAAAGAGAAGAGCAGCAAGCATATTTTTCTGCATAAACAGAACATTTGGGCAATATTAAGAGGTCAAAAAGTCTGTGTGCTCATCAGCAAAGCCTTGGCAGAAGGCCATGAGTGAACAAAAGAGCCTGAACAACATCCATCCATATATATATATATATATATATATATATATATATATATATATATATATATATATATATATATATATATATATATATACCGGTATGTAGGCATTTTAAGACATTAAAATAGCAATGTGAAAGCGTGTATTTGATCAAACAAAGAGATATCCTTGTGAGAAAACATCTCTTTTATGAAATGCTCTGACAGCCGCAGGAAAGCTGAATTAAATCAGACATCAAATCATATGCTGTGACTCCCCTGACAAAAAAAACAAACACATTATAGCAGGAATAATCACATTTAAATACACTGTCCAAGCGGCAAATTAGACGTGAAGTTTATAAAATTCTAAATTGTAGATACAGACTCAAATGAACGCACAGGCAACAACACGTTGGAAATATATATTAGACATGACAGCCCTTCACTGAGTTACATGGTCTGCCTGTTAGCGTATTGCTGTTTTGAATTTTTTGTTTTTCAGGTTTGCACCCTGTTCCTGTTGCAGAAGACAATGAGTGTTTAAGTGAGACTATATGCGCCATATCTCACAGTACAACCGATAAAGCAGAAACTACTTGCACAGGTGTTCGTGTTTTTCATTTCATGTGATCATTTCTAACGATCACAGTCATTCATTTGCTCGCAAAAAAAAAAAATGTGTGGGCTTAGGTACAGGAAGTGCTATCAACCGCCAGAAGAACACATAATAAAATACATATTTATGAGAAGGGCTTGGACCCGGTTCAGAGAAGAAGAGTTTAAAAAAAAAAAGGAGAGACTGAGCTATAGTCCGGCATTGCCAACTCGTCTTGTATTCCAGAAGGAGCCGTATGATACATTATGGTACTGACGTTTCAAGGGTACTCACTCTGAGGGGGATTTAGGATAACTCCCTTGTAGATAAGTTGGCCAACATTTAGCAGCGACCGCAGCACGTTTCTCAGCCACATCAAGGAGACTTCTTCATTACTATCTCGCCGTTTCCAGCAGAACAACTTTTTCTAATCAGTGTTGTTTTTTTAGTCATGCGTGTGCCAAAGGGGCCCCAGATGAAACCCGACAGATCCAATTAATTGACTTTTCTATCTCGATAAAGCAAAACGGAGCCGGGTGATATAGTGACGGCAACACTTGACGGAGGGTAAAATATGACGCCTCGCAGCAGTCGTGTGACTTGGAGGAAAAGTCAAACGGGAGGCAAAGAGCGTTGAGGGAAATTAAACCTACTACATTAGTTTGGTTTAAGTTGGATCCTCAATTAAGGCTGCATTCAAGTGGCTGAGGACAAATTGAGACTAAAAATGCTGAAGAAAACACTGAATTCTGTGTGGTGATATTGCAAATGACCAAAAACACCTGTAAAAAGGTGTTCGTACAAGATTATTTACGACTAAACACCTCCCGCCATCAAACGTACCCTTCTCACGGCAGCCATATTGGCATGAAATAGCAGGCAAACACAGGTTTAATTAACGAAATTAATTACGATTGCGTTCCACTCAGTGCAGCAGAGACTTTTCAGTCAGTCAACATGCACAATGGGCCCTTTTCACAGCAGCCATTTTGACATGTCTTTGGAGGGTAAACACAGGTGTAATTAATAACATTAATTAGGGCCCTGTTCCATTTTGGTGGGCCAGGGCCCTGGTATTGTGCATCGGAAATGGCTGTGACACAGCAAATAGAACGGGACCATCGTTAACGTTATCAGTTTCACCTGCGTCTGCCCTGCTATGACATGTCAAAAATGGCTGCTGTGTAAAGGGCCCATAGCGGCACCCTGACTCTGTACAGAACGGTAATACCGGTAAGTATCTTTGGTAACATGTTTTTTTTACCCTATTATTTCATGTCAAAATAGCTGCTGGGTGAAAACACGTCTATTGGGTGAGAGTCAATTATGTAATGTTGTAATTAGGCGTGATGAGGGATTGTGCTTCATCAATCACACAACACCTGAAATCAACATTTCTCAGGAGGGCAAGCTGGAAACCTAAACACATCATTTTCAAAAACAAATGAAGGAAAATCATTATATGCTGTATGCATTTGGCATACATTAGCAATTACCTGTCACCACTATAGTGTCATTTCTCTCATGGAAATTTGTTGAGGGCCATTTCCTTCTGTATATTTAATACAAACCCTGGTCAGCCCGTCTCTGGCTGCCCTTTCCTTACTTTGTCTAACTCCTGAGTGCAAGAGAGTCTGTCAGAAGTCAAGTACAGTATGCCCATTGTTTTACATGATTTTTACATATACTTTTCATATTTAAATACACAACTACCAGTTTGCATATGAGTTGGTGTGTCTCTCCACTGTGATTGCTGAACAGCATCACTGCTCTGGCTCTCAAAGAACGGGAGGTCAATTAAAATCTGGTGACTATTTCTTGTATATAATCATATTGCCAGACTGTGCATCCATAGCTGTATAACAGAAGCGATAATTAATAAATGTATCATTTGACCTATAAAATGTCAGAGTGGAGCGAAAAACGGCAATTATAATTTCCTAAAGCCCATGATTTTATTTTCTGACCAACAGTCCAAGACTACAAATCTTCAATTTTCAATCCAAAGACATAAAACAGCAGCAAATACTGACAATTGAGAAGCTGAACCAATTACTCATTTAAAAATGATCACAAAAGGTTGCTCAAAAAGTTTAATTTTAAACCTTTTAAATTACAGATATGGCCATCTTCATCTCTGTAACGCTAACGTAAATGGTGCACTTTACCACCTTGAGGGCATTTCTACATTTTTCCTCTTCCTGACCCGGGGAACCAAATATGATTGTCATTAATCCAGAGACATTCCATTCAATGCTTCCGCAACAAAGTGAAAGTTGATCCCCGGTGTACTCGGCATGATGTCACCAGCCACGCCTGCTCGATGGCCTCCCACGTAACACTACGTAATGAAGTGGGATCGTGTTGCCGGGTTAAATACCGCGTCTCAGATTTTCAAATCTTTCATGTCCAGATGCTTATCACGCCAGTGAGGGGGGCATGGTAATTTTTATGAGACACACAGTGTGTTCATGCAAATGAAGTGTCTCATATAAAATGAATATTAATCAAGCACACTGTCTGCATACAGTTTGATAGATGAGCACTCACTCGGAAATCGGAGATGAGCTGAGATGATTAAAAATCGAAATGATCCATTCCTTCTCGAGTTTTAAAGATTGTTTTTCCAGTCGGTTGGGCTTCCGATCCTTGCTGATGGTTTAAAATTAAGCGGTCAATGTTATGATACTAAACGCAGCAGAAATATCAAACCGTGCTTCGTAATGCAAGTCGAAAGGTGTGAAAAGCTGAAGGGAAATGGCGAGTGCTCCTTTTAAGTCACCGTGCGCATCCCTGGAGCTCGACAACGTGAGCAGCAAGGCATTCACTCATACAATTGGTTCTCCACGAGGGACCCCAACACAGCTAGCCAGTGACAGGCAGATAATGGCGCTAACTTTAGCCTGCACCGTCTCTGAATGGTCCTATATGATAGGCTTGTTGAGTGTGACTGATGGCTTGGGGTAAATAATGGGAGCGTCCCTCCTCCCCTTCCATGGGCATCAAGGTATTGCAAACCCCCTCCTGACACACAAAACGCTTCCCGACTACAAGACAAAAGAAACGCATTCCATTAGAGGAAATGACTTGGACAAACAATAAAAAACCGAGCTGCAAAACAAATAAAACTCATTGCCATTACAAATATTTAACAGTACAAAGGCACACAATAGGGATGGGTTACATTCCCACAAAGGAGGGAAATAAAAGCACAAAGGCCTGAACGGACGTACAGTTGGGTGACTTAATGCAGACAGACGCATCGTTTAAAGGCAGGGCAAATCTGCCTTGAGACAGTTCTCCATTATAATGCAAAGCTCAGACTCTCCATTTTCCACATCTTCCTTTTCTATCCTCCCTCTCTTTTTCTCTCAGCATATCGTGCCTAATGCAGCACAAATGGACCCTAAACAAAGGAAGGAAGAGAGGAAGAGGCATATTGGGAAAGGGAGGGATGTAAAAGATTAAAGGATGAAGGGTAAGAGGGTGGGAGAACAGAGAGAGAGAGAGAAAAGGGGAAACCAGTGAGATAAATGGGAAAGATGGATCAAATGGTTTCATAGATGATTAAAAAAAAATAAAAACTAGACTTGATATTTGAAGGTCATGAATTGCAGTGAATGAATCCAACGTGCAACCTTCACTTCAGCTGTTGTTGCTTTAGAGTTCCTTCCTAAAATCTCCTCCCAGCAAAAGTCCAAACCTCAAAATGACAAAAAAATGGTGTCGTATAGCTTCCTACCTCTAAGTCTATCAAATGAAAACAAGATACATCTCCTTATCATTTCAGCAGTGGTGGAATGTAATGAACTACATTTACTCAAGCACTTCATCTAAATGCATTATTTGAGTATTTCCATTTTCTGCTGATTTATACTGATACTACTCCACAACATTAGTTACTTTGCAGATTGGCATAATTAACACAAAATATGAACAACTATTAAGTATTATAGATGAGGCTAACCGGCAGTAGATGAAGTATATTAAATCAGCTCCACCTTTGAAGTGCTGCTTAAATTGTATGGCAGTACGAGCACTCTTTACGATACGATGAAGCTAAGGGCTACATATGTCAAGTAGAATAAAACAAGACAGAATCTTCTGAATAAAAAGCTGAAATCCCTTTTTTTCCTCTATTTTTTCCTAGAGATGCAATGAGCATGCGACTGCCCTGCAGAATATTGGCTTGAGCTGGAGTCAGCGTCGTTCTTATGCAGGTGTAGGCGTTCCACTGGTGAGCCTGGAACGATACTCTGTTTTTAATATTGTCCACAGCGGAGAAAGCTGACTCACAGATGCAAGTCCATCCAAACCTGGTCAAGGTGTTCAGAGTTACTTCTGTTTGAACGGGGAAAAACAGCCTCCGGTAGCAGGTCCATGTACTCCATGCCGTCTCTCTCTGCGCTGTTGTTCTCTCGGACCGACTGTGTTCGCACGATGAGCAATCGATTTGATCGGCTCAATTGAGTGAAGCTACTGCCGTATTAACTGGATTAGCCGCACTGAAACAACCCTGAGCGGGTAAAAGATAGAACCTTTACACGGTCAGGGTCTGAATTCATAATTCTGCGATGCCCACCGTAGTGGCTCAGGTGGGCAGCTTACCATGGCGACCTTACTCGTTTGCCATTAATCACCTACCTGGAGCAATTGGCATCTTGTTCCGACAAACACTGCGAGGCATTATGTGGCCAGGCTTGATTTGGGATGGGACCCTGAAGGCAGCACATAACATGACTGCAGAGGCCTAAACCGCATCATTGCTCATGGCAAACGACTCCAAATGTGCACGCACATAATCAAAGAAAGAGATATGGTGTATGCATTTAAAACACTGTGACCTCGAAGGTAAATCCCACACACAGTATGGATTTCTTTTTAGACAGCGGCATCAATATATTGCCAATGTAATATGCTCGCAAGAGCAATTTGCCAAGATACGAGTTGACAGCATTTGGCAGGGTTGTGGATATGATGGATACGTGGTTAGAAAAAAAACACGAGCTCACAGTCTAAACGCCGTCAGGCATGTTAGCACCTGGCAACCTCTGTCTGTCTGTCAATGCACCACTTTGGCCAAGACGTTGTCGTGAAAATGAACATTAAATTGTAGAGATATCACAAGATGATTCTAGATAACATGCGATGTGATCCCATTACTTTTCATCGAGCTCCACCCGCAAAGCTTCACCTTATCCAGTGAATATCTCGACATCTACTAGGTAGAGTGGCAGAAAAGAATGTGCAGACCTTCATTGTTCCCAGACAATAAATATATATATATATATATGGGTTCTGTATAAACTGTAGAAGTTAAGAATATATCTGAATGAGCTGAGAATTGGTTCATTCCGATTGGCTAATAAAACGTTTAAACGTCCATCTCATACAAACCAGTTAACAGATGAGGACAGCTGCAAACCACACATGAAGCACTGTAACCGTGAGCTCTGAAGCATGCAAGGAAACACCATAGTCACACCCTTTCAAACGTGACACAAAGCCCAACCAGGCCATTTTTTTTTTTTCAACACAGCCTGAACTCGCCCGAGCCATGTTTGGAAAGCATCTGCTCAGAAAACGAGCTGCTTTTATTTTGTATTTCTATTTTACTTTTTCAAGTCTCAATTCCCCTGCATTTTGTGTTCCTACTAACCGCATTAGCATCATTTTCCAATAGACACTTCATTCCCTGCCAGATTTGAGAAGAGAGAGAAAAATCTCTCTCTCACACACACACACACACCAACAGCAATTTAAGCTCAGCCTCTCTGTATCAGGGGTACAGCAAATTCCAATGTCAATAACACTGATCCCAGTGGCGCATGCATTTCAATATCTGATGCTGAGCCAAGTGCACAGAATATAATGAAATCTTAAAACATGAATTGCAGAGCATCCCTGTCTTGGCAAATGTGATGCACATTTCCAACAAGTATTATTAGTAGTATGCCTAATGCACTCAATACAGACTTGATTACAATGTTAATTCTCCCTTCTATCTGGTAATGCATGTCTGTTTGACCACGGATTGCAAATGGTGCATCTAGGTGGCATAATGACTGTAGCATGAGCGTTACTGATGACAAGAATAGCTTGTAAACGGTCTGGAAATGAGAGGCAGGACTGTGTCACAAGCAACCACAGTGGTCATGACCGCAGGGAATTCAAATGGGTTCCACCTGGACTCCACTCACAGCTCAATTAGAGGCAGAGCGGGAGAGGAAGAGGAGGGGGCATGGGGGGGGGGGGGGGGGTTGAACTCAGGTGTGTGTGTGTATATACTTGTGTATCCATCAATGTCCACTAAATGTTCAAGTCATACACAGGAATAAAAAACTGCTTCGTGCTCACAAACTACTGAAAAAAAAAGATATAGACTGAGGAGAAGCAGACAAGTTATATCTTCTGAAGTTGACTTTTTAAACAGAAAACTGTTCAGCTCACAACAGCGTGCTGCACGGTACCGGGTCACTCGCACACAGGCGCTTGGTGTCACGGACAAAATGCACAAAAATGTGTCTTTGAATAGTTCAAATGTGTTTTTCAAGAACAAACATTTGAATATAATTTTTGGCCCAAATTTCGACAGCCCCAGTTCACTGAAAACTCACAGCGCTTCCAATGTCCAGTGGGAACCCGGAGGCTCATGAAATAGCATTTTACATTTTCCAAAAAGCTGCCTTAATACAATGAGTTACTCCCTGACAGGAACATAGAGACAGTATAATCTGTAACCACTGCAGTGATTCACTGCTACGCAGCCGTTTTATTGAAGCCTAACAGTTGACATTTCCATCAAAACATCCTTTGTTGGGACCGGCTCCGTCTTTTATTGTGTGAGATGCCCTGGTCATAGCAATGTTCTGAATGTGCAAATATCAATCTGAAAAGTGTGAACAAATAATCGATGCGGCAATATATTGCGGTGTGTTTGGTTTGCAAGACGTTATTGATTCACTGGCACTAATACTGAAATGCATTATTTTGCGATTATTTCTTTGTCCAGCTTTTTTACCTCTGCGACACCGCAAGCACTTTAACATGAACTGAAGAAAAATAAAATCTATATGAATAACCCTGGCTTCAATCTTTGCTTCTAACCCTTTTAAAGTTAATAATATCAGCAAACACATTACTCATTCAGAGTGTTGGTCTACATTTGCATATCAATTCAACACATTTTCTACACTGCTTCAACCTGAATGAGCGTCAATCTGCCTTACTGAAAAACACGTTTTAAATGTAGCACATTTATGTAAAAGACTCAAAAATAGCATTAAAAAGGGGACACAACAATGTAAGGGGGGGGGGGGGGGGGACAGCACAAACACTCCTGCCACTCAGGATTTTTTTCTTTGTGGTCAACAACAGTCCATTTCCTAGTTGAATGACACTTTCTTATTTACCTGGTGTTTAAAGGTAAATAATCGTCCAACCATAGTTGACACGAGGGTCAGGGGTCATTGTGGTGAATTGCTTTGGGAGGCTCCCTTTGTGTTGTCTCGCAGCTTTTCGAAAATGCAGGCTGAAATGTGAGAGAGCTCGTCTCGCCAGGACCTCGGTGACCCGGCTTGAGAGTGATCGATTAGCGAGCGAGAATAAACTTGTGAACGCCTGACGGAATGCTAAAGGGCCGACTTTCAAACTCAAAATGGAAAAGTTCAAAAGCAGAGGGAGATGTTTCGATGATACTACAAGCTATTTAGAAAAAAACAGAAGAAAACTCGTAAGCAACTGTCTTTGTTGTCGACACCTACACACTTTACAGTCAACCCAACAGCTGCCAGCCTGGCAGAGATCCTATGAACCATTTCCGATATCATTATGGCACAGGTCACCTCGAGGAGCCCTCCTAGTTGCCAACACGTCTTGCTCGAGTCTTCGCCGAGTCCAACTCATCACGCAATGCTCAGAGATAACCATCTATAATTGGGCATTTCATTTTTCCAAGCCACGGGGAAGAGGTGCCTGCCGAGGAACGTCTGGAAGAAGAGCGGCGAGCTCGCGGGTAGTTGAGGTCCATCAGCCCTCACTCAGACTAGTATAGGATGGAGTTTGATGTAAGTCTGATTGGTCTGGGCAAACATCCTCATGGGGTATGTCTCTGGACAAAGAGAGCAATACTCTCCTCATGTCGAGGCAAACGCTTTCAGGTCTGACGGCTGGTGTCGAGGTGCCTGGTCTTACCATGAGTTCCAGAGCCTGATGAGATAACTGCCGCCCCCGGGATTATATCAGCCTTAATCTAAATGTCTCCGGAATTTGAAGCGAGCCTTTTCTTCTTCCTCTGCCTGATATACTTTTTGTTCTACAGCCCACTAAGTACATTTTATCCAATGTAAGTGAACACAACTGAAAAAGGGAGACATGAGATTTGCAGTAGGATTGCACAAAAACTCCAACTAATGTCGTCCTTGTGTAATCGACTCAGCAGCATGGACGCTCACACTGAGCTATTTAGAAGGAAAAAAAAAAAAAAGCCATTTCGGCTGTACTGGTTTTAATTTCACTAGATGCTGACTAATTCTAATTAAGTCATTATAGACTTACTTTGAAGTAGAAATCTGCAAACACAAGGGATTTAATGAAGTGAATTGGGGACCACAAAGAGAGAATCGCATTGACACCATGTTGATGCCATCAATGGTTGTTCTGTCCGCGTTGTGTGTGTGTGTGAGTGGGATGGGGGAGGGGAATTAGTCGGATGGGTTTTTTTACGTGTCAAATCAGTATCTGCAGTACACAGTGGGAGGGGAGGACACCCTGTGACCTGTGTGTGCCTTTGTGTTTTCATGCCCTCAGACACAATTCGGGTAGTGGCTTGAAAACACACACACACACACAATCCACTGACCTTGCCCTGTGTCTCTTGGCTGAGCGCTAGAATGTGTTTGGGTTTGGACTCAGCGGGCAACCTTTCCAAATCTAAAAGTGGAGGTCTCCCGGGGTGAGGCAGCCACATAACGGTCGGGGATATTTAGCGAATGTCAAAGTACGGGAACAGACTGTAAACCGTGGCTTTTACAGTGCTGTGATTGGGGCTTGCACACATGTACACACACATTGGACTGCCACAGACTGGTGCATTGGGTTTGGCTGTTAGAGGTTCGGATATTTGGCCTAACAATTGCCATTTGATTGGACTGGAAGGCGTAATAACAGTGTTTGCACCTATAGCATCTGTAGAAAATATAATATTGCGTGTATACTGCAGAAGACAGAGCAAGTGCATACACTTATTCTTTGTCAAATGCTCTTACACAGTCGCTCTCTCACATCCCCAACCCGCTGCACTTGCTCCCTCTTTCTCCATCGCTCTAAACTCACACTTGAATTGACAAAGCACAGATCACAACTTGTGACCCAGGTCCAAATCCTAATTGCACTCTGGTGTAATGTTATTCATTCACTTATGCCGCGGCCACAAACACCATTCTGCCTTCTCCACAGAGCGGAAGAAAGCGAGCAAGTCCGTAATTGCTTTTGACTTTCCAGAGTACAGCACCCACAAATATGTGGGCATTTTGCAGAGCCACTCGCAGCGCACTCTTTTTAATGAGATGGCCTCCTGTTCACGCCGGTGGGATAGCTAAAGACTCTCGTTGATGGCATTGGCCTTTTCCCAATCAATATTGAGCGTATCAATACTGGGAGGTCTCTGGAAGCGACCTTAATTTGGCCAAAAAAAAAAGATTGGCCCATAAGATTTTAAAGAGAAGTCATCCAGCTAGTTGTATTTTGCCACAGTCGAGGATTTCTCAACCTAATTAACAATCTTTTTAGTGTCTTTGCAGACGGATTAGATTAATGGATACGTTTCTCTATAGTTATCTAGTGGCATGGCTCTGGAGACGGTAATGTCTCAACAACTGTGGGAGGGGCTACAGTGACATTTTCTACAGACATTCATGGTTCCCAGAGGGGGAATCTTAATCAGGTCAAAACCAATGACATTCACAAAAGCTTCTGCTGTACTTCGTGTTTGGTGCTAACTAGCAAATGTTAGCATGCTAAAAAAAAAAACATGTTCACTAAAATGGTAGTCATGGTAAATATAACATTCCTTAAACATCAGCATGCTAGCACCGTCATTATTAGACAAAACTGAGATGACTTAACGCCTATTTGCTTCCCAATTCTTGTTTATGTAGAACATCTTAGGGTTTTGTAGTGAGCACCAATCCCAATCTCACAGTGCATCGCTGATGATCCTCTTTAAACCCAAAAACCTCACACCCTCTCAGACAAAACTATATTGACTACATTTCTGGAGAGTCCTGCCAGTCACCTAAATCCCATACTTACAGCTGGGTGTCAAAGCTCCACTGAAGGAGACTTCCCCCCCACCACCATCTGCAATCCACCACGACCATGATTCCGCAATGAATCTGGCAAAGGCAAAAGAGATTTTTTTTTAGAAACTTCTATATTATGAGTGTGGGGAGTCTATTTCAATGCCAGACTCTTTCTTTTGACTTGGACACGAGGGAAAGAGGGGTCTCTGGGACTCTCCACGAGTCTGGCATGCAATTCCTGGTCCAGTTAGTTTCAGCACAGGGGGAGTCTGGAGTGTGTGTGGGGTGGGGGGGGGGGTGGTCTTTGCTCTGACAGACGTCCAAGACACACAGCTGATGCCTCAGGCTGGAAAGTCCAATATCATCTGTGCGAGACAGTACTGGGTGGATCTCGTATTTATGACCCAATATGTCCATGGGGAGGGTGGAAGCAATGCAACAGCAGCCAACACCATGATGCTTATCTCATTTCAGATTGGATATAGTTCGGCGACTCTTGGCAGACAAATTGAGAAATGGGGAAAATACCTCACAACTAGCACAATTAGGGTCGTCTCTGATGAACAGATTACTTAGTACTCCCTGTACGGTGGCTGCCTTCCCTGTTACCATCTTGAGTTTGAGAGGTTTCATCAAATCGGATGGATACCGGTACTTGCAAACTGAGATTGAAAAATCCAAAGTAATATTAATGTTCGACAGCCAATGGGGAGAGTTAAAATCATTTCAAATGTGAATTGCATTTCGATGCCGTCAATGGTCACTACAGCACCAAACGTGTATTAATCCACAGCTGAAAATAGCCACCAACAAATTCACCAATTACTCCTGTGAGAGTAACATTTGCTAACAACTACAGTGCCCAGCTCTTTTAGGAAACTACTTAGCTTTTTAAAAAAAAATGGTAATTACATTTTTGTTTTAATTATAGGACTTGCATCTTCAGGAGGAACAAACAAGATAGGAAAAAACTGAAAAATAACCCTACATTATTTGCAGAAGTCAGATACTTTCACAGAATAATGAAAAACTGTCACTGTGCTTTCCTTCCAAATGCTCAAAAAAACAAGCATCTTCTGAGGCATAACTGAAATCACTAACAACGCCATTTTTGCTGCCTCAGTTCAGATATACGGTACCAGGTCTGAGAGGTATCAGATTGCCGTCCATGTGCGTGTAATCATCATAGTAAAAATGTTCTCTGATTTCCTGTCGCCAAGCCTGGTTTCCCTTAATAACCCGGATTCCTATGTGTATGTAAACACAGCAGATGAGTTCCCCCACTGGTTCAGCTCTGGCACTTCCTACCACAACATATCATGATGGCATCGAGAGCCGTAATTTTTAACAACCTCATCATTGAGAATTATGCCTTTCATCCTTTTTTTGACATCACAGCGACTGAGTCTCTGAGGTGATTGATGATGGCAGCATGTACCGCTGTGCTCCTGTTTTCTGTTTTCTGAAATGTGTAAAGAGAAAAGCCCACGAGCGTGAATGCCAATCGTTTCTGCTCGAGTCGCTGCGGCCTTATCTGCATATAGGCGGCGCCTGCTCTGACCTCGCACACTGCCCAGAGCTGAATCAGACATCAGCCAAAAAAAACATTCCCAGTATATGCGTCTATCCCCACAGAACACAAGCCCTGTGCTTCAGCCGTAACGGCGACAATACGAGGATTTCTCCGACTCATCATAATGGAAAATAAGGTTCACAAAGGCTAATGCAATTCTATAATAGAGTGAAGATAATTGAACTACGATCAAATGAAAAAACAGCACAATAAAACAGATGTAATGTCAGAGGACAATGCCAAGTGCTGTGTACAGTTGACTGAGAGCATGATTCAGACCACGGTAACACTCGGGTTGATTCTAATTCTTTGCCCTTTTCCCACCGGTGTCACAAAATTGAGCTTGTGACATTTCTTTTCTTCTTTTTCGTACTTTGATGTCGGATTTTTTTTTTAGCACCGTCTTTAAATACCACATGGATTTAATTTCGTTTTGGAAAAGGACAACAGGCGCACAAGACATTTCCACAACTTCCCCAGTAGACAAACGCAGGGACCTGTCACCAGGACGGAGAGTGCATGTTAAGTGGAGTGACACAGAGAAATGTCCTCCAGTCGGTCTGACTCTGCACATCATTATTCAGATTTGAAGCACACCTCAGCGATCCAAGCCCGGTATCCATGCACTAATGCTTGCTTCAAATGGCCCCAATAACTCAGTACATTTTGAGCGATTTCCTTCCGTACAAGCTGAGGCTGACAGTTTCTTTGACGATCCCTTAAAAGATTCAAATGACTTGTGACGAGATGAAGCAGAGTGTTTGAGCTTGGGAGCTGAGGACAGTTTGTGCACAAATTTGTGCACGGTAAGCGTTCGTTCAGACTAAATTGATTAGGATTTTATGACAGCTTTTATTAAAATTTGCTGAAGTGTCGTGCTGCTAGTTCAGGTATTTTGACACGGCAATTGATGCTGTATGTGATGCGTCATGTTTTTAGTTTTACTTAAATATGTATTATCACACACACACACACACACACACACACACACACACACACACACACACACACACACACACACACACACACACACCTGAATCAACATGTAGCAAGTCATTCTGAACACCCCTTCTCCTAACAGCAATGGTTCAGTCCTATAATTAGCTATTCCTTAACCACATTAGCTTGTGGGTTTACAGGCTATGAACAGTCAAATGTTAAATTGTCCTTGTCACACTAATAATACTCTGACTAATCCATTACACGAGGACTATTCGCTTTCTTCATTTCCACGTCTACACGTGTCATCAACTGACACCCACAGAGGTAGATCAGCACCGTGCGGCTGTAATCAAAACACACAAGGCGTCGAGGCACACTTGCCAAAGTCCGTCTTCGTTCACATGGAGAACATCACACCACCATCGACAGCAGGACCAGCGCATTGGAAAGACCAGAGCCACAGTCATTAGGCCGAGGTCTGAGAGCTGGCTCACGTCTGGTGTTCGATTGAGTGGGGAAAGGCATGAATGCACATCTGTGTTCATACGGAGCTTGTCCGTGACAGGAAACGAGTGTTAAGCGCCATACCTCAACTCAGTCCAAATGTATTGACGGAGAAGGTCTGAGCAATGAGCCGGACTTGTGTTTGATATTTCTCAAGACAAACACGGAGACACTCTGCAGGTCAAGAAAGAAAAAAGAAAAAAAACAACAACCCCGCCGGCTTTTAAATTTTAATAATGTGTCATATTCGAACGATGGAAAATTAAATTATTTAGCGCCTCTAGTCTTTCACAGCGCTCCTTTATTATACTTCTGTAAAGCAATTTATCCGTTATTGCTTTCTAATAGGGCAACATATCCTGGGTCACATCTTCAAACAGCTCGGGGAAAAAATAAAAAAACGTTGTAGTGTATTAGCAGAGACGAGGCATCGCAGTTTGTGGGTGTTAAATTGCTTAAATATGCATATAATGTCCCGTTTACGGTGTAAAGCTTGACCCCCCCCCCACACACACACACTAAATGAATTATAAATACAACGGACCTCATGCAAGTGTGACAAACGAAGCACTTGACACTGAGACGAGAATTTGCAGTAGTTTGAGGGTTCAGGGTGCTGTATGGCTTCACATCCACTTTCAGCAGTGTCTGTAAACCGATGGTCAAAAGTTTAAACTCAAGGTGTCTCTGGTATCTGCAAAAAGGGCAAATATTAGTCATAAAAGTGTCCAAGATATTGCTATCAGTACCCTAAAGTTTCATCCTCCTCAAGACCTCCAGCTAAAGTTACAAACATTGGCTCATCCTTGCGTTGTGTGGAGATATATCGCTGATAGTATTGTTCATCTTGGAGGGAAACTCGCTAAGAAATACAGTCGAGTATTCAGCCTCCTCGATCACTGTCTCCGCACAAGTTCTTATCCGCTGTAATAAATGGTCTCGCTCAAGTCTGACAACACAATAGATGACGTGGAGTAAGTCAGTTACCAGACAAGTCTGTCCATGACCAAATGTTATTCTTTGTTAATATGTATGTATTCAATTTCACACAACCCTGGAGGTCAGGTTATGAGGTGAGACGCGTCGCATGGCAGCCTGAAATCTTGGCAAAAATCCTGGCTTGGAGCGTCTCGCGGCAGACGAGTAATATATCCCGAGAGCTTCCTAACCAAGTGAAGCACATCGATCCATTTTCCTTCAGGAACAAAAAAAGGAGAAGAAGAAGAGAGATTGGGAACGGACACTAGTATTTCAAAAATATGTCTGCACCATTGCCCTCAATTTGTCTGTGCAGAGTCAAGCGGCTAATAAGCACAGTCAAAGTCACTCAATTCTTTTATTTTTTTAATTTACTCTCCCAAAAACACAAAGTGCTGTCGAGCGACCTTCTAGAATCTGTTGCACAGGAACTTTCTTCCATAACTCTACTTTTTTTTGTCACTTCTACAGCAAATAGCACACTCTGCTGGGTTATTGATCGGCTCCACAGACGCAAACAGCAGGCTTTAATGCATCTTTAAATCATTACTGAAATGACTGTGTAGCAACAACATACAGTTTATCAGAGTTTTTTTTAGCTTCTACAATAATAAAAAGAATGATTAGTGGGTAGATTGTTGCAAAGGGTTCAAACAGCAACAATGATTAAATGTCAAATCTGATAAGAAATAATGATCCTTTCAAGATGTGGTTTATCCAAATGCACCTTATATAACAGTTCTTTGTTTAAAATAGATTGAAAAAGCTCCCTCAAATATTTCCACATCGGGAAAAATATAATAACATAATCGCATTTTTGGAGATTAAAATGTCTTTTAGTAAGTACCGTGGAATTCCATGCAGCACATTTAGGAATAGAACGGAGAAGCGTACCATTTTATGTTCAATCAGCAGAGTCCCAAAGAACAAGCAGATCAGCCAAAGCGTATTATTCAATCTCGCCATTTACCTCTAGCATTCTGGATAATGGGTCTCCAGTCCACTAAACATAGCCTACAGTATTTAGAAATTAAAGAAACAAATGCCAATATTCCGTCTTTAAAGGATGTGAAACAAAACAGCCAGAAATAATACTTCTCTTGCGCAGTCTGGCAATGCAGATGGATTACAATGTTTAAGCCATTGACTACTGAAATCCGAACCGGCGGACAATGCAGTCGAAAAACATTTACAACCAGGAATTAGGGGGGAAAAGCGATGGAAAGAGGGACAAGAGGAGGAGAGGAGACTTACAATAAAGGGAGTTTATTTACACCGTCCCCCCTTCTTCATTAAAGTAAATATAGGGCATGTCAAATAACAAAGTCCCTCGTCTTTTTCTCAGAGGACCTCCTCTTGTGAGCACCACGCCAGAAATAACTCAAGAGCCCTCAGGTGAGAGCCCTCAGGTGAGAGCCCTCAGGGACGCATCCAGAGGAAGTGTGCCGCGTGCTATCGTACCCGGCTCATCTCCGAATACTTCATCTGAGAAGCTGACTTCTTCGCCGGGCAGCGAAGATGCCTTACAAAGTATAACTTTTACATTTTTCACACACTGTGGTAGCGCTATCCCAATGGGAGAGCAGAGCATCGTTTAGAAAAAAAAAGTAAAATAAATGCATCCGAGCTGGACATAACACTAATAAACTCTCTGAAGTCTGCATTGGTTCAAAGTTCAGGTAAAGATATGAAGTTTTCTCGGGTTCTTTGCGGCCGTTTTATGTCCCTGCTGAAATACTTCTATTTAGTTAAAAGCACAAGAAAGAGGCCGGGGCCATTTTTTCTAAAAAATTGATGATGGCCTTGCATAAATTATGCAAACTTTTGTCCTTGTGCCAAACAGTGCATCTACTGAATAATAATTACTGGAGGGACTTGGGGATACGAGTATGCGGAATATAAAAAACGCTTGCCAACGTCCCCTGTCATCGGTGGCCAAATCAAGGAAAGGAGACATTGAAGACAGAAAATATGTCAACGCTTGGACACAACGTTTTATTCCTTTTTCTTTATATACTTTGGTGTTTCTCAAATGTGAACTGCTCTAGCTGTCATATTGTTAACATCATCATGCAGGATTTGCACCAGTGAAATCCCGAGCCTGGCATGTAAATGAACAATCCATTACTTTATTGTCATGTTTAGTGGCTTGGATCGCTGTTGGACATTTACAAGTATTCCATGTTTGTTTTTTTTTGCTGGAGATACTGCGGCTTGACAACTCAATGAATACGGCTGTTAAATGTTCACACTGGGTACAACAGAGTTCAGATGGATTTTATAAGAAATTGTCGTTTTCAACAGCTCGGACATGCTGAACATTAAACATGTCAACACTGGAAATATGTCAGTTTTATGCACATAAAAGCCAAGAACAATTTATATAATAATGCCGTTATAAATGATTAATTATAGCAATAACACTAATGATAGAAGACGCTTTGATGGCTAAGAGCTTCTTCAATCAGTCAGAGTGTGAGGAGATACAAACCTCTGGCACAAACAAAGCAGCAGAGGGTTAATTGTTGGCGATATGCAAATGCAATTAGCTTATTTGCTCACCCGGTGTCCTACTTTGGCACTGAAAGGTGTCTGATTTCAGGTGAATCCTATCACTATCCAATCCATCGGTAGAGAGTAGCTTCCTTCCGTTTCTTTGTCCACATTACTTTTAAACAACATGGTGCAACCGTGTTTCGTTTCGTTGAACCACTAACCCTGAATCTCTCTGAATAAGCGAACGCTGTATTGCACTTGATTGAAACACGGTCTTGCGCTTCGTTATTTCAGTGCCAATTAAGGTACCATTTGTCTCTTTGGCAGTTGGGTGGGTAATTCGGGGTATAAGCTTCATTTTGGAGTGAAATGTCCTCAAGCAAAACACGGATACTTTTTCAACGGATACTTCGACATTTTGGGAAACGCATTACTCGCTTTTGTTGCCGAGAAGATCGATTGACTTGCATTTTATCGTGGTAAGAATGTTCTCATCCGACTCCCAGCAAGAAAGCAAATAAGCGTATTTCCCAAAATGTGAACATATTGCTTTAAAATGACAAACCTCAGTGGACTAATTGATTAAACAATGTGAAGTAATTTCCCGCGGGTTTTCAGGGAATACATCTGATGACTGCACTTTTGGTCAGGAAGCATTCTCTCGTCGGCCACCACATGAATTTACTGGATGAATTAGTGTGCTTGTTTTGTGTTTTGTGTTGCTTTCCTTTGTGTATTCCAATGGAGATCTGTTTCCAGGGTGGGAAACGGCTGATTGATTTATGGAAATTAATTTTGTACCTATGACATTTGTCAAGCTGTTATATCAATAGCAACACTGACAGCAAACAATGAACACTCCAACATCACGGATAGATCTTAGAAATAATAACAATAAAGTACGCAAGAAAGTGACACACATGGGGGGGGGGGGGGGGGGGGGGGAGTTAATTATGTTTTTAAAAAAGAACTTCACAAAGTGTATTTGCATTCTCAGTCACTCAAGGCGTGAATTGTTGTCTTAAAAAGATGTGATCACAAAGTAAAGAGCAACTGACGTGCTTAAACACACACAAACACACACACACACAGAGACACACAGATAGACACACGCGCAAACGCAGCCATGCACACATCTGCTTGTCAGTGAGGCTGTTGGAAACTGTCACATGCCTGGCATGTTCTGTAACTTGGGCAGATGGTAAAGCACAATTAGGCTCCCTGAATCTCTCAATCAATCTCCTGTATTTCACATGAAGAACTTGGGTGTGAACGGCCTGCTTCACTTAAACCAAGGTGCTCGTCTACTTTGTATTCCAGTCCCTAGTTTGCAAATTGTCTTTATTCTCACACTCTGCAAACCAGTCTCCATCTTCTTGCCGTTCCTCAAAAGTGATGATTCTTTCTTGCTTTTGCAGTTCGTATTTTCTTTGCGTGCCTATTCTCTGCGAGCTACAACACCCAAGTTATTTTGGCATTTTCCACACTCAGTTCTACAGTCTTCCCTGGATCCCTTTCACTTTGCACAACACTTCCTACGACCCCCCCCCACCCCTCCCACCCAGATTTACTCTACCCTTTTCTGCCTTCTCTCTTGGCTTGTTTAACCACTGGCCTGAAAGCAACACTATACTTTAGACAATAGGCAAGCGCAAGTGTTTCATTCACACCCAATTACTGTGAAAGGGATTTTGCTGGCCAGAAATCCACCCGAGGAGCACAATGACAGTGTCGCAGAGGAACAAGATATCCCTGGCATTTCTCGTCCTGTCCCATGTTCTGCAGACAAAAGAGAAGAAAAGCGATCCAGTGCATTCGACACCGTCGGGCGGCCATTAGCCGGAGCTGGTTAAATAAGGATAGCTCTAACGAAAAGGCGCTAACAGAGACGGGAAACATCTGCTGCTCGCCCTGGGTCCCTTGTCGGCCCTCGAGGACTCCGCCTTTGATCGGGGACATTCGCATCCACCTTCCTACAAGAGCTCCAGTGAAGCAGCCTCTCAAAACACACACGTAGTGTGAGAGAGACGACCACACACAAACAAGCGGGGCTAAGAGTTACACAAACATATATGCAGACTGATGATACATGTAAAAAAAACGGTTCTTTAATATATACACAACACTGGCTACTCTTTCTGGGCAGAGGAAAATAACTTACTTTCACTCTCCTGGAAGAAAAAAAAAAAGAGATGACATATCCTCATTTCCAGCGGAAGCAAGCCAAACACCTCACTCAACAGCGGGCCAGACGCCACCTTTGGACTGCCAATCCCGCTGTTGTATTTCCCCCACCTGTGACGGGAAGATGATTCACTAGGCCTGCCAGACTGCATCTAGGGACTGTGTGTACTGGGGCGTACCCACTGCCAGCACAGACAGAGGGCGGGGGGGGGGGGAAACACCACCTTCTGCTCCACACTGTGACCTGCAAATGCAGCTGATAAAATAATGCGGCCCGTGAGCAGATGTATCACACTCTACCTACTCAGGGTGGAACAATTCACCAATTCCAATCAAGGCATCGGGCCAAATGATTATGATACGGTAGACGGGAGCAAACCTGGGCCTGATACACAGGGAGGATGTTACATTCGGTGCGTCGCCCCACAATCGACACCGGAAAAAGCAATATGAGATTATAGGTTAAATTGAATTTGTTTTATTGAAGAGCAGATGTTTCTGTGATTTTTAGGATCTCTGCTTGTTGCCGTAGAACCTAAACTCAACCCGTGCTGCATTCCTCTCTGAATACACAAGCAGCACACTTTTTTTTGTTTTGACAATACAAATGAAATACTAGATATAACAAGGACACACCAATTTCACTCGGAATTCGTAGATAGGCTATGCTCAAAACTCCCCCAACAACATAAACAACAGGGAGTCTTTCTGCATATTTCTGTTTATTTTTCCTTTACTTGCATAATCTCCAGTCGTACTTTTCTCGAATCTTATTTTTTCCGTGACTTTATCTCTGTTACACATAAATATTTGAAATAACTGAGACACCATGAAGTTTGGTCAAATAATAAACTCTTTTTCATGATCTGCAGTAAACTATATATGTAGCTGTACATTTCTTTCAATAGGCTAAAATGAAGGAATGGTGCTAAACAATCAGGCAAACCTGAAAGAATCATGACGTGATTATATTATAGCAATCTAATCAATAGAAAGAGACTTAAATTGGTTTGTAATTCTAATCTGTGCTTAATACTACAGATCACATGTCCAACAGGAACCCAATGTATCCAGGTAGAGAACACTACCTCACAGCGTAAATCGTTTCAAAATAAATTTACTTTTACGTTGAAAGACTGGGAAGAAATGGAGAGAAATAAAATGCTGGTTTTTAATTATATAGGCCATAGAAGTTCAAAAGTCTTAATGGAATGTCTTATGCACAAGTCAAATGATTTTTTTTTTCCTCGACGTTGCTCCTCGCCATTTCCAGGTGTTCATTATTCTAACCGTGGAGAACATCCTGAGGGTCATGCCGTGTTATAATTCCTAATTAACTGGCCAGAACAGAGATCGTGGTCGGCAGTGACCCTGGACTGGCGAACGGGGACAGTTGGGAGTCTCAGGGTATTACTCTTACTCGGGTTTGAAACCGTTCATTCCCGACAAACCCTCTAACAGCCTCTGTACCGTGTGTCATGGAGTGGAATTGCAAGAACTGGGTCATGCTTTGGGAAAGACAACCTAAAGCCTGCTGGAGGCTACCCATTTTCAAGACCCAACTGGAAACACCTGTGGACTTTGGGGCTTATGGGTAACCGCTGTCAAAGAGCCCGGTTAGATTCTGTTTACTTTGTGTGTGCCACCTATCTGTCAACCAGGAATAAAGAGGGGGCAGCTACAACAAATGAATAATTCCCCTCTTCATGGCTAATCTGGGCTAAAGCTGCATACCTATCAGTGGCATGTTTCTACGCCGTCTCTGAGATTAGTCATGTGTACTCTCACAGTGCACATACATATTGGGGCATTAGCAGCCATTCGCAGGGAATACAAAAGCAGTGGCGGTGACTAAATGTCTGTGTTTGCTTAGGGTAGATCAGGCGTGCCCTTTGTGTTGCAACACGGGGCCACCTGCAGTCTGGGAAATAGGTTTCTGGGGGGAATTAGAGGATTCTGATGAATGAACAAGACAGACATGAGTAACCCAGCCCAATATACTGCTTATCTACAAGCTTATGTTTCACAAAGGAGGCAGATAAGCTAAGAACATACCAGCAGAATGAGGGAATGGAGGAAAAGAGTGGAAATTAGGCTGAGGGGGGGGTGAAGAGAACATGCCCAGGTCAAGATCTACAGCAGTGCGGTCAGTTGCGACAGAGCCCGGATGCTTTGAATTGCCGCGGAACAATTAACCATTGACCAGAGGGACTAGTCAAGCTACATAGCATTGGATCCATGTCATTCATGGTTATTCTTTTCCAGAGACCGTGAAAGCAAAGCATAAAGTCATTATTAGGCCTCAACCTGCCCCCGGGCAGTGAATGCAACACTGATCAATGAGAAAGAAAGGTACTGCTGTACTGTTGGTCTTAGACGACAGGTGATATATCGTGTCTGTGTGCGTTAGTGTGATCTTCTCCATACAAGCACACATGCAGACTGTCTGTTAGAGATCTACTGGAGGTAGGTGGTCTGGATGGTAGCAGCAAGCATTCCATTGCAGCTGTTCATTTATGACAGTGAGGGAAGGACACTCGTATTCATTGGCCTAAAAGTGATTCACTTTCTGCCTTTGTTTCTGGAGTTTCTAATTATTAACTTTATTACCTTTGGCTCGAGTGCATTGCTGTCTACCACAGTGGCATTGTTATTAGGGGTGGGAATCGCCAGAGATCTCGCGATACGATATTATCGCGATACTTGGGTCACGATACGATATTATCACGTTACTTCGATATTATCACGATATTGCGATATTATCGCGATACTTTCACAATACTGCGATATTCTGAGTATTGTGATAACATATATTGCGATTTATTACTTTTTTCAACTTCAAATTATGTCCCCAAAGGAAAACTGTGTCAACAACATGTTTTATCTGAGTTATTTCTCTGATGTCTCCATCTTTGGAGCCGTTTCGACCAACTTCCTACCAATCGCGCATGCAGACCCGGCACCTCTGCTGACCTCACCAGAAAACAACTCGGCACCATCTAGTGGACTGAAAACGCAATTGATTTGATTTTTTGGTTTTTTAATAGTTTATACAATAAAAGATTGATACTTGCCGTCAGTGTATCGATGTAATATCGCCACGCAAAGTATCGCGATACTATGCTGTATCAATTTTTTCCCCCACCCCTAATTGTTATATACACTACAACTAGAAGTCACAAAAGTCCTATACTGTACTCCACATGGGGGCTTTAAAGGAGACATCATGCTCATTTCCAGGTCCATACTTGAATTTTGGTTTTCTACTAGAACACATTTACCTGCTTTAAATTTAAATTTGTCTCTACTCTGACAGCGTTTTCAGGCCTTCGGAGCGCCACTGCAGAGACTTAAAAAAATGCATATTTCTTGGTCCAAGCTAAAATGCATTCAATAAAATTTAAGGTAATTTTCACTATTTTCTGACAATTTATAGACTATATCATCAGACAACAAATGAGGGAAATAAGCAATAAGTCTAGTCCAATTGCCCATTTCACGCATAACAAAGTTCCACTTTTCTTTTAAGGCCATCCATCACCACTCGGGCTGAAATGAAATTGTCCATAAAGTGACAGAGAATATAAAACACTGTTCCCAAGTCTGATCCGTGTTTGGTATTATCTGGTAAATGAAAAGCCACACCGAGTCCCGCATAGACAGTCGCTGTTTGAGCACTTCACAATGAGCCACGAGTGACAAAATTGAACTTCAGTTGCCACTTCAAGTGCCATAATTCCATCCCCAGTGTACGTTACACAATCATCCACAGCGCCAGGAAACAAATCCCATTGACTTGATTCCTATTTAATTATTCCACTTGAAAATCCTTTATGCTCACTCTTTTCTCTGAACCTGAGAAAAAAAGAAATTGCTTTACCCATTTAAAAACTGTCTACCTATTCCGACAATTGCATTCCTCCCAGCTTGTCAAATTCCATTCACGAGAACTCACCTCCAGCCCTTATGTTATTTAAACCCGAGCAAATGTGGCACACAACACAATGGGGGTTTCACAGAGGTAAGGTAATTGCCTAAATACAGAGTGACAGAGGCGGCTGATTTATTCTGGGGGGAAAATATTGTCTGGTGAGAAAAAGTGTTGACGGAGTAGCGAGAGACAGTGGAATGGAAGGAGAAAGGATGAAGAGGTCCACAGAAAGAGGAGGGTACAGTTCCCGTCACCAAACAAAACACTGCATATTTCTTTGAAAGACAAAGTGTTAAGTTAGGCTACACTCTGCCCGCTGTCAATAGCAGCGTTCATCATAGGGGGCCAGCCGGAGTCTATATATTGATTAAACCATCCATCACTTAAACTCTACAAGACATTATTTCTAATTAAAAAGTAAGTCATAAATTGTGGGCTTTATTGCCGGGCTGAGGCTGTAAATAAAATCCAAGGGAAACAGATTGCAGCCCCTGTCCACAGTTTAGAGCCACTGTAAAAAAAAAAAAAAAAAAAAAAGACAGCCGGGTGTGATGGCACCTTTGGGAACTTTACGCGCAGACCGGCGGGGGCTGACAGCAGGGAGGTGGCCCTGCTTCATCCCAGATAAACAGATGCAAATCAATAATTTCTCTGGTTGTGTTTTTATAAGACAGCCGCTTCACCTCAGAGCGGCTGAGGAGCAGGACATGCATATGGAGAGCAAATATGCAAATACAATTTTCATAAACCACTTGGGAATATGGAAAAGGAACGGCGGTCGATGTGCTTGAAAATGATGTATAATCATAAGAGGCCATGAAAGCGCTCCATCACATGGACCGCGTTAGCTCGTAGGCTGGCAGTGACAACAAGCACCTATTACCTGTGTCTCCATTTTCCTCTGCTAAACAACAATTCCGCTGCCAAATATGCAGTCGCGGGGCATTATTTAATGTTCCCTGTTGATAAAGAGGCCATTAGTACACCTACACTGTAGCCAAAGCTGTGAAGTTGGAGAGGCACACACGGAGCGCACTCTCAGTCATAGCAGAGGACACTTCATGGCTTCACGTTTGACAACTTCTGATTACCTCAGCGTGTACGCATGGTTGTCAGGCGGTATAAACTCCCCTGACAGCCAGTTGCGGAGTGTTGGTTGTTTTTTGACGGGCACAGAGGGATGTCTGATTTCGCAGGTACTAGCCAAAGGGGAGGGAGGAAGTGGAGGGAATTGGGGTAAGAAAATGAAGAAAAGACGTGTCATGGGGCTCCACAGCCTCCGCTGCCGACAACGGAAAGCATGTGCAGTCATTGTTCATCTGTCTCCGTTTCCTCTCCTGGGCCGGTTATTTTTCTCCATACCTGCCAAAACGGGGGGGGGGGGGGGGGGGGAGCTCTGACCACACAGGGGCTGTCTGACAGCTGGGGAATCATACTTGGTTAGCTGATAGCCAGACAGGTTGCTCGCCAAAGTGAGGGAAGTGGCCTTCGTCTTGGCGAGAGACGGAGAGAAAGAATCACCGTCCAGGGGGGGAGTGAGAACTAATGAGTGAGCTAAAAAGGACAAGATGGAGTGATCCTCTATAAAAAGACCAGCAGTAATCTCTTCGTCTCCTCCCGCTCCTCTACCACTAATGTCCTATGAGATCTCGGCTGCTCCGTAAAGCCTGCTGCCTCGGCACATCTAAAAGAGCTGATTAGAGCCGCACACCTTGCTGGAGCTGAAGCTTTGGACGGAGTGCAGCCCAAGTTCAAGAGAGACTCGGTGTTACAAAAACCAAAAGACGGAAAACGCTTGCGACTGAATAGTGAAATAACATCGTTGTTTTTCAAATTAGGGCCATTGCTGCTTTGGATTCTTCTGTCATGTCAGATGATATCAGCGTAGCCCCAGAGGTGCAAGCGGAGTTTGAATCTAATTGTCAACAACAGAGCGTCCTGCTCGTTTACATTAGCAGAAATGGTCACGGTGAGGAGGGGGAGGGGGAGGCGATAGGAAGACACAGTGGAGGAGCTGAAGGGTTGGCAGAAGATGATGGAGAGAGACCACTGAGCTGCTGTGCGAGTTCCCTGTCAAGGGTGTTGTTTTATTAAGACACCCAAACTGTCAGGGCAGGTATCAGGAGAGCAGCCGGGCACACGACAAGATACTTGTGCTAACATCCCAGTAACCCCCTTCTCATACCGAAATAGCTCCATCCAAATTTACCGTCCTCTCTGTCACACTTGGGGGGCACGCCATTGTCGAAAGGAACTCACCTCGACCAATCAAGACACGGGAACGTTCACCTGTACGGCACTCTGGGGCTGAGGAGGTGGGCTGTGACAGGCAATAACAATGTGGCTGTGTGTGTGTGTGTGGAGAAAAACGACAGGGGTTACAAAAGTGTGTTTTTCCAGAGATCACACCACTAGACCAAGGTTAAGGAACAGTGCAACATTTTAGATGAGATCTGCCACTCTTATACCAGTCTGTTTAGTAACAGATAGATGTGAAGCTGCAGCCAAATTCAGTTAGTTTAGCATGGCTTTGTCCAAAACTAAAAACTAAAAATCACAATTTACAGAGGGGTTATGTGCCGGAGTATTTCTTGGCCTCCTTTTAAACTACAAATTGTTCCGTTTTACACTTTTGCATGCATTAAACAAACTTGCTCTTGGACAATATTGAACCTCAGAGGTGGCGGTGGCCATGTTTGTTTCATTTGGAGAGAGCGAGAAAGAGAGACCCAGGCTATCCAATTGTTATGCTAAGCTACACTAAGTGGCTGCTGGCTGTAGATTCATATTGAAATGATATGAGAATTGTATCAATCTTCTCTTCTGACTCTTGGCAAAAAAAAAAAAACACAGGCTAATGACCTTTCAACTTTTAAATGAACTGTAGCCGAACGAGTCATTTTTTAATCCGCTTTTTAGCACTGTATATGAAAAATCCTAAGTGAGATACACAGTTTTATTTAAAAATGCATGGATGCATGCAGAAACAACTGTTTTTTTATCAACTTTCATGATGATAACGTAGTTCAAGCGAGCATTAAAGGCCCACTTAAGACATGAATATTGTATTGGAGGAGTGGACATGCACCACGTCTCAGCAAACACCACATTAAGCAGACATCCACGCACATTTAATCTACACATGCCAGCTGACAACATACATCAAGCATGACTACCACACACACTCAGTTGTATATCGCCTACTGAACTCAACAACACTGATTAATTCAGGTTATGGCTGCTTTGAGTTCAGAACAGAACAATAGCTCAAACAAAAGGTAATGACTGTCCTAGTGTGAAGTGGTATCTTTCATTTATTTCAAAAAGAGGCAAATGCACAAATACAACTCCTTAATGATTATTTATGACGCACAAATTGATTTAAGAAAATTATTGAGTTTAAAATCAAACAATTCAGCAAATTTGTCACGTAAACAACATTTTTATTTCTTTTATCTTCACCTCTTAACCCCAGTTTACAAGTACATGATCCAGGAGAGGACTAAGAGACACTTTCATGGAACTGCAGGAGTGTTCTCACATGAACCGCCCATTGGGACGAATTGACAAAACATGTCTGAGCAAATATTTCCAGCAGTTGTCAAGACGACAGCAATTTGCACAGAGGGTCAACAGATTTATTGGTATCTGCCAGGCGCGACATCAAGCAAGGTGTGCCTTTTAAATAATTCGGTCATTTAGAGGGTTTCCGATGCTCTGTCCAATATCCTCGAGCCAGGCTGCTTTGGTGCCGACCATAGTTGCCCGAGTAACAGGACACACCAACAAAGACGCGCAAAGTCAACTACCTCTGGACGGGACTCAAATTCACGAACACTGCTGACGTTGGCCAAAAAGGATTTCACTCCCTCTCCATTCAAATGAGCTGTTTTGCATCATTTGGAGAAGTCCGGGCAGGATCACACAAACTGCGGGGGTTTAAGATAACAGAACCAAAACTTGGTGGAGGCCATTATGGTCGAACTAACTTGAATGGACGATGCTATGGGCAACCATGTTGGGTATGCAAAGCATTGTACGAGGTTCGTTCTCTCCGACGAGGATGAAAAGATGTTTTGCAGTTCAGCGGGTTTCTGGATATTTCAAAACAAGACTTTGCCGAAATAATATCACTCACATCTTAATCCCAGACATATCTTAATGCCTAGCCTTGTGATCTGCAGAATCATGGCAAAAGATTGTGCTTGTATACTCTAGATAATTCTTCATCCAAAGTGACCACGAATTAGGCAAAAGAAGGTGCATCAAATGAAGGTTGGTGTTCCAATGCAGGGGTGCATTCGGAAATTTATCAACAAAAGGGATCCCGAGATTTTAATTCATGCGACATCTTTCAGCATCTGATTCTAAGAAGCACCAGGACACCGTCACACAGCATGATGTGTGGAGGAAAGCAGCGGGGTTGCAGGACAACTCGCTGGAAAGTGTTTCTACACAGAACAGAAGATCAAGGCCATTGTGTCTGGACCAGATTTACTCTTCATATCTAAAAAGGCCGGAGCCACGCGCAACTATCGCCCGCTGCTCCCGATGCCATTCAAATGGCAGCATAATTCGATTGTCACCTTGTGTGACCATTACTCCTATGTCAGCAGCATTTAGCGCCCTGACTTTTGTGTCGGATATGGTCTAGCAAACTGGGAAATTTTTAATTTTTAATAATAAAAAAAAGGGATTATCCTGGAATGTGTGTAGTTGCTGGGATTGAGCTCAAATGCAGTTCCCAATCACTCTCCTCTGAAATGTCCCATCCCGTCATACTAGCGAGGATATTAGCCCCTGAGGCCTAATCAAAAAGGTGATGTGACACATTCTCCCACGGTGCAAGTTTTTATGCCTTGATCTTACCGAATACAATGTCGTCATATAACAACAACAGGAGCTCGAAAAGCAACATACACATTTGTATGCAAAAAAACATCTACACTGCCGCAAGGAAGTTGTTAGGAAAAGAGTAAAGGGAACTGTATTGAGGTAGTTGAAGGGGGAACTGGTTAGATGGATGCGGCAGGCTGTGTTTGTGTGTGTAGGTGTGTGTGAGTGAGTGAGCGAGTGAGAGCGGGGGTGGAGGGGCCGGCAGCAGCAGGCAAACCTATCATCCACAGAGCCCACCAGTACACTCTGGAGGGCAAACAATCTCCCTAATTGAATTCAATCCAGTCTCACCACAGGAGGAACCGAGGCTAGTGGCTCCATTCAGTATGGGGAGGGTTGATGAAGTGGTGGATGGGTGTGTGTGTGTGTGTGTGTGTGTGTGTGTACATCAACTGGATGTGGAGAGGGAGGGCCTCAGCTGGCATGACAAGTGAGCGAAGGAAAAGGAAAGTAGATAAGTACAAGAAGCTGGGAGTAAACACAGGGTTGTAGAAGACAACAATGACAAACAGGGAGAGGAGAACAAGCTGTGTGTTAAGGTTTTGGTGGTTATGAGATGGAAGCAGGGGGGGTGGGGGGGGGGGGCAAGGATGGAAGCCAGCTGTGCTTTTGCATGATTATTACACTGAAAACATAATTTGCATCAGGGAATGAAATCCAAACACGCTCGGTAGATACGTATGGTTACCGACCAAAAAAGCCCTTGTCGCCGGCGGCAGAAATTAAAGGCTTACCAATGATGTCCCACAGATTTGCATATGAAGACGAGTACCTCTCATGAATCATTTTCATAAACATCCCATCGCACACAAAGAAACAAGCCCAATTGGCCCACATGAATGCTCTTCATTACTGCGCTGTGTCGTGGTACCGTAATCCGGGATCTGTTGCGTATTCATGACATGCAATGAGACATTTTCAGCTTGGTCTGACGCAGTCAGAAGTGGTGATACAACGGTACAATACCTCGGTGTGAGACGGAGTGGGATTCTTGAGTGTTCTCCTCACAAATCCTGTAATCACATTCCAGATAGTAAAACCATGTTCTGTCCTGTAGGGAAACAAGAGAGAGAGAGAGAGGAAGCAGGTTAGGAGACGGAGCAGGATAAAGTCTTACGTTTGTGAAACATGGCAACACTTATTCTCTCTCAATACGCAACACGGGAATTCATTAACCAGTCCAGCAGGAGGAACTGCCAACAGGATTTTAAGTCAAAGCCATGATGTAGATTTACTTTGCAAAACAAACAAAAAAAAAACTTTCCAGTGTTAGTTTGGCACACCCGCATCACACACAAACTCTACATTTTGGTGTCTTCTGGGTCGACCACTATTACCGGTAAGTGGCATCTTCATACATTTTTCAGCTGTTGTCTGGTTCCCACAGTGGCGATAGAGCCGGACGGCCGCTGTATGAAGTGCTATTCAGGTCACATAGCATACATCAGCTTTTAATGGCTGATTTAGTAGGGCCCCAACAGGAGCTTGGTGATGGGCTTGCAGGACAAAGAGCCTGTTTTAAACTGCATTAACACTCTGCAGTAAATATCCCATACAACAGCAGCATTTTGATGACTGCCTCCCCCAGTCACCTTTTGCACCACCTCGTTGTCTGTCCCCCCCGCACACATTTTGCCTCTTAGCCTCTGTATCAATCCATCTTTTTGCATGTGCCACTTTCTCTCCGTCAGCCTTCGCGTCACTCGTACACTTTTTTTTTCCTCTTGCTCATCATGCTTAATATAAAACCTTTGCTGCTCTGATACCAGCGTGCACAGGTGAAGTGGTTAAGTTTAATTAGGGATGAATTAATGAGCTGCATGAACAGTTTCACAGGGATACATTCAAATTGTATTCAGTGAAATTGAAAAGGAACATTTCTTCTTCACCTTCATTGATAAAAAAAAACAAAAAACATGTCACCTTTAACTTGTCATTATTGTGATGCAAACTATCCTTAGGTGTTTGCGAATTAAATCTCACCTGCAATCATTCAAGCGATGAGTACCAAAGCTCTTGGAACTGAGGTTAGGTCATGAATAATAATAATAATAATAATAAGCAAATTAAGTAGATATTGGATTCAAGAGAATTTGAAAACTTTTTTCGGGGGTTGTCTGTCACATATCTTTCAATACCACTGGCGCATGCTTTTCTTTTTCAATAATAAGACAGGCAAAGTGGAAAAAGCCTTCTATTTGGAGCTGTCATCAGGTTTGATATTGTGAATGTCTGTCCCAGATCACAGACACTGAGTAAAATGGTTCCAGGGATGCTACAAAAGACTGGAGAAAAAAAAAGAATCTCAATAATATTGCCAAACTTATAAATATCATCTGGGCACAACGGCCGACCGATTTTTGGCTTCCACACAAGTGCTGGGGCCGTGCTACAAATCAAATCTGCTGTTCATTATGTTTGATCGAATTTGAGAGTTTGGCGGCGGAAGCAGCTGCCGTAGGTTGATTCAGACTGAACCGCTGAAGCTAGTTTGGTCAACAGAGCATCTGCCAGTCAGTTAGCCAGCCTGGAAAGTGTTTGGAGAGGGACCACAATCACACCGAATTGTAACAATCCGAACCACAATACTGCTGCAACAAAGTAGAGAGAGTTCACAGATAATTAAAAATATATATATATATTCTGGACAGTTTAATGATTGTAGCTGGCAGTCATCAGCTGCTTTCTTTGGATCCTCTTTTCATCCAGACCTAATTTACAGCAATTACAGCAATTGTGCAAATCTACATTTTCACATGAAATAACTTTTATGAAACCCATATTTGCTGAACTTTCTCACTGAGCAGAGACACTATCAAGAGTCCAATTCAAACTTGCTCTCTTATAATCATCTTGTGTTTTAAGCTCTGGCAGTAGATGAGAGCTGAAGTTTCCAAAACATCTTCAAAGGGTTTTGGACTAGAGAACTGTACACCAGGCAGTTCCGGGCACTCAAGGCGATCTCGTACCATTACTGCTCGGATGCTCATTCCAAAAGTATGCAGTTCTATTGAAGTGCGAGGCATGGATGACCCAATGTGACACGCTGTGAGAGATAGCTGCTTATAAATGCCTGGTTGCTTGTTAATGAAAGCATAACTGCAGAGTTACTCAGGAATGTCAGGCGTTAACACTGCAACAACACCGTATAGCTGGCATTAATGCCCAACTATTTGGGGAAAAAATATCTAATTGTAATTTTTCTAAGCTGTGTCCTATGATTATTAACAATTAAAATATACTGTTAGGTGGTGAAAGTGCACCCAGACTGCTCCTGTCTGTATCTTTAATAAACACACACTCACTCACTTATGCCAGTGTTGGTCAATACCCAAAATAAGCACATGGTATGATAACCGTCAATTTTAACAACCCTAAAAACGCCACAAACGTATCACAAACGCACCTTGTTTAAACATGACAAACTGATGGTAAGTCATGCCCTGCCGTGTTTTTGATCTTGGACAGACAGCACCCGAATGCAACTGTTGACACCTCTGAGCCGAAGCTGCTTTAAAGATACCGTTTACCTTCTCATTTCTGTGGTTTTATGTAAATGCTTAAAACCGCACCTCATGTTATTTACTTTTCACTGACTGCTAAGGATATATGCAAAAAAAGTCCGTATTACATATCGAACACAAAGTGATGGGACAGAGTTTTGTTGGACTGCCAAGTAAGCCAGCCAGGATCACTCGATACCTGCAGGTGAATGATTCCTGAACCAAGAGGGGAGTGTATGTCGCTACTTTATGGCTTCAACACACACAAAAACAACTGTTCTAAGCGGGGTGCCTTTGGCCCGGTTTCCGTCATATAACGTCACTACTCGGTTCTCTGTTTTTCAGTTCTCAGGGTGAAAGTGTTTTCTAAATAAAGTGATGAAACACAGGCTGACTATCCTGCTTTCACTGCCAGGAACTTTCATCCGAATTTGATTTCACACCCATAGAGTGATTAATGTGCTGGATATCAGTGCTGCTGACTATTTTTCTGACCACGCCCGACAGTAATGTGTACAACATTGGTGTTACAATGCTTTTCTGCCATGACAGACGCTGAGTTTCATCATCCTTTAGAGCAGTGATTCTCACCCGCACACACACCTATCTCACTCACAGGTGAGGCTGAAAACCGAGGGCGGATGTGGTCTGAGGAATTCTCTACAGAACAGTGTCTTATACATCGGAACTGTCCGAAAGTCATTAACACCTGAATGACCCTCCGTGGCGATTGGCTCCATTCGACTCCACCTCTGGTCAATTGTCCTCCCCCTCCGATCCCATCCTCCATCCTGCTGCATGTCTCATCCAGAATCCCTATCTGAACCTCAAACTATTCTTAGTGTTTTAATACCTTTAGTGACTATACCTTTATGATTTAATACATTCAATTAGTTAATATACTGTCACACATAATATCTTCTATAAGCAAGAATATTGTAAACATATTGTGACTAACATTATTATTATTGTGACACTTCTACTCATCACTAGGGGGGTTATTTAATCTTACTTATAATGCATTTAATACTGAAATTCTCCACATGGGTCGCGGTCCCGTTTTCAGTGGGTCGCGGGCCTTTGCCTGACAAAAAAGAAAAATGTGATTTTATTTTGAATGGCATTTTTTATGCAGCGGAATTATTCCAGCATTTACGGCGCTTGTTCAGCGGTGCAGGAAAAATACGGACCAATGTGTTGTGAATCATATCACGTGATGCAGCTCAGCCAATCAAATATGGCCATTCTGACAAGTTTCCTGACTTGAGTGAGATGTACACACACCATGACACACGGGGGAGAGACGAGGATATAGAGAGCAGAGCAGGACTATTGTAGTGAGAGTTGTGAAATCATAGGACGATTTCCAAAAAAGAAGAATAGCCAGAGAGACCAGAGTCATTAGACTCTGACTGGACGGACTCATAAAGGTGAATTCTTCCCACACTACTATTTATTTATGTATTTCTATGTATTATTTATAATCCATCCAGTTAAATTTGAAAAATTTGAATAATATTAGTTAAAATATAATTGATGTGTACTTTCTTTATTTGATAAGATTTAGTTTGAACCTAATTCTATTTTTAGGGTGAAATGTTACCTAGGTTTTGTTTAAAAAGGGGAACCAACGTTGTAGTGTGTGCCTCCTGCTACCCCGGATGGATCGATGGAAAAAGCGTTGAGGTGGGGGTGTTCTGGTAGTTTTGTAGAACGGTGGCTGAACCACAGGGGTCCTGGGGTGTCTTGGCCCTCGGCCAATTAGATTGCAGCGGTGCCTCGTGCTTGCTGGGTGGTCAAATCTGCTCTACAATTATTCACCGCGCAAGGTTGTGAAATTGGGGGCCAATTGTTCTGTTCCGTTGTAGGCTGGTTGACTGCAAGGGGGAGGTCAGAGTGTCGTGCGTGTCTGTTCTGAGCGTTTTTCAGCGAACAAAGGGAAGACTTCTGGTTTGGGACATGGTTTTGGGTGGCAGATTTTGGCGGTTGTAAGCATGCAGGCAGACTGGGTGGACTAGAGTCAGGAGCAGGCTCTGGGAGGGGCATTGGCATCGGTTGTCTATGTTCCTGGGTGATGCCGACTTGTCCGTCTGGAACTGGCCCACGGCTGGCAAGGTTTAGTGGCTTCGGGTCGTCCACCAGTGTCTGGAGTGTGGTAAACCGCTTTACCGCCTCTGTCACACGTTGGTGTCTAAGACTCTTAATCTCTGGGTCTAAACTTGCTCTTCCAGAGTGGGTTTGGGACTTAAGATTTAGTTTGAACCTAATTCTCTTTTTAGGGTGAAATGTTACCTAGGTTTTGTTTAAAAAGGGGAAACAACGTTGTAGTGCGTGCCTCCTGCTACCCCGGAGGGATCAATGGAAAAGCGTTGAGGTGGGGGTGTTCTGGTAGTTTTGTAGAACGGTGGCTGAACCACAGGGGTCCTGGGGTGTCTTGGCCCTCGGCCAATTAGATTGCAGCGGTGCTTTCAGGTAACTTCAGGAACGCATCGTTTTTGGGGGGGGAGGAAACTCACACCCTAATGTGAATTTCTTCAGAGTTGGGGGTTTGGTGCTCATCAAACTACAATCAGGATGAAACCTTTGCTTGAAAAAGGGAAGGCCTGACTCTCTCTTTGTTCCACAGCACATGTCGAAGCCATATAGTCAGATCCCAACAATACCAATCTGAATATTGGATTTGTGTGCAATGCATTTGCCACAATGTAGCAGCTGACTAGCATTCCCTTCAAAGCATACCAATGAGTTGATCCTCCAGTCTGACAAAGTCTCTGTACTTGAATGAATGAGAGTACAATGTGTTTAATCTAAAAACAAAAACGTGCACACCTTAACAAAAGCATTCAAAATATTCAGATTTCTTTTCCCCAACTACTCCGAGGTAAAAGAAGGAGAGATGAAAAGCAAATAAAAAGGAACACAAGCCTCAGGGCGACAAAGCACTACTGAAGAAACAAGAGTGACAATGAGAAAGAGAAGGTCTCTTATTCATTGAAATTAAACACCGCTTTTCACACTAAAAGGAAGGTTAGCAGTAACAAAAAGGGAGTGACACTGTACCAAACAGAACTGCGTGGCGAAACAAGATTCCTATACGAGAACATCGTCGTCTGCTTCTCGGCGACAGCATATGTTGAGTTTGCGGTGACCTCACTCTCTGGCTTCATGCTGTTTCAAGGTAATCATGATGAAAATGACAGGGGCATGAATTTGACCGAGTTAAGAGAAACAGGGCAGGACTCACAATACTCTTCCTGCCTCAAGGTGAGAAAAATTGCATACTGCATTGTTGAAATACATTAGCAGCTCTAGTACCAGCTTATCACTGCGTGTCAAAAGAAACCGCTATCAAGAGACAAAAGAACATATGAGGAAGCGGTGGCTGCAATGCAGCCGCTGTATGACTGATCCAAGTCGACAGCCTGTGGTGTGTCTCTATAAAAGCATTTACTGAGGCGCAGGCACCGTGGCCCGCTGAAAGCTCATCAAAGAGTGGCTTATTTTAGCAGCCGAGTGGAAAATGTGCTGAGAAAGAGAGGCAGAGGCAATAGCGAGGAAGTCAGCGAGAGTAACGAAGCTATTGTGCCCGCCACTGACCCAAACACCCGCGTTACAGTAGTCATGGCTGCTCGCAACAAAAGCTCTAATCGGCGGCGCAGGGCTCAAAATTAAATGACCCTGTGGTTGCAACACTGAAACCGACAAGCCTGCCTGTGCATGCGGAGGCCAAAGGCGATGGAGATATGGTTAATGAACGGAAAAGTATTGAAATGGCGGCATCTTTTACCAGCAGAGTCGGTCTTGAAGCCTATATGCTCCCGTGTGAAGAATAGAAATATGCACAGCTGTTTCATAGATTATACACACTTTCAAAGACTACACATGTACGAGTATAACATGCCATGACTTTCACTAAATCTTAACTACTATACTTTGCTCGCTGTGAGGAAGAGTCTGCGCTACGAAAAGGTTCCACTTTGAAAAGGTGAAGGCAAAGGGAGAATAATTCATCACTGCATCAGAGTGTGAAACACAAACAAGCCCTCTGTTCATGTAATATAACAAATTGTATCACACTGCTGTTATCAGTGAAGTAATCATAGCCAGTCAGGGTCTGCTCATTGGGAGGGGAGGGAGAGAGTGCCAAGCCAAGCCAATAGGCAGCATTTATAATGCATGGGCAGCATCCCAACCCCCCCAAGGGTCACATTAAATCCAGGGAAGCAGATAACAATTGACTGAGGTGGCTGGCAACTGCAGGGACACCACGTATACTTACATGTGTGCTTTCTCATTCTTTAGCCTCACTCGAATTCTCTCGCACTCCATTTTCTCAGTACCCACTCTCTCTCCCTCTCATCTTTTTATCATCTTTCTCCTCCCTGTATCTGCTCTATCATCATCATCTCAGTGTGTCCCCCCCCCCAGTCCTCTTCTCTCGCCCACACTCGTGTTGGCATACCAATGAGATGAGGTGATGAGGGACATACCATGGCCCTTACCCCCGAAGACTTCCCGATACACGGGCCCTAATAGGCCTTAATTGTAAAGGGATGTAGGTTACTATGCTCTGTGCGCATGTGTATTCTATGTCCATTTGTCTGAGTCTGGAAACGTACAAAAGATAAGAGCTGATGAACACACAGCCTCTGGCATAATGCATTCAGCTGGAGTGGTACGTAGCACCTCGGTTTTAAATTTGTATTCATCGGTGTATGCAAGCTTGTGTGTTTGAATATTTATGTAAATATCATGTTTTTGTTATCCTCGGGACCAAGATTGCTTCTTAAGCCAAAACAATACCATGATCTCACCTGGAAATCCCAGCTCAGAGCCCATTCTTTAAAACCTTTATGTCAACGATGCACCAATACTATATGCATGGAATGTGTCGTCAAAATGCCATACATTCACACAGAAATCATCTCCACCTGCTGTTTACGTTAGCAGGGGAATCTCATTATGATAATCACGCATGTCTTTATTTGGAAGACATAGATATTCCCAGCACGATGACCAACCTTGCAGCAGAACATAAAAGTCAATAGAGGGGAAAATTGTATGGGTGACAATAGTGGGACTTGACACCATAGGTCCTTCACGAGGGTGCACGTTGTGTGCATTTGCAATGAAGCCATTTAGCATTTTTCTGTGATGGCAACGCCACACAGAGAGGCACATTTGTTCTGCGGAGGGTTACCGGCTAAGGCCATGGAGACGAGCTCAGAGGATGTACTTGACATGAGTGCTGAAAGACATCAAAAAAAAAAAAAAAGAGGATTTGCTTCAATGGATCATAAGTTATAGAATGCTCTCATTGCCACAAGAAATTACGTCTTTTTGAAACTCCATTAAAAAGGGCCAGTGTGTGGCATTTGAGGGGATCTATTCGTAGAAATGAGATATAATATTGATTGGTTTTCATTTGTGTATAATCAAGCTGCAATATTTGCATATTTTGGAAAAGCTATAAATTCTCAAGAAGCTGCAAAACAACATTTTTTTCTTTGATAACAGTTATCAAAAATGATTTGAGACTTCCCTTAATGAATAATGTGCCAATTATTTGCACAAATAATGGGTTGGTTTTTTGGTCGATGAAAAGTAAAAAAAAAAAAAAAAAAATCAAGAAAAGACATTTTTCCAAATGTCCGACCAATGGTTCAAAATCAAAAATGATTATTTTAACAACCATAGTCAAATGTAAGAGGCTCTAACAAGATAGTTTTGGCCATTTTTAAAGAAAAAAACACCCAAATAAATCAATGACTAAAATCATTTGTCATTCATTTTCCACAAATCAATTATGAAAATAACTTTCAGCTCCAAAATGATAAAGTGCTTATAAAAAAAAACGTGTTGCTGATCATTCCAATCATTTCAGCAGAAACATAAACCACACATTTGCTATATATATGGAAGCAAAGGACACTTTGTCCCTCAACCGTTGCCCTCTCAACTCAAACACAGAAAACCTGCAACTGATTGAAGCAGCAGATCGAGTTACAGGTCGTTTACTTCTGAATCCTGTTTCCATGTGCAAGTGTGTGCACTCCAACCAACCTTCTGCACCCTTGCCCCCCACCCCACCCCACCCTGACAAATGTGGAACTTGACCCTTTCTGAATTCTGAGGCCGACCTGCACACTGAATATAACCGTGGCATCGGCCGAAGGGAGAGAGGTGCGTTTCCAATAAAGACTCTTTGAGTGTGTGTGAAAGAGCACGTATGCATGCTCCATATCCATGTGAAATTCAATTCTGTATGTCTTTGTGTCTGTGTGTTAACATAGGTCTGCGTGATCACACGTGTTTATTTGTTCATATACGACTGCTTTTAGGCTTGTGCGTGTGTGTGTGTGTGTGTGTGTTTGTATGCGTGTGCAAGGGTTCAATAACCATGTGTGCAGCAGGGGGGCTCTGGAGTGTCTCAGCACCCAAGGCGCCAAGGACATGGCTTGACAGGTGTGTGGAGGACCTAGTGGTCTGCAGAGCAGCAGCACAATGTGCCCATTCAGGCCTGGGAGGAGACAACCGAGATATCGCAGGACCCCTGTGAGGACAGGGGGGGGGGGGGGGGGGGGGGGGGCGGTCAGCTGGGTACATGTCAACCTTTTCGCTGGGACTACAAAGAAAGACATAACTATAACTGCATGAACACAGTAATGGGCTGTGTGACCCCATGTTGGGTAGCTGTCCACTGGTATGTGACGGATTTAGGTTGTCGACGATCTTTACTCGAGACGGATTCTGCTGAGATAACTTTGACTACTGAGGCTAAACATTGGGTTTAATGCGGAAAACGCAGGTCTTAATAGGTGAATAGCTGAGAATAGCACAGCGGTGACATTATAGAGGCCGAGAGTAAAAACACTTGAAGGACTTGTCAGGAAAAAAAATGATGAAAGAGTTATATAGTAGACTCTACAATACAGCACAGTCGTTTTTTTTAATGAATGTGCCAAATATGTCAAAAAGGAAACAAGCCATGCAATAAAGATATATCTGCCCTTTTCCAAAAACTCAGAAAACCAATTGCCATCATCAGTTATTTTGCAAAAATGAAAAAGTTCAACAACAAATGTAACATTTACAATTTGGTGTTCATTCCCCATTTACAAGGATGAACGAAGTGTCCATTCAGGTGGTAATATTTTTTATTATCTCTGAAATTAATAAATGGCGAGGAAAAAAAAAAAGGCAATTTGAGTCATTTAAGTACGGAAGCATGCATGCCCACAGACAATGAATTGTGGTTTAAAATCCAGTCCAATGCACACAGACAAGTACACACACCTACACACACACACACACTCAAGTTTCAGACCATAAGAACTCACACGGCAAATCACTGCGATACACAAGCTAATGGCAGGATGTGACAGAAATGTCCATTGTCTGGAAGAATTGCATGGCTGTGTGGTCCATACGTCCTTAACGCACATCTGACAAGAGCTTTTAAAAAACACACACAATGCCACCGGCACTGCTATCCATGCAGAAAATTGGACAGCCATCCTTCAGCTCAGACATAAATCTGTGGGGTAGCAAACCGCACCGGAGAGCAATATAGTACAGAACGAGTCTCTGGCTGAAACCAAAAAAAGTAATTGAATCGAGGATGAAGGGGTGGGATGAGAGTTGAAGGAAATCATGTCGTATGAATTTGATGCTCGGTGAGAGAAGGCTTTCAGGAAATATGCGGCAAGGAAGGGCAACGTATGCTCAGAGGAATAAGTGACTAATTATCGCAGAAGAAAAAAATAAACTGCTGAAAAATGGGAAATAATCTGAAAAAGTCTCAACATTGTGTCTGTGAGGATGCCCTTGATAGAATCCCAACCCCATACACACAATTCCTCCTCTACATCCAGTTCCACAACATCCGCAAGATAACCTACACACGTTGTCGGCATATACTACACACCAGAGGTCTCCGCAGCAGCGGCCTCTTAGTCCCGAGGCTATCTGCCCACTAAATCACATTTGTAGAGTCATATTAAACATGTAGGCCTGAGGAGAGTAAGAGCTCGGCAAAGAACGATAGGCATCTTTCTATCACCGAAAGCCTTCGCCGCATTATTCCATGCTCGTGGCTGACGACGTGATAGCGTACGGCGACCGGCCGCTTTAATGTGACACGGTGGGGGTGAGAAAAAACGTGTTCCAATTCTTCTCGGGGCACAGCGAGAGATAAGGGCCGTTCTCATCGGGTCACCTGCAAAAGAGCAAAATGTGACTGAACTGAACGGAGGGGGAAGAGAAACAGAAGCTAGCCTTGCTAATGCAGCGCCACACAGTGTGGGGGGGGGGGGGGGGGGGATTATGGTTAGAGTTACGAGAAAGGGCTGCATAGGAAAAGAGAGAAATTAAAAGTTTGATGTTCTGCAGTGTGGCAGTAGAGAAGAAGGTATCCCACCTCCAACATCAGAGACTATCGCCAAAAATGTCAAATTCAGTCATGTTAACAGGGAACTGTTAGGCAAGGAGAAAGGTGGGGGTGAGGGTGGAAGAAGAATCCAGAGACAATCAGAATGGTGAGCAGGAGTGTGCCGTGGTTACCGATGCTCTGTGCTCAGCTGAAAGGGGAGTTACACTGACGGAAACCCGGATCTTTGAAGCAGCGAGCACAACAAGAGCAGAGTCATCACCCCGCAACCGTCCAATTAATCCCAGTATCCGAGGATTAATGTCCACCGAGATGATTGTGCAGATAAAACGATTTACGTCAACGCCAGTTCAGTGCAACTAAAGGAACTATTGTTCCCTCTATGTAGCAAGGTGGAGTTCAATTGGCATGTTTGTTTTGTTCTTCTAGGAATCAGGTCGGGGGAGTCATATTTCAGTTTTTAACTGGGCATAATTCATTCTAGCCATCCAGTGGAGGTAACAGTATATCGGGGCACCCAAGTCTCACAAACTATATATGGTGGCAGTCAGTATATTCTCTGGTTTCTGTTACTCGGGTCACGTATAGGTCGGCGCTGAGATTTTAGATGAGGTTCGGAGGTCATGAGATTGGTTCAGCATATTTTGCATGACATTAAAATTGTATGTGGGTAATGGGTACCAAAACAAACTGCCGGTGCATGGTAACAGACACAAGGAGACAGATGGCTGCCGGAGTGGGGTTCCTTATGCATGACGAATTGTCGCATCTGCTGGTGCGACTGTGCAAAAAAAAAAAAAAAAAAAAGCATGCGGTCAGGGGAAGTTTTCAAGAAAGCAGGAGGAAGCGTCATCTGAAAACAAGCAAACAAAAAGCCAGGCTGTCGTCCATTTCCAGAAGTCACTGGTCTTTTGTGTAGTCCAGAGTCATGTGCAGTGGCAGAGATGGGCAGGAATCCTGCAGGGACCTGAGGGCAATCAAGGTGGCAGTCACTCTCCCAACACCCAGGTGAGGTGACATTCTGCCAAATAAAGGCTTAAGATTACTGGAAACAGCACCCTGAAATGGGCAGAACACCTTCGGGGAAAGCTATAGAGAGAACTCAAAAGATATAGCCACGAGCTTTGCCACATTGTGTTAACCAAATTACAAAAATCCACACCAACCGTTGGCAAAAAGTTTGTCAGATGTCAAAACAGATCATAGAAACCATCCGACCTCTATCAAGGTAAAGTGCTTGTGTGGCCTCTTTCCAGACCTGCCTTAGTTCCTTTACTATTCCTAATTAGATGAGAAGGATGGTTTGATGTACATGCTCTCATTGTATTAAAAAGAAAAGAGAAAAAAAGGGGGCCATGCATGGAGCCCCCCTTATTTGCCTGCAGTGCAGCGATAGAGAAGGTTACAATTGTCTCTCTCTCTCTCTCTCTCTCTCCAGTGAGTGTACAGATGCAGAGAAAAATCGATGCACAAAAAGCACTTCATTCCTGCTCACTTTCATCCTTTATTGCCAGTATAATTAAAAGTGGCTTCGAACAGACTTTCCAATCCAAAATCTCCCCGTCAGCTGGAGATTGGCCTGCTCAAAGTCATGGGGGCTAAAATTGAGGGGGAAAAGGTTTCCCTTGGGACTGTTATGACATCACATATATATGCAGCACTAATTTTGATTGTATGGAAGGTCGAGTTATTGACTTCTCTTTGGATTTTGATATTTCAGGGGGTCATATTTAATTATTGTACTATCCTAATGTCATCCCCCCCACATCAAACACTGGGAAAGTGTGACGGCAGCAATTGGCACAGGAACCAAAGTTTCTGAAGCCTCTTTTATACAAGTTGTTGGTCCCATTTATTGCCCATTTTCACCAAAGCATTACGAAGGGTATAAATCATTTGTACACACTCTTTCCAAACACAGCAGCGTCCTGCATTGATAACACCAGCTGAGAGATAGAAATTAGCAAATTACCTGCGTGTCATGGCCGCATCCAAGCCGCTGGACCAATTATTTCTGCTCTGCTGCAATTTTAAAGGCCTCTCCAGCTGTGTTTGACACAAAGCTGGCTTAGGGAGGCTTACTAGTGACCAAAAACATAAACAAGATTACAGGAGCCTAACCTCTCACAGCGCTCATGAGTGACAACAGAACCTCTGCTTTTGGGCTGGAGCCGCCAAAAGCAGTGGGATGTGTTTCTACTGATTTCGACACCTCTTTTCGGAGAGACGGAACCGATAAGAAAAAAGAGAAACAAAGCAATCTTTGTCGTCTATACCAATCAATACAAGGCTGTTCATTAGTTGAGACTGTATGGCACACAGAATTAACAGAAAAAGGACAGATCAATGAGTCAAGAAAGAGGAACCATAGAGGCAGAGGCGTAATGAAACGGGATTACAGATGGCTGCTTAACTGCGGCATTCCACTGATGACTTCCGAGGCAATAACCACACATACCTTATTAATCATTATGGGCAGAAATTCCATAAAGTGTGGACCGAAGATGACCTGAGAGAGCTCATTGTCTGGTGGCATGCTGTGGGTTCATATTTTCCACGTGGAACGAGCATGCTACTGTGTTCCCCACATCAGCCTGACTTTTAGCTACATTTATTATGTATGAGAGAGTAAAGGGGCTCCATGAGATTATAAAAGCTTAACATTTGGATGAGATTAATCTCGCCATCAATCTTTGCATGCATACAGTAGTGAACCAATTACAATGTGGCAGTCGATGAACAAATAACACTGTGAATGTATGTTCCGAGCTGCTTGAGAATCTTAAAAACACATCATATGGAAGCAGAATTATTCATGCACCATAAGAGCATTTATATTATGTTAAGTGCCCTAGCAAGGTGCAGGCTCACTGTGGACAACAGGAAGGGAGGGTGGACGAGCTGACATCTCAACTCTCACTGTCTGTCGTTCTGGCTTGGCACGCCTCTCCCAGCATAACCAGTCAATACTACCACGCTGAGGAATTCTATAGCGAGACCGTGACCCTTGTTATGGAATGACAAAAATCCATCAGGGTGGTGGGGAGAGGAATGGAGCTTAAAAAGAGGGATGGGGTGTTTTTTGTATTATTTAATACCACATAGTCAGCGGTCCTGTGGGGGAATTTAAATAATTAAACACTGCAAGAATATCTTAACAGAAGCTGAAAAATAATTATAGGCCTAATTATTACAGGCCTTCAAAAAATAATGTTATTTAAAAGAAAAAGCACGTTAAAATATCTACAGTCTATTCGGGAACAATATCGCGCAGCCAGTTTATATTTTGACACAGCTTTTAACTCAAAAGCATATTTCTGCTTCCAGACAGAAAAACATACACAGTCCCTGTCAGCACCTCAATATGTGTTTGCCATTAACCGGAGGGAGGTCTCCGAACAACAGCCGAAATTTTCAGTCTGACTTATGAAAAGCTCAATCCAGGCCTTGAACCACGGTGACGTCCCTGCGCAGGCAGACGAGAGGAAAAGGACCCCCGTTTCCAGCTCCTCACCTGGGGGTGGGTGGGGGGGGCACTGTTCCTGCCTGCACACCAGCGCAGTTATCTGCTGCTTATTATTTGGCTGAATGAGCTGCAGCGGGGCTCACGGGGCTCGCTTGTGACATAATGACTGATTACAGTCTTGTGGCTCCCCTCTAAGAAGTCCCACAGTTGCCACCATTGTGCCGTGGCGGCTCAGCATCACGGGCAAGACCAACGTACGAGCGGACGGCGAGGAGTGGGGGGGTAGCTGGTCCTTTCCAGTGACAGCGTAACTGCTACCCAGTCCTCCAGCTGTCACGACTGACGGGGGTCATCAACCTTCTTGTCATCAGGTGCCTAGTAAACTGCTTTTCTAACTAACAAGCTTAAATGGGAACATTTCCAAAGCCAAATTGCTAGAAATGTGACTAAATAACAACCCATTAGGAATTGTAGGTGTCACATGAACCATACATGATGCACATCCTTATGAAGACACCACCCAGCCTCACCGGTGAATGTGGAATACAGATGCATGCAGGTGTGACAGCGGTATGAAAACAACACAGAACAGGCTCTGTCAATAGCAAACCGTTTCCAAACAAGAGAAGTCATCCTGTCAGCACTTTTCAAACGCCAGCTTTCAGGCAGTCAATTAGGTTCAAGGTGAGACAAAAATGTGTTGTCATTTAAACGGTTTTGCTCCACTGGGGCGGTGCATCAATTCAGTCATCTTCATTCCAGAGGTGACAAAGGGCTGGCAGGGGGAAGTTGATATTTGCGTGTGGATACACATTTCCGCTGTCATTATACCAACACGAGATGAGGCGGGATAGAAGGCGTACAAAGCGCACTGATTTAGAATGCTCGTAAAGACGGGAACAAACAAGGGACTACTCCAGAGGAGTCCTGAGGAGACCGACGGCCTTGCCAGATCCAACCCCCCTCCCCCACTCCCACACTCCTAAATCCAATCCTATGCTATCGATTAGGAAAATCTATTTGGTCTAAGTCACAAGCACAGAGGGAGACGCAGAAATGCTGCAATACATTTTGTAGTCACAAGTGGAATCAGACTCTGATTCAACCTGGTTTACTGCACGGCAAATATGCCTTCTCTTAATTAAGAAAAAGAGTAAATGACCTCAGGCAATAGAAACAAATCCTTCATTGTGGAGCTACCCACCTGTAGGAAAATACTTGAAATTTCCGCCTGCAAAAAATGCTTCTATCCTTTAAATTGTATTAAGTATGAATGGGGAAATGGTATTTTAATCTAAAAAGGTTCAGCAGGATATTGTAATCAACATTTCTGTGAGGCATTCACGCTTTGTGTTCCTTTACGAGCTCATTTGAAGTGGAAGGCTGAAAGTATGGCAGAATGAAGACATACTGCAATGGATTTTTTTATCCAAACATAATAGCAGCACTATCAAACTTGATGTTTTTTCAGTCTGTCTGTATGCTTCCAAGATGTCAAAATACTGAGGGGCATAGATGGATTATGGGGGGGGGGGGTTGGGCAAATTGACTAGAAAGATGTAACAGGACTACTAAGAGACGCTGAAACGACAACAATGAGTCAAAAAACACCATCAAGAGACAAATGAACCACGACATGACACAATTTCTTGTCTCTTTCGGTGAGGGGGGGGTCATGGATCTTAGTCCCATGCAGGAAGGGTGGGCGGGGGGGGGGGGGGGGGGGGCCTTCATGTCTGTGCCCAGAGGCCCCATTGTCTTATAACCCGTCAATGCTGAGGAGCTACAGTTCTTTATGGAATCTAAGTTATACAGCAAATCATTTCCACAGAACTGTTTGAGAGACATCCAGGAATAAATATTCATTGTCTATACCTGGTCCCATCGACCTTATTTTGATGACTTTAACTGGCATTATCCGATTATAATGCGTCTCTTTTTTACTGCTTTACTGTAAGTTGAAGGTAACATTTTCTATAACTAGTGTAAGACTGTGGGTGCTAAGCTCATGTGCTCAAATCTGCACCTGATATTTGCAGATACAGCATCATGTAAACAGGAAGCTTCATTTCTCTTCGCCGGCCAATTAGTGGTCAGATCAGGAGGTCCCAATGGTTTAGAGAGGACGTAAATACTAACCGTCATTTCCATTCATTTGTATGCGGCTGCAGGTGCACTACCTTATTATGTATTCAAGCCCAAACCTGCCTCCCAAACAGACCATAAATTAACTTCTTTTAGAGCTTCGGTCTCAGAGAAGCATTGCGTCTTTGTTTGAATCCTCTTCACTGGTCCAAAGTTCACGAGGAAAAAACAACCACTCAGAACAACGGGAAAGCAATCAATTGTGTTGCAAAAAAACTTAGCGTCATACTGTAAAATGCACAAAGACAAATGTATCAGATTTTACAGCGTAGTAAAGGGGTTGATGTACTGCGACTCAGTCAGGCTTTGTCAGTTTGATAGCTTTTGGGCACCTTTTAACACCACCAACAGAGTCGTAAGAGTGGCTTGGATTGCTTTAAATGCTAAGTTGACATTTTTGGGTCCATGTCTGCACTCCAGCAGATAATGTATCCTTTTTCACTCGTAGACATTCATTCGCCTTGGGCCAGTTTAACCTTAGTGAGGCTACGGTTAACAACCCTATACAACGAACTTCTCTCTTTGCTTAGAATGTCAAGCTGATTTCATCAAGTGAGGGGGGCAACTGAGTCAGTCACTGTCCTCATCACTGGTCAGACATGCTGCAGTAGGCCTCATCTTATAAGAATCACTGCTGCGGTACAAAGATGGCACCTCCATCTCCATTCATAAAATGCACAGCTGCACAAGCTAGTTAATGCTTTGCGCTCACGTCCCCTTGGCATGAAGACTTTGTCGAGTGTCAACATGCGCCTGTTAAGTGTTTTGACCCCCCTGGGGACAACTTAACTACGTGTCAAATTAAGGGTGGAGGGGGTCGCTTGCAGATAGCAAAACCTGCAGTCTAAAGCGTGAGCTTTTTTTTTTAAGCACACTGTCACTGGTTGATGGTAATGTCGACACTTGAGCTTGACAATGTACCAGCCTTGCAGGCCTTTAGTAAAACTGAATTCATAGATAAAAATGTCGTGCGAGGGGGGGTTCAAAACACAGATGGCGGCTGAGTGTGTTCTGTGAAATTAACCCCAAATGACTTTACCAAAGATCTCATCTCCTACCTCGACTTGTGTGTACCGTTTTCTTTGACTTTTACGTCTGAAATGCCACCAAACATTGGGGTTCAACTCTTCAAAGAGCGATACAGAATCAAGAAACTAATTGTCTGTTCTCTCCATCAAGCACCAGCGGAGGTCTCCATCTAAACTGTAACCTCCATTTCCTGCAGGGGGTTGTGAAAGCTTGCGTCAAAAACCTTTGTGTCCGAGCTCTTTATGAGACGGGACAGCTGAAAGTGTTGAGTGGTGTGGACCTCGAGGACCTTTCCTCCGCCGTGTGTTTTCTTTTCTTATTTTCAGCTTTTGCCTTTCTTCTTTTGTGACATTCCTGCCAGAGAAAGGGTCCCATGAGAGCAACCTGTCTCCCTCCTAACAGCACGATAACTCTGGTCTTTTGGACCTTAGAAAAACCAAAGGGCCTCACTGTAGCAGTGGGTGAGATCTGACTCACAGGAATGTTAATACAGTACAGAAGGTACCTTATATATTTTTGCCACAGGACTAAGCATTATGTTTAAAAACACATCAAATGTAGATATAAATTAGATAAAGAACATATAAACTAAGTTTTTAATCACCGACGCCACCTGTCTATGGGGTTACACTAGAGATGTAACCGGAGTTCTTACTTATTTCAGTTGACCAGATATTCACCGACTAATAAACTGTACACACTGGACTCCTACGTTCACAGCTATAATATTACTGCTGACTTCATACTCACTGTCACACACAGCGTGCTCTCTCTCTCTCTCTCGACCGGACACTCACCAATGTTACGCCAAGGCTTGCAATACGGCAGAAACCCTGACAGATTAGGCCAACAGTCAGCCGACAACCTCACAGCTAAACCAATTGATGCGGTGGAGACTAAAGTGGCTGCATGTGTTGCAACATTGTGGCTGTTAACTCTCCCGGGCGACTGTGGGTACTCCCTGTTTTGACGGATTTAACCTCTTCTGTGCATCAATTTATGGTCGCAGGGTGACAAGAGGTTAACGTCACTTTGCTGTAGTGGTATCGGGTGCGGTTGTATTGGTGTCGTGCTGCGAGTGAGAGTACATGAGCACTGCATCGGGGCCCGATACAGATACTGGTATCGGTGCATCCCTAATTTAAAAATAACAGGGGGGGAAAATCGTCATCTGCCTTCTTTCTGTGATGCTTAACATGTCAGCATCCAGCAGTGGGTATAAACAATCATTCAACTGCAAAATAGGTTTCAAAATCCATCATTGAGACCGACTTTGTGAGAATGCACGATTCTCTTCTCTTCTCGTCAAGGGTGTCATGCAGTGCTGCCCATGTTAAGTTCAAATAAATCAAATCTTTCCAAGAAAGTTCATGTCATGAGATTTAATATCAAGATTTCCATGTAAAAGATCCATGACTGCTGGACACCATGGTCTTAAGTTAACTAAAATGCCCCACACTCACCCCCCCCCCTAAAAATAACCTCCACTCTGGGTAACAATTAATTAAAAAAGGTACTGCTGTACATGTAACTGTTAGAAAATCCTTATTATTAAGGACACCCATGGCCGTCAGCATCATGCTTGAGCACCCGAGCATCGGCCGAAACAGTGACTATCATATTCAGAATAATGTTAGCATCTTTATTTGGACCATTGGCTCCATGATACCAACTATCAGTGTTGTTGTACTCCAGATCGGTCTTTACTGGGTCTTTTCTTAGTCTCAGACAAAAAGGACTCCAGTCAAGATCAACCGTCACTAAATTTTCTGTACATTGTTATATTTATTTGATAACATCGTCACTGTGATGGGATGTAAAATCGTCCTGCTTAAAATGCAACCAATAACTCGATTCATTTGAATTGTTTGTTACTGTTTACAGCTGTCACTCATAACTCCCTAAACCAGTTCAAAAAAGTGTTGAAGTATTGACCCACAGTGTGAACAAGGATGGATTCTGACCTGCAAGTCTGCCAAACACAGGCATGACATCACGCCATCAAAGAAGTCTAGGGCTGTAACTACGGATTATTTTACTGACAATCCATTAAACATCAGGAAAAAAAAGAAAAATTCCAAGGAGACATGTTCAAATGTCTCGTCTGATCAATATTCCAAAAACCAAAGATATCCAGTTTACATTTCAGAGGCTGGGAGCTGTTAAGGGATTTTCAAAATACTTGCCGGGTCATTTTCTATTGAATGGACAAATCGATTAACCAAATAATCTTCTCCACTCTAAAGAAAAAAACATGCCATTGCACTGGCTTCAATTGAAGTGAATGGGAGAAGGAGTGACCCTACATTACTGTAAGTTAAACCATGGAGACCATCAATTTTGATTGTCGCAAATTGATTACAATTCCAGCAAAAGTGTAATTCCTAACTGCAAAAGAAAAGGGTTTGAGTGTAAAGCTTCTGTGGTCCGTATCTCTACCGACTCTGATAAATAAAAACACCAATGAATAATCTCCCTCATTGCTGCGAACGTCCATCGGAATATGAAAAGTAAATCTCATCCAATGCAGTCTTGAAACCCGAGATTGATTGAAATATGAACATCTGAAATGATGTGCAGTGTGACATTGAGCATCATATTCAATCTACAGTGGAACACCAGATCACTACAGACAGAGCAGTTCGATGGACATAAAGGTATTCATTCCCTCAGCAATTCTTCTTCAGACCAGGGTCGATTAGTATTTTGGCATGGTAGAACAGTGAAGGTCTCACTAAAAGGAAATTCAGCGTCTTTACAAGACGACGAGTTTAAAGCAACAACGTTTAATTCATTCACAAATAAAAGGATCCAATTCATCATATCTACCTTTAATTTGTAGCACAAAGGATGTTGACAATAGGAAGTGTGTGTGTGTGTGACAGAATGTTGTTTCAAACACTAGTCTTTGAAGAATGCTTTTTTTTTTAATTGATACACCAGTAAAAGCCCTCGCGCTGCACACAATATGAGCCATGAAGCTGCACTTCACATCAAGCTAACCTAATGAAGAAATTGAGGAGTCCATGTCTCTCTCACACAAAGAAAAAGGCAAAAATCAAATCAAATAAATGGAAAACTCTTATAAGGCCTCTAATAATTCATTGTCAGGTGTTTTTTTGAAGGTTAAAGGTTCTAACCATTTCTGTGAATGAAAATATACATTTTCAGTTTTAATAAGAGTTTAGAGAAACATCTAACAGCATTGCCTGACATAAGAAATATAGTGGAAACACTCAAATACATTGGATCAGTGCGTATCCTGCCAGTTTCCATTTTCATTTCCAGCACCCCGCTATCTCAATGCGTTCCTTCATACCCGAGATAACCAATTCAATCAATACGTAGCACAGTGTCTCATATTCGGACCACTATCTCTTTACAATGGACTGCAACATAACCACAGCTTCGAGTAAGGCAAGGGAACAATTATTCTATTTTCACACAGCGCCGTCCCATCAGGCATCACACCAGATGCTAAGTTCATCTGCCGTTATATTAAATATAACCGAGATTGTATTCCACAAGGAGCAGCATTCAGCCGAATCAAAACGGACGAGACACGCGGAAAACAAAGTGTGCAGGTTGACATCACCGTTCAGTCAGAAAGCATCAAATGTCCCCTTGAGTTTGCCCTGGTGAAGGAAGTCAAGATTTTTAGTGTTGGTATGGAGGAAACCGTGTGTGTGTGCATGTGTGTGTGTGTGTGTGTGTGTGTGTGTGTGTGTGTCTGTCATCTGCTTGAGGGGGGCACTTCTACCAATGCAGATTATATGACAGATGGTGCTGCTGTCCAGGACATAATGAATGTAATTGTCAAAATGAGGATACAACCAGCAATAATGTTAATGATATTCTGAAATATAGGAGGGAAATACATTCAGGCAGTTAGTCACCCATCTGAATCACAAGAAGCCAAACCCTGGTCGGAAAAAACAAGACAGATCCCCTTCCAAGTCACCAGGATTATTCAGGATGAAATTCAACAATTGAACCATTTTCCAAAACATGGATTTGGAAATGAAAAGGTATGATATTGCAGCGATGACAAAACTTGCGATCTGATTCCAAGTGATGGGCTTAGGTACCTTTTCCACTTTGATTCTGATGTTGAAAGACACGCTGTCCTTACATCAAAGCAGCCTGCACTTCTATCAGACACAGGGCAGCAAGTCTTCCTCTGCAGGGGCATCCGCTCACTCTCCCCTCTTTTCACAATGTATATTAAATACTATTTATTGTGCAGCATTACAAAAAAATAGTAATACTTTTGAAAGGTGTATATATATATATATATATATATATATATATATATATATATATATATATATATATATATATATATATATATATATATATATATATATATATATATATATATATATATATATATATATATATGTGAAAATTCTACATAGTCTGTATCTACATTCCAATATCTTGCCTTTTTCACCTATATATGAAAATTGCAAATGCTCACACCACCGCATGCATCCTCACACCTCAGTACATTTTGAACAAACAAGAACACAGGCCTGCATTTGGTACGTCTCTTGATTTTGTGAAAGACATACAATGTATGCTTCACAGTCAGCTCCTGTCTTCGCCTCAGCCCATTCACATACGGGCTACACATTTAATTTAAAGTGCAAAAAAAAAAAAAAAAGGAGACGCTGCTCAAATTCAACAGTATGACTTTATAATGCATAAACTTCATTCATCCAAAATGGAACTTCTTTGCAAAGCCATTTTCAGATCAGAGCACATTGTTTTTAAGCACCATGTGAACGGTGCAAAGGACCTTTCACCACTCAACAATTCGCCGGATACATCTGATCTTAATCCCACCGTGTAACAGCACGGATTAATTAGTCCAACAGGAAATTGAAATTTTCATATTGGCTATCAATATGTTGCGCCTTTGATCGGCGCCGATTACACCTGAACGCATCGATAGCCCATGTTAAAGTAATTAAGAGTGGAGTGCATGCCAAGGCTGACATTACTGAGCACATCAACACTGCTGCAGGGATTCATTAGCATCGCCCAGAGCTGAATCTGCAGATAATTACATGTGCGCACAAAACATGCACATGCATTTTGTCGCGGATAAGTCACACACTTACCGCGGATTTAGAAATGAATGGTGAAAAGGAGGGATAGCTCACGTCCTTCCATTCAAAGCGTTAGCGAGCATTTCTCTCGCAGCTGTCTTTAAGGCGTTGGGTACCGTCCTTACGCACTGTTTGTGAGGACCGGACTTGATGAAAGGGGGTCGAGGAGAGAGAACAACGAATCCAAATAGTTGCCTCCAGTCGCTCCGTTCAATATCCTCGTAAAGCCGCCTTGGTTAAGTCTGCATTTGGTCCGGAATCCGAGTCGTGGTGATGTCGCGGGGGGGGGGAAACAGCAGCGTCCTCGTGTTGTATCCACGGTACTGTCCCTTACATCCCTTTATGGCACAAGGCGTCCTTCTGTGCGGGGGGCTACATCACGTCCCATGAAGCTGAAAGGCGAAACGCCATCAGCCCTCACGCACACAAAACACACGCATAAAGAGTACCCAGAGGAATTTGAGAGGGTGTCGGGGGGGAGGGGGGGGGGGGGGGGGGTAGTTTGAGAAAAGCTCCGCAAAGGGAAAAAATAGTCTAAGTTGTTTGGTTCCAAAACCTGAGCTCTGAGACTATGACAAACCAATTGTGCGCACTGGCTGCCAGTGATTCTGTATGGAGACGGAGGGTTTGGAGAGCCAGTGAAAGGTGAGAGGAAAAACTCGGATGTGGATTGCCGCTCTCGCCGTATACTCGGGCTCCACCTAGCAGCAAACACTGGATAACATGCTACAACCCAAAGCCTGACTCTTGCCTGTGGCTGGCAAGGAGAGCCAAGTTATATTACATTCCGTCTGTGCGCCTGTGGTTGCAATATTTATGCCAAATATACTGCCTCTCTCTCTCTCGCAAAAGATTCGATGCCTCTTGAAAATGCAACCAGAATAAGAACCAACAGTTCAATAAAGGACGGGTAGACTGCTTGATGACTAACCATGCCAAGCACTTTTTAGGTGTGGCAGAAAGGCTAAACATACTTTATCAGAAATGTTTTTAGGACAAGTTCATCATTTCATAAACTGCATTCTGTGGGTAATGTGTTTGCCTGCATGTATGTGCCAGTATTTAGTTTAATATGTCCTCAAAGAAGAGTTCATGGTCCTTTTTCTTGCCGTTCTCCAAGTTGAAGCTCCGTCTTCTTATTCTGCCACTACTAGAATTCCAGCTGTTCATTCTACTGTATATGTAAAAAACAGAAATGAAATATGTAAGAAATGAAAAACATGTTTCTGGTGACCTTTGAACGCTGCAACAGCTGCACATCTCCAGCTGGAGGCAGCCAGCATTCAAACCTCTCAATCATCTGATAGCCAATTAATCACTTTAATAATCCTAATTACAATCAAACAACAACAAGTAATCATGCAATCACTCACCCAGTGCTCCACTAATGAGCCCATGCGAACACAGACCTGGTAAAGCACATTTTTTTGCACTTGTCTCCCGTCTCAGGAAAACCTTGAACCTCTGAACGTCCTGATGAAAAATAACTGGCTGCCTGCGTTTGAAGAGATTCAGCGTTATCTCTCCCTGGCACTGCTTTTCCATGCACCCCCCCCCGATGCAAATGGATTTCTCCAGGTAGAGCGCTGACCAAAGCTGGCTGCCATTACACTTGCATAAACCAGCTTCAAAGGAAAACCTCAATATACAGCTGCCATCTCAAATATACAAGAACTACAAACAAACCCGACTCCGCATTAGCAGTACCATGATGACTGGTGGTGATGCAGATGCCAACAGACTAGATACCAGTCAGACTGGGACCGGTTCCGTTTTGTCTTCTGAATAACACACTCCTCGTGACAACACCCTGAAAAGGTTTGAGCGTCCTCCATCAAAATGGAAAAGCATTTCAAAAACATGGAAATGAGGGCAAGTTAGACCCTAATACATCTTGTTTTACTGCAGAGAAAAAGACACCAGTAGTCCCTGAACTGCATGAGTAGAGTGGCTTCCTTTCTTAAAGAATGGAAAAGGAAATGAATAAAGAATAAATGGTATTATTATTCAATACTTGTCAGTAAAACAAAGAAAAACCTCTGATCAGACAACAGTTTAATGGCAATGAATATCTTACTGTGAGAAATAAAAATAAAATAAATATAATGTGCCCATTAGCAGCAATAAAAATACATTTTTCTATTATTACCATCTACCATCTCCCATCTAGCATTAACAGTAAGTGGATCCTCACAGGATTTGTTCCTCATGCTGGAAGAGATTTCTTCATCCTTATTCTAAACCAACTATCCTCAAGACAGAGATAACATTACTGCTGTCAGATAATGAGCTTTCAATTCAAACAAAGTATCCTTCCAGGACTTAAAAAAAAGATTTATTCAATTGCATCTGCCTCCTCTAAACTGCAAAATTTGAATGGGTTCAATTGTAGAGGTGAAGTGTTTAACCTAAATCAAATTCAACACCCACACACAACACATTCATTATGATGCAAACGTGATGAAAACGACCCCCAGAGCAACACAATGTTGCACCATGGGCAGATTTACACCTTTAAATCTGCTATATTTTTTATGAAGAGATAATCACACGACTGCTTGCACAACGTCTTTCCTACTTTGGGTCACAGTTCTCATCAGCATCTTTTTTTGGGAGCAGCCGGCAGCTTTTTTTTTTCGTGAAATGTACTCAACTTTATCAGCACCGATCGGCCCGAGAGGCAACGTTAGCAACTAGCTCGAGAACATGCAGGGTAGAATTTGCATCTCAGTAAAATCAGTCTATATAATAGCAGCATGCTGCAACGGTTGTGAGAGCAGTTCAGATTATGTGACACATATTCATAATCAAAGCTAATGCACGGCACGGATAGCAATATGGGGGAACTGGTGAGTGCGTATGTCTTACGGGGTTAATAAATCAAAACCCCTAAAGATGCACACTGGATCAATGAATACTGTATGTTGTATTCACAAAGTTAAAGTATGTAGTTAGTTTCACAAATGTACCGTTTGTGAAACAGAACAAAAAACAAAAAAAACTAAAATAATTCAAAATGTTTAAATGGAAAATAGTTGTTCTAATTTTGTTAATGTATTTAAGTATGTCACAAGCTACACAATGTTAAATGGTTATCAATAAAATAGTGCATAAGGACAGGGGGGGGGATACAACAAGCAGTTTCTGAGCCAAGTAATTTGCATAAACAACAAACTCATCTCAATGTCTATTTCCTTGTAAACACTTCAGTTGTTGTAAATGTGTATAGTTCTGTGCGTAACTTGCTAATCCTACATTTCCAGCTGCCAACAATGGATTTACTAAATACAGAGAGTTAAGCACCTGAGACACAGTCATAATTGAACGCCATAAAGTGATGCACATGCGCCGTAAAACCTCTGTACAGCGACTCACCATGCTGTTGTAAGAAACTCCTGCCAAATATAAAGCTGCTGAGGAAAATGAAGGCTTATGGGGACAGTTGTCGTGCAAAGTGAATCCAATAATGTAGAAGCCATTTTCCCTGTTTATCCACGCCAGCAAGCCCAGGAATTATCATCTCCACAGTGCTGACACTTGCATACGCAGCAGTGCTTAAAGTGCTTCGACAACGAGACATTCTTCTTCAGCTGTTGGGCTACAGAAAAAAAAGGTGCGATATTAGGACGAAAAGGCAAAAAAAATTGCTAGATACACGTTTATTGTATTATCCTGGCCATGTTAGCAAAAGACGAATCTAGGTCATGGCAACATGAAATCAACATCGCCTGCCACCAAGCAACTGAACAACCGTCTCACTGCTCAAGTCACAGCTGGTCTTGACTCATCAATCCACTTTGATTCCCCGTCTGAGAGGTTCTGTAAGTAACAACATCAACTTCACTACTTCTGCCTTTGTTCCTGACAGACAGGACAGTAATTCACACTGCCACCAGAAACCAGGCAAGCCGACACGCACGCCGTTTAGACGTTTGAACAAACAATGCTGTGTTTTTATTTATTTAAGGACAGCCTCTGCTCAAAACAGCGCAATTAAACAAAATTATAGAGGAACTTTATTTACAGAGCACTTTGTAAAGCAAAGTTACAAAGTGCTCCACATGTAGGATGGAGGATAAATGACTATTGTGAAAAAGGAAAGACGCAACAACAAAACAAGGGCTTATATTTTGGTCTTGTAACCTTCATCGGATGCTAATAAAGGTCTGATGAAGGTCCTGCGCCTGAATCGTGCTTTTACCAAGTTGTAATTGTGGAGGCACAGGTGGGTAAAGGCTTTCCCATCAAAGCCAAGTGCAGGATTAAAGGACAGCTTTTTATTACAATACTAACCGGTTGTTTTTTTTGGAGAGTCATTGGTCCCTTTACCAATTACTTCTCCGCATCCTGGCTGTGTTGAGATCCCCTAGTGCCGCTGCATCTACAGGAAGAAAAGGGGGACAAATTTCCATCGTCATCATTTCATATGAAAGCGCATTCTGAAGTTCAGCCAAAGCAAATATGAGGCTTCAGCAGTCAAACTGAGTGTCTTTCAGTCTTTATCATGCTAAATTCCCTCCGTGTTTCCTTCCTGAACCACGGTGCAAAGGAATACATCTAGTTGGCTGCATTTCCAGAAGTAACAATAAATCTATGGACTCAACTTCCTGGACAAAGATCCAGACTTGATGATCCAATTCATAATTTTGCACAGATCAGGGGACCGTGCCTTGTTCTTATTTCTTTCAACATATAGTTGGTCAAACAGAGAAATTGCTTCATGGGCCAGTAGAAAGAGGAAGAATGAACACAGCCACCTCAGCACACACATACATGTGAGAACATGTTTTACTTTGTTATGGTGAAAACAAGAGTATTTTAACCAATATTTTTGGTACAACTAGGCATCTCCTTACACAGCCTATCTTGCACTATGAAACTTATGTTGGAGATGTTTCTTAAGGTGTTAAAATAGTTGACTTCAGTGCGTGCACGCACATGACACCCCACAGTCAGTGGGCACGACGCGCCTGCCTACATCCAACATTACATCAGCTGCGATGAACTTCACCGAGCAACACCTACGCATCTTTCTGGCCTTAATTCTTCAACAAGGGAATATTCCATTTTATAGCAAAAAAAGCTTCAATTGAATTGAATTCAATAAGGAATGAGATACAGCAAAAAGACATTTACATTTTTTATTTAGTTGATTTTAGGATCAGTTACTGATTACGTCTTACTAAAATGGCTCAAAACAAGAAGATGGTCTAGCCGTCACGAGTCGGTTAACACAGTGCATTCCAACGTGCTGGTCGTGATTGATGTGTGTGGGAGTGGACGTATTCGCCTCTTTTTGGATCAAGGCAAAAGTTTCTCTTTTAAATCTCATTCATATGATGACTAAGACATATTGGAGGCAGCCCTAATAGAATTTTTTTTTCCTTTTTTATAATTTAATCAACGACAACAATTTCCCTATCAGAATATTGGCTGCTATCCACTTTAGATTAGTTTGTGTCCTAATGAATAGCGCTATAATGATTTTGACACAAACTTAAAAAAAAAGAAAAAGAGTATTCAACGTGGTGAAATTAAAAGCTGGATCGATGACTCCCTCTCCTCGAGCTGGAGCGTCTGCTGCGAGTGTGTGTGTGGGAGAGCTGGGCCAGATACACACACCTACTGTCAAGTAGGCAAAGGTTGTGTGTGTGTCTCCTTGTGTGCGTGGAACACAGGAAAGAAAAGACTAATTTTTGCTGGGTGTGTTTATTATTTAACTTTCTTTAAACTTGGGTTTGCATTGTTTGAAGCGTTGTGTCTTAGCTGCTGTCAATAAAACTCCTTTACAATTGTAACAAATACATATGAATGCCACGTCAACAAGATTGGATTCAGGTAATCCAGCAAAAATGACAAAAAGTTGTTTTTGTTTTCATGCATGTAAATGTGTCAAATATACGTTCATATGAAGAAGAATCAAAGTTATGTTAATAATCACACATACACCTACAGTGGATCTGTGTTCCTTGATATTTGGGTTTGATCTTTGCCGGGTTAAAACCTCCAGGTGACTGAAAAATCGCTGCAGCAAAAAAAAAAAAAAAAAAACCAGCACATATACAGAGACACCACACAAGGCACAACACTGGAGCTTTGTGCTAAAAAAGGGTCTTCCTTCGACCCACATTGCAGTGGTTCAGAACAATCTGCTAGTTGCACTCAGTTTTTTTTTTGCACAACATGCAAAATGTACAAACTTCTTCAAAAGTTTATTTCTAAAAGTTCAGTTCATTCATGTTATTTAAAGGTGGAGATATGTTTGGGAGAGTAGAGATCAAACATGCAGCTATTCAAACAGACACAAAGAAGGATACGTGTCCTTTCTACTTCTCCGGTTTGAGAGTTCTCATGGGTGGGATGGATTTCCACAGAGTTCGCTTTGAAATTAGATCACTGGAAAGCGGAAAAGATGGTGGCGCTTCTGAGATTTTGACATGTTATCCAGATTGGTTTTGGCCCGAGACAAAGACGACACATTTGACATTTTCAATCATCAGTAAACTCTAGACGGATGTAAGATACATTCATTACCTTTAGAGAGCCTGGAGTCCAGAGAAGGAACTCCCATCAAATATGGGGATGCAAAATTGGTCAATTCAGTTCATGAGACTAATGTTTTGGGTAATTGCTCCAACTGTAATTATGAAAAGGAATTAATCCAACTTTTGAAGGATACAGATAGTTAAATGAAATGATCAATATAACTCTCAGGTCTGTGCTTTCACTTAAGGAGGAGGAAGTGGGAGGCAATTAGCTTAGTTCAGCTTAACGACCGGAGGCAGAGGAAACCGCTAACCCGGTTCTCTACAAAGTTGAAAAATATGCCTACCAGCTCCTCGAAAGCTCACTAATTAACACAGTGTATCTCATCTGTATAGAGACAAAAATATGAAAATGTCAGTCCAGTGCCTAACAGTGAGGGTGCCAGGAAACAGCACAGACATGGGAGTACTGAGCAACATTAGTCGACATTACATCACGAAATTCCTCCTAGAATCAAACAGTGTCATTTCTGCATGATTATGTGTACACAAATTAAATAAATTAGATACGTGTTAATTAATTAGCTTATTTTTTTAACCTTAGAGAGAGCCATACTAGCGGTTTCTCCCGGCTTCCAGCCTTTTATAAGTGTTAGCTAAGCTAGATTAATTGTATTTAAGCTCCAGCTAACATATTCAACAACCATACACAGTGGAATCAATTTATTTTCATAAACTCTAGGGGTAAAACTAAATAATGATGCTGAAGGACTTCAACTACAACTTAACTCTAGCTTTAGTTAGTTTTGTTAGCTCGCTAATGTCAGCTGCCACTGAACAAAGCTAAGCCTCTTCTACACAATTACATGCATGCATTAGCAACTTGAATTTATGAAGTTATGGGCAACTTTCTGTGCTTATGCAGTAATTTCAGCCACAGAAGCCAGCTGTTTCAAAGTCTAAAAACTGACTGGAAGCGAATATTACCTTCCCAGAACTACACATCAGACACATTCTGCAATTAGCGTTAGCATACTCGAGCTTTCGGGGGTAAAATGGCCGGATGTTTTCCTCAGGAGAACAGACAGAGTGAATATTTGACTTACATTTCAGTGACCAGAAATATGACTCCAAAACAAATGCTGATGTTGCTCCGCGTCTGCTGGATGTGTACCGAGAAAAACACATTACATTACCAAAGGGCCTTTTTTAACAGCAGATATTTTGAGATGTCATTGCAGGAAAGGCACAGGTGTTACGATTAACACTAACGACGGCTCTGTTCCATTCTGGTGTTCCATTGAGAGTGGCAGTGAGCCAACACGCGCAATACCAGGGGCCTGGAATCAAAGCAGCTAAATTGAATTGAGCCATTAATAATTCCATTATTTACACCTGTGCTTTCTCTACTGTGACAAGTCAAGATGTGTTCTGTGAAAAAAAGGGCTACTTAGACCCACAGTCTGTCCTGAATTTCCAACAAGCTGGTTTTAGAGCCCCACGACGATATTACCAGTCTGCATGTCTCAAGTGTGATCTCAAAATATTAAATTATTAGTATATTAGAATACTAATATACGAGCACTGTACGCCAAAACCACCAGACACAGGAAAAGCTCCTTTCCGCTGGCTGTCACTCTCATGAATACTTAATCAGACAAACTGCACCTCCATTTGCACTATTACCACTATTCTGCACTAATATCCCAAATATATTGTCATTGCTCTTATGTTCATATATATTATTCGATATATATTTATATTTTACATAGGAGTCAAATGTTAAATGTTTATGCTTAGTTTCTCAGTTCTACTTTGTTGTCTTTAATGTCCTTGTTTTATATTTTCTTGTTTATTTGTATATTCTGTATGCGTACACATACATGGCCAATAAAGCTGATTCTGATACTCTATTAAATATACCAACAAGTAAAGCTATGAAAATGGGATGAGAGAAGAGGCTAAATCTGTCTCTTATCTTTCTCAAAGTGTCTCACATCAGGATGACTCCTTTTGGCTAATTAGAAGATAACGCTGTGCTGTTTCATTGTTAAATGTCTGTTAGATCCAGGTGTGCTCACTGCTTAACGTTGATGAGAGGATGACCAACTGTTAACGTTATCATGAAATAAAAAGTAAAAAATATATATAATAAAAAGTGTCTCTCTTTATCGGGTACACCAATGAGCAAGACACGTTTAATGCACATCATCACTTTCACACAGTTGGCTTTAAATTTCATGACGACTAAAAGCAGGAGTAGTTCTGAAACATGTACTGTGTGTACTCACCAGACACTCAGATCTCCGTTCAAATATTCAGAAATGTAGCTGTTTCTCGGTACAAATGTATGACATTTACTTTGAAATATTTACTAATTAGTACAATAAAAATGTCTGATTTTCAATCTGTGTGGAGTCAAAGATGTCCTGAATACATATACATCAGTCATTGTTTGGAAATATTGACAAGAATATTTTCATAGCACCTTAAACATTTCAGAAATTAGCTGTTTGTACTTCATAAAATATCTACAATATATGTTTGATGTTTTGTTTGGATGTGGTCAGAAATATCCTGAACACATATATATGCTTCAGCAATAATATCACTGCCTTCATGTATTGTGTCCGTACAGCCCAAAGGTCAACTGGCTGTCTAAATAATAATAATAATACATTTTATTTATTTAAAAGGCACTCAAAGACACTTTACATGGTAAAAACAGAAACAATAAAAGCATTTATAAGAAGAACAAAATATATGATTGCTTAGGTCTGGTCCCATTTACCATGTGACAAAATCATATGGAACTGAAAGTTGCTTCCTGCTTGTATATATTTTTTTACACTCACTGTGTTCCACCTCTTTTGAATTTGTATCGCCTAATCGCCATCATTCCAAATTCCATGGAAAAACATGTCAGCTTTGCTCTTCAATATTACTATTGACTGGGTAATGAGACAAACAACTGAAGACCAAAATAGAGGCATTCGATGGACACTATTTTCATCACTTGAAGATCTAGACTATGCAGATGATCTCTCTCTTCTTTCACATACTCATCGACAGATGCAGGAGAAAACATCGCGCCTCAGTGATTTTGGTCAGAAGATTGGCCTGAAGATCAGCAAAAAGAAAACGGAAGTGATGATCAACATTCCAAATCCCTCACCAATTCAGGTTAATGGAGAAGATCTCCGTAAAACTGACGAGTTCACATATTTGGGCAGCACTGTCAGACACGACGGGGGCACAGATAAAGACATCAAGAATCGGCTTAATAAGGCAAGGAACGCTTTCAAAGTACTTAATAACATATGGAGATCACAGTACACCATCAAGACCAAGCTTAAATTGTATCAGAGCTGTGTTTTATCCACCCTATTGTACGGTTCTGAATGCTGGAGAATGACACAAGAAGATCTCAACAGATTATCAACCTTCCACACCAAGAGTTTAAGACGAATACTGCACATTTTCTGGCCAAACACCATTTCAAATAAAGAACTGTATGACAAATGTCAACACGAAAGCATGGAGACCATCCTAATGAGAAGAAGATGGAGATGGATAGGTCATGTGTTGAGAAAAGAACTTGCTGATATTACAAGAGCAGCCTTACATTGGACACCAGAAGGGAAAAGAAAAAGAGGCCGACCAAGAAACACACGGAGAAGAACTGTGGAGAAGGAGATGCAGAGCCTAAACCACTCATGGGGCACCATCCAGCGACTCGCCCAGGACAGACAGGAGTGGAAGACTTTTGTTGCTGCCCTACATGCCAAGAGGCATAAAGGGAAATGATGAATCGCCATCATTATATCATCATTTTAAATTGTCCTAAACTAAGGACATTCCCATTAGCTTTAGCTGCATTTTGTGTTTATTGCTAATTGGTAAATGCTAGCATGCTAACATGCTAAACCAAGAAGGTAAACGTTTAGCTCTGCTGTGCCTATTGTGGTGGGAATTTATCATATTCTTATAGTTATAACTTGTCTCACTTAAACCTTCATATACCAGCCTAACCCTGTTCCCACGGAAAGGCTGGGAACCCGGCCTTGGTGGGTGAAGCGGCCGTCAGCACGTGAAGGGGAGGGTGAAGGAAGAGGAGACGAGATAACCATTGTATGCTATTGTTTCTTAAACCAATAAAGGATGGGTGCAGGATGTGATATCACACTACTTGTTTTGGGCAAAGAAAGAACAATGTGAAAATGTTATTTTGAAACGATTAATAATTTTCTGAAGATATAGACTAGAGTAATGTAAAAAAGAAGAGATAAATATAGGTAAACAAAACTTTCAAATTTGGCTGATTCCATTTGCAGTCCCCCGTCTTTGTTTGGCCGACAAAAAGAAATGTGGGAAACAGGTTTACACATCCTTCTTGTTTTAATTTGCAGCTCACTGAATATATATTTAGTTGCAGACGGATAGAAAAGTCTTTGAGGAAACAGAATGCGTCTTCAAAAAACAGCAGTAAGTGTAGTTAAATGACCTGCGGCGTTTTGCCAAAGTCTGGCTTTGCAATTTATCTTTGACAAAAACAGATGCTATAGATACGCGAGTCGAATGTCATCATCAATGCCGTTCTAAATGTCTATATAATAGATCCAAGAGAGGCACAACAAGTGCCTTATTATGCAGATGAACAAAAATATGATATTTTCTTCCTCAGTAATGACAACACTTACATTAAAAGAATGAGTTGACATTTCATTCATCAGATTGTTTTTCCAACCTTTGCAAACGCTGTTATTATTTATCCTCACTGCTGCTGCTCACCTCACCCTGTTGTGACTCAGTGTGCAATTAATAAGCAATTGGCTTTGTGGGACATTCAGCGCTTCAGGGCCCTAATTGTGGCTGTCAGATATATACGGAGGTCATGTGACTGCTTCTAAAAGCTCTTTCAAGTGCATGATACAGGTTGTAATTTTCTTCTGATGTTGTAATTTTTCTTCTTGCGATGTTACAGAAACTGGAAAAGAAGATGGAGGCAAAAAGAAATGGCTCATAATAAGCTACCGTGCCAGGTTAACAATCAACGACCTAGCAAGCAATCGCACAGCTGCCAACTCGCACGCATTGATGCCAATTGACCCCAATCACACTTACTCACACCGCACTTCTATTCATCGTATACAGTGAAGTCTGAAATGCATTTATGAGACAATTTTTCGTTTTTTTCCTCCCACTTGCTTTCACTCATCAATGCTTCTTTTGTGTGCTATCGCGTTGAGGAGAGGATACCGTTTTCCATTGTATGTTGGGCTCTTTCATTTGAACATTTATGGAAAAAATAAGGAAAGCAGTCAAATATTCAAGAAGGCTTTCCATGTGCTATCCAGGACCTTTGTCCTGCAAACCCAGCTCTCATACTCGTACTATGTATCGGAGAGTTCAGCTCCGCATTATGGCCAAACTGAAAGGAAACTGAAGGTCACCACTTCAGCAGTTATCGCAAAATGTGTACAATGGATTTTACTTTCATGTCCGAATGGGCATGAAATGGGCCGCATCGAAAAACAATTTCTATTTTATATTTATATAGCATTCTCTCTCTTGCCTGTATGAAAAATACTAATCATAACATCTTTTGGGATGTTACACTTCCAAAGGCTATTTGAATGCGGATGGATTCATTGGCAATACATCAAGACAGGCAAGACAATGCCAGCTTTCACTCTGCCAATGTGGCGATTCCTTCAGGGCATTTCTTTACTGCACCTCATGACTTCATTCACCCAACTGGGATCCAATAAAGTATGATGTGTGAAAAGTGAGATCCTTTGAAGAAAATGTGTGGTTTTTCGAGCAGTGATGTCAGTTTCACTGTAGAGGTGGATTGCAAAATATGTTATTGCTAAACCATTATGACCTAAGCACACTAAATTGCTATCAAGCAGCGTGAGCTCAGCCACGTAAATAACTGTATGTCAGCTATCTAGACCATTCATTGTGAGCTGTCAACCACAGGTGTTTCTCATAGCAGTGATGACGACAGCTTGCTGTTTGGGTGTGCTATACTAAGCAGGGCAGTGCCTTCGTTAATGGTATTAGTTGCACCTGTAGTCATGGACGACATCTCACGGTGGCCGCCACATATCAGGTAAATTGGTGTATTCTCTGACACAAAATACACCAATTGACCTATTCGGCTTCCGCTTTAACTCGGCTGAATTGGTCCATTTAAAAAGGTTAATGAAATGAACAAATGAAATGAAAAGCTCCACCTAAGAACGAGCAGATTTGCATCCAGTTACCACAGATCTGGTGTCACGAAGCGGTCTCAAACAATGCCTATTGCTGAGGGCTCGTGATAGGCAGGCATAAAAATACAAACCGCTGAGGCTGCCTTTAAGCACCGAGCTGAGATCTTTTTCTTTTTTTTCTTCCTCTCTTTCTTGTTTCAATCTCTTGTCTCTTTTACCGTTTGGCTGAGTCAGACCTCCCACACAAAAGTGGCTTATTGTCAAAGTAAGAGGGGAGTTTTAGGGTGGATAAGAGGGAGGTAGAAGTAAAGATAGAAATGGTGAAGGGATTTAGTCAGTATCAGCTCTCTGAAAGCAGCTTGAATCCCTTTCTCCCTTGTTGGAATGACTTCTTACAAAGTGGCCTGCCTTGCTCCCCTCTGGGGGTCTTGATCCATGAAAGCTGAAAGTTCTTCAGGGTCACATAGGGCAGATCAACAGCTCGGTGGCATCTACCTGACCAACCAATACCTGCGACACAGACCTTCTCTTTTGCTTTACAGTGACGGGAACAACAATGCAAATATAAATCAGAGCATTGCTATTTTGGTGCTTTTGGATCTGAGTCATGTCTTAACAGGCAACAGCCTCTATCCCAGTGGGCATTTGATACATTTCATTTCGAGCAACATCTCATATCGAATTTGATGAGCATGACGCATTGCCGCCTGAAATGGAGTGCATCATCCTGTAAACAGGACACAGGCAGAGAATTCTGGTTCTATCAGGATGCTGTGTCCTTTTCCAAGGTGCTTCCTGGGCCTAAAAATACTCTCCTTTCCTCTTGGAATCAAAATCACACCACATATTGCTTATTGCACTTGAATGCCTATTAGTCTCTTACGCGTACTGCTGTGGGTGTTAGCTTTAACTGTGTTTGAGATGTGGGAGTATTAATGGTATCTTACTTGTACAGTATTACAGTGTTAGGTGTGTGGTCTATAGATAAACTAAATGTGTAAATGAGGATATGATCAGAATGCACCACACGAAGCTTGCCCGACCCATGGGCCTGATTCACCGAAAGATGGTGTTAATCAGACGCTGATTGAATCTGAATCACAACACCAGTTTGTGTCAATTCTGCCCTGCAGCAATGTTTGTAATAGGCCAACAGTGAAGAATTCAGTTCTGCTTTCTTACTTATTTGCCCTTCATGACTCCAGTATGTCTAAAAAGAATGAAAGCTGTATTATTCTTCCTTTATAATAGGCCTATATTTAAGATACAGACGATAATATTTTGCTCAAGGGTGTATAAACAGTGCACTACTCCATCCGTGACACTTATGGGTTACTCAGGCCAAGTGTCCTCAAATGCTATCTTTTCAAGGACTTAATTCAGTTACCTTTGACAAAACCGCAACGGTTTTGTCATTTTGTCTTACAAAACCTACGTGTTAAAAAGTTATCATTACAGGTTAACTTTAATGAAATGGCCGGTTTTATCAGCTTGAAACCGCTGCATGAGCGCAGGGGCTGAACGGCGGACTCAAAGCCAACCGGTGGGGCATGCACACATGCACTCACGTTCACTAACAGACACGCACGGCCAGTTTGCTGCTATATCAATGCTCTAAATATTGCACAGAGTACCTTTTAAGTGCACACTGCTGACTACAATATTTCATCTAGGGCCCCTGGGTGCCTTGGGCCATGGGGAAGTAAGCCATTTGGCAAACCAGCAGTCTTGGTGACATACAAGTTAGATGTTTATATATTTTATTACTGCTTGTGCTTAAACTGAGCTGTGCAATTTAAAAGATACTGATGTGAATTTGGTAGAAAATAGAGATGGAGAGACTGTGAGAAATGGTGATCGTATTTACTGTCCTTCAGGAACTATAGGTGGAAAAAAATCTGCTCTGAATATTAATTAAATTTGATCACAAACATCCAATATCCACGTTAGTTCAAAACATTCCAGTTTGGGACAAGCATTGACTGTCCTGGCCTTGTCCAGCACTGGAGCTGGCACACAGGCCCGACGTCTCAGGCCCTGGGCCACCAGCAAGCGGCGCTTCTGTCCCAGCGCAACGCTCTCTGTGCTCCGCTATCGCCGAAAATGTCCATAGAGGATCGAGTTACACTACGCCCCATCTTTAAGCCCCAGTCAGTGGCAGTGCGCCGTTAGCCGCAGGACAACAGAGGATAGGATAGGATACCGGCGGCCGGGACGGGAAACGCTCCACACTCATGTAAGTGAGTTATTTTCTTACATGTTTCGCGCGAGGAAATGTTATTGAAGATTTTTTTTCTTTTTAAATACAACAGCAACTTCGGCAAAGAGTCGTTTTGCAAGCTACAATGTGTCGCTAATGAGAGGGGGGGATATTCCGAGACGCCTGTTGCCGCGGTGGTGTACTAAAACAAGAAAGACGGGATTAAAATTGCTTTTAGTGTTTCTTTTCAAGCGGGAACTATATCCCCCGCCCCTGTAAGTAACCACCGTGGGAGTTTTTTTGCAAACCCAAAAACCAGCAATACTGTGCAACTCCTTCACCGTCTCCCTCTCGGAAGCCTGTTGCTTTGCTCCCTGGAGGAGATGGGAAGGAGGAGGAGGAGGAGGAGGAGTTGAGAAAAGCGGATTGTCCCGAACGCTTTGGCGACTTTATTCAAAAACACGAGCAATACCGGACTGTATTTACACATACTATCTGTCGAAGCAAGCGCTTTGTTGAGATGAATACATGTTAAATGGGTATACGTTCTCGGCCGACGTTTCCTCTTGTTTTGGAGAAGAGCTGCACGAGAACGTGACAACGCCGTTATTAGCTATTTGTGGCCACGGCAAAGCTCGCGCATGACTTCACCCAACGACTATTTTCGGAGGATAAATGCCACCGTTAAGCTCCCGTTGTTGTTATTTTGGTTGAAGTCCACCGTGTAACAGGAGCTAAATTAGTTCCGTAGGCCTTCTGTGAATCATTACAAGCAACTGGATATGTGCAACCTAAAGAGTGAATCACTTCTGCCCTTGCTTAAGAATATGAACCATATACCTCCAACACATTTGAAAGGACAATGTGTTCGAGGTCCCTGAAAGCAACACCTATAATTATTAAAGCCATATTACTGGAATATCATAAGAAAACATAAACCCACTTACATAGACAGACCGCTAAAGCCCAAGACCACAATTGAAGCGTTAGCCTGTATGAATTAATCAAAACTTAGTTTATTTTTCACACCAGTACAACAAATGCATCCGCTTAATTCACAGTTGTTGGATAAATAACATACACAGCGGCCACAAACCAGCGCTGTGGTGATCCTGTTGCTGTAGCTATTCTATATATGGCTTTTAATTGTCTTACCAATCTCCTTTAATCGTGTCATGTCTCCCAGAGTCATGTCATGCGTGTAACAAAAGCCACGACTAGTCGAGTGTGACGTTCCTAAGATGGGAGTTGATGGCCATGACAAAAACACCTTCACACGTTATCATTTGTCTTCAAAGGTGCGACGCTTCACTGATTCTTCTCTGATTCAAGCATGTGACAAATGGCAACATGTTCATGTGTGTAGTCGACTGAACTGTCGCACGGTATATAAATCAGATGTGTGACGTTACGGCGGGTCATGAAAGAATGAGGACCTTCAATATATCTTATATATATTTTGAGCCAAATAGTACAAAAGATAAAAGTCCATATAAACTTTGATTGTAAGAAGAAAATGTGTTGCTGCACTGCCATCATGCAAGTAGGGTCTTAAAAGACTGCTGACTGGCAGCAGACATGTCGTGCATACTACTACTGCCAAAGTGCACTGAATGAATGTAAATTACAAATTGATGATCCACCAATAATAAGAGCATTAGTCAAATATACGGAAACGAACAACCTACAGTAGACGTGCGCTTAAACAGACGGGCTACACCATTGCGCTGTGGACTGAGTAAATAGCCTCCAGTTCTTCAGCACAATGGGTTACTCTGTGATGTGATGATGAAGCATTTTTCAAGAGATAAATATGGCCCTGATGGAATGGAAATAAATCCATTTTCTCTTTCATGTCGACTTCTTCGAGTAGAGAGGTTTCTAAGAGGCTGGTTCAGAGGAGAATGAGCTCTCCAGCTCTTACTTCCTGTTTGGATCAAGTGTGTTGTGGAAGCATACAAAAAAAGGAATTTGTGGCTTGCTATTCAGTTGTCTGATTGTTAAAGCAACATTGGAGAAACCTGCAAGAGTAAGCACACATGTATGGGCTTATTACATGATGTTAGAGCTTTGAATGCATTGATTACTGTCGGTCTGGAATAATAATTCCAACAAATATCCCCAAAAAGGTTTCTAAAGTACATTATCCATCCGAAAACAATGTGTTGTTCTTTGCAGGCCTTGAAAAAGGGGTACGTTTGAAATTGCTGTTGATGGGGAGAAACCGCGTTCAACTGGAGTTCAAAAAATGATAGAAACAATGGGTAAGTAATGACTTTTTTTATACCAAATGCTCAACTTATTTAAGATTCATCGCAACCATAATAAACAAGGCAAACGTGAAATATTGCCTCCACACACCAACTGTGCCTTTTTAAATTTGAATCTTAATTTCTTCGATAAGTGTTTTTTCTTGGAGAAGGGTTTAGTTTTGTCAATCGGGTGTCCGTCTTTGCTGGCTCGGCAGCCGTGTTTTGGCTTCTGCTGTGAGTTTCTCTCAACCAGAGTTAAGAGGCACTGGATTCAGTTCAAGGCGTGGGGGACCGTCAATGCTGCCATATCGGATTGTGTTGCCATATACTTGATTGTTTGTTTGTCCCCATAGAGATGCATGTGTCCCAACTGTCAAACATGGAGCCAAACTGGTGCCTGCCAGCTTCTTTTGTTTAAAGCTGCAATCAGTGGTCACTCTCAAGACTGGCATGTTGACCATATACTTACTGTATGTCCAACCAAAGGAGTACAGATGGGGGGGGGCAATGACAATGACACAGGACAAGTGGCGAGCAGAAGAAGAAGAAAACTCGCTGAGACCCCAGTGTTATTGGCTTATTTACGTCCTTCATTCAAACAACAAAGCTTCTCAGTGCAAAAAGTGCTTTGGACCTTGTGCCCTATAAGGCGTTAGTCACCGTTGGTGGGCTTCGGAAATTGCTTTATTTTTGTCCAGATGACGTTGGGCTGGCCCGTCCACACTAACAAGCCACTCTGGAGTTGCTCCATTGTGGGGCTTATGCTGGGTCCAGCAAGCAATCGGTGGAGGGGTCTGGTTCTTTCTTCCTTTTACTGCCGATACCCATTCAATGCTCCTGTGAAACCCACCATTGACCCTCAAGGCAAAAAAAAAAAAAGGAAACATTTCCTGAAGACATACAGGATGCTATGCGATTCCTTCCTTCCACCTTGCTTATTTACATGTCATTGTAAACATAAAGACATATGTTAAAAGGTATAGGAATATGGTATATCTTATTCAAAACAAATTAAATTTAAATGAAAACATGTGCCCATGTCCAAACACCCCTCGCGGTCTCACTATCTCTGCCCATGAACTGATAAAGCCTCCACGTCTGCTTCTCCCCGCCGCGTCCACTCCTTCGATCCGGCCGGTGCTGTCACTGAAATATGCGACGGCTTGCAGATACACAGCGTGCCTTGCAGGCGGTGGAGCGTCTCCAGGCCAAGCTGAAGGAGCGGGGGGAGGTGCCCACCGAGGAGAAGCTCAGCCTGCTCAAATCAGTGCTCCAGAGCCCCCTCTTCCACCAGATCCTGGCCTTGCAGAAGTCTGTCCAGCATCTCAGAGACCAGGTAAACTGAAAACAATGTCACGATATGCACTTTGCGTCCAGCTATTCATAATAATGCAATAAGCACGACTACAGGTCTATTTCATCTATTACAAGTTTTAACAAACAATGCAGTATTCATTGTTTTAAGCCTCACCGGGCCTTCGAGACTGTGAACACGTTCAACGAGAATGACAATGCTGCATACAAATGAGTGATGCCGGGTTCCAGGGCCCCGTGGAAGGTTACAAGGTTATGGTCATTTAGAGTTCTGCGTCGTCAGTATACGAGTATAACCGGCCAAAATGCCAGATGGCAGCATCATACTTTGTTAGCACAGAAGTAACATAAACAGAAGTGGTCATGTTTAATGAGGAATAAGAGCTTGTCCGTCTACTTTTTATGATCATGATGTTGGATGAGCTGGGACTGAGGCAGGGGTAATATAAAGTGACAGGCATAGCTCTCGTGTTAGTGTCGACAAGTGCTGGAGTCTTGCACACAATGTAAACAAACTTAAACCGTTGCATTACCTGTATTATATATAATATTTCCTACGCCCTCCACAGTTGCCAGTGCCTTTATCTCTTCCCATTCCCTGGGTGACCTCACTTATTCTGTTTTTGGCTCACTCCCCGCCCCCTTAAATCCCCCCCCATCCCCAATAGTGTTGCTGCTGTGGCCAAATTGCTGTCAGGGTTCACACGAGCCAGAAATAATATGGGTGCACGAGCAGAGATACTTGGTCTAAGTCAGGAACTCTTTTTTTCAAGCTGATTCTCTCCATGGAGAATAGCACATTTGAGTGGAGGGAAAGAGCTCTTAAGTCACAGTGGAAAGGGGCCAGGGTAAGCGTTTCAGAAATACAGACGAAATATTCCAGCTATGCAGTGGGAGGCAGGGATGCTCGAGCTTCTTTTTTTTACCCCTTGTGGAATTTAGATTATAAAGGCCGTGCTGGCATTTTCGTGTGTGCTGGTGATTCAGCTTCTTTCAAAAGAGGTGCATTCCGCCTACTGTATGTGCGCGCGTGTGTGCGAGTCTGTGTTTGCTGATGCATGCGTTTGTTTCACTAAGCAACATTTATCAAGCAGCCATTCATCACAAATTCCCCTCAGATTTTGAAATGGGCCGATTCCATGTTGTAAAAAAACGATAAAGAGACGCATCTCAGAATCTGCAACAAGCCGGCGTTATGTTTTTATAGAGCTTCCAAACCCAACTGCACTTGTTTGTCCCCTTTAAGCAGAACCAATTTGGAGAGAGGGTGTGTTTTGTTGTGAGACAAGAGCCAGCCACACACACACACTCTGTCCGTCTTCTGGCTCTGCTAGTTAGGCCTTGCACAGCCCATGTCGCTATGGCGACCGGGCCCCGCTCTCCAATGAGAAAGAGGCCACTGTATGAAGTGGGGCAGAAACAATTTCTCAAATGTGCAAGAACCAAACTGGAACTTTAATCCTCTTAGCCAGGCCCCAGCTAACAAAGCTCGCGCATGAGGACAGCAACTTAGCAGCATGCTATGCTGCGTTAGCTCGACCCACAGGGTTGTGTTTGCAGCCGCAGCACTGATGTGTTAAAGGAGGCATAACTTACAGTACACGCTCCCGAAGCTGAAAGTTGTGCTGTCAACTTCCCAAAATGCAAATGCGGAAGGACAGCTGTAGCTCGGCGATGCCATATGCCAAATGGAGTGTTTATGAAATGAATGTTTATGAAATGAAAATGATATAGCACTGTGTGCTATATCCGTCCTTTTAAATCCAGTTCAGATGGCCATGAACAGTATGCCCTTTGGCTAATGCAATTGGAAAAACCCGGTTTTATGTACCGGTAGTTGTCTCGTTCATGTAATTCATCTGTCAAACAAGTAAAGTCATTGCAGTAATTAAAAGCAAAGCCTAGTAAGGCATCCAGATGGCCAGCGATGCTTCCCCCCCCCCCCCCACCATGATAGAAATATTGTATTTAGAGCCTACTAGTCATTGTTGGAACATCAGCTAAGAGCCATTATACCCTGAAGGATTAGGCTGCCATAGATCCAAGCTAATCATTGTGGGATAACAAACTATCCGTCATCCCAGTGGTTTAGACACCCGGACTTCAGCGTTTTGGTGTCTCAAATTAAACTTGCTGAATGTTTACGTCCACAGGAGGAATACATCATGATGATATTTGGTGGACTTTTAATTGTCTTTGGCTGGATTATCAGCCAGTAATTGCCGCTCTCTGCAGGTGCATTTTTGCTGAAATTCAACAGACAACATCACATTTATATTTAGTTATTAAATTGAAAATGCAAATTAGAAGAATATGTCAGTGCGAATAAGTCTCTGCAATTTTCAACGTGACACACTACTCTTTTTCCAGGAGAGTGTCCCAGTATCGAGTGGGAGTGACCTCAGCGATCATGATGCAGCAGTCAAACCCAATGGCGGCCATGTTGCCATCTCAGACGTATCCGCTTCTACACTCATCAATGGCAAGGCCTCGTGTGAAGAATTCGAACAGCTTGTTAACGACATGGCACAGGTATGGACGACTGTAAAGCCAAAGCAATCGTTGTGCAGTTCATTTTAACACACACACACAAAAGTCAGCACCTCATCTGTAAGCAGGTCGATTTTCTTGATTAGCTCTTTCTTCACTCAAACCAAATATCCGAAGACAGTCAAAGAGGAGAAGTACAGGCTGCACACTGCGTTCTTTTCTCTTGAGGCACTTCAAATAGACTTCTAAAGGCAGCCTGCAGCTTTGATGCTTCAGTGAATCAGCACAGAGCCAAAATGTATGGATACTGTATATATATATATATATATATACATATATATGTGTGTGTGTACGACCCAGGGGCGCTGCGTGACTCAAGTGGACCTACAAAAGCCAGAATCAGGAGGTCTGGGCTTCAGCGTGGTGGGCCTAAAGAGCGAGAACCGAGGAGAGCTCGGCATCTTCATCCAGGAAATTCAACCAGGAAGTGTGGCTGACTGGTATGTGAGACCCAACATTCCATTCTTCAAAGATTAAAATCGTATCCTGACAAAGTCAACATTCCAGAAAATGTTTCAGCATTTTGGCCATTCGTTGAAGAATTAAGGATTTGAGAAGTTCATTTCAGACAGTCGGGGACTTATACAGATGTTCTGGAATATTTCAAATTGGCCTATTTTACTAGAAATGAAAATTAAGTTTTTACAACTTTTTTTTTATTATTTTGTGTGAAGTCTGTGGCTTTGAGATGCTTTCTTCAAATTGAAACCTTTCATTAATGTAATCATGAATGTTCCTCAAATGAGAACATAATATAAAATAATTAGATATCAGAGGCTCTGACACCATTTAGCGTACCATACCCCTCTCTCTCTCCCTCACTGTGACACTGCATGCTACTCCCCCCCCCCCCCCCCCCCACAGTGATGGGAAGCTCAAAGAAGCTGACCAGATCCTCGCCATCAACGGCCAGCTCCTGGACCAGAGAGTGACCCACCAGCAGGCTATAGGAATCCTGCAGAGTGCCCCAGAGAGGGTGCAGCTCGCTGTGGCTAGAGGACCAATACCTCAGCTGGTCAGTCCTGCGGTGTCCCGCACGCCCTCGGCCGCCAGTACACTGTCAGCCAGCTCCAGTGCGGTAAAGATACACTCTCACACTCATGTATAAAAACTTGTATTTGCACGCCCCCAACTTTTTTTCGCTTTATTGATTCTTGTCTTTTGCTCCACCTAGTGGCAGCACGTGGAAACGATTGAGCTGGTCAACGACGGCACTGGACTCGGCTTTGGTATTGTGGGAGGAAGGACCACTGGGGTTATTGTCAAAACCATCCTTCCTGGAGGCATAGCTGATCAGGTGATTGCATTAATGCCTCCCGACTTTCTTTGGGAATTTGCTTTCAGAGTGTTGCGCCTTGTTAATAGTTGTTTATACAGTGTTTGCCATAAAATGGCTTTTTTTTTTGTATTTTATGACACTTTCAATGTTCCAGAGAGATGGCTCTTGTCAGTTAGGTATAATGAGAATTGCAAGCAAGCACATAATTAACTGTCACTCTTTGTCTTTTGTTTGGTAGCGATAGTGTCATTATGGGTTCTATTGAAGCTACACAGACTAAGTCAGAAAACACACTTTTTTTTTCTACCGCAGGATGGCCGCCTGCGCAGTGGGGACCACATCCTGAGGATCGGAGACACTGACCTGCACGGCATGGGCAGCGAACAGGTGGCCCAGGTCCTCAGGCAGTGTGGTGACAGGGTGAAGCTGGTGGTTACCAGGGGTCCTGTGGACGAGAACCCCTCTCTCTCTGCCGTCATGCCCGTGGTGCTCCCCACTGTCAATGAACAGGTAAGAACCAAAAAAGATGGCAGAAAATCGATTCAAATTCTGACAATGTGGAAAATGTGTCGCGTTGAAATTGGGTATCAGTATAGTAAGCGGTCAGAAAGCAGTTTCTCTGTAACAAATAGCCAAGATGATGATTCAGAGCTTAAGTTCAGGTCTGTCATCTCCAGTTCTATCCTTTGTGACCTCGACGGCCCTGAATGAATGGAATTGAAGAAATAGCAGGTTGCCTGTGACTCGCACTCACCGCAGAGCAGATGTCACTTCACCTTTTTTTCAAAAGCAGCGATTTCATGGCTACTCAGTACTCAACCCTATTCAAACATGAATAAAATGTAGTGACTCACTATAGGACTGACATCATACCCTTTGTATTGCACACATTAGCTGTGATTTTATGGTTAACAGGTTCAGCGCGCTGGAAAAAAAAAAGGTATTTTGCTGCCCACGTGGTGCAGTCGGATGCCGTGATTTGCTTTTCTGCTGTTGTCAAATGTATCATCCTTTACTTTCATTTTTCATAGGGCTATGAGGAAGAGGAGGACGAAGCATTTGATGTGAGCCTTACCAAGAACACACAGGGACTGGGGATCACTATTGCTGGCTATGTTGGAGATCGAAATGCAGGTGAGAAATGGCAGCCTTCCCCTTTTCAGAGTAGATGACCGTTTCAATTACAGTGTCATATTGAAGCTTAATTGCTTCCGCGCTTCACTAAATGCTCGTATAAGTTGCGATGATGAATTCATTCTCGCCTATAATCACTGGATCAAGCGTGGAATATGAAAGCGGTTGCTGGTTGTGATGAACCCGGTATCAACATCCAGGTCTTTTTTAACAGACGATTGTTTTGAGTGAATCGCAGACTTCATATTTTCACTTTCATAAAATGTGGCAATAAGCTACAATACAATGGGATCACAGACAGCCTGTTATTAAAGCTGTGATATTTATTGAATCAAATTAATTATTGAATGGCCTTGCATTATTAAAAGTCTGTTTTTCCAAGGTTAGCTCAAGTGCACTGGGTTCATCACATCATCTTTTTACGAGTTGTGTACTGTGATATTTAAAGATGCTCACTAACCCTGACTTTCAACATGAAATGAAACATCTGTTTGCTTTTTCTGTTTAATGTCATGATTCATGGTTATGGTCTTCCATCTCTTTAATTTGTTCTGTTCTTGGTCTGACTCCTCAGAGCCCTCAGGCATTTTTGTTAAGAGCATAACAAAAGACAGTGCCGTAGATCAAGATGGCCGTATTCATGTTGGAGACCAGATAATAGCTGTAAGTATCAATTATGCTCTTTGTAGCTATTGCTATTTTCTCTGTCTTCAGTGGCATGAGGCAACAAATGCAGTGAATGTTTAATATAATCTATTATAGTAATCACATTTAATCAATGGAGGGGAATTCTGAGATGACTAATTCACAATTATCTGATTCATAAAAGTGTTTTTTTCCCCCTGTGACTGAATATAAGACTTGAATTAGCACACTGAGCAATTCAGTTTTTCATTTCATTACTTCAGGACATTAACAACGAAGTGTAATTTCTTGCATCATTTGAAACACGAGTCGATGTTGCCCTTTGTTTTCTAAAGTTCTCACAGACTCTTGTTCGCAGTGGTGTATTGCTGTTCATGTGTGCCTGATTGAGTTCTGTTCTTAAGCGTAAACGTTAATGTGCTTTGGGAACTTAAGAACGGAATAAAACACCTAATTGACTGACAGTTTTTACCTGTCTTAAATGATCTAAATAAATGAAGTTAATGGCTGAAGTAGATGGGAATAGTCATGTGCAGCACTCTGTTTCTACCCCTGCTGGTATTTATAATCACTTTGATTAATGTTGTTTCAGTTCCACTTCCATCAAACAAGAATATAAATGTCGATTCACACTCACAATGCCAGCACAAGCTGTTCAGGCCCTTGTTTAATCCATGGGCTCACAAATGATCGCCCCCTGCAGGTGGATTGCGTAAACATCCAGGGATACACCAATCAGCAGGCAGTGGAAGTGCTCAGACACACAGGCCAGACAGTCCACCTTAAGCTGATCCGGCGGGGCTTCAGGCCTGAAGAGATCCCCCCTAATGTGGCCCCCGTTGTCACCGCCCCGCCCCCTTCCACCATCATCCCCAACACCACTGTTGTCATGATGGAGCTGGAGCTGGAGCTGGACAGGAAGAAGGCCGAGGAGGCTGCTCAAGGTAGGAAGGATGAAGTGAGAGAAATTTAATGAGGACAGACGAAAAAACCCCATTCCCTGTTGCTCATCACCCTGTCAAAAAGAAGTTGTCATTTGATATGCAAATGTGTCTCAGACAGGCGGTTTTATGATGCAGTAACGAGTGACTCCAAATGGAAATTTCCGTCACTTTTATCAATATAGTTAAAATACAGAAACAGAATATTTTCCTGCTGCATATAAAACCACACTGACTTGAGTTGCACTGAAAGGGAGTCCAAATTGATGTCAACATTGTGATTTATTATAGAACGAGAAAAGTGGCCTTCTACTGAATATGCAGCAGGTGTCTTTATTCTTTGACAGAAGTATATATTTGTTAATATTTTAATTGAATATTTGACACCGATCTTAATACTGAAAAAAAAAACTGATTAAGTTTTGCCTGTTAGAGGACTCCTCTTAATAATAGCAATATAATGAGTATGCCCACATCATTGGCCATCTTCCCTTCCTAAGAAAGTGAAATGCACTCATTAGTAATTATCACTGACAAAGGCTAAGAGGACAAAACTATTCTCTCAGATCTGTCAACACATAATCAAACAATTCCTGTCAGATCCTACCCGCCTCATTCGTTGTTACACTGCACAGGCTGAACTGACCCAACAACCACATTTCTAAAGAAAGAACACAAAGCTTTCCATCATGTTTCGACCCTGAACTATATCCAATAATAAATCAGCATGTGATGCCCAACGTTTGACAGGGTATCCACACAGCTAAGACATTGACAATTGAGTTACAACGGAGGTCTGCATGCGTGTGCTAGTATCTATCATGTACTTTTTTTAAATGGCTTTTTTGCCCCTCGCATTTTTTTACGATGTTTCCATTAAACAAGACGGACAAGAGAGTAAACAGAAAGATTCTCGTCCCCAGTCCTGACAGGACCTCCAGGCCACGACAGAAGCAGGAAAAGCAACTTGCATGAGTTGTGCCAATGGTGATAGATGGAGCTTGAAAGTGATTCGATCTGGCAACAGGAAGTTCAAGCCCAAAAAACCTGCAGAAAAACTAGCAGCCAGAAGCCGACAAGACCGAGAGGGTCAGGATTGTCTTGGCTGCTGCGAAACCAGCACTTTTGAGTATTACAGATAATAAAAAGGACTACATCAGTGCATATATGATGTTATGTCCCTGGAGCTCCCTTGTTATAAACAGAATAGTTTGGTGAGTAAGAACATATTTGAGCTAATTTACTGGGCATGGCATCACAAGTTTGATGAAAGTTGAAACGGGTCATTTAAATTGTTGGGATTAACGAAATAAATGAATGACATTTAAATTGTTGTCAAGTCAGTGTTAAGGTTGTTGAGCTCCTTCTTGCGTACCATGAGCTAGCATTAGTCTTTATGTCGCCGGTGAACAGTGTAAACCGTGGCTTTCTCGGGCGCATGGGTAGTCATTTCATGGGAGCCCACTTTGGTGCCCTGTGGAACTCCAAAGACATAAACCGTGGCAACAAGTTGGTAAAAAAAAAACAACGTACCAGGGTCATTAAACAGATGTTTGAAGTACTGGAACGTTTAGAGTCAGCCATTATGGATAACATCAGCAAGAGCACGTAACCCTTCTTCAGACCAATAAGGAAATGAGTTAGGTGGGTGATCGTCATTACAAAAAGAGTCGGAGATGCTCAAACTATTTTTGGAAGAATAAAGTAGTATCAAATATAAAGACAGTATTTCAAATATGTTTTTTGGGTGTGTGTGTGTTGTTAGTGGAAAGTAGACGTTTTTTTTTCAAGTGGCTGTCTCTACTGTCATGTGTCTGTGTGCCCACTTCCGTCTGTCTCACTATTCATTGTGTGTTTACAGTCGCCGCAGATGAAAAGCCGCCGCAGACAAAGAGTGAAGGATCTGATGTCAGCGCAGCCGCGGATCAGCTTCCAGAAGACAAACATGGTAGGGGCTCGGAGGCAGGGATTCTTCTTTAAGTACGCCACCAGAGATACTGGGCACACATCCGACAGATAAGGGTTTACGGTCGTCAGGAACACACTGACTAGCAAAACACACGGTGAGGTAATCCCGAGATGAAAAGTTTTTGTTTCAGAAGGTCTGATCTTGAAGTTAACATAAGTACTTTGCAAATAGTTTGAAATGTATTTCCCTTTGCTGGCTGTTGAATTGTTTATGGCAAACTTGCCTTTGATGTTGTTTTCTGTGTTCATACTTTTGCCTTGTTATCCAAGGGATGGAGCTAACACCCTTTGACGAGGAGGATCTAATGAAGAAGTGGCAAGAAATTCTGGGTCCAAGTAATGAAGTTGTAGTAAGTTTCTTTTCTCTCATCCATCAAATATGAACTTGGTTTCAGGGCATTTTGCTTCATAATGGTAAACAGCTCAAAACTGGCATCTTAAAAAGAAGCATGACCTTAGTCGGCAAACAAAATGAATTGAGTCAATTTGTTTCACATGCTGGCTGAAATGTGATTTCTTGTTTCCATGACAGGTGGCACAGGTGGAGAAGTTCAGTGAGAACAGTGGGCTGGGCATCAGTCTAGAAGCCAACAGTGGGCATCATTACATCCGCTCTGTTCTACCTGAGGGACCCGTCGGTCGCTGTGGCAAGCTGTTCAGCGGAGATGAACTGCTTGAGGTGTGCAGCCCCGAAATGAAAGAGCGCATTTCATTATCAACAGTGTAGACCTTTTCATATTGCATTTGCCATTTTGTTTGCCATGAACACTTATACGTTACTTTGATATAATACAAATACACATACCTGAGCTAAAAGGTGGCCAGAGACTCCATATGAATGCCGATGTTGCTCAGTGCCTGCTGGATGTGCAAACAGGCAACGGTTTACTGACAAGAAAAATTAAAAAAATAAATGAACGCTGCTTTAAGCCATTGCTACTGAACCAAGTTTTGAATGAAGCTCATATTAGCCTCTCCTTTTGTAGGTCAACGGTTTATCCCTGATCGGTGAAACCCACAAGGAAGTAGTCAGAATCTTGAAGGAGCTTCCACTTTGCGTAAACATGACATGCTGTAGGCCCGCCCCTCACCTGCAGACTGACATGGATGCTGTCCAACCAGAATCAGAGACTTTGTCAACAACATCAAAATTAAAGGTACTGCATTTGCACTATGTATTGTTTTTTTGAATGCACATTTTTAAAATTTCAAAACGCAAAATTTCATAACGCATCATTCCATCAAGTATTGTGTTGAGAAGGAAACGTTGAGCAAGTGACTGAATGAGCTCATGGCTATAATCGTGCGGGGTATTGCAGCAGATGATGCTTATCAGTAGGTACGGAAACTCCCTGCGTCCTCCCGAAATGCAGTAATGTGAATCATGAAAAATGTTTCCCCGCCTCTGCATATTAACAAGGGAATATGATGTGAGGAGCAATACTCCTGCAGTCCTCCTCCGTTATAACCCATCAACTGTTATTCGCTTAGCCGATGTGTCAATCGCTCCATCGGCTTTCCACATTGTCAACGATGATGGATAAAGACGTAACAATACACAGGGGAGGCTGGAAGTTTATTAAGACCAATTCTAGTGAAACCTCAGCAGCAGCAGCAGCAGCAGTCAGCAACATTTGCTGGAGATATGAGACATCAAAAGCGGCTTCCCTTTGGGGACGGGGTTTTCATCTTTCCAGCTTTATCTGTGATAATGTACTACTAAGGCCCTGGCATCCCAAAGATGTTTCCCTTTTATCTGCTGCCAGTAACCTGAGCCAGAGACACAACTAGAGGGTAGCGGTCGACGGGGTTGGGAGTTAAAGTGACGACGGCACGCTGTTACAAAAGAGATTTTGGGATTTTGCTCTGCAGAAACAAATAGACCAGAGCAGCGTACCGGTTGCTGAAGACTCAGAGGCGAATGTAGCGGCAGCGGCGCGGGATAATGTGACAGCGGAGACGATAGGATCTTCTTTGGCTATGTGGGAATTGGAGATCCAGAACATCGAGCTTGAAAAGGGAGAAGGGGGATTGGGATTCAGCATTCTGGACTACCAGGTGGGAAATCTTCCTGGGATTTATAGTTGTAACACCAACGTATTGCCACTTTTATAGATGTTGTATTTGTTACGATTTTACAACAAAGCATTTGGACGTGTATATATGCTGTTGTATATATTTCCATCATAAACGTATGGAGCAGTAAATTCTGTCTCAAGGACATTTTTTATATTTTGGAGTATCGTTTTTTTTTTCATCCATATTTAAATGCTTCTTCTGACAGTCATGCAAGTATCTCCACAGAAAGAAAGAACATACTGTATCACGCTAACCTTACTTATTTAGGCCTTTGTGTTCCTTGTGGAAGTTATATTACCAAACATATAATTAAATTCCCTGTAATAAAGGCTGCGATAGTTTACCTTTTGACATCTTGTTCATTTTACCGGACCGGACTTGCCATAGGACCCACTGGACCCCGCCAAGACGGTGATCGTGATTCGCTCTCTGGTTCCCAGCGGTGTGGCCGAACAGGATGGCAGACTGTTGCCAGGAGACCGACTCATGTATGTTAACACCACCAACCTAGAGAACGCCAACCTGGAGGACGCTGTCCAGGCCCTGAAGGGAGCCAACCTCGGCAAGGTCCAGATAGGAGTTGCCAAGCCGCTGCCTGTAAGTATTAAACGTAGTATTTTGTATTTGTATGCCTATCTGTTGGGGTTACTTCAAGTTTTATACATATTTTTGTCGTTTTGGTAAATCTTTCAGCATGTCGGGGATTCTTCACTGTGTATGCGAGGATGTGAGTCAGGTTGTCTCGATATCATGTGACTCAGGATCTAGTCGTGAGGGTTCAGCTTACGAGGGCATGAATTTTTCATCCAGGAAAGAAAAGAGTGGAGGTTGGCTGCACGGTGTAGCATTCCACCCGCTGCTCATTCGGAGGAGGCGACCAGCCCGAAATGCTCTGCGCCCTTTGTTTCACATATTATGTTATTGAATTTTCCAAGAGCACATACTCTCTTGTACACTTTAACACACTCGGGCACCTGTCAAAATATGGGGTCGGTCCAACGGCATTGTTCATCGCTCCAGGCCCCTGTACTCGCTCTCTCTTTATGTACTATAAAACTGCATTTTTCCAGCTGTAGAGCTACATTTCTCCTGTATTGAGTCTGCGGTTGGAATACACAGTGACACATCTGGGCTGCCAAGGTTAGCTTGATTACAGAGCTGTAGGAAGCCTATATGTGGAATAATCCAACTCTCCTGCCAGGACGTGGAATGTACCTCTGAGGGGTGTTTTGGGGGTATTGCCTCTCAAAATTGAGTGTGACAGTGTGCATTCTTGGTTTTCTTATATCTACCCAGGCTGCATGCTTTACAAAATCAATATCAGGCGCTAACAGCAAAGAAAACACACTTTCTTTTAAGAAGTAATTCAAAGAGAGTCGCGAATGTGCCGTTATGAGCTATTTCTCTGTTTGAACACTTGTGCACCAAGATCAATATTAAACTCCAGAATAAGTGTCTACAAATCTGAGTAACGTCTAACATCTAACACCATTTTCATTTCATACTAATTGATTTGTACTTGATTTGGTCACGAAAACAAATAAAATCAAAAATCGAATTACAATGAAGCTTGGAGACACTGAAAGAATTTCTCCACTTTCCTAGGGAATATGTGGATATTCCAACTCTCCACACCCATATGGTGAGCAGGGAATTACTTCATCATCCACCATCCATTCATTTGACTTCATAAATATTTGGGTTGAAGAAGGAGAGGAAGAAGGACTGACTGAGGGCATCGTTTACCGAGCAGAGCCTGCATTGGTTAGTTAGCTTTTGGGAAAAATGTGATATTTGCTTCTTCTGCCTAATTTTACCAAGAGAGGTCCTGTTTGTTTGTAGTCATGCATGGAGTTATCTTATATAAGCATTATCCTGACAAATAGATTAAGGGATACATGTTGTAATTGATCAATATTTAAGGCCCGTCGAGTGTCCCCGTTGGTTACGCTACCTCCGTTCGTTATCACAGATCGACACCTGCGAAGCGGACCTGTCTGACGAAAAGGCGTTAGATCTTACTTACTCTGGGACAGAGGACGACACTTTCCAGGCATCCATGATTGCCCTTCATGGTAGCAGCTGCAGCGCAGACCTGGATTACCTGCACTCGTCCACGCCCAAGGTAAGCAGCGCAGGAAATCCACAGCTGAAACCGAAAGCACAGCTTGAAATCATCCTCTTGTTTCATGAAATGGTGCTGCAACAGTAATTGCCCCTTTTTCACCAGAGCTATACAATACAGCATGTAGTCATTTTTTTTTGTTTTTGCTTGCGAGAGTCAAAATGTCAGGAGAAGTGTTCATTTTCTCTTTGGTAAGGCAGAAACAACATTATTTGTTGTTATACGGGGGGTTGAAGCCGTGGCTGCTTTTGTTGTTCTGGCTGCCCAAGAGCAGCAGCGACTCCCCAAATGGATATGGAAGCATTAAGGAGAATAAACAAAGAAGAGCAAGGGGCACACAAACTGTTTTCCAAAAAAAGTCACAGCTGACCTTATTTGTTGGGCCTTTCCGAAGACATTTCGACTATAATAGGGCAGCATAAAGGGATAGACATGGGCCAGGACAACGTGGGGCATTTTATAGTGCTGAGGGATTTCACAAAACCGGTTTAAAATGTTTGTATGAGGTCAGACAGCTCAGTCTTCTTATGAAGATGAACCGTTTCTTCCCCTAAAGCTCTAGAGAGAGGCACGACAGTGACAGTAAACGGTGGGACCAGCTTTTTATTCAGACTTGCTTGACAGTATCTAAGGTGATATTTTCTGAGGAATGTGAATGATTTCTTCTTTCAGGTCCACACCTATAAAGGTCAACTGTTTGTTAAAGATCAAATGAGTGAGTCCACCAAGACACTGTCATTAAACCAGTGATGGCGATAGATTACAAGCTGTGCTACTTGGAACTACTTTGAAGAGACTCAGCCATGTGCTCGTGCATTGGTAGTTCTGTTCAAGACCATAAAAAATACATTTGAAGTCTACTAAAAGGCACTCTAGTGTAATTTCTCCCTATGAGACTGTGCCCTTTTGAAACAACCAATTAGATACATTTCCCAGACCAATAATATCATTTCATACTATGAAATATTTTAATTTTTAAAGAAATTTAGAAATAAAGTCATGGATTTAATGGCATCTTAAGCTTTATCTGGGTACGCCTTGAGTGTGAAAGTTTAATGTTTGAATAGTTTTTATGGTAATGACTTCATGTCATGTGTAATTCATTTTTAGAGATGCTGAAGGAGTGTTTTAGGAAACTTAAATATCTCTGCATGCAGTATAGTCATGGGATTTACACATTTAAATACTATAGACATACCATATACTACAGACACTAGACTATAATACAGTGATTCATAACTTAAACATACACGAATAAAACTCTTGCCTGTAAATGTCTTTTCTATTTTCATAATTGCTGTCCAGGAATAGCTGAATACCTTTAGTTGTGAAAGACCAGTTCACCCCAGATCTATAGCACCACCTTATTAAAATGAAACATCCTTTTTCTTGTTCTACTCTACTTTTCTCCTGTCTGCTTTATTAAGCCCCACTTGTACTGCGTATTTGCATATTTTACCTTTTTTTTTTTCTAAAGATTTATACTTCTCTACTGGCTCCCACAGGGAAGTGGTGGCTGAGATTCATCACGACTCAATCTGGTTCTAATATAGTCTTAAATGCTGTTACAATAAAACTACATTTTGGTGCACGGCAAGCTGAAGACCACCAGTAATTCCCGCTGCTCTCTATTGGCCACTGATGGCTTTTCTATGGCTCATTACAAGGAGGGCGGGATGGCGACTGAGCAAGATGAATTCCCCCTGTTGGGCAATTGTCTAACTATCACAGCGGAACGTTCATTCAGCTGCTCTGCTTTGTTTTACCCTAGCTGACAGCTCGCCTGGACTTGTTGGATGAGCGTCCCTGCTTTGCAGCGCCGGACGACACGCAAGCCTTCTCCCCGGAGAAGTCGGCCTCTTTCGCTCCGCCGAGCCCGAGAGGTCGTAACCCGACTTTTAATGCCAGATTGAGCAGTTCTGATCAGTTCCTGGCACAGCACTCGACCCAAGAAGAACCAGCGGAGAGCTCAAACTCACACGGCCCGTTTGCTGAAATAGGGACAAGATCGTCTGTCCCTGATGAACCCGTGGAGTCTCTTCACTATCAGAAGGAGCCAACCATGTCTTTTGAAGATTTCGGAGACATAAAGCTCTTGATGAAGGTAAAATAATCGTCTCATAACAAACTATAGATCAGGAGGAGTTCATGTATAATAAGCTTTTAGGAAATAATAAGATGAGCAATGAGTATCCCGTTAGACTGATGAATGAGTATAATTGATCGGCATGCTGTGAACATCACAAGATATGTCGACGTGCATTCCAAACACGACTTAATCATCATCCTTGATCTTCTTTGAAATATCATTTCTGAAGGTGACATCTAACCTCTCTCTCCCAGTCAGACGTGAGGCTCCTTTCAAACATTAGACACGCAAACTTCTCAGCTTGTTTGTTTGCAGCTCATTCCCACAGCCAATCAGCTGCCACCTACCTTTTCCTCTAGAGACCCCCCCCCCCCCTGCTTTGTTTGGAATCCGGCCTAACATTTTAATTTACTTTCATGAATAACCGTGTTGAATTATCACTCTCAAGGACGAGGAGACCGGTGTGAAAGAATCAGCAGAAGCCGGTGACAAGGAAGCACTGACCTCGGGGAGCAATTTTGAAAGGACGATCACAGTTGTCATGGGCAACTCCAGCCTAGGTTTGTGTTAATTTTCTTCACGTTCTTTTGATTTGTTCTTTTATTTATTTTTCCCACCTCATCCTTCACAGAAGTGTAAATGAGTTTGCTGGTCTTGAAAGGCTCATTTGGCCTTTACTTTTGCGTCTTATTTTTCTAAATGCCAGATTTGAAGCAAAATGACAAAAACGATTTTTTTCCCCCAGCCTGAAAGGGTCATTTCATTGCTATCCAGTGTATTTCCATTTCAAAAACCTACCCATGGGGCTGCTACCGGCTCAGAGAATACTAAGTTTTAGCTTCGACATGAAGGTGGTATGAAGACACTGTTTATAATTCCCAGTGCCTCGTTGAAAGCCGTGCCTCATTTTGCTTTTTAGTATTACGGTTTCTACTTCATGCTGAATTCAAATTGTCCACGTAATACTTTTGGGTTTTGTATTTCGAATCTTTTTACTGTGTGGAACCAAATTCCACTCATAAATAGAACACATGATGTTATTTCTTATGATATTTGCAAAATAATCCCTTTACACCGTGCAAGGGAGTTAGAAGGTTTGAGATAGACTCAGACTAGTGCCACACTCTGAAGTCACTCCACTGGGAATAAATTGAAAACCATATTTGTGAATAATATGACTGTTTCTAGGATAATTTGGTGAGATAAGAGGACGCTTTCATGTTTCCGAATTGATAACAATATTGTGAATCAGATTCATTTCAAGTACGGGGACCTTTTTATCTATAATAACAATTAGTCCTGACATGTTTATTGGTGGCATTGTGGTTTTAAGAGAGCTCATTTATCAGTGATAATCCAAATCCAAATGTATTAAGTGTGTAACAGTTTCTTATAACATACCTCAAAGGGATGACCGTGAGCGCCATGAAAGACGGTTTGGGAATGCTGATCCGCAGCATAATCCACGGCGGATCCATTAGCCGTGACGGCCGCCTGGGTGTCGGTGATCTCATCCTGGCCATCAACGGAGAGCCCACAGCCAGCATGACCAACGCTCAGGCTCGCGCCATGCTCAGACGACACTCTCTCATTGGACCAGACCTGGGGTGAGAGACTGTGATGAGAAAGCAGTGGGCCACACATGTTTACACACATGCCGTATTATTGAAAGGAAGTAGATAAAACTGTGATTTAAATGATTTAGAGACCATTACCTTTTTAGTTTGATTGTCTGACCCCTAAATTCTGCTGGTCTGATTTCATCATTGTTTTCTGATTCACAGTACACTGCACAAAGCATTCCTCTTCACAATGCAGTTGTTTAACACCCTTGCTACAGGGATACAATATTGTTGTACCAGTTTGTATTAGCAATTAGAAATCTGAGAAAAAATCTGAGAAAAAATCTGAGAAAAAATCGTACTTAGCATTCTGTGCCAACTTTTAGTGCCTGAGTTTTAAATTTTCTGCACTGCCAACATAATGCGGTTGGTCGTGAACGAGCAAGGTCTTGTGAAATTGGTCTTTTGAAAAATGAATGCTGGTGAGATATTTAGTGTTGGCATAGCTCTAGAAACTGGTACAGCTGCCCAGTATTTTTCCCAAACAGGTATACCTCAAGGTCCAACCTCAATTACATCAGTATTGCTTAAATGGGACATGAAATACTTACCTTTCAGTGCTTGTGCACATACATCTGGGCATCTGGATTGCCTACCAACCCACAAACTGTGAAATAAGACAAAAACCAACAGTTTTATTGTGGGCTGCCTCGATCAGAAAACATATAATTCAAAAAAACTATTATGTTTTGGCTCCTCTTCCTGTGTTAATTGCAGGCTCATTAGAATATCTCCACCAACGGCTTGAGAAATACGTTTGCAAGCCACTCAGGGCAGCCTGGGCTTAAAGAGACAGGCACTAGCACGAAGTGTTTCAGACATAGGGAGAATACAGGTATATTCAGATGAACAGTTGAACATTAAAGCATGTAAACATGTTCGAGTAGAAACCCAAAATACAAGTATGAACCTGATGACGTCCCCTTTAATTGCAAGCCTTTCAAACAATACATGATGTCATTAAAGCATATGATATTGTAGTTGAATATGCACACAGCAAAAGTCAGATTTTGCATGAAAAGAGTCGCTGTTTCCACAAGAAAATTGGGATGTGTTGTTTCACAAGTTCTGCTTGCTGAACTGAACGTGACGGTTTGTTAGTCCCCGGTGCATAAAAGCCAACTCTTCACATTCTAGATCTGCTTGTGCACCTGAGGACGATCTGTGCCCGTTTTATGTGTGAGTATGACTAACTTCCACACTTGGTGGTGTTTTTTTTTTTTTTTTTTTCGGCAAGAAGCTGCCATCTCCGGTTTCCTTCCTCTCATCGTCTCCATCTGCCGCCAGGCTTCATTGCAGTCTGTTAAAGAGCTTTATCCAGACGCAGAATTGGCCAGTCGGCTCCATTTAGAGTGTCAAAACAATGAGAACAGCAAAGTGTAATTGATGAAGATGTGGTTCTGAATGTCATTCCGATTGGCTGATTCACATTTTGATTACGCTGACCACTGCACCGTGTATTAACCAACATTTACTTAAAATCACACATATAAAACACATTTAGTCAAAATAATATCTGGATAAATCTTGATCGACTGCACCACTTACCGACTCAACCTGCTGCATAACATAGCATAATCATTTTGATTTCTGTGACTAACATGTTCAGTCATCACCTGGATGTTTGCCCTCTTACCACTTAACACTCACTCTTTAACTCACTGCTTTTCTATTCACCGTTGGCATTTAAGCGCCGCCGTGTCTCTCGCTGCATGCTGTGACGTCGTCTCTAAAGTGACTCATCACATTTCATTATTTCACTGGGATTGGTTTTCCTCTCTGTCTGCACGCTATCATGTTAAAAAGATCTGTCAGCTTCACTTTAAACGTGCCCTTCAGAATAAACTTCACTCTGAATCGTTTGGAAATGGGACTTTAAATGGGTGTCAGATCTTGTCAGCTCTCTTTTGGTTCATTTCTTCACACAAATTAGTAATCTGCCCATGAATCCATGATGGATATGCCTTTCCGATTTGACACATGTTCATTACACAGAAGGTGATAGAAGACTTGATTTGCTCAGACATTTATGAAGGTAAACATCTGCTTTGAAGTAAGTTTCTGAATGTAAATAAGCTGATTTAAAAGAAGCTCTTTTGTTCAGTGACAGAGGGGAGTTTGAGTGCTTTAATACCTGTTTACTCTTGAATGCCAGTTCTCTTTTTTAGGTCAAATTACCATGATGCTTTAGTGAACAGAGGCATAATTGCCACTAAGGGAGGTGATGGAAAGGCGTTTGCTTGAAGAAATGTTCAACTCATTTGTGTGTATGTGTGTCTGTGCTTGTGTGTGCGTGCGTGTGTGTGTGTGTTCAGCATTACATATGTTCCAGCAGAGTATCTGGAAGAGTACAAGGCCAGCCGAGAGCCGGCTAAAGAGGATCTCTTCTGTGAAACGGCTCCAGTCCCAGGAGCAGATCCAAAGTATGTCCTCATGTTGGACCTCAGTAACTCGTGTTCTGCGATTACACTTAGAAACAGGTCACCTCAGAATGTGCCCTGTTGAGATTCCTTGTAAAGAAACCACTTATGTTTTGGTCCCTCAAGCTTTCTTTAGAATTTTTACCAAACTTTTTCCTTCCATTTTTGTCGGTCTAGAGATATTCCGAGCCTCCCTGAACGGGAAGATGGCGAGGGAGAGGAGAGTGCCGCTTATAGCAACTGGAACCAACCTAGGAAGTGAGTACCCACTCTATTTACGCATCTAATCTAATTTTGTGAATATGCCGAAGACAGACATGTTTTGCAGAGCTTTATTAAGAAAGACCGATTGCTCGAGTTTGAAGCATTGACACACAAAAATAAACTAAAAATCGTATTTTCTGTCCAGCATACAAAAAAAAAACTCCACGGCAGAGTTTTGAGGAGCAAAAATGTTTAAAAATTCTAGCCTGCGTACCTTCCTCAGAGTGGAGCTCTTCCGAGCGCCAGGCAAGTCCTTGGGTATCAGTATTGTCGGGGGCAGAGGGATGGGCAGCCGGCTGAGCAATGGAGAGGTGATGAGGGGCATTTTTATCAAGCACATCCTGGAGGACAGTCCTGCTGGACAGAACGGGACCCTGAAGACCGGAGACAGAATCGTAGAGGTAAAGGAAAATATCAGTCAATCAATCAGAAAGCTTTCCTTTCGGGCAAATTACTTCCCATGGTATTTGATTAATGTGCAGTCATTTGAGAGAACCAAAAAACCTTGAGGAGGGTTTGAAATCCTGGAAAAAAACAAACTCATGTTCCCTAAAATTTGTGTCAGGTGGATGGAGCAGATCTGAGAGATGCTAGTCACGAGGAGGCAGTGGAGGCCATACGCAGGGCAGGCAACCCTGTGTCCTTCTTGGTCCAGAGTATTATCCACAGGCCCAGGGTAAGTCTCGATAATAGCGCCAACACCAATCGATAGTAAATAATCTAAAGGTCACAATTTCCTTTTCCATCTTCACGTAATCCGCAAAGCCCATTTCGGGCACTTTCAAAAACCACAATGTCAAAAGACACGACCCCTGTAGTTCCCGTTTTGCGTTTCGATTGTTAAATGACATTTTGAAATCTTTTATGAGTGCAAAAACAAACCCTGTGTGACATATTCAATATATTAGCAAGTTTTGGTCTCTAATTGCGACACTCATTGAAAGCATATCAACATTGTTCGTTGTTTGAAAGTGCCCTCAGGCTTTTAAAGCGTGACTAAGTAGTTTCCCGCTGGGTCTCTAATTGGTTTGGCTCCAGTGTCAGATCTCTCATAGTCAATCACTTGCATTGTCATCGATGAGATCTTCCCACTTGCTTTCCTTCACATTCTGGTCACTCATTAAAGCCTTGTAGCAACTCATGATGTAATGTAGCACACGGAGAGGAAAGACATGAAGAGGGGGAAGAAGTTAAAAAGGAGAATCTGACTCAACGGTGGGGACTCTAAAAATATCTTGAAGCAGATATTATCAATATTTTTTCAAATAACAACGACAACAACAACAGGCAGCTGTACGCTAAATGCACCAAACAGCAGACAAAGTTAGCAACGAGCTGGTAACAACAGGAGAGTATTTAACTGTTAACTAAGCAGCCAGATATTTCCCCCAGGAGCTAAAAGGAGAGCGAATATTGGACATTGCAAATTATTTTTGTCGGAATTTTAGCAATAATTATATAAAGCTCACACATTTACATGATAACACAGCAGGGCAAAGCTAACGTTAGCTGTATTTCCGGCCTTTATGATAAGTTAAGCTAACCGTCTGCAGCTTCTTATTTAGGATACATGAGAATGGAATCTAATCTAATATGCAGCAAGAAAACAAATGAGTGTATTTCCTTATGTTCAGTGTTCATACTTCATTTTTTAACGACAGTGACTACATTACGAGTTGCCTCAAACCTGCATCTATATGTTCCTCCACACTGCTTTCTCAGCCCGGGTCAATATATAACCGAGCCCCATCGCCTGCCGTAGAGAAACACACCACCTCTTTCACATGCATGCCACATCGCACATGTCAGGTAATCCGTCTCCCTCTTTTTGCCTCTCACTTCCTGTTGCATCAGCTCTATCCATCACAGTTAATCTTTGTTGCATTATCTCCCCTGCCTCCGCTTTCGTTCCGTCCCTCCTCAAACTGTTCGCCGAGTCTTTCTTTTTAACTGCATCTTTGACTTTGGTACACACGTAATATGTGTATTGACGGCAATGAAGACAAAGTAGAATTGGAGGTTCCTTCTGGGAGGAAAAAAAGAAGAACCGCGGGAGACGCAGAGTTACTAAACTATAACAATGACACGGCCCACAATTTAGTTTTTCATCAAAAGGCTGAGCAAATGTTAAAATCTATTTTGTCACGGCAATAACACGTTTTTTTTTTTTTAGAAAACCTCGGTGCTGAAAGTGTGTAATGTTGACATTCAATACACTTTCAGACTAGATTCATAATGCAACCTCACCATGGGGGTTATTGATCTTGCATCTCTATATTCTATAAAGGAACTCATCAAGTAAACAATCGAAAAAGCAAATCAGGAAATCATTTGTACCCATGTCAAAATGTGCTCGAGACAGCTTCAACCCGACAAATACAGGAAGAAGACGTCTTTTCAATTGACTATAAACTCACCGACATTGAGTTGCAGCTCCACTAAAATGCACAACGATGGCCTGGACAGTTTAAAAAAATATATATTATTTTGATTGGACGATACCTCTAAAGTGCTGTAGGCAGGTCAGTGATGCCGTTTTTTTTAAATGCAGCCACTGGGGGTCCACCGAGAGAGTATAATAGCACATCCATGCTGCCTCCCTATAAGTTTCAAATCCTCTTGTAAGCAGTGAATAATCTCAAGGTAGCCTGGAGGAATCTTTGAAACATTTCAGAGAAAGCGGCTTTGCTCTGATTGTTTTTTTTTGATGTGGAGGAATGGCTGTCCTCAAGGAAGCCGCTTGCTTTAATGGTTACTCATTTAAATAAAACCCGAGGTGCCTCTGTCCTCCAAACCCCCCCCTCCCCCCCTCTTTTTTTTTTTTTTCCTCCCGAGCGGCCTCCGATTCGATTTCGTCACAAAGGCTCAGCCGTCATATTAAATATTCGTCATGTTGTCAGCTTGTTGGTCCTGTGTGTTGCTCTTAGAGGCCGCCGCTGCCCTTTCTGCAGCTAAATAGCCACCGCGGGTCAAGCCTTTGCTGCACTAATCAAACCTACTTAGCGCCTGCCCTCCCTCAGGTTAGAAAGCTTCCCCATGTCTACGTCTGCCTGCTTGTGTACGAGTATGTCTTTCACTTGAACTGTACTGCTTTTGACTTGTTAAAATGGTGTTAACAATGCGCTGCATGACATGAGAGAAGAAACATGTGTTTGTGTGGAGTCTAGGGTTAAAACATTAAAAGGAATTCAGTTTCAGTCTGCATGCAGGTGTACCACCTCGGGGCATTTCATTCATTGTTATGATAGCCATGAGTTGGAACACATTTTATGTTAATTGTTCCAAATGCCAAACCTTTTATTTTCCTTTATGGTAAACCATATGGAAGCCCAGAGAGGCAAGTGAGAAAACTATTTCTGGGGATCTGTTTTTAAGTCTGATCTGAATAGCTTGCTCTCCTGTGTTTATGTCTTAAGAACAGGTGAACAAAAGGCCACCTGTGTTTTAAGTGTTTTTATTTCTCCATGCACTCTAAACACAAGAAAACAGGAATGCTGTTAGTCCTGTTGACATGGGATAGTGGTGCACTTCAGCCTCTACAGCCCAAACTAAATTGAATACCTGTCAAAACATTTATTTCCACCATTTTAACTGAAACTAAAAACAACAACAAATTGGGAACTTAAAAACACGATCCTGGCAAAACCTTTTTTCCTCCTATTCTTAAGTCATAAACACGGGAGAAAACTATTTAGAAGGGACTTAGAAAATATCCTAAACTTTATGTGTGTGTGTGTGTGTGTGTGTGTGTATATTCCTATTTTGAATCGATACCTTTCCCTCATCTGTTAGCGTATGTTGCCTTCTGTCTACCTCTCCTCCTGGTGCTTTGCTGCGTCCTTCTCTCGCATCAAACACAAAGTGCAATCCTAGTCGAAGCTTTTACTATTAGTGAATCTTATTTTTCTCCTGTACAGCTTTTCAAGGTCCACTTTTTTCGTCAATTATCCCTCAAACATTCTCCCGAGTGTCTCACTGCCGGTGTAAAGAAGACAACTTGATAGGACAGTGTAATGTGAAGAACTGTAAACTGCAATATCGTTGTTTTTTTAAAAATGCCAGACTTTTTTTGGCAAAGTCCTTTAAACTCAATCATTGCAGAGAAATGTTCGAGCTTGGACAGTCATGTGGAGTTGGATAAGCTCTTTCACTCAACGCATCAATATGTTGGCCTGGTTGTGTGTGTTTGTGCGAGCGATTATGGTTTTGCCAAGACTTTTTTTTCCTTTTCATTTTTTAAGAAATAAGTTCTTCATGTTTTTCTTTATTTTAAAAAATAAATATGGCTTTTTCTTCAGTAATATAATTTCTAAACAGATGGTTTTTCATGATCCAGCATATGGTCCAGATTTTATTCATTCAGAACACTTTTGACTTTGTATGAACTCATTAATATTAATGAGATTTAAACACGATTCTGTATCCTCTGTACGGCGTTATGAATATGCTCTCCATAATACGTGACCCAAATGAATTTGCTCATCGTGAGTGATGGAGAGATTTACCTTCGTGTCTGTCTTATACGCCGCAGCCATCGGTAACAGACTCCAGTGAGGAGAGAGCAGCGAAGACAAGGGACAACAAGGACAAGGTTGGTGTTTTCAATTACCCTCCACTGACAACTTGAATCAGTGTTTTGTATTTGTCCTTGTTCCACTTGTCAACTTTGGGAAAAGTGTTGCTCACCACACACTCGGAATCAGGTTTGATCACATCAACGGCACTTGGCGTTCAACTTCTCACCAAGAACTCAATATGTCTGTCCTACGTCTGTCAATAGATGTAGGCATCTGTCAGAAATGTGCTGTCTTCTAAAGCTGTTGCCCTTTGTCTCTTCTCCGTAGGAGGGTTACAGTCACAGTAGACTTTTCCTCCGCCTCTCCCCAACTAACCCTTTCACTCCTACCCCGTTTAAGGTTTGTGGGTCTCCGTGTTGTGCTTTCCACTTTCCCTTTCTGTGGATGCTCGTGCAGATACGTCGATTTGGCGTGACACAGTTCATGCGCTGAATATATGACACGCTGTACCCGCATACACTCCTACATGTCCTAACATCTCTCGCCGTCTGATGTCCTTTGTGCATTCTTTTGTGAAATCAGAACATGTTCTGACCTTTTTGTCTTTTGCATTTTATTACTTCTTTTTAAAAGACAACAGAATTGATACTCACCTCAATAAAAAGACAAAAACAAATTTGAGATTTTTCTTTTTTTTAGCTTGACACTTGTTTGACCACAGATTTTATATTCAAACAACAAGTGATCAAGTCTGATTTGTTGTTCTCGTTTTTCAGGTAAGTGAACATATGATTGGTGAATATTTGATTTTTAGTACTAATTTGATGATAAGTAATTACATCAGTAATGATTAAGTCATTAAATGTCGCATTTTTGACTTAGTAAGCACAATTATACTATAAATAAAGCTATTTTCCAATTAACCTAATTCTGATTTGAGCCTCTGGCATCTATTTGGAACCATATCCCATCATTAATTTTCAGCCTAAAGCTAATATCCTGCTGAGAGCGATGAAGCTGTTTATGTAAACCAAGCAAATGACTTCTATTGATTCCATCACCGGGCGCTCATGTCGCCTTCCTATTTCTGTAAACCTCAGATCAAGCTGATTCAAACTTAAAGAACAAAGACACAACCTTCTTCTGTCTCTTTGCCGTTCACTAATAAATCGTTTTTCAACTCCACCTGTGGCGCGACAGCCTGTGAAGCGTGACGCGCCGAAGGCATCTCCCAGCAGCCCCGTCCTCTTCCTGCCAGTGTTGCCCCATGTGGGAGAGACTGATACAGACACGCTGACAGAGATTCCTGGCAGACCTGCTGAGGCAGAGGAGGAGAATGAGGAGGAGGAGGAGGAGGTGGAGGAGGTGGAGGACGAGTTTGGATACAATTGGAGTGAGTTCAGTTTCTGTTTTCTCTGGGTTAAATTATATATTCTGTTTGGAACAACAGTGAAAACATTTATTGTGTTACATTTTTGTCATTGGTCTATTTAATTACATACTGGTCTGTTATAAGTAAGCTTTGCATGACTTCTTGGTGGGAATGTGACTTGTGAGGAAGGTGTGTGTGTACATATATATATACTGTATATGTATACTCCTGGAAGTTCTACCTAAATAGTATCCATTAATGTAGACCGAAAGCATTTAAATGTACTTGTGTTATGCATGCGTTATCGCCTAGCTGCCACTAGAGGTCCTCCAAGGTACATTTTGTTTCTCGCCTGCTCGTGAATTCATCCAGAGTCTGCAATAAAAACAGCACAGACTCGCTCGCTTGAGGTGGTCGTACCTCAGCAAAACCCGAAGACATCATTAGCATCTCGCAGACACTCGAATGTCAACTGTAGGATGAAGTTTCCGCTTCAAGGAGAACGGGTCACACAGTCGGTCCCATTCACCTCAGGCTTCCAGCCTCTGAACACCTGGGACTGTGGCGAATGAGTGTGTGTGTGAAAGTGTGCTCCCATCCTGCGGGGATAAGATTGATGAGGTTGGGCCCGGGGAGGTGAGTTGTGGAGATTAGTACAGGACTGATGGTCCAACAGTGGCAGGGAGCCCGGAACAACAGGATCCCATTGGTCTGAACAGGGGCTATCTAACACACCAGAGACAGGGGAGAGAAAGAAGGCGGGGGACTGGAGTGAGAAATGGAGGGATAACAATGCAGACAAGATTGAGACAAAGAGATAGAAACTCAGCAGTCTGACATATAAAACTTTCACCGTTCACATTTTGTGCCTTTGCACAAAACCCAATCTCCCCCAATCCAAACGCATGGCCCTCTTTCTGAGCAACAAGACAGAAACTGATATGGAAGTTCAGGCTCGAAACAATTCTGGCGCTATTCAGCAGCGTTGTCAGCTCACATCTGTCTTGCTACGACCTCACCCGCCTCTTTCAGAGAACATAATCCAGCGCTACGGCAGCCTCCCGGGTGTCCTACACATGATCGAGCTGGAGAAAGGCAAGACGGGCCTGGGCCTCAGCCTGGCGGGGAACAGGGACCGCTCTCGCATGAGCGTGTTCGTGGTGGGAATAGACCCCAGCGGGGCGGCCGGCAGGGACGGACGTATGGCAGTTGGGGACGAGCTGCTGGAGGTAAGATATACAATCGATAACGTATATACATTTCTGATGTATGGCTTTTAGTCGTGCTTTGTATCACACATTTGCTCTTGGAGAACAAGTGTCTATAATTCTGGTTTTGGGTCCTGTCAGATCAATGGGCAAGTCCTTTATGGCCACAGTCACCAGAATGCGTCCTCCATAATCAAGAGCTCGCCATCCCAAGTCAAAATCATCTTTGTCAGGTATTCAAACCCACTTTCTTCCTATTACAGCCTCTATGAATACACTTCCATGGCAACAGCAACTACATGTCATTGCCAGACAGCTTGTGATGAAAACTGAGCTGAAAATGTTCAAGTCTATTGTAATTTTATTCAAAATTCAATAGAGGGAGCTATTGCAACTCAACAGACGGATGCAGCTGAAGGTGAAGTGTTAGGAGAACAGTCTTCCTCATGCATATATCAAAAAAGGAGAAGCTTATATATTTACTTAAACCGTGTTTTCCTCCAGTAATTCATTAAATGTTATTACAATACATATGTCAAATTTATATATATATAAATGTTTGAAAGCCTTAAATCAAGGTGACATTTATATATGAAAGCAATGATTTACTCCCTGCTTTCATAGCTTTTGGAGCAACTAAACAATGTAAAAAATATCCAAAAATAAATTCAGAAAAAGTATTGTATATGTTCCTGTTAAAATATGTATTTATTGTACACTAACTGCAAACACAGTACATTATAAAGATTAGTATTGCAGCTGACACAACAGCACAGAGGTCAGCCACATTTGACCCTTGACCCTTCCTTAAAGAGTCCTCTCCCAAAATCAGTCTACTTAACCTTTTACTTAAGCTCGCATCCCTTTCCTGACCCCTGGAAACAGACACCGTGATCGGCCCGCGTAAATCACGGCTCCGCCGTCACAAAGCCGAGGAGCCGCGATTTACGCGAGTTTATGACTCTTTGGAACAGGAACGCGGAGGCGCTGAACCAGATGGCTGTGGGACCCGTGAGAGAACCCGAGGGAGACACAGTGGAGCCCCACACTGAGGTAACACTGCACTCATGGCCACACACACACACACACACACAAAGCACCGCAACGGACAAAGATTATGGAGATGTTCGGGAGTGAAGTTCCATCTGCGTAACATGCAATGAAACTCTCACACAAACCATTATAATTGCTTTTGCTCTACCCTTTGTGTAATTTACTTTTTGCGCCAGAGTTGTTTTCATGTATGTTTGCTCCTAAAAGTCTCTTTGTGTGGTCCTGGAGTTCCCATTCTCCCAAGCCTCTGTGTAACTCCCGGGACAATCAAAAGCCACACACTCAGTACAGTACTCCCACCAGCCAGCAGACACAAACACAAATTCCACTCTGTCAACTACTGCCTGTCTCCTCACAGCTAGAAGCGACTGCTGCTAATGGTGATGCCGATACTTCTAAATATGTGCATCACGGCATAAAGCTGAAGGTGAGATACACTGGACCCCCCATATACACACACACACACACACATAGGGCAACCCTTTTGAAAAACCAAAATAAAGACAATAATAGAGAGGAAGCAATGCTATAATGAGGGAGGATGTACACAAAAAAGGTCAATGGGGTATGACAAAGAAAGAGGGGGGGGGGGGGGGGGGGGAGCATACAGGAGCAGCCAAGTCTGACAAGCTGCCAGCCAAGAGCAAAGATTGTCAAATAAAAGGGTGAATAACCAAAACAACACATGAATGGGAGAAGAGCTGTTCCAATAGGACATAAAAGTTCAGTTCACCCAAAAAAATAGAAAGGGGAACATCATGTGACCCCTTGTGGTGTCTACTTACTACTCATGCGGATCTTTTTACAGTTTTATTTGCCAAGCTATGTAGATTCAAACATATCCCATTTCAAAAACTCGCAGCAACGCGTCTCGCCGGAAAATAATTCCCACAGAAAACTGCTTCCAGTGAAGTCTGTGGATGATTTTGAGTTGTTTTTTTTAACGTCATTCTTCCGTACTGTGAGCACCACCAATAACAAGTGTCACCGGGGACATCGCAAAAATCTTACCTATTGAACTGAAAACATCTGCCCGACTACAAGTGGTAATTTGGGAAACTTGTTTTGTTGTGATCCCAGTGAACCGGCCCTTTAAAAAGAAACCTCCTAGGTTACAACCCTGCTCCTCCGATCTACTTCACAACTTAGTGTTTTGCTTTTTTGAATTAGGTGCAAACTGTGAATAAACAAGAACACAGCACCGTATAGCAGCGGGGGGGGGGGGGGGGGAGGCGGAGCTTCAAGGCCCCCTGCAGACAGTCCAGTATGCCGTCCGCAGCGGGTAGTCGACTAACCCCTGACCTGAAAGTGTGTTTTCGGGGGACCGGATTTAGTTGGTAACGTTGGTATTGTCAGTGGTAAGAGAAGTAATCAAAATGTTTGATGGGAGCCCCAGTTTGGGAATGTCCATATGGTATGTCAGGCGACAGGGAATGACTCAGCAGCATCTGGGCAGCACATTGATGCGAACACACAAACAGGCCCCGCTGGGAACATACGATTAGAAGTGTGAAGGACGTAAGGGGAAGCTGTGACTAATTCTCTTTCTGGAGATAATTGTCATCAGTCATGCTTGTCTTGGTTAGCTTGGTGCAGCTCTATTATGTAACACACGCTACAGCCATGTGTCAGTCTGCATGCTATGTTTATATGTACCGTACTAAATGCTGTATGTTAAAGAATCCCTTTTTTACGCACGACTGTTTTTCCCCCAATAGGAGGACGGCGGAATCGGCGTCACATTTGTGGAGGGAAAAAACGACAGTGAAGTTGCGATATGTGAAGTGAAAGGAGACGCAGGCAAAGTATGTCGTACACGCTGCAGCTAATGGTGAGTCGGTACATTATACCGTTTATTTCTAATCAAAACTGTGATCTGCTTCACACAGGAGGGCTGCGTACAACCAGGGGACAAACTCTTCGCTGTGAACGGTGAATCAGTGCCAGGCTACACTTTGGAAAAGGTAGTGTGGCTGGAGATAAACTGTAACCATCATGTTGTATTTCCTCTAAAGGCAAGCGTTCTACAAATCTGTTGTGTCCGTAAGAATGACCTAAAACAACAACAGTCATGATGTAAAGATCAAGCCTGATTCGTAATTCCACTGTGTTTTCAGTCAATTATCTACTGAGAAAAGCCAAAAGTCCAGTGAAGCTAACCGTCTATATGAGACCCTCTCTTCCTTCTCCTTCCTCCAGTCAACCTGCCAGGACGCGGATAGCTCGGATGAGGTCACTGCCAGCCGACCCAGCATGCCGAGTGCCACCACGAGTACCCCGAGTCAACCGCAGGCGGAAGCAGTCGCGAGTGAGTCCGCATTAAGAAGTTTGACTTCTTATTCGAGAAGGTAAATAATGGATCAATCGGCTTACTATGTGCTAGGTCAGAGTCGCTCCTCCACCCCTTCCACTCTGGCCTGTGACCCGACGACCTGTCCCATCATCCCCGGCTGTGAGACCACCATCGACATCTCCAAGGGCTGCACGGGCCTGGGCCTTAGCATTGTGGGAGGCTGCGACACCCTGCTGGTAGGTGACAAAAAATATGAAAGATGGGTAACGTTAATGTTATTTGAGGGTATATCACTTCACCAAAAACATTCCTTGAGTTAAGTATCACTTTTTACAATCCTTTTGAAATATACTGTGAATTTGTAAAAACTTTACGTGACTGTACTTTTGGGTTACCACCCACCACGCCACCCACTTAGAATCGTTGGTGGCGGTATAACCCAGGTTCAAAATAGCCACGGCGGCTCAGGAATGCAGGAAATGATGTTGTCACAGCCTTCCTCCTCGTCCTCCTCGTCTTCCTGCCGTCCTCTCCTCAACCCATCTATTCTGTCTGCTCAGTCAGGCTTGGGGGGGGGGAAGCAGCTCTTTGTCTGGCCTCGGCCACAGCAGACAATATCCAGCCCTGGAATGTAACCTCTGAACCCCAAACGACACGTTCTGTTCACCGTCTTCTCCTATTCGGTACTCATTTGCTCTCTTCTTTTTCTTCCCCTCTCACTCCAGGGGGCCATCATTATCCATGAAGTTTATGAAGAGGGAGCCGCCTCAAAAGATGGCAGGCTCTGGGCAGGAGACCAGATCCTGGAGGTGCTGAGCCGTAAAATGAGCATCACACATGACCTCGATTTAAAAAAAAAAAGAGGCTTGAACACATTTCAATAACTTGAGACGCGGCGGCCCGAGGGTCTGTAACATGAAAGCTAGGGTTCCCGAGTACAGTCAAGGATCAAATAATGTGATACGTTTGTTGATATACATCGCAAATATATGTGAAAGCAGCAACAAAAAGGATCAAACCAAACTATTTATTGTTTGTGAGACAAGTACTGAAGAATAAATTGATTCTGAGTAAAAACTCGGGGGGGGAAAGTACCAGCTGGTGTGAGTGTATGTATGACATGGAGAGACCAGCTAAGTGTCCCAGCTCAACTTGGATTTGCCCTCCATTTCACCTCGTGCTTTGTCACAGAGGGAGGGCAGGGGTGGAGCTCAGGAGTTTTGTTATGGCAGCTCGATGAGTAGACCTTTATTGAAAAGGCACACATGCATGCACACGCACGCACATAGACACACACTTGATTGATTTAATTGCCCTCTGATATTCATCTCTGCCCTCGAGCCAAGCTGGTGTGTTTAGAAAACAGGGTCAGAGAGGAAAAGTGAAAAGAGCGGTTTCCCAGTCCTCAGCAATGCCATTTGCTGCTATGGGGAAAAAAATAAAAAAATCGTTTGCATGTCCATGGCGAACGCTAATGGGGTATTTCCCCCCCCCCCCCCCCCCCCCCCCTTAATGTGGTCAAATAAGATGGACATAAATCCTTAAACTGAACACTCAAGATTTTCCCAGACTTCTGTGGGAAGGCTGCTTCCCTTAAGTTCAATCCAAGTGTCGTAACGCTGTCGTATTATGATCCAGCGTTCAGATAGCTCAGCAGTTTGGGAGGCTACAGAAGAAATGTAACCACAGCAGTTTAAGGAAAATTCTGTTTTAGCATTCAATTAGGCTGCGAGTACTTTTTTATAGCCCTCTGCTGCCTTCGCATTATATCAGGAATAGAAGAAAAGGGCGTATGAGCAATAGTTTCTGTTGCACTTCTAAAAAGAGGCCAATGGTTGCTACAATACTGACCTCCTTTTCTCTCGTCACAGGTGAACGGCATCGACCTGCGTGACGCCACTCACGACGAAGCCATCAACGTGCTGCGGCAGACCCCGCAGGGAGTCCGGCTGGCGGTCTACAGGGACGAGGCCCAGTACAAGGAGGAAGACCTGTGGGACTCGTTCACTGTGGAGCTCCACAAGAGGCCTGGCCAGGGCTTGGGCCTGAGCATCGTGGGAAGGAGGTGAGAGAGACGTGTTATTAGATATAGCACCAAACTACTGACAGTGTTAGAATGCTGGTCATTTTGAGATTATATTGCATTTGGCTCGTCTCTTGAATCAAAGTCTGTACAGCCAGACGACAACTATAAATATGATATATGTATAGAATGGTATTGGTGATATAATGAACATACTAGTAATCTGAGAGGAACATAGTTTGACATTAACTGTACAAACTTTCTTTTTTAATGCAGATCACGGGATCAGAGGTAATTGCTGTCACTGTTTAGAAAGTGTGTAGTGTAGAGACAGATCTTGTACACAAACACAGCAGGATTTTTAGATCTACCAATACGTGATAAACCGTGATGTTTTTAAATCCTATTTCATGGTTGCCTGGCTGGATTGCTGACATGTTAAGTAAACGTCACAGAAATGTGTCAGCAGAATAGGTGTGTGTTTTCTCTGCATCACTTCAAACTTTAAACACCTCTTATGATCCCTCTGATGAGGACAGGCAAAGCTTCTTATTAGCCCTGGGATCAGTTTCAGTGGCTCTAGTGGGGATCATGACACAAAGTCCACTGAGGCTTCTATTCTCGCAGTAGGATTCACGGGTTAAAGCACGTGAGGGAAAAGGCCTGCTGGTCCACATGCTGACAGTTCTTTACCGACAGGTGTGTGGCGATAGATCTCACCTCTGGGAAAACCCTTCGGAATGGCTTACACAGACCACACATGCACTGCTGGTTACGTGTGTGTGTGTGTACAACTGGTTTTATTCTGGGTTTGTTAAAGTGCAGGGTAAAAAGGGGTCACGGGTTGAACAGCTCGGACAGCAGTAGTTGTAAATCTTCGCCGACGATAGTTTTGCTACACAAGGGGAAAAACAACTAAAATGCAGGATGGAAAAGGCAACAACGTGAAAAACCCTCAGCTAAAATGGAAAAGTGCAAGCTAGCAGTTAGTGGTGAGGACTTGTGACAGCCAACAGTCTCTGGCACTCAGGATTAAACGATCAGGCCGCCTTGCTTCACAGCTTCTCGGCTTTTGTTAGTTTTATCCACGTGGAGATTTGCACTTTAGATATGCAAAGTCAACAGTAGCGATGTGCTTTTGGGAGGGGAAAAAAAAAAGACAAGCTATTTTATCTTCCCTGCAGTTAACTTAGTGTCCCAGAGGTCAGTGCTCAGAGCAAGCAAATATGTTGTGACTATGTTCGTCTTTGGCTATAGACGAACAAGAACACACTGTATTTTCCTGAGACAAAACCAACTGGTTTGTCAAAGGTTTTGCAGCTTAGATTCGGGTAACGTATCACTGCGAAGGTCACCAATACACGTATAAGAGGAAATTAAAAAACTAAGCTTTGTCATGAAATAATATATGTGACAGCGTCTCACTTTTTGTGCCCGACTGCAACGTGTCCACAGTAAGCATTATGCAGGATTCAAGATGGAAAACTAATTTAATCGAGGTCACAGTTGGGGGGTGAACACACTCTTTGCTGTTAAATATTCCATCTCACCAGCAGTCTGCTTCTTCCCAAGGAGCATAAGCCACGTTTGTGCAAAGGTCCATAGGAAAAAAATGTGCTGGATCAAAAGTGTGTTATCCATTACATGCTCAAAGAGAGTCAGCAGTGCGATACAGTTGCGGTCAACTAGAAGAGAAAAACACACGACGACTCTTACAGCACATGTTCTCTCACCGTCATGTCTGCCTTTCAACCTTTCCTACCAGGAATGACACAGGAGTGTTTGTGTCCGACATTGTGAAAGGAGGTTTGGTGGACACCGACGGCCGCCTGATGCAGGGCGACCAGATCATGTCCGTCAATGGTGAGGATGTCAGGTCGACCACCCAGGAGGCCGTAGCTGCACTACTCAAGGTACACCCCGTCGCACTGGCCCTCAGAGGGAAGCATACTTAGTGAATGACAAACCACCTGCTGTTACACTGCGTTGGATGACTGCCGTCAAAATACTGTGCCTTGTGTTATAGTGCTGTGTGGGGCCTATAAACCTGGATGTAGGGAGGTTCAAGGCAGGCCCCTTCCACTCAGAAAGAAGGCTGTCTCAAAGCAGTCAGGTACTGTATTTGCACTGCTTTCAATGCTAATATTTGATTTGTTGAACAGAAATTGCTCTGACAAAACAAAAGAAGCAACAGCGCTGAACATCTGTGTTTCAGATGAGTGAAACAGGCAGCACCAAGGTGGCCTCTCTGTCATGTTCCGACTCTGGGAACCTTCCCGGTGACCATGACAAACTGAGTCGGAGTCCGGATTGTAAGTCTCCTCAAAAGGTCCTATTAATTATGTAAATTTATGTAAAGGCCTCCTAACATTTTTGCCTGTTTCGCTTTTCCTCACAGCTCCAGAGCATCAGGACACCAGAACAGTCGAGTTCATTAAAGGTCCCAGTGATTCTCTGGGTATCAGCATAGCGGGGGGCGTGGGCAGCCCCCTGGGTGACATCCCCATCTTTATCGCCATGATGAACCCCGTCGGCCTGGCTGCTCAGACACAGAAGCTCAAGGTACGACATTTGCGCCTCCCTCTCGGTAACCTTTATCCGGCTTCCAGCAGGAATACAAAACGAAAGACTTTGCATGCCAGTCATTGTCGTGTGGGATTTAATGTGAATCTTAATTACGTACAGCGATCTCATTCCCACTCACTTTACTCAGTCTGTGACTCCTAAAGGTCAAGAGCTACAGCCCTTTGCGGTGAACTTCGCAGTTAAATGACAGAGGAACTGACAATTGTAGCTCTGTGTGACACAGACCGGAGGAGGATAATAAATCTCCCACTCCTGCATTCAGATCATGAAGCCTACAGAAGGGCTCATTGAAATGAATGGGGGGGGGGATATTGAATAGTATATTCACGCTGCTTTATCCTCTCAGCCAGAATGAGAGACGAGAACGCGACATAATGAAATTACTCAGCCGAACACAAGCGTAGTTTTGCTTTTGTGTGGCGTGGTGAATTCAATTTTCAAATAGTATTCGACTTTTGTGAAGTCACAGCACTCATTCACACTTTTTAAAATGGCACTTCTGTGCTGATACATATGCATTCTGGATTTAGGGAACAAGGGAAACATTTGAGTTTCCTTTTATTACAGAAAAAAGGTCACAGAGCCAATGTTTGTTAGATTTTCATTGTCGTTATAATTGTTTCCAACCCCAAACACTGATGTTCCTGCTTCACCGTTCAATGTGCCAAGTTGTTTTTCTCCCACGTGTCCTTTTAAATTTGACTAAACTCTCACTTTTCCAGATTGGGGACCGCATTGTCAGTATCTGTGGAACCTCTGCTGAAGGCATGACCCACTCACAGGCTGTCACTCTGCTCAAGAACGCCACGGGCACAATACAGCTGCAGGTCTCAAAGCGCACACACACACACACACACACACCTCTCTGCTGTAATGAGATAAACCTGCAGACACAGTTAGATAACCTGGAGGTGAGCATGTACTTTATTCCTCACTATATCTGTGTTCAAGTTTTCACCTGAAAAGAGCAGTCGAAGGCTACCAGCGGAGGACTTTCAAGTACCATAGAACTCGTCTCCCTCATCCAGCACTACCACCATGCTATCAGTCTTCGTGTCGCAAGTCTACCATTCCATAAAAGTGTGTGTGTGTTTGCACCTGTAGGTGGTAGCGGGCGGTGACACCACTGTGACGGGTCCCTCTCAGGAGCAGGCAGCTGGAGGTCTCACGCCCAGCTGCATCTTCCAGGATGACCCTGGGTATGAACTGTTTATTACACAGAAAGAACATTTTACTGTGTTATAACATCCGTCTTACCACTATAATGTCAGTCAGTCTAAGTAACAGCATTCAAATGATTGCCGTTTGTTTCCCCTTTCTTTATGCTGAAGGGAATGTAGTCGGTATATTCCCTAACTGTCTCCGTCTCTCCATCAGCCCACCTCAGTATAAGACCATCAATCTGGAAAGAGGACCAGACGGACTGGGCTTCAGTATAGTCGGAGGGTACGGGAGCCCCCATGGAGACTTGCCGATCTATGTCAAAACTGTTTTTGGAAAGGTACGTCGCACAAATCTCTGTTTTATATTCAGCAAGATTGACAAATTGTGTGTTATTAATAAGCAAAAAACTCCACTCGCATGCGTGTGCGCTTAGGGGGCAGCAGCGGAGGACGGCCGCCTGAAGCGAGGAGACCAAATAATGGCCGTGAACGGGCAGACTCTGGAGGGCGTCACTCATGAAGAAGCCGTTGGCATCCTGAAAAGGACCAAAGGAACCGTCACGCTCACTGTGCTATCATAGACACACATATGCAATAACCCATAAACACACACAACTTGTTTTTACACTTCTTATCAAACCCAATGTTAATCTACATCTATAGAGGCTGAAACTTACTCAAACTGGCAAATATTTCACGACTGGCAGATTCTCCTAAAATCACCAGATGTTCATCTGTGAAAACACGTACACTGAAATAGGAACAACATCTTCTGATAATCATGAAGGAGCTTAATGTGGCTTTCAACACTGTGATCCACGTGAGCCAGCAGACTTATGTACAGCATGTCTCATAATACAATTGCTTTTATCACTGAAACAGTCACCCAAAATAGTATGAAAGTTAGATGCATGAAATCATAAATAGTTTGCCATACAGTGGTTTGATTCATTGCATGAATCTCAAAGAGGTTGTAAATTGTATTAGAATTATAGTCCAACTCAGTTACATTCCGTGGCTCTGGATTTAAGTATTCACTGAAAATTAGTGGCTCAAGTATTTTGCCGTTTCCTGTATAGAAATGAATGAGATCATTATTTTACAACAGAGAGTAGACAAGAGCAGAATCCGAATAGAGGAGAGGCCAATTTTCACCTCCCACTACATTTAGAGCATGAAACAGCATGAAAGCGCCCATGAGGTCATTCACAGATAAGCAGAATTTAGCTAATGGCTGTATTAGCTGATAACAGCTTTATTTGTCTTTTACATTGCACTGCTGTTGGCAACTCATCGTGCTGATTTCCCTGAAAGGCCGACGCTGCTGTAACTGGTGTTAATCAACCTGTTTTAGAAAACGTAGCCAATAGAGCATTTTTAGGTGCTCATGGCTAGAAGTCTGGATATTGTAAATACACAGAAAGATGTGAAATCCTTAAAACTAAGAAGCGTGGTTTGAGTGCACATTTGACAAGATGAGGAATTGTGCTACTGAAATATAGTGCTGCTAAAAGCCGATATATAAAAGGTATTATCTCAGTATTTTGATTTTTTTTTAAAGTATTAATTAATGTTCCCTTCATGAAAGTGCAAAGAAAATGCTATCTAGGCTGAAGTGGATGTGTTTAATTCGTCAAATGACTATATAATGGACCTAAGCTCATTTTGACCTTTTTGTTTACCCAAAACAAAGTGATCTGGTGTGTAGTTCCTGAAGTCAGTAGGCTTGTGTTGTGTGGTCTAGTTTATGAGAAGGTTGTCTGTTCTCCGTCTTATCACCTTATGTTACGTGTCTCCAGCACTGTCAATGTGACAGTGTCGAATATTATTCACACTGAATTAAATAAAAGTGACCTTTGGATTCAATCAATGTGTTCCACTTTTTCACCCTTACACAATTAAATCCACAAAGAAAAACAAGCTGTTAAATCTCAGCAGAGTGACGACAAACTTAAATCGGAAATAAACAAAGTTCTTAAATAAATAATAGTTGAGCATAGTGAAACAAAGGGCAACTTTCCGAGCGCACCGGCTGTTACTGAATCTAACTGCTCCTTACCTTTGGGTTATTGTACAGTATACATGTGGACTTGCTTGAATATACTTTGTGTTGTCACTTCAGACTTAATAAAGCCTGGATAGAGAGAGTTCCCCATCTGTCTGTACACTGCCAAGCACAGCTGCTGCATAGCCAGCCTGCCAGGTGGTTTTTTGTGGAGTCCTGTGCATGAAGTCCTTGTCTTAAGTCGGTTTACAGCAAACATGGGGGCCACCAATTAATCACACGGGGTCACAGAAGACCTTTGAAGCCCTGTGTCTAATGAGGTCTGTGGTTTCTTCAGATTCAGTGGGCTCTTTAGAAGTCAAAGTACATATGCTCAACAGTTGGGTGACTCCTTCACCCCGAGGTCAATGCTCGACACAGCTACCTGCAGCTGCTGCTAGCTAAACCACAAGCTAGCTGCCGCCTGCAGTCAACAGCTGAGCCCTCCCTCTAACACCTGTTGTTTTAATGGCCCCTGTGGCTTTTCGAGGTTACCCGGCCTCCCTCCAGGTTCAGGAGACACTGGTTGGTTTACACACAAGTCTGCACAAGCCTTTTAGATGTGAGATCGGATGTTACCGCTGCGTCATGCTCGGCTTGAATGTGGGCGGACGGTGTTAAGTTCCACGTCAATGGCGGCAAAGCTAAATCTCTTTGAAAGACTGCATTATCAAGACGTCAATCAGGCCTCTATGTACATTTTCATGGGATTTTACCACGAACAAGACTTCTTTGTTGATCTTTTAAACGAAAGTTATAACAAAGACTTTTTTTTCCTCTCCGGCTCCATGCAAAACGTCGACTCCACAACTAAAGCGTCTTACACCGCAGCTTTAGTTGCAGCCTGTGAGATAAGTTTGTCGCTGCCCGTTCAAACATTTTAAAAGTCATACTCATACATCATGATTCATGCTAGCTCCACACGGGGCTATATAGAGGTTAAGCAAGCAGAAACCTAGTTGATGATTGGGCCATGGTGACTCAGCAAACATGCCAAATGGGACGCCATCAAGCCGGTTAAAAGGGGTTTTGCTTGAGTCTTAAACTGACAAGAATGGACCTGACAGAAAAATTCCCGATGACTGACAATAATTGTAACAATGCTAGCAGCGTTGCCTCGGGATGGCAATGTCTGTCAGTTGGTCAACCGCTGTGGTCTAGACTGAAATATCTCAACCACTATCGGATGGATTGCCGTGTATCTCGTACAGCTATTCATGATCAACGGCGCGTGAAGAACACCGGCGTTTTGTCCAACTAAAACTGCAAACATTGTAAACATTATACCTGCTAAACATCTACATGCTAGCCTCACCACTGTGAGCTTGTTGCCATGCTTGCGTGAACATTTAGCTGTGCCTCTAAGCACATGCTCACAGAGCCACCAGCATGGCTGTCGATTTTACTCTTGTCAGTAGTCTCACAGAGGAAAGTTGACACATGACGGTATGAGGAAAGTGAGCATTTGTTTTAATTTGTTTTTCCAACTAAGTGTTCAAATCTTTTTGCCATCCCTCAAACCTGCCCTGACAAGAACACATGCAACTTTGAGCACACATGCTTGGTTAAGCAACAACATTCGCCTCCTGACTACCCGATCCGCCTTGTGGACTCTTCAACGTCACGGAAAAGAGTCAGGCCATAATCAGACATCTCCTTTACACGGTGAGCGACTTTTTGTCTTGGAGACCGGGAGGTCTATAAAGGGTCACCTTTCCGAGCCTGCCCTTGCATAAACAAACAAGCAAACATAATTAAATTTCCACTGTGGCATTGGCGGAAAATTGCTGCCTGATGAACACACTGCTCTACAAGACAACACTTTCCCTTCACCAGCTGTGAAGGAAAGACGTACACGGTAAAAAAAAAAAAAAAAGGTTTCTGAGGCAATCATTTGACCTTGTCACTCTGTTGCCTCAAGTCTTTACTTATTAGCTGTCAAAAAGATTAGCACATGACAGGCACACAGTCCTCTGCATTGTTTGAGTCAGCATATACGAGTTGCTCTTTCACAGTCCCTCCTCTCAAGACAGAGGTGTAACTGCTTGACTAATTGGGTGGAGATTGTTGGCGGCGACAGCTTAACATTTCTCTCTTCAATAGATGTATTGAAAAAACGGTATCATTAAATGACAAATAAACATTGGAATGTGAGGAAATTTCTTGTTTTTATAAGATTAGTATGTGTGACTAAACTTTACTGGAGTAGGATTTATGATAACCACACACAATGTGTGTAAACATTAAAGGAAATGGTACAACTCAAACTAAGAATGAGGAATTGTTGCTAGAATCAAAAGGGAGCTCGAAAAAACAAAACTTTTGCATGTCAAATTGTATCCAGCCCTGCTTGTGTTCATTTGTTTGCTCTCGTTTGACATATCTTACTCTGGTGTCTTGTTTCCAAAACAAACAAAAATATATATAACTCCTTCATTTAGATGCTGACAACTCTGTTTTCTGAGTAAACAGCCCAGATACAAACAGAAACACATACTTCCCTTCTTCTCCATACCTTAAACTTATGCCAGAGTCATTACTTTGCGAGCAGGTCGCTGAATGTTATCAGGATTTACATTGTCCCCCATCACAAGGACAGCGACAGCTCAGCACACACTCCTGTGTTCTTGTTGAAATTGAGCTGGGAGTTAACCAAAGATGACATCATGCGAGATCGGATTTCCGCCTCACCTTCGGCGTGTTTGCACAACGTTGACTGTGAGGGCTGAGGCTGGTGTTTGCACAGACAACATAGCACATGTCCGATGAGGGAACACCAAACACTGACATTAAATGTTTGGTGTTTAGCCCCTTAACTGCAGTTATTACGTGTTAGCAATACAAACAGTCTACTCCGCTCAGACTCTTGACATCACGGCACACGAGACCGTTTTAAATGACCCATCTCAGTAAACTACACCGTCAGGAAGAGGCCTCACCATAAGGCCACCGCTCGTCTTAAACACACCTTAGGCCTATGTGTTTCCCTTCGTATGTTTGCATTTCTGTTACAGCTTCAAATGATATCACCGCGGCTGAGGCCTGATAAGGCAGAGTGTGCAATCATCCGTTTATGAGCTGTGGGTAAAGTAACGCGGTGACACATCCCTTTGAAATGTTTGCAGAACCCGGGGTGGAAGAATCACCTTTGTTTGCCGTGAGAGCTGCACATGTCTGACCTTGTGGAAGGAGGCAGGGCTGTGGAACCAGCATTCATGGGCAGAAAACCTGCATAGAGCCAGGACAGCATGAAATCAAACGATGCAGGCCAAGTCTGGTTCCGTCATCTCAATACAAATACCTCGTTTAACTGAACATTTTATGAGAACATAGTCCGTAACTCTCGTCTGTAATCTAACAAGAATGTGAACTTGCCTGCTAACTTTTGCAATGCAGCTGGACAAAGGTTTCAGTCAGGGCTAAAAGGTGGATGTGGCCTTAGTTTAGCATATTAGCATGCTTACATATTAGCATTCAGCCATGAACATCAGTACCATAGTGTGAATCCGTCAAACAGATGTTGAAAGATTTCACTTGAGAAGTGAATATTGGAGCGGTTTGTGGTGCTACATGCAAAGTCAGGGGATCACTTCAGTTATTAGGATTCATCCTCTGGATATATGAAAGCTGTGCCAGATCCATCTTATAGATTTTGTTCAAAAAACAACAACAACCTCATGGACGCACTAGAGGAAAATGCCGAGGGATCACCAATGTCAGTAGGCCTCATCCTCTCAGGACCATGACTGTATGTACAAAATGTGAAGACATGCCACTAGTGGGGCTAAAAAACACAGTACTGTAACGTAATCAAAGATCTTGCAAACACACTGCAATGTGCTTGTTCCACATGTTGTCGTGGTCTGTGTTATTGACTGCCATCTCTCATTGCTGGTGTAAAAACAAAGCCATCCTATTGATTTTTAAGCTTGGATGGAGAAATGAGCCAGTGATGAAAGCCCATTCACGCCTCCGGCCCTCGCTGTTATTTGAGCCCATTTTCTGTCTTCGCTCAGCAAACTGGCCTGCGCTATTAAATTGAAGCAAGTGCCAAATTAAAAGCCGTGTCATGAATAACCTTTTTCTAAGAGTGGTACTTGCTCAGGCTTCGACTTGGATGTCTAACTTTTGATTCACGCCGAGCTCCCCTTTTTTTATTCTGAGGATGACATTTTTAGAGCCTGTTATCAATCCTACATTTACGACCCAGGCTTTAACCCCTATTTAAGACGGGGCTACAATTGTTGTGAATTGTAATGTGTGGTGTTGGAGCGGGAGATATACTTCATCTGGAGCTTTAAAATGACATATTCAAGCCTGTTGTCCCAGAGAGCTTTCTGCAGTCTTTGATCTGGCATCTTATCAAGTCACTATCACACAACCATTATCTCACCTTAACCTAGAATTGTTGTTATTCTGTAACAAAGGCTTGATGAAGGCTTAAAATTCCACCTGTGTGGAGTTACGTACAGGGCAACTTTTTGATCTGAAGCCTAAAGGCCCCATAATGTTATCTGTTGCGTAGCGCTCCAGTACCGACTTGAAGATGCCAAACACATACTGCTGAGGGAGCGATGTTAGGATTGCGGGGACATTCTTGCAAGGTTGCATTCTCAGACCGACCCATGAATAGTAAAAGTTTGGTACGGTCTGTACCAAACAGTCACGTTCCCACAGTTGAAGGGAGCCCTGAACGTGCTTATTTTAAAGTTGTGCCATTTCATTTCAAAGAGTATTAGTTATGGAGCTCAATGAAGGTCTACATTCCAAAGGTGACTTTAAACAATGTTTTCCTTTTTTTCCTAACAGCAGCTATAAATGAACCTGTTCTGTGGCCACTGCTGTGTCAGTACTTAAGGTGCTGCACTTTAAATCCAGCTACCCTGCTCCATCTGCTTGATTTATGAAGACTTCCAGTTGCCGCTAAACGAGACCACAACATGCTGAACGCAGACCTCAGCAGTGCTTTAAACCAGTGGTTCTCAACTAGTCTGGACCCACCATCACCCCTTAATGACAAGCAGCGACCCACTACCCAAATTATATATATATATATATATATATATATATATATATATATATATATATATATATATATAATTTGGGTATATCTATATTCAAGAAGTCTAGTAGTAGTAACATATCTGTGTAGTAAACAACATTACACATCAATTATATTTTAACAAATATTATTAAAATTTTTTAAATGTAACTGGATGGATTATAAATAATGCATCGAAATACATGAATACATGTTCTTCTCATTTTCAAGTAAAATCACTCAAGTCAGGAAACTTGTCAGAATACCCATATTTGATTGGATGAGCTGCATCACGTGATGTGGTTCACAACGCATTGGTCAGTGTTTTTCCTGCACTGAACAAGTGCCGTAAATGCTGGAATAATTCCGCTGCATAAAAAATGCCCTTCAAAATAAAAGAATTTTCTTCTTTTTTTTTTTCTTTTTTTGTTGTCAGTCAAAGGCCCGCGACCCACTGAAAACGGGTCCGCGACCCACTTTTGGGTCGCGACCCACCAGTTGAGAATCACTGCTTTAAACCATGTTTACATGCCCCTGACCAGGTAGCGTGGCCCACGTCTGTTTGTGCTGTTAAAGTGTTTGCACATTGCTGCTTTTCCTGAAGATCCCAGATGCCTGATAGTTCTTTTGGCTTTTTACTTACTTCCCGAGTGGATTCCAGGCTTCAAAACAGGTGTAACCATGTCCTCTAGTCATTGTAAAATCAGGCAAGGAGGGAACAGAAACTTGTTTCCCCTGCAAGCGCTTTTTATCTGCAGTACTCTGCGGCCATTACGTCAATGCAAATTGAAAAAGACGAAAAAGAAGCACCCGTGGGTGACTCTTCGACTGGATTCAATTGATGGCTATCTGAAACACATCTGGTTGACTGTCACATTAGCAGTCAAGGAAGACATGCAACTGGGTGACAATGTTGCCTGTCGTCAAAAGATGAAGCAACACGTGCCTGAGTCTGGCTTATTCTGCAAATGCACCTCAGGGGAAAATACTTTGCATAAACTGATTCCTGTCGGAGCTCTTCAGAGTCGGGAGGGGCGATGGTTGGAATTTTAAAACACCTATCACACCTACAAAGCCAAACACAAGATCAAACACACCGCGTATTGGGCGTATACAGGATCATACACGTACAGCTATTTTGCAACGTCGTAAAATGCGAATACACAATAACTGCACATGAACAGTTTCTCTCAAGAAAAGATAATCCTTTCAACAACAATGCATACCACTTCTGCTTATTATGAAGCACTCTGTGTTTGATTAAGAGCAAATCCACTCAGCGTATGCCTGAGAGAATGTCAAAAGCAAAAGAGATCACACAAGTGTCAGCAGCCAACACAGGAATCCATCACATCGAAGCTGTGGGGTATTTAAGGCAAAACTTTCCATCAAACTTGCACGGACATGTTCGCGAGGAGCCAAACAGATTTATGCACTCCCGATATGTTGCTGTGTTCATTTAGTTTCCTACGGGCAAATTTAAAAACCACAGAGGCGTCAGCATCAATCTTTTATGACAAAATCGGATTAATATCGCTTAATTACTACCTTGCTCGGAGAATATATTTAATGACTTGTAGGACAAACGCAGACATCGGCCGAAGCAGCGTTGCTGTTTTGCAAGTGAGAGAGTCAGCACATTTCTGTTTGTCAACAGGGCCTCACTGGCACATTACATCATTAGAGGACACTTGCACATGACTTGACAGGTTTCATTTCCCCGGGCTGAATGGCACACATTTCTTGAAAATGTCCACCCTGTTGTGTCTGCATTGTCACGGATATGCTTTTATTTTCTATCCTTTACAAGAACAGTGTACCAGTTTCAACAGAACGCATCGTGTTCTGAAGAAAAGGGGAACAAGCTGAATGAGGTCCCATCCAAAGAGTAACCAGCCTGCATGTAAAGGACTGAGCATTTAGTCATGTGAACAGAATCTGTAAAGCTAATTTTCAAGTAAATGCAAACGCCCTTTATATTATAAACCATTAAATTCCAATTCAATTAGCATTCAAAACATGCCTTTCATTCAGCTGCTTTGACTGTTAGAAATTTTACAGCAAGTTAACAAATGCGCGTAATTAACTAAATGTGAGAAATGTTTGTTCTCTAAGTTAAGCTCATTTAGCAAAGAAAAGCTTCAGTGCAACGACAAAATATCAGATCTATAAAACTTGAAGACAAACATAGTGTGCTTCAAAATGTTATAGTCTGGAGACATCACAAAAGAGACCTTGCAGCCGTGCATCTGATCTCTCATTGTGTGAAGTGGGCTGTAGTGGAATCCCTGCTATGTTGCATTGCCTGCCAAGATCCAGAAATTCCCCGTGAATTCCATTTCCATAGACTTCATAACAACAGTCATGTCATATATTTATTTTGTCAAGCAAATTTAGCGATATAATGACGCGGCCAATGCCTTGTAAGCTTTTAAGAACAATCCAGAAAGGAACATACAGCTGCATTGTACGGCTTGCTAAATGATGAAATCAGCTTTTATTTTGTAGAGTTGTAGCTTGAGCGTGCAGGTTCATTCTTGACCTGTGGCAACATACATCTGTGATAGAATATTCCAAAGTTCACTAGCTGGCTTTTCGAGGGATTTCGACCGTACTGCTGTCCCTACTTTGATTCTAAGTGGGAACCGTTGTTGTCATTCCCCTGTTTTACCCATGTTTCCAGTCTATCAGCTGCCAAAATGCCACAAACAAACCTAATAAATTAATGCAAAAAAGGAGGGAGTATCCAACATTCAGTGACAAAACTCCCCACCTTTGAACACCTGTTACAATCTACCCCCTGTATATGTGGACCTAAATAGTACAGAAACTGAAACGCTTGTAAGTTAATGTTAACGTTAAGAATATTTGATCACAAAAACATTGAGCAGTTTGTAAATGGAAGTCAAATTTCCCATTTGTTTCTTTTTGTTGTCATCAGTAATTATTTGCCGGATGTCTGTAAGTTGATAATACAGAAAAAAAAGCATAGAACTTTTTCCATTTAAGTGTAAATAGATGAGGAAATGTCCCTGAAAGCCATTAAGAGAATTCACAACTGAAAGCGTTCAGTTTCAAAGGCCAGGAAATGTACCAATGCACTTCCAGCACTTTCACCCGATCATTTGTCTTCATTAGTCTCAAATACAACATCCTCACCTATGTGGTCGCAGCACTCAGAGAAGCTGCATGTGTGTGTGAAAGTGTGTGTGAGAGTGTGTGTGGGGGGCGGACAAGCCGTCAGTGAGTGCTGCTCCAGTGATTCAAATGATGATCTGTGATCAGAGGCAATCATTAACTGCCAGCGGCCTGAATACTATTAGGTCAGTTATCGGTGTCTGCAGTCATACAGTGTGCTTTAACACTGCTGTCCCCATGGCTGGCCTGCACACTACTGACCCTGCATCTGAGAACTTTCACAAATGCAAAAGCCCACCAAAGCTGTATCATAAAAATATCTTCATCACGGGAGACAGTAGATGAACGATGTCACTGTATTACACTGCTGTAGCCCCTCCCAGACAGCAGCGAGTCCTATCAGTAACAGCCTGCTAAGAGGCTTTACACCCCCCCCCCCCCCCCCCCTCCCCAGCACAAAGAGCTGTCTGTTTGGCCAAAGAGGCATCCCAGGAGTCAGCAGAGACAGGTGGCTATCCCCACAGGGTATGTATGTGGGGGCTGGAGTAATCAGAGACAAGTCAAGACAAAAGCATGGTGTTTTGTTCAGCGTGTGGGTTTCCTACTGTTGAATGTCTGGGTTAAATGTTTGGTGGACAGCAACACCACAGCAAAGAAAGACAAATATGTAAAGTATTTTTTTTTTGTCCATCTCGAGTGTCTACAACCTGCAGGACACATGAAAACAAAAGCATTACGTCGTTCTGAACGCTTTCGATTAAGGACTGTTCAAGAACAATTTGTGGGGTGGGGTTTGTGGTTTTTTGTATTTGTTTTGTGCATTCCCCTGCAAAATGTAGCCAGCTAACAGCTAACAGAACCGCACTCACAGCTGACTGCATTGACGTCGCTCAGCTGCTGCTCCTTAGGCCAGAGACACAGTTATTCCGTGTCTTTTATTGATTTTTTTCTGAGTCAAGAGGACGGTCCAAAGAAATAATAACACTGAGAGAGGCCATGCTTTAAAAAATAAATCCAACATAAGGTTCTGCCCACTCCCCACCCTGATTCTTTCCATGAAGTCCTGAACATAAATATGGATGTTGAAGAGATTGTAAATGAAATATCATATGGTTGATAAATCCAACATGAGGAAACTCTTTCCAACTGTTCCTCCACATCTACACCCCGACTCGAAATCTACTTTTCTTTTGCATGCTAGCTTTTAAGGTAGATGGGGCCTGACGGTAATCCAAACCCTCCAAAAACACTTCCACGGTGGAGACCATACCAACCCTGCTCAAGCAGTACAGGTTTTCATTGAAGCTCTGGGTTTGAATGAGGAGGCTTTAAGAGGGTGCCAAGGAAACCTCGCCAGTTTTGCTTCCCGATCCCTGCAGATCTTTGGAGGTCCTTTACCTCTCAAACCAAAGCACTTGTGCGAGATCTTTCCGGGTCCTGTTGCACCAGTTTTGAGATGCAGAGGAGGGTATTAGTCGCAAGGTTTTGAGGTTTGAACTTGGATGGACCCTGGGAATCAGTGCTACCAGGAAGAAAAAGAGGATTTTACTTTGGGTCAACGTCAGAACTGAACGGTGAATCCCAATTTGTGCCACATTTTTCCACATCAGGGACGAAGGGACTGACAAGAACGGCTTTGTCAGCGCGGAGTCAAACTGTGTTTGCTGAAACAGACATCATGGTGATCAGAAGACTGAGAATGAGCAGAAATAGACTGAACACAAATAGAAACCAAAATCCAGAGCACTATTTGTTCTTTCCCAAGAGGATCACATCTCTTTCCCAGGAAGGATGACAGTTCATGAGAGGGTGCAGACAGACAGAGCGATTGGGGAAAATGGAATCCCACAGTGACAAGAAAGCTGTGACACGATTGTGTACAGTAGTGAAGATGGAAGAGCAACATAGAAAGAAAGAAAGGCAGAAAATAACAGACTGAAGGCAAGACTTGAAGAGCTTGCGGCAACAGATGCAGAATTACTTTGGCGTAAACACAACAGACATGATCGATGGACAGCTGTTTTTGTCCCCCTACTGGCATTCGTTCACTTAAAATCGATTGTAATGCCTTCATGTTGACCCCAAACTGCCCTCATTTGACTAAATCAGCGTCATGGGAATCACAAAGCAGACATCCACTGGGAAGCCTTTTGCTCCACCATGTTTTCCAACGAAGGAGTAACCCCAGCTCTGCTCCCGTAACCATCACAGGGTCATCTTGTTGCCAGAAAACACTTGAAAAGACTTTTGGCGTCATGTCTCGAACATGCCGTTAAAACCAGCGTGGAAATAATCAATGTGAGACGATCTCAAAGAGTTGTTTGTGTGCGTTTTTGATTGCATGCCTGTCTCGTTCCATGACTCATCAAACGCAAGGCTAACCCACAGACAAAAGTGCAGTACAGCTGAAATAATCACATACACTGTAGCTTCCGTAAAGCCTCAAAGCAACCATGATAACATGTATTTCTTTTTCACGACTCACAACTTGGCTATCAAAGAGCGAAGCAGAAGTTCAAAAGCTGTGGCCGGGTCGGGTCAGTGGCTTCTGTAGAAGTCCCTTTGATTCCTAATATAGTCATGGAAAGGCTTCCTGGCCCAGATAGAAAGAGAAGGGAGTGAAAAAAGGGGGGATCAAATGGGATAGAGGTTTGTTTTGTTCTCTCCTCTCTATCCGTTGAAGGTTCCTGGCTGATGGAGCCTGCTGTTTAACCTCAGCCAGCTCAACAGGCTCGGCCCACGGTGGTGGTGTGGTTGGGGGGGGGGGGGGGGGGAAGGCACCCAATGCAGATAGCCATCACACACAGCCAGTGAGGGAGAGGGTTAAAAGCTACTTTTATGATTGGTCCTACTGTACATGACTCATCAGTTTTACATATTCACTCCGGTGCCCTTTACCTGTTCAGCTCATGCAAAATGTGATATCTTAAAACTCTGCTGGCTGGAAGGAGAGCGAAGGTGAAATCCACTGATCTTCAGCATACAGGTTACACTGTGTGACTAATGATGACTAATTGGCCAATCCTTAGTTCATAGCATAAATAGGAGCGCATCATAACAGGTGGAAAATATTCGCGGTGGTCACATTGCAGAACTGGTCCCACCAGTTTGTGCTTTCAATAGAAAATAATTTCACAACCAGCCACTGCTTGCGGCTGCATCACAGCATTATTAATTAAATGTATGATGAATAAAGTATTAATTATAATGAATTAAGTTTTTAATTATTCAAGGCCAAGTTTCTTTCTTATGTCAGCATTGGGTTGTTCGAGATATTTGTAAATCAGTTAACGATGGTAACCTAACCAACTGTATTTGGTGATTTAGGGTAATGTCATTGCCGTGTTGTTTTGTAATTTGAGGTATTATATTGTGCTATTTTTGTGAAACTTTCTCTGCTCAGGTAGACCTTACTCCACTAAATAGCAAATATATTGATATTGTATATAGAACATCTTTAAACAACATTTTTAATACACAGACGTTCATTTTGTCTAGTTGTTGGGTTAACCAAACGACAGATAGGCTGCCCTTGGCAGTCACTGGCTGGAACTGTTTGCGTGTACTAATCTTAGTAAACACTTCAATTATAACTCAATTAAGTTTGAAGTTGCGCAGAGCTGCTGCAGCTTTCTGAGAGACTATATGTTCTCACATAGCAGAGTGTAGCATCATCCCAACCAATATAAGGAAGCCAAAAAATGTCTGGTAAATCCTCAGGGGTTATGAATTAAAATGTAGCGCTGGAATATAAACAAACCTAAAAGGTTCACCGAGTCGGCACAACAATTAAGACTACACGAGAGGAAAAATGTCCCAGAAAAGAAGTCTCGTGGGGTGATTTGTAATCTTTATAGCTGGAACTACATCTGATAAATAATCAAGAACTCTTTGTGTATATGTTGATTAAAAATAACCCCCCGAGTTATGAATGGAATGCAGTCCGACCAGCTTGTTCCCAGGCTTGCCACTTTCTGTATTTGGGTTGCTCAGATGTTTTCTGCGTCATGTTTACAGAAGCTTTCCAAAGGGTGCTCTTTCTAAATCTCAGCCGAGCTAATTTATGAGAGCAGAGTTAATGTTTAATATTTGCACTGACGTTAACAGCGTTGCCTCTCTTCTGCTGCTGCTTTTGGGAAACGGTGGCTCCCAGGAGTTTAACAAGGCTCCCGAGACGTAGCTTGGCAGAAGGCCAGCTGAGAGCTCCGTCAAGACTCTTTTCCCCCCAAAAGGGACGTTTCCCCAACGTATAGGGTAGATATACATGTCTGCCACTGATGTAGTAGTCTAATCAGAATGGGGTATGCGCTTGGTTTGAAGTTGACGCTATCACCGCATCAGCAGTGCGGAAAATGTCATGTGAAGCACAACATTGGGGTTGTGGCTAACCTTGACATTCATTAAGCATTTTTCCCTCGACGAAACAAGATATTCACGCTATGCGACGGGCCTTATTAAGTTTTCCACGGCTTCATAAATCTCCCGACGTGGAGCTCCTCGTGTCTGGGAATGTAATAAGGCCGACATAGTGGTACATCCATTTACAGGCATTAGCATGTCAGGATAGCATGCAGGGCCGTCGCAAATATTCCTTCTTAAGTCAACCTTGTTATACACAAGACGAGCACTCTCTTTAATACAGCTGTGCTGTTTATATAGAGCTGTTGGAACACCAACAGAGCTGTGAACCAAACCAGAGGCCCAAAGAAAGAAAAGTTACTGAAACCAGAAGAAAGTAACTTGACAATTGTGAATATTTACTTGTTATCTGTGGCTTCCTGTCTGAGGGGTCTCTGGTTCCCGCCCAAAACCAACTCCAGTAACCCATATCCCGTATCCTCATTTGGTAGCATGGTGACAGTCTCCCAGATACCAGGCGGTATTGGTTTCCCTTCATCTTGTGGCACAGGTCCAACCCCTGTGTCTCATTTGTTAATGGATCCCTGCTGGAAGCTGCCGTCTCGACTGTGCGCAAGCGTAACTATTTGTGCTCAAGCAAAGTAACGGAGGACTAACTAAGAGAATGAAAAAAAAAAAATCATTTTTGCACCGGGTTGCCAAACTCGGGGCACTGCAGCTGATTTCACCTTTGTTTGCTTTCCACAAAGCCTGGGTGTCATTCACCCACAGAATAGCGCGACTACCATTGCTGACAGAAGAATTTGACAAAACCGAGTAACTTTCCTGGACTATAATGTAGAAATACAATGGTTCTCCTGTCACACTTTCTAAATGGGACAATATGCAATTACTTTTAGCTTGGAACATGCACAAAAAAAAGAGGTAATTTTCTCAAACGCGATTGGACGATTTATTGTAAGACGGCACTCGTCTTCGCCACAAAGGCAGCGTGTCAAATGGTTCTCCCTTTGATGGAAGAAATGCACACTTAGAAGGACAGAAGAAGGCCCAAGAGGCAACTTCTGTTTAAGTGTAGTGTACCATGTAGCTCGGAGGGATTCTGACTCAGAGCTGTTAAACATAAACCTGCAGAACCTGTTCCGTGTCCTATTATTTCAATGCCACAAGCTCAAGTCTCAACATTTCCCCCCCCTGAGGGATATTAACTGAACGATTACATTTGTGAAGACATGAAATTTAGGGAAGTTGGGAGAATTTGATGTTTTGAATTGAATTGCTGACAAGGAGGTCATGCTGCCATTCACAAGGCTCTTTGGTTTAGTGGGCCTCAGTGTGGTTCAGCTAGACGGGGAGCTTAAGCCTGCCAAAGCCTCTAGGAGGCAGAGATAAGGAAAGGCAGCATAAAACCAAATAAAGCTGCTTTGCACTTGGTGTGAGGCCAAGTTACAAGTACACTTAATGTGCCTGGATAAAGTGATTATATCTGTCGGGAACTAACCAACACTAAACGTGTCCTTTGAGTCCAATCTTGTTATTTTCCAACACGGCAGCATTTCCAAAGCAAAGTCCTGCCGTCGGATCCCGGTCTGAGAAAGCACTGAAGTCCTGTGTCCCATGGCCACTCATTCAGCTGCAAGCCAAAGAGACCAAGCTGCTCATCTTTCCTGTAATGACTTCCCCTGTATAGTCTGTCTGGAACTTCAATTATCACATGAAAGATAAGCTATAGTGAGATGCATGAAAAAAAAATTGAAAATAATATAGCAGACCATCACATATTCTGCAGGGCTGGCAATTTAATTCGGTCTCCCTTTTGATTAGAGTTATTTTCATATTAAGTTCAGCCAAAGCGTGACACTCATAAGAGTTTTAGTAACACAATTCCTCGTCTATTGTAATACTTGGTGTGCCATCCTGAATATTATCCTGAGTGGGATTCCTCTGCTCAAGTAAGCAACCATTTGCCAAATTCAGACTCATCATCCTGGTTTTGTGTTTCAGTAAAGGAAAGTGACATGTAGGGACAGAGTTAATATATAAGGGTGTTCACATGTTCACTTCCCATCTCATTAAGGTTCCATAACGGGGTCAGGAAACTGGGTTTTTTTCCGAAAAAAATTGAGAATAACACAAGTTACTGTGTATGAGTTTTTTTTTTGCATTAAAGACTTACACAATGTGAGCAGGAGAAAAAAAAAAAAAAAAAAAAATCACAATATATTATTTCATTTCCACAACAAAATGAACAGCAACCCATAAAAACAAATGCAGGCAGTGTAAAATACAAATGACAAAAAAAAAAACACAACATTTAAAGCTAAAACAACACACCTGTTTTTGACAACAGAGAACTAAAATGTGTCCACAAAGCAAACTCGTGTTCCACATGTCCAGCGTCAACAAACCTCCCATCGGTCAGTAACAGGGTTTTGCCTCAGGCCGAAATGAGCGATAAGACAATCAAATTGCTTTGGTTTTCAGTCAAGCATCTGTGCTTTAAACGTGCTACTAATCCCTCGAGTGCACATGGACGTTCTACTATTGCAGACTGTGATCGAGCTTAGGAACTTCCATCATCTCAACACATTTAAGTACAAATAGTGACAAGCTGAACATCTATAGTAGGCGGAGCTCACAATTTGGCATGGAAGCAAATTGCACTTGCTTTTAACACTTAAACATACCACTTTAAATAGTTAACTCTACTTGAGTCACTCGGCGTGAAACGTCCAATTTTCCAAGTGGCTGCTGAATCCTAATCTACTCCTTCACTTCGATCAGATGATTGGGGCTGACATTAGATAAAGAAGATTTGATGTTCAGCTTATGCTGCTACTCTTATTCCCCCCCCCCCCCCCCGTCTTCATTAGTTTTAGTCCAAGAAGTACTCTCATCTGTGAAACTAAACTGCTGAGGTATTGGATAACTCAATAAATACAATCTTTAAATCCTAACAGAGCAGCTTTCTTTACTCAATTGACCTGCATGATAAAATATTAAGACTTAAAGAACTGTTTAGATGTTTTCACTTGTGGTGTGACATTAAGTGGCAATGGTTTGACGAGGAGTGTTCAAACCACCGCATAAGGACGTTGGTTTAAAAAAAAAAGGTAAAAAGTAACATTCGCCACTGGAAAATATTCTGACAGCTGTGTTAATTTGTGAAGAACACATTTTAAAATCTGTCCTCCCATATCTCAGTAGTCTCTGTAACCACTGCGTTTAGCTCGTTATCCAAAGCAGTAGTATTCATCCGATTCCGCCCTGAGTTTCAGTGGCGATTTGCTGAAAGTATCCCCATCAATGACCGTTTTATCGACAAAACAGTCGAGATCTGTAGGCGAGGGGTCGTCCGAGAGGTCCTCCGCTAGAGTGTCCAAGTAACTACCCACGGACAGAGTATCGAGCCCGTCACTGTTGCCGTCGTTCAAGCTGTTGAAGCTGCCCCGCAGCGAGGTGCCGTCCTGGCTGTCCGACAGGCTGTACAAGCTGCCCGTCAGGCTGCCCTCTTGGCTGGCCACGCCCCCTTTGTCTTCTATCATCCAACGGATGGACTCGATGCCCTCGTTGATGGACATCAGCTGCTGCATCAGCTTCACGTCGATGGCTCGCAGATGTGCCTGTGAGTTGGAGAAAAGCATCCCGGTCAGGTTCGTGGTACTAAATCGAGCATGTTGAGGTACAAGTTCAACATTTTGAGAAGTTCATTTAGAATAGAATAGAAATGTACTTTATTCATCCCCAAGTGGAAATTTGTCAATTTAGGAGCTATTCTGGAGCTTATGACATGGGTTTCATTCGCAGATTGAACCTCAGCTTTTAAATCAACATGGATGCGAGAGCTGAAAGTGCTTAGAAAAAAAACTATTTAATTTGAATATCTACATTCATGTGACATGAAGGAAAAGCTCCGGATCAGCTCCTGAATGAACATGCTGGAGAGACTTCTTTCTCAACAATTGTTAGCATTCTTATACCCTCACATGGGCAGAACACTGTGCTATTATGTTTAGACTATCAGGCTTTGTTGCGAACAAAGAGACTTAACTATGTGGCACCGGAAAGACGACATAACTACTCATAGAACAGCACGTGCAGGAAACCGTCTGGCTCCAGGATTCTGAATGATATGCCTACTTTACACAGTATGGCCATTGACTTAACTCCATGCCATGACAGACCGTGCCATTGACTGGGGAGGGAAGTGGACAGCATATAGGGGTCAATCAAAGGGACTCCTGTTGTCGCTGGGTGACTAACACTCAAGTCAGGATGAAAAATGGCGAAGGAACAGCTGTGACAGCCTCCTACATTGAAAATGCATCGAGGCAGATGAAGGCAAACAGGGCTGGTACAGTGCTCCAGACAGCTGCCTTGATACAACAGACCTTCTTTGGAGTGGATTTACGACCAGGCTTCATTTGACTCATACTGCTGCCGGTGTGTTTGTTTTGTGAGAATAACCACCCGCTTCACGCGCACACACACACACACGGTGTTAATAAGGTGGCACCGGAGGGTCAGTAACACAAGACGAGGTTTGGGCAACACAATTAGCGCTGCATAATTGTGTCTCTGCTGGATAGTAACACATGTTTCATTTGTCATATGAAACTTATAAGAGCTGATCCATAACCTTTTTCTGAACTGCAAATTTCAGAGTTCATTTGGTCCTTTGATAGGCCCCTCAAGTGTTGTAAAATGTAGCTAAACATGATGTTGCAAAAAGTGTGTGTGTGCGTGTCTACCAGATGTGTGCACACCAAAACAGAGCAGTCTGATCGGATTAGAGATGAAGTTGTGATGGTAGCCGCAAAAATTAACAATTAGCTGTCTGACAATAAGAGCGAGAGCACTAAGGGCATTACACGCAATTCATTTGTAAAAGTCAATGGGTGTTTTTCTTCTTCTTCACGTATCAACACAATTACAAGATGACATGACAGTCATGGCTGAAACGCATGCGAATTAAACGCAAGGGCGCTTCCATTTAAAAGTACTGTTACAGGTCTCAGTCACAGAAATGTCAGCTTATCAACACAAAGTCTCTGGGCGATTGGTCCGTCTGCTGGCCTTGATACAGCTCTCATTACTGCATTCAACCGGGCCATCTGCTCAGGAATCCTCCTAATACCTTTCATGACCTGACTTAAAATGAGGAGGGGGGGGGGGTTCGCTGGTACTCGGACTGAAGCTTTGAAGATTCCCAAACAAGTATAACATTTAAAAATAATGTGCGTATTGGTAGAGAGAACTATGAAATAAATAAAAAGGTAATTACACCGGCAATATGTCTATTTACCTTGTTCACAGAGTAGTTTGAATAATAAAGTGTGTGTGTGTGGGGGGCACCTGAGCTGACTTCAGTGCTCAGGTGTGCATGCCTCTCACGGATTGGCCGGTTTCACGGTGCTTTATAACACAAGGAGGCTCAACATCCATCAGTGGAACTTTGCATGTAACAACACATGTTGATATGTAGACCTGCTTTGCATTTGAGCCATGCAGGCTCGACTGCCAAACAAATGCGGTGCATTAGAGAGAGCGAGAGAGAGAGAGAGAGAGAGAGAGAGAAATCTTTTTTTTACTTGCCTGACATTAAGCCATGCATAATTGGCTGGTTTAATAACACAGTCAAGTGTATTTCCTGCCGCCATTAGCCTAATTGGAACGTTTGTGGACGAATAAACTGCTCGGACGAATGTAAGGTTAAGCATTAGTGACCTACATGTACAAACAAGTACACTTTTAACGAACATAATTTACACCGGAGCATCTCTATTTCTTAGCTTTGTCACATATGCCATATGTTGTTGTTTTTTGCGCATATGGCTATTTATAAACTGGCACGTTCCTTACTGGAACAATCCCCGAACAGCTCGTTTAAACAAACATAAAAGAACAAAAGAGACGCTTACCATTTCTTGTTTTAGGAACAGCATTTTGCTCTCCAGTCTTTTCAAGTCCGCATTGTTGGCATACAGTTTGCAGTTCACTAAATGCGGCGCTGCAGACTTCTCGTGCACGTCGGGATGCTTTCCTGCAGCAAGAGAACGAATGAGGCTATCCGGGACCTTAAGACCCAACTTTGTCTCTATATCCTTCAAATCAGGCAGGACGTTTTTATCCTCGTCCATTGCGGACTGTCCGAAATATCACACGTTGACACTTTTTGAAGTGGCGCAAAGCGGACGTGTGAAGCGCAGCGCTGTGAGTGGTTTGGAGAGACGCGCGCGAGCTACATCCAAAGAAGAGTTGATCCAAAGTTGCACCAGGCGCTTCACTTTGCGCGACTTTACCCGAGCCGGTGACAGAAGGAAGTGTGGGGCCAATGCCACTTAACAGTGAGTCCGCTGTTATGCCGACAGACCTCCCATTTAAGCGGCGGACCAGTAGCGAGACAGTTCAACGACAACGTGTTCCGTGTAGACCCTCCCACAAAGGAGCTTCCTCTCACACCAGACAGGTGAAGTGACACCGGGGCTTTAGAAAAAAAAAAAATATATATTTTTTTTTTCAGCCGTTACAAATTAAGAGTTGAGTCCAACCGTTAGGCAAAAGGCGAGACTGACTAGTCTCAATAATATGGGAGAAGCATATTTTAGCTTCTATTATGCGTGTCTGCAAAGAGTTTCGAATGTGTAATGAACGCAGGGAAACAAAGTGAAGCAAAATCATGAATGAAAAGCAACTGAAATACATTCATGAACCATTTTGCATAGATTTAGTTGGAAAAAAAAAGACAAAAAGAGATGCATATGGTGTGAGCACACAATTCAGAAAGTCCCCGGATTATAAGATAAGATAAGATAATCCTTTATAGACACTTTTCTTTCAAATCTTTCGTTAATTACATTTTAGCCGGTCATTTAGATCAATCCTAATACATCATTTAAATACAACCACCTCAAAGCATATCTCTCTTACCAACAATGTGGAGAGTTTTACAATTTGAACTCTTGCGTCCCCTTGTGGGCGTTGTGGATCCATCACATGGGCAGTGTATATTAATAATTCCTCACACTTCACCTCTATAATGGTCTACGGACAACACACATGGTGGAACTTGTCGTTGTACATGTTTTAATTCATTTGTATTACTCCATCCCTCAATAGCAAATCAGAATCGACACTTTACATCTGATCACCTTTTTACTTAGTGCAATATCAAAATCTAAACTACAGGAGGCAGCATTGCTGCTCCTGAAAAGTCATTTACAGTAAAAAGCCCTGACAGCACCACCTGCTGGCATCACCATAACACTTCAGTTATCCACGTTCTCTTTATTTGAACACAAAGATCTGAGAAAGTACTGCATATATCTAAACCTTCCAATCACACAAATGCATCTTCAATGAGTGCTTCATATCTGTAGTATTTTTAACAAAAATGAAAGAAATGCAACTACACCAGCTGTGCTATAGGGCCAAAAGATATTGTTGTAGCATTCAAGAATATGCTTTTCAGTGAGAACACAGCCGTGCGTCAAACCACTGCATTGCTGTGTCACTGCAAAAGTAAAGAGAAGAGAGAGGCTCATGTTCAAACAACGACCTCAGACCACAGATTGGCTTTTGGCATCGTCGTAGCGCTGGTAGTGATCTCCAAGCAGAGGCTGGTGGCCCTCCATCTTGCGAGACCTGGCACGCACGGCACACGTGGTGGCAGCGAAAACGACGGCGACGAGCACGAGGCCAGCGACGATGGCCATGGTGATGATTTCAGTCATAGTGAAAGCTTGAGCTGGAGAGGTAGAAGAGGAGGATTATTACCTTCATTTAAAAAGGCAAGATTGAAAGCAGACCCACGAGAATGGGCCAAGTGCTAGAAATCATCCGAAAGGAATACCTGGCCATTCGGCTTCGTACGAGTAACCAAGGTTTTCGGGGGCAGTCAAAAACATCTCGGCGTTGGTCACGGGGGGCCAGAAAGGCACCATGTTGGAGCCTCTGTTGTGACCGATGGGGGCATTTTCTTCGGGATACAGAGTTGAATCTGTCAAGAAATACTTGAAGTTAGCCTAAGATCACCATGTTATGTATAAAGCAGTAAAATATGCAGGTTTTATGAATTAAACATCTAAAACAAGTGTTTTTGAAAAGAAAACCTGGACTGTGTCTTCTCAACCATTCATCAAATATGGCGTCGGTGTAGGTGTGCAGCAGGACGAAGATGGGGTCATTGGGGGAGAGGTGAGTCTGTCCTCCTGTCCCATTCAGGAACAGGTGGGCCAGGTTGTGGAGGCTCCTCACCATGGGGTCATAGTTCCCCTGGGGGGCACTGTAGCCTGCCGAAACAGCACGAACAGTCATGCAAATGCAGAAACGCTGCATGTCAATGTGAAAACACGGTCCGACAGGAAAAATGTCTTTGTAATTGCTCACCTTCAATTGTGTTTCGGAAGCTTTCGGAGGAGGTGGAGTAATAGGGCGGTGTGTCGAAAGCGTTAACCTGCAGACAGTCTGCCACATCCTGGGGCTCTGGGAGACGCTGGACCATCGGCCTGTTGACATTCCCTGCCGGGTTCCTTCTGATGGGAGACGTCTCAGAGCCTGGCAGGAGACAGGAACCAGTATTAGATACAGGACATCAACTTCTCTGCACGATCACAATAAAGGGGGATCACTGTAACGACATATTTGCCACGGTGAAGAAACTACAGTCTTACTGTTGCAGATGGTTCCCAGTGTGTCGTAGTCTTCTACGCTCTCACAGATGACCCTCCACTGGGAGAAGAGGGAGTTGGTGCTGAGGGAATTCATGTCAAAGCTGCTCCGGGCTCCCATCAGGTCATCTGTGCAGATGTCACATGTGCTTCCACCGATGGCAAAGTTCCAGTAGGGCAGGGCGAAGGAGGGGTCTTGCAGCATGTCCTGGTGGTACATAAATGGAAGCATGGCTGAGTTAGTTTGTGAATGTGAAGCTCAAGGCTGAGGCTTCATTTTATTATGTATTTCCACCTCCTTAATGTGTCAATGTATATTTAGAGTCTCATTTAGTCATGGAGTCAATGCACAGAATAAATTGGTTGTCATTTTCACACACAGAGATTTTTTTTAAGACAGTCAATGAAAATATCTGTTCAGAATGCATGAATACATCGGAATATTGGTTCTTTAAAAGCCTTTGGGGAAAGACTGTTTTTAGTCCATGTTTTAACATAGTTATTCTCACTTTTTTTCATTGTTAAGTGTCAATATTGTTTAACCTTTTAACTGTAATCTACATTGTTTTTAGGTTTATTGTGTAACATCTGCCTCTTGGGACTACAGATGAAAAATAGCCTTTTGGCTAACTGGCACATTTGCAGAAATGTTACTAATTTAGGTGCACTGTCCCGTTCAAATAAACCAATAAATAAATTTAAAAAAAATTTAAAAATAAGACAAGGAACTAGGAAATTAGACGGTGACGTATCGGTAATTCCATCACATATACGCAATTACGTCAACATTACTCCAATTGTCACCCCTCTTTATACAGGATCTCACCTGCATGTCTCGCTCCAGCTGCAAAAGGTGGAACCTGTGCCAGGTGACAAAACCAGGCCCCTCGTGGGAGAAGTCCACTCCCCCGAAACTGGCCTGCCCAGCACCCAGGAACGTCTTGCTGACCGAGAAGTAGTGGGTCCACACGAAGTAATTGTAGATGGTGATGTTCTCGAACTGCACGGTGTTCCCGTCGGGCCCGAAGATCTCCGGATAGCGCCGCGTGGCGATCACCAGGTCGGGCTGCACCGTGCGCTTGGCCTGGTCCAGCGCGTTCACGAACGCACGCTTCTCGTCCGCGCTGAGCTGCATCACGTTTCGTCTTACTGGGGGATTATGGAAGAGGGAAAGTGGATTAACTCAGCCAGTCATGCGTTAATTGGAGATCAGTTTTAATGACTGAGAAAAGAAGTACAAAAATGCGCGTAAGGCGCAGTTTTGATAATTTTTTCAATCAAACGCCATTTTCTAACTTTCAGGGCTGTAACTATTTCAAATACATTTAGCTTGAATCATTGTGAATTAATTTAGGTAAAATAATCTGTCTTTGTCCTTTAAAATGGTTAAAACGACAATAAATGAGCCAAAATCCGTTCATTTTGCCCGGCGAGGTGTCCCAAAGGAGTGCTGAAGTGCCACTGAGCAACAACACAGAATTATACCACCTCCAGATTTGCTAGCTATGTTCTCTCTTAACTTCAGTCAAAGTCAATGTACTATAGCATTATTATATGAATATTCCCCCTGGCTTTGCGCACTTACCAACAGAAACTCGCTGGTCACAGACGGGCCCCGTCCATCCGTGTCTGCAGCGGCCGCAGTTATAACCGCTGAAGTTCCCGTTGCACTGACAAGTGCGGTTGAAGAAACGGACCGGCCATCGTTCCCGATCGTCCCGTCCGTCGTGCGGGTACTGAGGACCGTGCGGGCGCGCGTCCACCGCTATGGACACGCACTGCCCGCGCCCCGCGCTGGAGCCGCACGGGTCGTCGCCGAGTCCGGAGGGCGATGGACAGCACTGTCCACTCCTGAGTCCTTCGGGTGTCACACACTCTCTGGGGAACTGAGCGCTCACAAGCACCGCGCCCACAAGCACCAAACAGCAGCACTGCCACATTTCTCCAACAACGGTGGTCAGATTTTACGCACGGCTGACTTGGAGTCAGTTTTACCGACTGATGATTTACCTGTAATGATGCACTTAAACGAAGCTTTTATCCAAAGTGAATGTGAATCACTTTACCACAACGGGAATGCTTTTCTCCGTTAACCGTCTGTGTGTATAAAACGTCCCCTTCCATGCGCCCAGGCTGTGCTTCTACTTCCCCCCCAAACCGGTGAACTGTGAACCTTAAATACCAGATTAGCGCATGACCGGATTTTCCCCCGCGTGATGCCATCACACAACATCACATTTCCTCCTGGGCATGGAGGGAGAAAGTGTGATCCCTGATGAACAGTATTTATTGTTCAAAAAACTCACTGCACTTCTAAAGTTGCCAGAATTAGTCCAACATGAAATGAGGGAAGAAGTCTGATTCATTCCAAAATTGTTTTAGATTAAAACAAATTATGATGAATTAGCATATGAACTTTAATACCTGTACTACTAAGGTTTCAGCACGACTTCATGAGCACTATATTGAAATTAATTTGTTCTGAAGTGGTTGTGTTTTATAAAACGTAGCCGTATGGGCACACAAATGTTCGTGGAATTCAAATAATAAACTTGGAGCTGCAAGCAAGCTACAATATGGTTCTTGTTTATCATGTTTTACTCTTTCACTTGGACATTTTCACTTCTGTCATTTACTGAAAACCAAATAGAAAAGCAATAAATAACCATAAATGTATTGTTTTAATACAGACTGTCCCTTCAACCGCAACGATAAAATCTCAGGATACAATCTTGAACAGCCTCAGAGGTTCATGCGTTTGCTCGGGTGGTTATATTTCAGGTCATTTGACTTCTCAAGAAGGCCTCTCTTTCTCTGCACCACCTCCTTTCACCCACCCCAAGGCTGCTGCTTGCTGCCAGCATGTGAGACGTGAAGGCATTTACTCCACAAAAGACACCTTGTAGGAATACGTAACTCTTTCTATATGTTTCAAATCAAAGTGAAACAGATACAGCTTACAATGAAAATTAAAAAAATAAAATAAATCCTATTTAAAAACAGCTTTTTAAAGAATCTTTTTTTGTAGGGGGAATATTTGTAATATTTGCGAAAGCAGGCACATTTTTAAAAAGGCATCAAACATCCCCAAACACTAAAGGGGTACTCGATAGATTTGTTATTACACTTCTTTTAAGTTAGAAGACTTAAGGTTAAAACATTAGGCATTTTAGATGCAGCAGAGGCAGACACATCCGGACTTTTAGTCCCTCGTATCGGACAACTCCAGCAATGGATCCTCCACTCCCCAGGATGCAAATCAATAGCGTCTACCTGGACGGTAGAGACGGGAAAAACACCCAGCTTTCATTTCATCTGACCGCTGTACGAGTTGGTTGACACAAGGCATCCATGTTTGTTTGGTATTCAGACACTTTCAGTGTAGGACATGTCAGAGTTAATTTGAACAGTCTAAGATGGGAACGGGCAATTATGATAACGCCAACATGACATGAATTCAGCATTATACCCTTCATGCCTGGCAAATGCCCATATCTTTCAAACTCCACTTACCCAATTTGAAATGATGTTATCTATTTTTCGCTTTCTCAACCAATGCTGAGGAGATGACATCATCGGGGTTATTACTGTATACCCGTCTGTCCATGTAGAGTGGTGCTACTCTTGACGAGTAAACTGATTTACTCGTCAAGAATATGATGATGGTTTACCATCAGTCAAATAATGTGAACATTTCAGGTGAAAGCAAGTATGAAAACATGTGTCTTACCACTCTCTGCTCCCTCTACCATGTGGTTTTTGCTTACCTTATGAACTGACAGTCTCCCCCCGATGGCCCCTCCGGCGTGTGCACCGTTTCTTTATTTGCGTCAGTGTTCTGCAGGTTAAGGAGTCGGTCTGAAAACAAAAACCTTTGATTAGTTTAAATGAGCTGATGGCACCAGTAGCAAAATTGCAATTTATTTTTGGCATTCAGCACATTTTTTTCAAAGCGGGAAAATGATTGGCTGTTATTGTTGACAAAAACTACAGCTAACCCCAGGGAGTTAGAATCTGGGGCAAGATCAGCGACAGCCCTATCGGATGTCAGTAAACAGTGGTAGAAAATAACTAAGTGCATTTACTCAAGTACAGTACTTGATTACAATGTATCTATTTTACATAAACAAAAACATCCAAAAAGACTGCAGAGTTAGAGATTAAACCAAAGGTTCCCATCCTTTTTGGGCTCGTGACCCCAAGTAAAGAAATGGTGTCTGGTTGGGGCCATGTTTCATGTCGTTCATCCCCCTGTAGCGAGGCCTTAAGGGGGAGGGGAAATTAAAGGGGAACAACAACGCCACCTGGGGACTTACACCCCGGGAAACTTAAACAACCCGAATATATCACTTGACAATTTATTAAGGGCACACAGATTCACTACCGGTATTTGGACAGACACGCTTTTCGTAAAATAAACATATTTATTTTAAAGAATTCAATAGAAATCACTAAAATGACTAAGACATGCAGAGCAAAGGAAAAACAGCCAAAACAAGAAAAAGAGGCAAAACAATCAGACAAAATGGAGGCAGCAAATGAGTTGTTAAAAGTTTCACCAAAGAGTGATTTGATTTCTCAGATGGTTTGATTTAAATAACTGGTCAACGCTCAAAGAGCCAAAAGTATCTAATATTTCACCAAACATTTGAATAATGACGGAATGAATACACATTGATGAAGCAGAACTTTGCTTTTTCCGTTTTTTCTCACAACTCCCTCCATTTATCTTGTGACCGAGCCCTATGGTCGGTATCCACTGGAGAAAAACAACCTCAGTGTATAAAAAGGAGAATTCCAACAGTAAAAGGCTTCAGAGTATTAATCTAATGAAAAAAAAAAAAAAAAAAACACACAAAGAGTACTCTTTCCACCCCTGGTAAAAAAAATATAACGTTTTGTCTTGGAAAGACGTGATGAACCCGATGCCGTCAGGATTAATAATTTGCATGTAGACTTGAAACCCAAATCATTCATATTTAAATGTCCCCTCAGGCAAAAGCCATCATAACAAAACAGCACTTTTGTAGGAGGAGGAGAGTCTTTTCCCAATGTGATGTGACACAATGAAAGGCAACGATTCTGAACCCAGTCACATGCGTTTCACCTTGGTTATCATTATTCCGGTCGCACGTATCGTTTCATAATTGGGGCGCGACGGCGAGGATTACACAAAGCTAGCGCTAAGCTCATTCTCATGAAGTGCACTTGAACAATACAGCCACATTCCTTAAGTATGTGCCGTTCCCATGTTCCCCTTGAGAACTAGCAGGAGACTCATTAGCGTGTCATGGGTGTTATTCTTTTATGATGAATACTGTAATAGTTCCAACGATCAATTATTTTGACCTTGGAGTCTAAAGCTGGCCATGATTTATCATCATCCTCATGGACTTGTGGGTATTTAATAATTCACAAAGCAATTGACCTGAAAATGCACTGCAGTGTTTTTACAGTCACATTTGAGTAGAGAAGCCATCTATTTACTGATCAAGTCTGGAGGAAGTTCATCATCTCTAAAGCTCATTTGTCAACTATCTTTAAATGTGTGCATGCTAGATCAGTTCAACAGCGATAGACACTTGTCATTCAAAGGTAACGGATCGTGTCATGTAGTAATCTGATGTATTAAATGGAAATGAACACACCAAACTGTAACCATGTAGAATACAACATATTGGTTCACTGTTTCCAAATCTACTGCATTACACAGCTCCTCTGTTTGTCCCGTGACCGGCTCTCATCCGACCGCCATTTCATCTCCACTCACCATGTCTGTGTGTGCTCACGTCAGGGCATGCGTGTGAATAAACCTTGGGCAGGATAGAGGATCATGTGAGAAGATGTGACTCAGGCTTCATGGTAATCCTTGCCTTTGGTAAAAACGGCACAGTGGGAGTCATTAGAAGGGAGACACACGAGCGGTTCATAAGTCTGTATCCCCCCCTCCTCTCCCATAAGACAATGTCTGCAACTGCTTGTCATTCTCTTTCACTTTCCCTTCACAGGCTGTCTTCATGTCCCTGCTTTCCCCCGTGTTCATTTGCTTCCTCTGTAAATGACGGGAGACTATCTGAAAGAATAAGTCCCATGGTGAACACACTGTTACAGCTCGAGGCCTCTATGGTCAAATCAGTGAGAGTCCAGAAGTGCTTGGTTTCTTTTCACCAACCTTTGTCTTTTCAACACCGACCAAGACAGTTTCCCAACGTTAACCAAAAACTCATTTCAACCCAAACCGTGCTCTTTTCCGAACCCATCCTAAAGTGTTTGTGCCTAAACCAACAAAAAGTAACCATAGCGATTATCAGATGATAAAACAGAAATCTTTTTGCATCTGCTACCGCTATGCAAATATTAGGAGTTGGGTTAAGTCGCCAGGTTTGTTACCGGCACAATATGTCCCACTTTTCCACCTCAGCCAAGTGGAAAAACATATTTCTGATATCTGACTTTTTTTTCCCCACAAAAATGCACCTTTTAAAAACAGGTGGATGGAAAAGCAACTATTTTTGAGATATTTTGACAGTCTGTCATTTGGACTAAAGAAGTGAGTAACCGACAGATATTGCCAATCATAGAGCAAACAATACAGCAGGAGCATCTATTCAAATCATAATGCAATTTCTTCATTAAGAACAGCTTATGAACACCTTAAGCTGAAACTACGGTACGACTTTTACAGAAAGTTCACTTCCTAATTGAGCTGGGAGCGACTGGAGGTCCATCCTGCAGGACTGTCTGCTGCCAGAACGAAGTGGGTTCATAACCAAAGCTCTCGGGGTGTAGCGGTGGAGGAGTGTGTATGTGTGTGTTGGTGGGGGGGGGGGGGGGGGGTTCTTTCTCCTTGCATCCTACACACAGCATATTTAGTGCTTCATTTCTACCCAAATTTGCATTCACCAGCAACTGTAACTGCTAAATGGAACTGTGGGTCCAAAAACAATGTTAGAGTCATACCAAAACTAATGCAAAGACCAACGATGTGATATAAAGGCACTCCAGGTCTGTCAACCCACAGTGACGACATTTTTATATACTTTTGCGGTGGTCGTGACCTTAATTTGTGCCGAGGAGAAAATCAATTTGGATCCTTGAACGGAAAACAAACTCCATTAAGTTTCACACGACGTCTGCTGCCGAAAATAAAAATAAGCCGGGGAATAAGGGAATGCATTTCTATTGCAAATAGTACAGGCCTACGTGCTGGGAAAGGCAGCAGAGACTCGTCAACAATACAACAGTTAATTATCACAATGCGATAAGCATGTCAGTCACCAAAGCTTGAATTCCAACACAATTTGAGCTGTCCTCGGGAGCGTGGCAGCAGTAGTGATAAATGTGTCAGAATGCACCTCGTTTCACTACAATTTATACAAATTCTGAACAGGTACTAAATAAACAATGAGTGAAACCTCAAAAAGTTTAACAAAGAAAACAGCCTTCAACTTTGTTTAACATTGATCTCTTCCCTGTAGGTGTAATACAGTCTGAAAACCAGCAGAGGACAGTGACATCTTATGTAAAGATCCGTGCTAAGACAAGCATCCAGACTGTGTTTACAGCAGTTCTGGGTGGGAATCCATCCACTGACCACATATATGTTACGGACACAAAATTACAATTTGTTCTGCCAACATTTTAGTTATAAATAACCTGGATGATGTTAACTCCTGCATGAACAGTTATGTGGCTTGAAGAAGAAGAAGAAGAAGAAGAAGAAGAAGAAGAAGAAGAAGAAGAAGAAGAAGAAGAAGAAGAAGAAGAAGAAGAAGAAGAAGAAGAAGAAGAAGAAGAAGAAGAAGAAGAAGAAGAAGAAGAAGAAGAAGAAGAAGAAGAAGAAGAAGGCTGCCATTGATCGGCATTCAGTGTATTGCTCAGGTACACTTCGACACGTGACACGTCCCAGTCGGGGATCGAACCGTTGACCTTCCGGTTCCCAGACGACCTCTGGGTAAAGTAGTTACAATGAATGTGCTTCCACTACAAGCTAGTTTGGAACTTTTAGGCGCTTTCCTTCATTCACATCAGTTTTGCAGAAATACAGAATAAGCATTATATATGTGAGTCAGAGAGGACTTCATTTGGTCGGCCAACGAGCTTCTCAGAATGTAGTGCCAGCTCGAGGTAGACCGACACGCTGATGAATCGCAGGAGTTAGCACCTCAAATGAAGGCCTCCGCGAATATCGGTATACTGTCTACTTAGCACATGCACCGGCATCTTAAATCTGCTGCTTTCCAACACCAAAGCACTTCAGGTGATTTACATGGCAACAATTTAAACAGCAGAGGTGCCGTGACCGGGCATCGGCAATAAAATACGGAGATCTACCGCCCAGACTGCTGCTACCACTTGATTGCTTTTTAACAGTCATTAGTCTTGAGGGAGCCTCTTGAAAGGGCATCATCTTTCGGTCAATCCGTCGCTCGACTTCACAGAGTGTTCCACTGACGTATGAAAATAAGGGAGGATATTGACAGGTACTGTAAATGGGAGAGGTGAGGGTAATTCGGCGGGAGCCGGCTGTGTCACAGCTCATCGCAGACAGCAGCGGTAATTAGAGAGGAACACTAGTCTTGCTCCGGGATGTACCAGGGAAACAGCTGGGTCGGGAGGTTGTGCCAGCCTCAGCCAATTAAAATGCTGCACAGAAGTAAACGACGACAGGCAGAGGTTAAGATGGAGCCTGCTCATCATTACTGGTGCGTCAAACGAGGCACGATCAATGGAAGTCTGGAGTCAAATTTGATGCATAAACGGCAATGTAGTTCATCACGATTTTGTTATCCACTTGGCACGGTTTCTTTTCACACGGAAGCATTTCAAGCTATCATGGGAACGCTCACTCGGCTCATTGGTTAGATGCGTCTTGGGTGGGAGCGAGGAAGTAAACAGAGTAAACACGTGCTATTTGCCCCAAATATCAAGAAGGCAACGTGTTTTGCTCCTCTTTCACAACAGATCTCAAATTATCCTCCAGCTAGCTGCTAGCAAATGTTGAATTCACTCGTCTGCATTCAACTATGCAAAGCGCAAATGCTAAAGTGAGCTCAAACTACCAGAGTACTGTAATGATAAAAAATGTTTTAACATGTCCTCCTGACATTTTCTGTGTGATATGTTGATGTTAGAAAATTCATTTGCACAGGCGTCTAGATGTCTGGACACATTGGCATATTTGTTCTGGTACAGAGGTCACTTTCTATCTTATTCTATCAAGCGACTGGCGTGTTCTTTCTCTATCAACTGCTTCTTAATAGACTAAACATTTTATGAAGACACAGGGACACACGCCCCCACCTTTCTGTGCCTGTCTCCTGTCCTTTATCTGTCTTCTCTGTGCCGGCCGGTATAAATACCTTGTTTTGATTCTGTGTCTCTAGAGCATGAGCACATTTCACTGTGATACGTGGCTGTGGTTGTGAAACTTTGATCATTCATCAAGACTCTGTTTATGTTAAACACTTTGGATAAAACCAACTTCACCTGAACTTTTAAAGGAAATATTCCACAACAGTACGCCTTATAGGCACACCACATCATCTGTAAAGGTACGTGACCTTTACAGATGAAAACAAGCTTGTTAAGCCAATCCAGTGAATGGAACACCTGACAAATGAAAATATATCCACGCAAGAACTCTGCTAACATATTACCCGACCATATTTAGCTGCTGAATACTTCTCAGCTCATGTACCGAGTTGCGCAACATACTGCCTTCACCTTGTTCCACCTGTCGTAAATACGGGTCTTGCTGATACCAGTCATTAGTCGTCCCCTTATATGTTGCTTCCTAAGACAGCTACCTAAAGCCCACAGTCACCATGGCCAGAGGTATTGAAAGAAAGATTCAGCAGATCAAAGACCTTGGACAAAGCTTTATAAATTCCCAGCTCTGGATTCCACTAAGACCCCTTTAGACAAATGGCAATCAATGTGCACAATGTTCTTTGAAAGAACATTTCACATTTCCCAGGTTTGTCAAAAGAGGAATATTTCTTATAATGTACAGTAGAGTGCTGCATATGTGGAGTACAGAGCAATTCACCTCTCTCTGTGGGCGGATGAGAGTCAGGCACTGATGTGGCAAGTCTTACAGAGATGGAGGCACATTGCCTTTCAGGGTGAGGCATGCAGGAACAATATAATAAATCAGAAATGAGCTCCTCTCTCCTGGTGATTATCGTCAGAGTTGAGGACTGTTCATCTCTATAAAAATGTCACACTCCCTTTGTGCCGTGTCACGTTTTGGGGGGGGGCGATAAAAGTTTCCTGACTCACGCCAGCTTTTCACAAACCCAGAATAGATTGGCAACATGTTAATTTGTGCCCACAAGTATGTGAACAAGCTTCGTCTCGTCGGTATGTGCTGGAGTTTTCCTGAAGGAAATTAATTCAGCAGAACGTCTTTAATACAGACCCCGCATTGATCTGTTGCTGCACCGCCTTTGGTTTGAGAACAATCTAACCTCCAAACACAAAAAGAAATGCAAAGCTTCCCTGCGTTAATGATGTCGCGGTGGAGTGGGCCATTTTTTTTTTCTGAACACATAACACTCATTAAATTTCTGAACAAACTCTCAAAGGTGACGTAGATTAGTGAGGCAAGACTTCCTCCTGATGAGACCTAAGGAAAACACATGAAGTTATAGAGCCGACGCAAGACGAGGGCAAAACATTGTCGATCAAGCGTGGTATAGTTTGGTCACTTGTGGAATTGGCCAAGGTAATAATAATAATAATAAAAATAACTTTTTTTATACAGCACCTTTAAAAACAAAGTGCTTTGACAGACAAATTTGCAAAAACAACGCAACAACAGCAGAAAGCTCAGTGAAACAGTTGGGTACCTTAAAAATAAACTAAGAAAAAAAAGAATAAAAAATCTCTAAGGAAGCATTTGGGAATGCTTTACTCTCCCCTACTCTTAAAACTATCCAGGAAATATGCATGGACCTCACTGCTTGCACATCACAAATCTGCCGTGCTGCACATTTCTTCCTTCTCTAACACTCCCAGATGTGATGCTGGCAAACACCATTCACCTGCCACAGCCTCCCCGCACCTCGCTCGGGTGACGAGTCATTTATTAGCACCCCATTATGCCGTGTCGCCAAATGTATTTCATTTGTTATGCGTGCCGGGGTGACAAAGGTGGAAATGTTCTTGCTAATTTAATGCCTATTGAGAAAGAAAATTGGATCTACTTCAGGGAGCCGCGATGAGTATCGTGACGCCAGGGCTGCCAATTTCTGCCCAAGATTAATTAAAATGAAAACTTCCGTGGGACCTGTGACAGTCGCCCAGCTCCTGTACATATTTCTTCATAATTGGAATCACAGCCAGCCTCTGGAGGAGGAAGGGGTTTCTGGGACGTTTCAGGGAACCAGCAGGGATTTGCTGAGGTTTGCACCGGGGGATGGTCTGATTGTGCTTGGGGGGGGGGGGGAAACACGCACATACTTGAAATGCTGGAACACGATGAGAGAAAGAGAACATCTCACTTCTGCAAGCATGTGACATGAAGGACTTACAGTACAGCTGTGGCAGAATGAAGGACAATGAAAGGCAAGTCCACTTACACTCCAGCAGTTGGGGACACTACCAATATATCAAGACGATCGCCAACGACAAAAACATACAGTGTTAAGCTGAACTCATGCATAACCAACAGGCAGTAACATGAATAGATCCTGCATGACTTAATATGCTGGCACAGCATGCGCAAAACACAAGTAACAGCAACAAGCCATTACACTTTACAATGCAAGGCAGGTGTGCTTCTTTCATTTGGGTGCTCTCCTCCAGTTACATCAGATAATCAATTCAAACAGCAGCGCGACAAAACAAAAAGATGTTGCACCACAGGGGGCTTCAGTTTACCGCACTTCTCTTTTTGGTCAGTTTTATGTGTTTTGGAAAACAGGCCTTCATCAGTTCAACATAACGAACATGGTGCCACTTAAACATTTATTGTATTACGGCTGTAATATCCAACTTTGTAAGTGGGGATTAAGACCGAAAACAGATCTGCATTATAACAGAGCAGGGGGTTATGAGAATAGAAAAAAAAAAGGTTAATAAATGAACTATTAAGTGGCTGCTCTGCAGACTAATTCAACCTGAGGTGTAATACTCATCTTGACTATGAAAATGTAGCAGAAAGGCTTTGTTACAAACTACAGATGTGAAGTTTCATATCATTTAATGTCAACTATTGCGTTGCCTTATGGGAAATGTATTACATACATTTTGACCCCGTCTGTCTCTCCCAAGTCCTCTAACATTATGGAAATGTGCACTTAATTGCTGGCAAATAACAAGCGCCAACACAATTGCTGGTTCTAGCTTCTCAAATATGAAGATTTGCCGTTATTTGGGGCTGATTTGGTGATGTCAGTGTGCACAGAGCAGGTGACAACCTGATGGCATCCAAGCAGCTGCAGTTTAAAGATACTTCCTGTCTTATTCAAATGTTTTTATTATCACATTCTTATTTTTATAGGTGTGGGCATTATTTTTCCAGTGTTGCAGTCACCAATGTAATTGCTGAGATCAGGGAGCATCGCTAGAATGAGGTCAGATGGGGCACACTTGGACATTTTGGTTAATAATTTTACCGTTTTTTTCCTTTCATCTTTTCTATCAAATCTCTTTTTGCAGCGTTCTGAGATTCAAGCAATGAACTTGCTACTTACAGATAGGAATCATGGGCAAACCTTTGAAAAATATTCAAGTTGTGATAATCCAGAATCACCCTAAAAAGCAGTCTTCTGATAATTTGTTTTGTGTTCATTGATTAGCAGTTGTATCACACCACAGAGAACATTCAAGCAATTCACAAGGAAGAATAAGTAGAGCACGATCCTTTTTTTCATCCATTCTGTAATCCTTAGTCAAAAGATCAAGCTGCTTTCTCACCTTCCTCGGTAGACGAGAGCTTAAGTACCGTCACTGGTTGGATTTGGGCGAGACCTGAGCTGTCTGCAAAGTCTGGTCATGTTTTTTTTCTCTTTTTAGTTGGTCAAAGCAACAGTGTTCATAAGTTAAATGCAGGTTTCTGTGGGAATTAAGGGCTCTTTTAAAAGTGACTGAAGAAGCAAGAGTACACACACACACACACACAGAGAGGAAGACAAAGACAGAGTCTCCTCAGAGGAAACTGAACCAAATATTAATGAAACAAGAGAACAGTCACAGGAATACAAACAAAGAAATGCAGACCGTTGCAAAAAACACTTACAATGTAACAACTGGGATTCCTACAACTAATTAAGGACCTACACACATTTGTCATTGTTTCCTTTGTAGAATTATTCTTAACACACAAAGATAATGCGAACACAGCAAGAAGCTGAAGTAAAGATGTAGTTTTTGTGTGTCAGGGGAAATGTACAGATTCTGATTGTTTTTTAATCTTTGCTATGGAAGTATCTGTTGCTAGCAGGTGCACCCTAAGTTTCCCAATGCTTCTGCTAATTGTCAGGACTCATTGCTTTGGTTAAGAACAAGCTGCTTGGAATCTTGGGTATGAATATGGAGGTTCTGAATAGCAAGTCGGTGCATGAACTCGCATTAAATCCTGAAAACCCAACTAACCCCAAAAGTCCTCATCTTATTCGACATTGTTCATTGCGATCTGGGAAATTCTCAAGAGCTTGTGCTCTTGATTAATGAAATTATTTGCAAGAGTATCAAACTGAACCAGAGACTTGACCTAGCACTCAAGGTGTAGTTGGAGAACCACTGCCCCCACTGAACTGAACAATTATTTATTTTCTGCACAGAGAAAAATTATCTCAATAGCAGGTCATTCTCATCTCACAAGAACTGCAGGCTGCAGGTGAATAATATCTCATATCCATTGCTAAGGAAAACAATTCCTTTATTTCCCATATGGAAACTTTTTTTTGTTTTTTATTGGGCTCTAGATGAGAAAAATACATTTCACATTCTATTTTGACTGATAATGACAATATCAATATCAAAGAGGAAATGTAAAGACAACTCAGGAGGCTGGTATCCAAACCCGTGTACGAGACGCAAAACTGGCACGAAGGTCTCGAGTGTTGGGATCCTATTTATATACATAATGGTTCTAAGGGAAATACTGTAGCTGCCTCAGTCACTCAGGCATCAGCCAGAGCACCCTTGATGCTGAACCCAAGCAACAAGGAGATCTTCTGGGAGGGCGGCAGACTAAACCGACCCCGACACCGGAGCAACATTTTAAAAGAGGCTGTTCACTGCCTTCAACAATGTCTTGTCCTCCACACTACTGTGTGGTGCACACGGCGGAAAGTCGGTACGTGTCAACATACGCAAGTGGTGACGACACAAAAACAGACTTGCAGGCACACCCGCTGCCATTTTAGTAAGAGACACAATACCCCGTCTGTTCTGCTATTTGGGCCGCTTATATAACAACCGTCGTGAATTATGTAATGCACCCCATTATTCATTTTTAAATGCATCTCTCTTTGAAGCAACTATAATTGGACATTTATACGTTTTGTGCCTCGTCTCTGAGGTGTCGACGCTCTATGAGTTCAGTGGAAGCGAAACAAGAGTCTTTCCTCTCATTGCTATGTGGCTCTAGAGTACAGGCTGGATCTCCCCGATTAAAACTAAAGTAGAAGAGGTTTCATCCTGTCATAGGGACTGAAAGTGTGACAGGCTGCTCTTTTTCCCGCCAGCAGTCAGAGAAAAGTTTCGCAGACAAAAATCTTGCAGCAGAGAAAGCAGACTTATGTGTGTTGACTTCGTGACAGCTGTCACGGAGCTTTGACAGCTGTTGTTAAGCTTTGCGTATTTTGATAGCGCTACATTGAAGGCTTTAGCGCCACGGAGCAGGTGTGCTAATTTACGCAACACTGAGGTTCAGTCAATAATCCTCCCCTGATGCTAGCTGCTGTGCTTTGTCATCACGGTGCCGGCACATTCGTTTACGTTTCTCAAAATGTTTGGCAAAGACTCATTCAATGCTGCATTCTTATTTAATGTATGCAGCAGTGAGATATTGTCAACAGTACCCTTAAATACAGCAAAGAACGCTCCATTAGGTATTTTAATTTAAATATATATTCTACATAATATTGAAAGGAGTAACAAAGAGGTAATAGCTAAACTGCTCCCTAGTTTTAACAGCATTTTGATTATAAAATGAAAATGTTTCTTTTATATGGCCTTGACAAAAAAGTAGACATGTACTGTAGCTCCGACAATGAGACTGCCTGGATGAAAAAGACATACAGGACACCTAGGGCAAAATGTCACGGGGGACTCAAAGAGATACCACTTCATAGACCAAAGTTTGCTGGAAACCAATTAAATCACAGACTCAAAGGATGTATTGAAAATGTTTGCAACCGCAAGTTTAAGCAAGTGTATTTATGTGGCACATTACAGCAACAAAGCAATTCAAAGCACTTTATAGAATACATCCAAAACCAGACAGACAAGCCTTGATTTAAAAGAAGTGAGAGCTGAAGTTTTCTGGGAATTTGTTCCAGATATATGGTGCATGAAAACTGAACGCTACTTCACCATATTTCGTTTTGACTATTTCGACCATTCAGTGCATTGATTTCTTTAGGACGTTACAGGAGCCAAATTTACTGAACAAGTGTTTCCAAATCCTGCTTAAGGTGATAGGACAAATGTGTTATAGCTTTAATGTGGCTGTTGAAATTCAGGTCTGGGTCCATGTGACTACACCAAGGTTTCTGGCTTGGTTCGTGGTTTTTATCACTGCTGATTGAAGTTGAACGCTGAATTTTAATTGTTCCTCCTTGGCTCCAGAAACAGCTAATTGTTATCAAAACAAATTCTGGCACATCCAATCGTTGATTTGTTAAATGCTAGTCAGTGCTAGTACTCGACTCTTGTCCTCTGGTGATATGGTTGTGTAAATGTGTGCGTCATCTTCAGAATTATGGTAATTGGTCTGTTTTTTTTTTTTCATAATCTGAGCCACTGGAAGTATGTAGATGTTAAACAGAAGCGGCTCCAGAATGGAGCCTTGGGGAACAAAGCATGTCATATTTATTCGCTCCGATGTGTAATTACCTACAGACCATGTCCTTTTAATTCGGGTTAAAACCAGTTTAGTACTGTACCATAAAGTCAACCCAGTTTTCCAGTCGGTGTAGTAAAGTGTTGTGGTCAACCGTGAGATCTAATAATACTAAGACTGAAATTCTGCCACCGTTTGTTTTTAAGTGAATGCCATTGAAGACAAGACAGCAGTCTCAGTGCTTCGGTGTGGAAACAGATCGAAACACCTGATTGGAAGACATCAAAACAGATGTTTAGCGACAAAAAACATGTCTGCGGTTGAAAAGCAGCCTTTGTTGTGATGTTACTTAAAAAATGAGAGGTTTGATAAGGGCCTATAATTGTTCATTAGTGATGTGTCTAGATTGATTTTTTTAAGAGTGACTTGATCACTACAGTTTTCAGGGCCCGTGGGAAGACAACTGACAGCAGAGACATGTTTACAATTTGTAAATGATCTGAGGCCAAGCAATTTGAAACACTTGAGCTTGTTGGTAGAATATCAAGGCAGCGGGAGGAGGATTTCAGCTGTTGTATAATGTCCTCCAGATTTTTATGGGGATTGGACAAGATTGTGTGATGGTGTTTGAATTGATTTTAGGTGGACACAGGGTCAACACATATTCACATTTCAGAGGTTTTTTGCGCTGTGTTAGAGCACTTCCCCGTTCCAAATGATACATTATTATACAATTCATTAATAACTATTCTTACCAGCGTGGCATTTCTTGCTGGAGATCTGTTCTTACCAGAGACAGCCATCGCCTTATTGGGTGCAATATCATCAATAACACTTGTAATTTTAGAAGGGAAATTATCTACAAGCTCATTGACAAGAGATGGTGGGGGTGTTGGAGAGAAAGACGATACATTTTTCACTGGTGTTTTCAGCAGCACACCTTTTTGTGATAAACGATATGACAAAAAACCTCACATTTAAAGTAACATTTAGACAGGCCCACATCAAAGTAATCAAAGTTCAAAGTGAGACATTTAGGCTCCTAATTTTAAGTCAACAGCAGGCTTGCATGTCCGACCTCAGTGGTATTTGTTATCACACACACTCAAAAAAGTGGCAAACCAAAAGGAGGGTCATTCACAAACAGCCCTCAGGTACAATTTTAGACTATTGATTATACAGTCCTATCTCACAGTGCACTATGACATTGCTGGTTTCCCCACAGGGATCATAAAAGTTTCATCAGCGTTGGCACAAAGAGAGCCTAAATGCATTTTTCATCATTGTTCGGCATTCATCATTCATGATAATCATGTGACGTCAGAAGCCTTATAATACAAACATGAATCCAGTGGCTCTCACTGGCTGCTCAGCATTCCAGGAGGTGCTCTATGATTAACTGTTCTCCCCAAAGTGCCGTCTGCGTGTAAGTAACTAGAGAAACATTTAAAAAGGAGGAAGCCTGGCTTTCTCCTCACACAGACTGACAGTGAGGGAAGACTCCGTCATCATACCATTGATCAGAAATGTGCCCGTTATTGTGAGATGCCCTTAGGCCTAATTAAATATTAAACCTTTTATTGGCGCCCACTAAGGTATTTGTAAATACATTTCATGCCAGGGAAAGCATCAAAGATTCCAAATTCCCCTCCTGACACAAAGTTGCGGTTATTGCTGCCCAACCCCGCCACCCCCACCCAAACCATTTAGGTGCATTTAGAATGATGAAAGAGGCAGGAAATTGCTGGCGATGGCTTCCAGGGGAATGGACAGTATATACATCTCAGTCTATCTGTGAGAAATTATATGTTCCCCGGACTTATATGAGGTTATAAAATGAGATCATAAAGCAAAGCTACGTATAAGGTTGCCTCACAGTTTACAGTCATTGTAATTCCGATCGTCAGATGAAAAGAAGTCCATTTTTTAAATGAAGCTGGAAAAAAAAAATACTGCCAGTTTAGCGACTGCACAAATTGCACATTGTTTTACTGCCTCTTGTCCGATGGTAATCACAATGGTGAGCAGAACGCGTGGCGAACTGCAGGACTCTTGAGGGCACAGTCAGTCATAAACAACAGGTGACAGTACATTCGGCACGTCTGTCCTGGCAAAGAGTCTTAATTGATGGTCCTGCCCGACGTGAACGGATAAATCAGGAAGCCCATCATCAATGGAAGCGGCACCTATCAAGTCACAACCCCAGCCGAAATAAATGGAGGGGAGCGTGCGGTATAAAACACATATTGGCCTTCACTTGCTTGGGATATCCATAATTCAACAGGCATAAATTATACTGCCTCAGCGTCACTGCCGAGCCCGGCTGTCCCTTTTCGTTAACGGGCAGGCAGCTGAAGTGAGTCAGCTGGAGCATTGTCAGAACACGCCGTGTGAAGTTCACGTGACCATACAGCAGATGGAGCCCCTTGCATTGGCTTCATCTGCAGCCCGAACCACGCTTCCCCAGGAAACATTACATCAGTGATTTATTTTCCCCCTCCAGCTCTGTGTCATCACCATTACATGCCATTTATGTCATTAAGGTTGCCGTGTGTTTGTGTGCCTCATTGTGTGTGAGCGCTCTCTGCTTTAGGTTTCTACTCAGTGAGAGACACAAGGGGCGCACAAAATAGCAAAAGACTGCCGTGAAAAATGTTATTTTCAAAAGATCACAGGAAGCACTGCAACACATGTGAGTCATGCTAGGTTGCATGTCAATTAAATGCATTTGTCAACCCCAATTTATACTATATTTGTCCATCAGATCCCTTTGGGTTAGCAAGTATTGTCATGACTGTTTGACCCATGACACATTACATCATTTTGCTTTTATTTTTTTTACTGATGCACCAGCAGTTTTGGGAGAGTTAATTCGGATTTATGTTGCATTGAAAGCCCACATACTTTATCACTGTGCAGTTTACGTAATCTTTGTAGGTTAACAAAGGTGTTAATTGTCTTTCTCACTCTGTATTTAATTATAAGTTAGTTCAGAGCTAGAATAATTGTTTTCCATGAGACGTTTACAGAATTGTGTTCAGACACAGTGCATCCATCTATTATCAATTTGAAATCCTAAACCCTCGCCATGAAGAGCAGGAATTGATCCACACTGTACTGCAATAGTGACAGCGCACTGGTACTTCGATGTTTGTTAGCCTGAGGAGCACCATGGGACATGAGCACAATGGGAGATGACATTTAAGAAAAAAGAAAAAAAGAGGAAGTAGTAGAAGAGGAAGCAGTGTGGAAAGCTTCTGGCTTGGGCGCCGAGGCGTGGATGGCACTTTTCAGCGCTGATTACTGCCACAGCCGAGGAAACTGAAAGGGAACCCGTTGGCATTTTGAACTTTCTTTAACAAAGCCTGGACAGAGTGAGCTCGCAGCTTGTCACATGCTTGGGAAATGTTGTGGCTGCTTCCACACACACACCCCAACTCTCTCCGTCTTAAATATCCTTACTTACAATGTGCACAAGAATTCCCTTTCACATTCAGACACACACATGCACACCCACACACACAAACATTTGCACAGCAGTAGAGCCAGGCCAGATTGCTGGGGCTGAAGACACGTGGTGGAATCATCAATCACAAAAGACTCCCTCTGGCCAAATCAAGTTTGTCCTGGTGTGACCCAATGCCAGCCGAGCAGAGACAGACCCTTGCTGGTCGGCGGGCTCAAGGGGCATGCACGGGCCTTTCCACGACATCCGGAGGCATATCAATCAAGTGGTAGATTGATGGACGGACGATGATTAGGACAAGGCTGTGACTTCGTGAGGCCATTTGGGACACAGCCTACACTGCTGACGGATTCCTCTGTTCTCCAATCCACCCTACAGCGAGATGAGAAACAGCTGGAGGGATGGAGAGCTCATTGTTCAACCTACATCTGCTCTCTGCAAACTCCAATTCTGAAGGAAGACTGGCTTTCTGCCTCAATATCTCCCATGGTAGAGTTATGGCACTTGATTAAAATGACCATGAGCAGTTATGAAAGGGCTTCCTGAAACAAAAGGAGGCCGAATCATGTGGCTGGCCCTTACAGTAAAGCCATCGACTATTATCACGTCCAGGTTAAATCATAAATAGACGCAGGAGTTTCCAATGGCCTTTAGAATATTTCACCAATTCAATCTACAGTCACACATATCTTAAGCAACAAAGCAGCTCCATCTTTGCTTCATTTAAATACAGACAAATGTAGCTCATACACAGCACATACTGCTGCTTTCCACAAAAACTGCAGGGAAGTTGAAATACTCCCATGCTGTTTGTTCATTCAGGTATTTGTCAAGGTCAACTATTTCATTGGCGTGGAGGAGAAATCTGTGCTGTAACCACGTTTGAGCAGCAGGATTCAGGGGAAATGAGAAAGCTGAAGTGCAGCTCACAAGTGTAATTGGTCTCCTGGTATCTTCACACGGGGCTTGATGAACATGCCTTTGAAGAATTCCAGGCACATTTGCCCCACGGAACAAAGACAGAGCAAATAATGACGATCAGAAATGTCTGTTATTGACAGACAAGGTGTTCGAATGTCTCGGACATCCGCCTTTCATGTGAATTGATAGATACGCTCAGTCCCTTTAAAGGTGCAGTTATCTTCAAAAAGCCAGACAGGATTAAAAAGAAAATGATAGTATTTGGGGCGAGCCAGAGTAACATTAATATTAAGGCTCTGTCAAGCAAGGACAGAGAGCCTTTAATGCCCGTCTATACTGAGACGGTCTGGATTCTTGAAATATACACCAGTGAGTGTTGTTTGACAGACTGCAGTGGTTTGGCTACTCTATGACATAACTAATCATTTATTTATTGCTTTTACCAGTGAATTCTTGTCAGGGTCACTGGAGGATAATGCGTTCTAGCATTTGAAATGATGCCACCCAAAATGGAATCACTTGGTGGATTTTGTCCTCAACTGAAATCAAGAATTCTCTCCTAAACATAGTTATAAAGTATCCTGATCTACAAAGAAAATCTGAGTCATGTAGCAACTTTTTTTAAAAGATGCAGCCAATCAGGGAAGCCTGGAGGAGAGCATTGTTTCAGCATCACAGGGTCACACAGCTACACACATTTGCACTTAGGAGGTACCTGAATCAACTACGGTGCTCCAATGTGGGACACTGTGCAGCTCCGCTGGAGCAGCTCGGGAGTTGAGTATTTCGCTCGATAGTGTTTTTACTTTTGAGGCGTCAGCAATGGATTTCCTCCATCCAGAGGTATAGAAACCACTTAAAACTGTTTAATCCGGTCATCAAATAATGGTTTCAGTCAACTGTTGCACAGACTGGTCATATATCTTTGCAAATTAGTTCCAGATTCAGTTCAACTTCTATTCCATTATTAATTAATTCATAATTCTATTGTCTTGTCTTGTCTCATAAATTGCTGACTGAACTAAATGTCATCTGATACCTTGGGTGGTAGATACCATACACAAACTGGCAGTGATCAGAGCAGCAATAATCAACTGATCTGTAAGTCTCCTGTTATAAGTTACTTTTCTTTTTAATGAAATGGACTCAGAGAGTAGTTCAATGGATTCTGCTTCACACAGAAAATCCACCCTAAAGTAGAATTCAATCTGCTCAATCAATCGATATAACATAAAACGAATTTAGGTCAAACTAACTAATCTCTGTTATTGTCACAAACGCACCACCACATAAAAGACTGGGTAATGTTCTTGTCTTCACAAAGCCATGTTTTTTTTTGTTATTGTCAATGGAACACCTGCAAGATTTGCCTCAGTCGTTTCCTATCGCAGGACGAGGAAATCTGTATTTGTATTCGTGTTCAAGCTCAAACAAGACAATAATATGCAAATTCTGTTCTGGGGTGGATATTACATTTGAGTCACAATGTAATACAATTATGCTATTAAAATGTTGCTTTTTAAATGAATTGCACATTGAAGAAATAAGCATTTGTAGAGCATTGTCAGCAAATCATGAGAGTCATTTGGAGAAAGAGATGCTAAAACCAAATCAACCTCGTAGACTTCAACATTTACGGTGCTTTGCCAAAACAGGTCTATGCCCTAAATGCACTGTTGACGTCATACCACGTTACCTTTAGCCTACAACAGAGGCAGCTTATGAGTTTGTTCTTTTTAAAAGTGCAGATAGGGGAAAAATATCCCCCTTTGTGGCATAGAAGGTAAAGATCAATCACTACTGCCTCTCATGATCGCTTCCCCCACTTAGGTCTATACCGGGCATCATCAAATGAACCCCGACCGAGTGAGGGTTCCATCAGGACTTATGACCATTTTCTGATAAATTAATGAGAATAAATAATTTTCACAGAGTCCAGTTAATATGGCTACAGCTTCCCCCAATTGAACCAATCGCATGGTTTGTTTACCATGCATAGACGGCGTAGAGAGAGATGTGAGAGAGATGACCGCATGGAGTCCATGAACCTGCTACTCGCTGGCTACAGGCTGCATCTGGGGCTGTATTTCCATGGTTTAACCAAAGTAGCACTCCACACCTGGACCAGGTTTTGGTCTACTGACAGTGGTGAGTCAGCATTCTCCGCTCTGAACAATACTAAAACCGTTAAGGTTCACCAATGAGCACCTACAGATGGATAAGAATGGCGCCAACTCTGTTCAAGCTAGGTTTCAAACTGACAGGGCAGTCACAGGCCCATTTTATCTCTAGGACAGGAAGTAGAACTAGAAGAACTGCCTCGTGTTGAGTGCTTCCGTCAGCCAGACAAGATATCGCGTTCACAAGAATGGGACAAACGGATTTGCGGACGTACAGAAAGACTAGACGGACCGACAGACAACCCCAAAAAATAAGGCCGTCACGGGCGCGGAGGCATTCAAATGTTTTGTCTTGTTTTCTTTTACCTGATATGAGTTGTTATAAAGATAGCCATTTGTTTTACGCACAAGTTCAATGTGTCTTACTTTGAAAATGTACAATAGCTATTGTTGAAAAGACATGGAAATACATGTTGTCGATTATATTTGATAGACATTGGAGAGGCTATAGGATTCAATTGAGACATGAGATTCTGACCTTTGCTGAGAGGACATTTTAGTAACTGGACAGCTTTGAATAACCCTACTTTCAAAAACGCCTCGTGGAAAGCTGATCATTTTCAGCAACAAAACATGCCAAGGGTGGAACTTGATTACATGAAAGCACATTTACTGTAAGTAAAAGTTTCAAAATCTTCACCTTCTTTCAAAACACTTTGAAATCAGATCAAGGCAGAAAGTTCTGTTTTGAATCCAAACTCTCTCACAGCATATATCCTTGGGATTACAAGTGATTTTTCTCTGCATGCATATTCAAAGAGAATGGGGAAGAAAAAGGGTAAACAATTAAAGAGACACGGCATCTGAATCTGGAGCACTACACTGTTGGTAGAGGGGAATTAATGTTATGCCATATGATATTCTTGTGTAGTACACTACAGTCACATACATAAGGCAAAATAGAGATGAGCCCATGCTGGGATTCAAATTGCACCAAGCACCCTTAAAGAATTCCTCATCCTTCACCCCTTGAGGATACAGCTAACATTAAGTTAAAGGATGAACAATCACAATTACGTCAGAATTAATGAACCTTTTATTTCTTGGCAGAGTCAGCACAAGTGCTTCATCTTGTATTACTTTCTCATTGCTTTCAATATTTTTCTAAATTAAAGTGAGGCTAAGCTGATTATGTCATGACAAACTGCCGCTCCTGGCTGCAGGTCATTAGCTTCACTGTCTAGGAGGTGACAAGTGGGGTGTAAAAGTTTTTTGTTATTCAAAGTTCAATAGATGACTTAATTTGTTGCCTTGGAGAGCAAATTAATTAGATAATGTCATCACCACAGAGCAATCGGCTGAGCAAATTGATATTAAATAATTTGCTACAAAAACCCTCTGATGCCCTCAGCAGTCTTGGGCTTGTATTCATCATTACCACTGTAACATTATCTGTATTGCTAAAATATGAAGCTGCAGTGATTTGAACACATTCCTCAATTTGCCAGACTTCCCTGACAGTGAAAGCCCCCGCAAAAAAAAGAAATCATGTTAATTAAACATACCTGCCTTAATTATCAACACCTGTGTGACCTATGCCAAGTCAGCAAGCAACATATATAGTACAAGCTAATACAAGTACAAATGTGTCACAGGTGGAAAGGAAAATGTTTAACCAGCCGCTTGCAATATGGTGAGTTTCTATAAATATGCATGTCTGTAAAGTATCCTGTTCCCCAGCATGTGTCGATGGCCATATGGGCAGAAAGAGAGGGGGTTCTGCTTATCACATAAAATGTGTCCAAAAAGAGAAGAAAAAAAACGAGAGAAGTGAATGAATCATCACATTCTGTTCTTTGTTGGTGCAAATGATGGCAGCACATTTGAAGTCACTTAGGAATTGGTAATTCCCAAATGGAGGACCGTTTGAGTTGATGTTCAACTGTTCAAGCATAAGTCTGAACAACGAAGATAACGAGAGCAAATATCAGCAAACCACAAATAAAAAGGAATCCTCCTACAGCTATTCATTTCTTTCTCATTCATTTTTAAGAAACCCTATAGTGTTTAACATAGCTGGCACAGTCGAGATGTTTTTTTAAAATAGTGGCAATCCAGTTGCAACACCACCTGCAAGAGGAATGTACTTCTCCAGTGGCCCTGACTTAAATAAAATGTCTTCTCAGACATACAAAGGGAAAGCATTTTGGGCGGCCTTGCTGCTCTACACACTTTATCATATCCCCTTAAATATATCATGGGGTCAATATTTAGCTTTTTGTTTTATGGTCAATAATGCATCAGCATATCAAACAATATTTTAGTCTAACGTGATCTATCCAACGCCATTTCCAGCTTGAAACACTGTCAGTTCTTGCGGTAGCTTTTACGCCAGAGATCAAAGCATTGCCAGACTTCTGTTTTCACCCAACTGCATAAAAGATCAAGGCATGTAATGAGGCAACCTGAAAGGTGATAGTTCAGAAGATGAAAGTATTGCACTGCTTTGGTTATGTCAAAGAGATGTGTACTGTTGTGAAATTCAACCATCACATGCTTCCTTTGTGATCGTACTCGCAATTATAATGAATTGTATAATTTGCACTTGATCTCTGCTCATATTCAATACGTTGCATAATATCTATGCATGTTATCTGATATGGAATATCCTGTATGTAAAAAAAAAAAAAAAACTTTCAGAACCTGTTAAATGATATTAAATGCATGACGAGCTAAATTGTATTAGTGCAAAGTCATTAACATTTGCTGAGTGCAGTTTACAACTCCCACTCAGGTTACATTCTCAACAATGCCAACTGAACTGTTCAGGTACGGAGGCCCAAAGTGTCCAATATTAAATAAATAGGAAACAAATAAACTGGAATGCATTGTGTCAAATACATTTATGAATAAATACATTGTGAAACTAGCTAAACTCAAACGCATTATTGATATTTTCACAATATTAAGTTCATTTTTAATTCATTATAGATTTCAAAATGTAATTGACAAAACTATTCAAACACTCATTGTTAATACATGTCCCATATTATTTCACGTGTCCTATTTATTTCATTCAGTTTTTTTTTTATTGCATTTCACTTTTTATGTTATCAGCTTAAATTCTGTTGAATGATATTAATATATTCATATTAATGCTCCGAGTTGAAAAGATAATTGAAGTATTTCCCCAGTTAGTTCATCGGCAAACATGAAACAATGTATTCCTGTGAGTATTTATTTCACAATCTCTTGTTCATTTATTCAATATTGAATACTTTGGGGTTCCACACTCAAGTCGGTGTATAACATGAACGCATTAAAGACAGATGAATTAAAACGATAATCAGAGAGCCTCTTGAATTTGAGTCACAGAGTATGACCCAGACAACAATCAACTTATCTAGTTATTATCATTGACCCCTGTAAGAAAGAAAGGGCATTGCAATCATGCAGGCACCACACAGTGATTTAATCACAGCGTTTCATCAATACTGTGAACTACAGAAAAACTGAACTGAATCTATTGGTCATATCGTCAGTCACGCTGAGCCAGCTCGCCCCCGGGGGGGACATTAGCGCTTCATTTTCACTTAACCCTCTTTGGCTGGGTTCTTGAGGTATGATCGGACATGCAAGTGTTCTGTTAAGCACCATTAATCTGTCAGTCATATGTCAGAAATGCCGAAAGGATTGGGAAACTGTCTTGTTAGCTATTGATCGCCACATAAGTCCTCGATATAATTCAGTCAAAATTTAAAAAACAGATGTCTTGTCTGCCGTTTTTAACATTTTTGCAGTTTCCTCTCGGAACATCGTCTTAAAAATGATCATTATTTGTCCATTATCATTCTTGGAATGATATTGATCATAACTAACAGAAGTGTCGTTGTGAAATGGTGTAAGTGAAATGCTGATTTTATGATGAAAATAAGACGACAAAGCAACAAAAAGTACATTGACAGATATGTCCTTCTCACATATATCTTATAGCTGAAGAAGAGGTCATACAGTGGTTAACTTGAACTCCTCTCAGTGTTTGTTAACAATGAAATTACTCAATTATTCATGTGGTTTCAAACACTGCGGGGTTCTAATTTGACTCCAATAATGCTCACACCCTTATGACTAATTCTGTGAAGGGCGCAGCACAAAAACTCAAAAAATACATTACTGTCAAGAGTCGGAGCATCCACACTGCTTTCTCCAGCTTGTTGGAAAATAGCAGCTTAATTGAGGAGGGCCATCTGGAGCAGGCATTACAGCTAAGACCATACCAACAACAACAGACTGTACCAATCTCATCTGACGCACAAGGTTGTCTAGTAAAAAGACTGAAAGACATTTACTTCATTGCTATTATCACCAGTTTCATGTGGTATATTGCTAAAATTATATTTGTTCCATTGACTATTACATGTTTTAGATTAGATCACAAAATGGGCAGTGATGGCATCTGTAATGTTATTTCCTCTATCATTCATCATCTTTGTACAAGCAGAGATGATAGATGACTCCAATAGGTCAGGCAAGATGATTGGCTACTAATTAATGGCGTCCATTGCATCTCTATCACAATGATACGAACAGTCAAATAATGGCATTAAAGATGCAATGAAAAAGACAGGAAAAATGTGTCAAAAGAATGAGATCTGGCACATGTGATCATCAGGGAAACTATGTTCCAAACACAGCACTTGTGTGTACTGACAGGCTTTTCAGCTGTTTCTTTGAACTTTGTACATTTGAGTCTATTTATTCCCTGCACATTTTCTCACCATTTCCTTTTCCAGCACAACATTATTTAAAGAAAACTTCAACTCTTGATGCAAACTTGTAAGGTATTCGGCACAAATGCAGGGGTTCAGCGAGCTATCCACTAAATGAAGGACAAAGAGGATGCGCATCGATATACCAGGAGAGATCACAGCTGGACAAGAATGTTTGGGATTCCTCGGCTGACTTCATCTTTCACCTCCTTCTGTTTGGCTCTCCCCATTCTATTGATGCACAGTGCCATTTTTTACAATTGTGTGTAAATGACTGTGTAGGCCATCAGTGATCATAGCATTGCTATATGAAACACAGTCACTCCTGGAGATCACAAATGAGAAATTCAGCATTGTGAACCGTCAGTGAAACACTTTAAACTGTTATTTGATGAGACAATGTGATTGCGGTTTTAATATCTCTGGCTGATGACACCTAATGCTGCTGTTGACAGCCTTGTCTTGGCTGCTTTTGCTCATGCTAGCTTCACAGAGTGACTGGGCGAGATGCTTCACAGCCTCAATCACTCGAGGTTTCAATGAATCATCATGTGAAATGTGTTACAGTAAGCTGTAGTGTTGGTCGGTATTATTATGACGTCTTCAGATGGAGCCATGCTTTTTCCCTCCGTTTTCTGACTTCATGCTAGCTAAGCGGCTTCTGGCTACAACACATGTTCACCGTACAGACATGAGCGCAACATCAGTATTCTCATCAAGTCTCAAAAAAGAAAGTGAAGCCTATTTCTTAAACCGTGGAAATGTTCCATATATATTTTTACTCAATGAACACTCATAAGTCAAACATGGTGATATAGTGTTGAATTTTTCTCAGCTATACTCAAATTCGTTTAACAATTAATGACACTTGCACCATGGGACAGAAAGCCTACATGGAGGCATGCAAAAAGGGAATATTAAAATAAGTCTGCTGCCTCAATCCGTAGTCTCCTCTGTCGTCTATTTTCGCCCCATTTCTGTCAAGGGAAAAATAGAGAGCGCTGTGATATGACAACATTTTCTTCTCATTTGGCAAATAAACAGAGTCAGTAAACATGCTTCTCCTTCCTCTTCAGCGGCTTTGAAGATTTGCCACTTCTCCTCTCGAGCACATTAACATTGCACGTTAAACCATGCTTACCAGGCTTTCACATATTAAATGCACCTCAAATTCAAATAATACCAAGCGATAATAAGAATCGAGGACCCTTTCTTCCACATTTGGGTAACTAGTGCAAAAGCGTTACCTGAAAACAATATTAAAAAAAAGACTCCTTACCATTATGCGCAACACAAGTTATGATGATAACAATGAGACAAAGAAAAAGCCAGGGGAAAAGCAGAATGGTGAATAACAATGCAGCGATAATGTTATGATTCTTGGCAGGTGCAATAAAAGGGTGAAGGAATACTGAACATTATGCCAAGCTAAATTCACAAGTATAAATCTGTTGGTTCTCAATATTGTAATTAGGTCTAGTTGACGGGTATTTGAGGTTATGATAATAAAAAAATGGGGATCTTTTTATCCACTGTACACTGACATTTCATGCGTGCTTTCAGCTGCTGTTGGGGTTTCAAAACCTGAATTCTCTTGCAGCTTCAAAGCCGATAGAGAGCAAAGCTTTTCACCCTTGTGTGCCAACTTTTTGATAAGCACAAAGAGACATCTTAACCACTTGTCAGTCAGCTATCGTAGCAGCAGCGCCAGAAGACAGGCAGGCCAACAAAACAAACAACCAACACTCCTCCATCTAACCTATCTTGGAATAAATGGACAAAAGCAGCGAGGAAGCAATAACCAGACCGCTAAACCTCCTCCGCTCAAAGCGGCACACCGGCCAATTCAGCATCAAAACACCCAAATGGTATTGTGCATGTGGAGGCTTGGCCCAGCGAAGTGTAAATAAGCATTTCCTCGCTCAGCACTGGGTGTATAACATGGTGTCAGGTAGCCACAATCAATGTAGAGAGGCAGAGGGAGCAATCAGCCAACCTTCGCCTGGTGAGATGGAGGGCCACCGCCGCACACACAAACAACCAATCACCACAGGACAGTGATTGATGTCTCATCCTGCTTTGAAATCTATCATCCCGACCAAGTGGCTGTCGAAACGTCGCCTGACAGACTGTTAAACACAGCTTAATATGCATCACCCTGGCAAATAGTTCATCAATTCTTTATTATGTGGGCCCGGGTTGTGTAAGCCATTGTCCAAACCTGTATTTAATACACTAAGTGCTTTGGCGTCCAGAGTGAGACGTAAGTAATGCTGCATTCCATTTAGTTTAATCATGAGAAATATTTACTGCATTATTCAACAAAAAGAAAAGAAAATTAGATTTTGCACCTTGATGCTAAAAACCACAAGGTGTACAGACTTCCTCAAAACGAAGACGTGGAAAATGGAAGGACAAGATAATCTGACAAAACTAGCATCTTATGTATTTTTACTAAATGGTCATCATTCAGTACACTAATTAATTTGCTTGTGGACAAATTTAGCGGAGTGGACAAACAAAAAAAGGAGATGGACGGTACGTGGTGACATCGGCCTACACCAGGATCTCTGGCCTCAACACTTCATTAGCAGAATTCCAAGTACAACTCTGCTTTGCGAGCGTGGTGAGGCAACAGTTTGGTTTATTCTTAGATCTGTGAAATCACATTGCATCTTGCCAGTGTCATTCATGCTACCTCACCCTTTAAAGTTTACTGAGAGACTGCGAATAATACAGGAAGGCACTGTCTTCTTGCCAGGATTGTTAAAGTCCCCGTGGGATTTCTTAGCAGCTTGCTCAGTTTCACAAAGAACTATTTTGCTGCAAATAAGTACGGAGGAACCCGCATCGAGTTCGCTGCCATAATTGTTTAATGCACTTTGGCATTCTGATAACAGTTTTTGAAGCTTATATGGCGGTGCCCTTGCAGACCACCTCCTGCACAAACTGTGACTTACGGAAGGTATATCGCTGCCAAAAAGGTATGAATGATGAATGCCAATGCGACATAAGTCACATTCGTTACAAAGCGAGTAAAATCACCCAAGGGGCAAGCTGCATCACTTCGTTCTTCCACCCACATGGAGCTTTCTGTTTATCATCCACCATCTTGACAAGTTGTTCCTCATCACCGCACATAAGTGTCCTCCTCGACCGCTTGTCCCCCCCCCCCCCCTCCCTCCGTTGGCTGGGGAAGTCACAGAAAAGGGGGAGGAGAGGTGCCTTCACGGCGAGGGTTATTTTTCTTCCCTGATCCTTGTCTGATAAGTGCGTTTGCTCCTTTGTGTCTGGGGCTAGGTGGAACATAGAACGAATTTAGAGGGCCAGCTGATAAGGAAAGCATATGTTGAACATTTTTTCTTACATGCAGGGTTACAGACCAAAGGCAATTTGGCCACAGGAAAGGCCGATAAAAAGGGTGCAGCGCATTAATGCAGATGTAATCCGAGCACTGCACACAATACCAAAGCTATTCAGTGAAATTATCTCTTCGCTTGGATTCCAGTTCGTGGTGAAATTGATCGCATCTTTCTTTGATAGCAGTCTCATTGCTTTTCATGGTACTGTAGTCCATGAACTACATTGTCAATCCTGGCACAATTGTTTTTGCTGTTATACTCGAGATAATAACATCTAGTCATGTAATGGACACATCAAGTAGCGCAAATCTATATAGTTTATATGCTGAAATGCCGCAAATCACAAAGGATGACAATCATCCCTTTTCAAGTGCAGTGACAGGTGTGGAGTGGACACTAATTTAGCATTTGGAAGCCTTTCCACTCTTCGCATCCGACTTTATACCTGTAATCGCCTCTCTCAAATATATTTTTAGCCTCTTGGATTCTGCCGCCCCCACTGGCTGCTTCCCCTGGGAAATAACCATTCCCAGTGCTGACATCTACGGTGTGTTCTCTATAGATCAAACAAGCCCAGACCTGAATTGCCAAGGCCCTGAGGGTCTATGCTGCCAAACACATGAACTGTCTTTGTTAACGCCTGCTGGTCAACTATCAATAACTTCGGAAGGGGTTTTACACCTCGAGGACATGCCACATCGAAAAGCATCACATACCGGGTAAAGTCACAAGTTAGAAAGAAAGCTAAGCTTGATCTGCAAGTAAGATTGTGAGATGCTTGAAATCACGCTCCTCCTTTTGCCGGAGATCAAATTAGGCTTCCTCCCTCAGTTTTGAAGCTTCCCGTCTTCTTCCTTCCCACTCTCATCCTTTAAAAACCCCAATTAGGAGAAAAGTATTTGTGTGTGGGCTTCCACTCAGTTCAAACAAAGCCCTAATCATAGAGCATCACTGGCATTGTGAATAAAGCAGCATTTGGCAGAGGGGTAAAGCATTGGCCTGGATTCTGAGGAAAAGTTTGTTCCACTTTTCTCTCCACTTGTCTCACAATACTTTGTGTTTGTTGCTCCAATATCAGAGATCAGCACATTTGTTTCATGTGGAAATCATTAATTAAATCCTGTCATGCTAAATTTAACATAGAAACTTGTTTTTGTGGTGCCGTTTCTCACTGTAGGAAACCGTCAGAGAGAAAGCGGAAATAGACATTTAATTCTCTTTTCCAGCAGCTATTCTAACAAGGGATTTCTTCAACATTGGTCCATCAAGGATGCCGTCTCAAGATGTAAATGAGGGGAATACGTTTCCTCTTTCATTCAGAAGTTAGAGGCAACTTCTACTTGTTCATCCCAGTTGCTGTAGGTTTCCCATTGGCAACTCAACACAAACGTGTTTGTGGCAATACAAATTGGCACGAACAGAACATCCCAAGTAAGACCTTAACAGACCAATTATCTGCTCTGTTTTGTCACTTCTTGATTCTGGGAGTGAAATCTCCTTTAGAGGCGAGTCGTCACTCAGACTGTTGAACAATTTAGTGTAAATGAAGAGCGTCTGAGGTTTCACTGCCAGAGTGAAGAGAAGCCAGTGTTTGCATTATAATCAGTTCATAGAGCTACACAGCTTTATTCCACTTAGCCATTCCCATCTCTCAGTGGACTCACAATGTTTCCCCATGGGCTTAATTATCTGTAAGTGTTGAGAAGGGTAGAAAAAGGGCAGTTGTTATGCATTGTGACCAGCATCAACGCGATTCATACCGCCAATGAGACAGAGATAAAGGAGCAATGCTTCATGGTATGTGGACTATTCCTTCCGAGACCAAATCCAACTTGATTTATTTATGGGGCTTTTAAAATGTAATTTAGAAATACAGTCTTTTGTATATATGGCAAAGCAAACAAGGTTTTTTTTACCCTTTCATCAATATTCACAGGCACAAATTGTCAGTGTGGCCTTAATAAATTTGATAACATTCCTTTTTACTATCCCATGCGAGCGCCTTGTAAGATTACAATGAAAGATGAAACAGTGTTTGTATAACACCTTTATTATTCATATGTTTCATTCTGAAGTGGCCTCATTAATCTAGGCTAATTATGGCTGTAACACTTTGGAGACTGGATAGCGGAAACATGCTTGGAGAGAGAAACGCTCTCTCAAAGACACTCGAAACAACTACTGAGGCAGTGTAATTCACAGCAAGCTGCCCTAGATAACAGGAGCTTGTTTGTGCTTGTGCATGGATCTTATATACACCGTTTAATTTGCACCCAGTTAACTCTTCGCAGCATTCTAAATGCTTCACAGGAAAAATGTGTCACCTCACGTGCATATATCAGTCACAATTCTGTCATTTTGACGGCGAGAAAATAACTTTTTTTGACTCGCAGCAGTTACATCAGTGACGTGAGAGCCCTCGAGATATGATTAAAACATCACAAGTGGAATGATTTGCTTCAATATGCTGCATGCAGATCAAGGATGAATAATAACAAAGAACTAATTGGGAAATGATCCGATCAAGTTCTTGAGTAAGAGAAAAATATGTTTATATTACAATAAATACAGCAAATGAGACATTAAAACAGCTGTCTTTTAGTACTGTGCTCTACGGCAGTGACTGAACCAGGGGAAATTCTATCCCAGGGCTACTTCTGCAGTTTCCAGAGGCTAAGAGGAAAGATTGTGTAGGAGCTCACCTTCAAAATGATGCTTTGATTAGAAAACAATACCTGCATATTGATTCAGCTTTAACACCTGCACAGTATGCATTTTGATTGCAACGGCATGGGAAACGTGTTGGCAAGTTAGCAGTGGCCTCGAAACAGTTAACTAAAAGTAATCAATGAATGGTAGAAAGAGCTCAATAAATAGTTCTAATAGCTATCCGTTAGATGGTAAAAATTACAGGTAGCCAACTGTCACCTATTAGCCAGGACGTCCAGTATATTGGGCGACATCACTTTGTCCCATGTGGCATCTTTCTTGTCCAGTATTGACTGCTAGTCCTCTCTGAACCCCACAGCAGATGAGATCACCTGTCATCCGATCACAGGCCGCCTTCATGCGCATCAGTTTTGTAGCCTAAATTCTGGGGATGCACCAAACTATTATATCTGCCGACGCTGGATTGTACATCAGTGAGGGGGCCTATTAAATAAAATGATATATTAATATGCTATAGCCTATATATATTATATACTGGAATTTTAATTCCTGTTTAAGTTTTGACAATTTGCCATTTCTACAACGTTACATTCATTCAACCTGTGTTTTTCATCAGATAAGATGAAAATTGCTAACAAAATTAAGAAAGAACACTTTTTGAAGTAATGACTAAAAGTTAACTAAAATTACTTTCATAACGATTCTGGACGAAAATGTTTCGAGAGGTCATCAACTAACACTAGACTAAAAGTATAAAGCATATAAATGACTATAATGTGACTAAACTGTATCTGCGAAAGGCTTAGACTCAGACTAAATCTAAAAAAGAAACGACTGTGCAGCTACAAAAAACAATGGGAAGTAAAAAAACACTTGGGTTCAGACTCCATGAAAGCCTTCCATCCTTTAAGCTGTCAGGGATTCTGAATTGGCCATGGAGGGAAGAATGACGCAGCATGCTTCCACAGGAGTGCAAGGACACTGTAGCTAAAGGTGCAAACAAGTAAAAGGACAAAGGACTTCTTAAATCAGTCAAGAGCAGAAACAAATGTGCATGGAAAAAAGACTAGACTTTGTATTTGGAATGTTTGCTTTTTTTGCAGTAAAGGTTGCAAATTGTTATTTTTGGATAATTTATGATAAGGTTTGTTCACATAAACTTAATTATGCTTAATGACAAAGCTTTATGCTAAAAGAAATATACACTTTTTCCTTTCCAATCGAATAGTAATATGAACACTACACTATAAAGTCACCATGGCATGCCACCCTTTGTCCCTTATTTGGTATTAAAAGTTGGCAACCTTCGCGGAAATACTTTGTCAAATTAACAGAAAGAGTTGAAAAGTAATTGATAAATAGTTCAACTACCTAAAAAATGTTAACTAAAAGGTGTTGGACAAATGAGGAAACATGCAGCTCGCAGCACTCCAAGCAGTCGCACAAATGTAAACTTGAGCAAACCAATAAACACACACACACACACACACACACACACACACACACACACACACACACACACACACACACACACACACACACACACACACACACACACACACACACACACAATATAACTGTTTTATAGACTCAATTGAGTTACATAACATCTGGTTAAAATCAGTTTAGATGATGCCATTTGGAACATGATGGGCAGTATACATTTATCTCACAGGGCTAAGGTGAAACATTCGACCATAAAGTCTGGGAATCACGGCTCTACAGCACAGCGTCTGTCTGTGGTAGCCATCACAACACTAACTTCTGAGCTCGTCAAACCATGAATATGATTCGGCGCCATTTGAGCCACAAGGGAATAACAGTACAATGCTGCCCTCAATATGTAGACTTCTCGACTTCTTTAGGTTAAACACACATCGAGGATTGTCAATATCCGCATTCCTATAATTAGACTAGTGGTAATTGTGCCAGCCGGAGTTCACCTCAGAGACAATATGTACTTCGCTAACTTCAGTAAAAACATTCAGGTCCCAGCGAGACATGCTGGCAGACTGATACTTGCTCTTTGAAACTAAGTAAGACAATTTAATCAGGCTGTTTGTGATCCAGTTTGCACATTAACTATTGCCATCCCGAGCCTTGTGCGTTTACATGGCATGGTAAGACCAATTACATTATGATACCAATTACGTTCCTAAAAGTCGCGTACAATTGTTTGCTGTCATTTCCACACCAAACTAACATCCAAGGGGCAGGGTGTAGATAATTAGCTTTCAAAATGAGATGCGTGCGTATTGAATTACACTGTACTCATCCTGTCTGTTTCTCTGCACCTCTATGTTCAGCCACATTGATTGCAATAACGCAAGCTGGCGACCGGGTGTGCTTCGTAAATAAGCAAAAATCACCCACACGCAGAAAGAAGTTGTGCTTGTGTGTTAATCTACAGAGCGTAAACAGGGTATCGTTTGCTCTCATATCCAAAGTGGAGGGATTTATTATTCTGGTTCTGCTGCATGACACTTCTGGGTTGTGTCCCAGTAGAGAACCTCGCTGAAAACTGGGTCGAATGTTTAATCGGCTGTTGAATCAAGAACAGAGCAGGAAAGCCTCACAAGGAGGCTTGATGTTCTTTAAAGGTATGATGGGAACATCATAATGATAATTTCATCATACAGTATGGAGTGATGACACTCGAAAGCAGATTGCCTAATGTGAAAATTAACATAAGTACTGCTTGTTAGCCATGTTTTAAATAATCAAATACACATTTAGCAGTGCAATGCATTAGTATGCCCTTTGAGCGCAATGTTGTTGAGCTATCTAAGCATAATACCGCTGCAGTGAGCTTTAGTGCTCTTTTGAAATACTGTAATTTCAAGGAAGTTATGGTCACAGTAAATGACCGTTTTTTTGGCGAGTGATTTGCATGTTGCCAGGATTTTCCTGCTTTTGGAGATCAGTACAGCGTGAACTTGACGATAATATTCAAATATATGTGCACATAATTTTAGAATGTTCAGTGCAAGTCACCTCCAGATGCAACACCTCCGAGGCTCCATCTCAACAGTGTCATGATGTAAATTGGTCCCCGATGCAGTGTCTCTCTTGCCTCCCGGTGCCCGTTATTATCGGCCGGAGTTCGCTGCTGAATCTTTTCCCCCAAAAGCTACCAGGGTTTTTTTTAATGTGATGCATGAGAAGCTTTTTCCAAGTACTTTTCCTGTTTTCTGTCTCAAATGTATGAAAACATTCAAGTTTCTAGTTTAAACTGTAGATGGTGGAGTGACAAGTTACTCATCAAACGCAGCAGGGAAAGCAGTCATTAGAAAGCAGCTCTGACAGGCTTCAGGATGTTCCAATAATGTTACAACATGTTGTGATGAGTGCTGCCCCCAGGTTTACTCACAGTGGTGGTGGAAGCAGATTTCCAGAAAGTTAGTTCAGAGGTTGATTTGTCTGGTTAACACATTAGCTTGTGAATAATGTATTTGAAGATAACGGGAGGTTAACTGATAATACTTGAAAATATCTTGCAAAAAAAGAATAAAAGACTTGATATTCATGCCATGTCTGATGAGCAACTTGACTAAAATGTTCCCTAATCTTGACATGGAAGAACCATAGACTTTATATAAAACGTAGCCGTAGTCATCGTGACGTCACCCATTGGTTTGTGGACTGGCGATTTGACCGACGCCATCTTGGAATACGGCCATTTCTATCTTGACTTTTTGCAGCCAGTGAACAGAAGTGAACAGAATTGGAATGCGGAGGTGTGACGTAGAGACGCCGTATACGTAGCGGCATCGACCTGTACATCACAGTAAGCCCGCCCTAAAGCATACTTTGCTTTATGGTCTATTGGGACCATGATTTACTAAATGAACATCGTGCTGTATTGAAGAAGACTTGAAACTAGCGATTGAGACGGGAATGAATCAATGAGGGAATAAATCAAGTGAGAAGTATGCTCATTGTTTTCATAGACTTCCTTTACAATCGGACCTCTTCTTGCGACCAGAGGAGTCGCCCCCTGCTGGTCAGTAGAAATAATGCACATTTTATGACACTTCCGCATTGGCTTCACTCGGCAGAACTGGCCTGAATAATTACAGCTCAGAAATGATTCACATTGTTTGGCTCCCTGTATATATTGGTAAGTTCTTAAGTTATGCTACTGGCAATGCAAACAGGATGAAGTCATAAAATACAGTCAGTTGGTTTAACATTCCTGAGGCAAAGAATTTGCCGTTTGTTGATGATGCATTTAAGTGTATCAATATATTTTCTTTTAGAGCTGCCACTTTGTGAGCTGTAAAAACCAAAAAATGAACTACAAGTGTTTAAAGGAAACTGTCCTTGCCAGAGAAACAACAGCACGTCTTGCTAAACTTGATAGATGCCACAAATTAAATTTATTTTGACTGCAAACAGTGACTGTCTTGTAACGACATCTTGGTGGGATCAGCCCCTCAATGGTCATTTCGAGGAACATTAACAAACATTCAATCATTTTTGATGTTTTGTTCGGATTAGTTTGGCTGAAAAGTTGTGTAGAGCTGCAGAGTCAGTTCACAGATGTAGTCATTTGATTTAATGTTATTTTGATTTAACTTAACGAGGAACTTGCATTTTGTGTTGATTTTGGCGGTGTTTCAGAGCACCAGATTGCCTTTAGAAAACCTCTCATTTTACTACAGCAGGGTCTGACAGACGAACCCCCTTTTTCTTGTTTGTGGTTCTCCCTTGCAAGGAGGCGAAGCTCTGCTCCTGGCCAGAGGAGGAGCTGAAGCCGGATCTGGGTCTGCCTGCAGCAGGCTGGTTGCTGCTGGATGCATTCAGAATTTCCATCTGGAAATATCCGATCTTCTCGCTGATGGTCTTGTTATCCTGCTATCTCGACATGGCAAGGAAATCCTCGAGAGCCCTGTGATTATATAACGGTGCGTGTTGGCGTGTGTATCGAATGGCATCAGCAATATCTTCCTTGTTATTCCTATTTATCTAGTATTCCTTTAAGCAGGTTCTACTGTGTCGGTCATAATCAGTCGTGATTTTATTGTTAAATCATTATATGTATATTCTATGATAGACCTATATTACTCCAGTATTCTTCCACCTGAAACATTATTGGGTTAAGGTGGTGTGTTTGTATATTTACCCATATTGTTAATACTTAAAGTGCTCGAAGGTGTTATTTGTATGTGATCACTCGATAACATATTTTATGATGCCGACAGGCAGGTATGCATGCAGAGTATGTGAGCTAGTTATTCAGGTTTTAGGAGCAGTGTTACAGTCGGGAGGCTTGTACATATTATGCAGCAGGATAAAGAGATACATTCTCAATTTCCCCAGTGAATTAAATATGCAAGAAGATATGGGGTTTGGGACTTCTCCAGCAAGAAAATTCGAGTTTTGACGTAAAAATTATTCAATCATACATAATTGGAGAAAAATCATTCACGTCATTTACTACTATCATTAGATAACGCCCAAAAAGACAACATTTGCTATTCATTCATATTCATTTTATTATTTGCACGTATTCCAGCCTTTGTCTGTGCATTCTGTGTTGTAATGTTCTTACATTATGAGGCACTGCACAAAAACCACTTGCGCTTCGGCGTTATTAATTGCCCAGAAAAGCTGATATGGAGAGAGCAGAGAGAGCAGTACCAGCAGCCAAGAAGTGCCAATGTGCAAGAAAAGTCAAGGTACGCTAAAGAGTAAATAGTCCTCGTCCATATCGCTCATGTACGTATTTAAACTGCTTGGCATCATTCGGCCAAAAGGTAATACCTTTGTCTACATTAGGCTAAATATCCAGATAAGTGTGGGCAAGGTTTGATACACCCCAATTGGTGATTAATTACAGAGAGAGAGATACTGAGCACCGTCCAGAGAAGCATCCAGAGCCACAGTCAGAGACAGATAGGAGAGTCAAGTAATTCCAGGAACTGACAAAGCAAACGTATTATCCAGCCCTTATCTTAACAGGGAAAACTGTATTTGGCGCACTAGCTCAGTAGATCGAGCAAATTGCTGCACGGGTCCACAGCACTAAAGCACAAAACCACACAGCAGAGGCTGCATCTGATGAGGTTCTGAGGCAGTACAAGGATGTTTAGTCACACTGATCAGTCTCTCAGGGGACATTCATTTCATAGGATAATGGTGTTGAAAATGTGACATGGTACTACCAGAATTGCATTTTCAAAAGAGGGTACTACTTGAATATTGCCATGAAAATAATTCCTCTCTCTTGGGCACTGCTTGTTATGAACTAAATGCCATGATTCCAATGTCATAATTGAAGGAATATACACAAATCTATGCATTATGCATTTATATGCATTCAGAGTTGAATCACATTTATTCTCAGCATCTTCCCGCATTTTGTACGAGTCTAGAATAACACCTGCATTTTTCAAAAGAATAGTAATTAGACCGTACACCTTGCGACTCAGTGTACAATAATAGACAAATTCAGCTGAGAAATCCATACGCTTTCTCTCGGGTTGCGTACATTTTCCACATTCACACTTCAAAGTGGAAAGTTGACTTCGGGAATCACACAAGCAAATTTTTTGAATTCTCATGCAGCACTGAGTGATCGAAAATAAGAGGATGCACTCTTCATAGTGTTACTTTTATCAATTTCACTTTGGAGACTGAAGTAGTTTTTGACACTTGCTTCCCATAAACAACAGCTGGGGGTAAAAAATAGCATTTTTCCCTGCGTATCACAGAGGCTGATTCTCACATAAAGAAAACATGTCTTCAGTTGTCAAGCTGCTTTGTGAGCCTTCCAAAGGGGCTGCAGACAAATATACTTCACAATAGGGGAAGAAAAATATATTAAAAACCGCTGCATTGGGCTTTCACTCTATTTCCTCTGCCTTTCTCCGATTCATAACCTGTGAGCCCTAACAGCGCAGACCATTTTGTTCGCGCCAGCTCAGATGCACCTTTAATATTTTTGCTCTGTCTCCCCTCGATTGTAAGGCTTCAAATTCTGGCCAGAATGAGAGAGCATGCAACAGTGTGCCATCTCCAAATCACCAACAGGCAAACAGATGGATGGCATGCATCATTACTGTGAGTTAATGGAGCAGTAGTTAAGATTCTGCATATATGCAGACTCAGAGACTCTGTGTCCAAATTGTCTCAGGCTTTGCATTGTGCATGGTAAGCATGTGTGTAAAAATAAGATGCATTTTCAGTCACCGACCAAGGAGGGGAGGTTTATTGTTGGTAGGAGTAGCGGAGGGAACAGACTCTTGCCATAAGCGAAAAGTCCAAAAACATCAAGCGTTGGATTATCTTGGAGAAGGCCACCAGCTGTTCCCGCTTGTCTTTAACAATGAATCAGCCTGATGGCAATTTCCACTCCATCATGGAGCTCAAATTTTCAAAATGTGCTGCCAGACTATTTGATATTTATCGTGGAATTGGCAACTAATGCTAGCTTCTGTTCTGAAATGTACCAGCAGCCAAGACCCTGCATTACTCATGCACACACAGTATGGTAAACTTTGGCCTATTAATTTTGATCCAGAAAATGAGTAATAGCTCTGCCATTCTTTGCAGCCAGAGGGGCATTTACCTTTGATTTGTTGATCATGTAGAAACTCCAAAGTTCAAATAATGCAAGTCTGTGCCAACTTCGCCGTAACATTAATATTAGCATCGAAAAAGCACGAATACACAATTTCAGTTAATAAAGCAATCCAAGTTAAGTGGCGTTTCATTTGGAATTCAATTGTCTTAAAGACTGATGGTGTTAGGAGGCGTTAGTCTTCCCTCAACGCACACATTTGGCACATGAGCTATGAATGTATATTATAAAGCCTCATCCTCAGATGACCTTATATTAGCAGATTTCTGCTGTCCGTCACACGTTCCCCCGTCATCTGCATTAGTCATGCGAAGATGGCGACTCCCCCTCTTATCCTCTCTCTCTCTCTCTCTCGCCATTTAATCAATGCAGACTTACACCCGCAGTCTCGCCGGAGCAGACGACGAATGATTAGCAATAATTTTGTTTATGCTGCTGCCGAGGGAAATCTAACTCTCAGGGTTAATGGCACGAGGTCAGCCGAGGAGGAAGGATCCCCCTGCTTCTCTGCTGATCAGCACTTTGGGTTATCCCTCTTCTGGTGATTGATATTAAGTAAGGTGCTGCCGAGGTGAGAGGTTCACTGTAATTGGAGGCAAATTATTTTTGTCAGGAAAGTTACTCCTTTCTCTGATGCATATCAATGAGCGAGCCGAGAGCTCCACCCAATCAATCAGTGCAGAAAGCCAAATCGCTCACGGTTGTGCCGTCAGGTGTTTGGCCATCAAAGATACCCTTCTCAACATGCTTGATATCCCATTCCTAGGGAAGGGAAAGCAGAAAATAGTGTTCTGCCAGTGCCATGTAAGTCAATTCGACAATACGTTTTTGCTATTTAACGTAGCTATTGAACTGAAATTCTTCAATTAAGTAGAGCTTAATTTGGACTCAAAATCGGAGAGAAAGTCAACACAAAACAAGTTCCGAGGTCACATTGTTCTCCCGATAGCCATGATTTTGTCCCACCACCTGCTATAATTGGTGGTAAATTGGTCTACATAATGAGCAGAGAAACAATAATCATCCTCTTGGGCAATCAAATAGGTCAGTTAAAAACTGCTGCGCTGCTCTTTGTGTCAAAGCAAACTGCTGTAAATCTAGATAAGACTTTTCCTACATTTATTTAAATGGCCTTGTTTTGTTTTTTATTAGAACAAACAAGAGCATTTGTAATCAAAGGAGGCTGTTTGAAGGTCCTGGAAACGTGTACAGTTTAATTAACACTGGGGTGAAACGATATAAAAATCACATTTAGCACAAATTCTGAGATAAACAACCACATTAATTGTTTTGGCGTCCGAATTTATGTGACAAAAACCTCGCCAACCACAAAAGCATTCATGCTTTGGTTTTCTGTGTTACTGCTATACTTTACCAGATGCTGACCCTGCTTTACTTTAATGTAAAAAACACTACGAGACGAGGGGAAAAAGTCAATAATTATAATGGAAAGCCCCTGGGAGATGTTGGAGACCATTAATAATGGGTTCAATTGTCCCACTGGCTACTCTATTGCATGACGTTTGACAGATTCTTTTCCCATGTTAAATGAAACAAAACCGCAGCAGCATGAACAGCAATGTTTTTACACAAGGGAAGAAACAACTCAATGCAAGTTGTTAAAGAATGACAATTTTGGTTATAATCTTGCTCATTCTATGCGACAGCTTCAAAGAATTGTAGTTTCTTTTACAAATAACTATTTCTACAATGTCTGCCCTACTGCTGTGCGTACACCTGGTTTCAATCCAAAATAGATGGATGCAATTAAAGAAAACGTCAAGACAAATGTCAGTTTCCACCAGATGGTGTTTTTCCACATAAACACCCAATACTGTACTGCATGTAACTCACAAACAACAACTTTAAAAGAGACCAGAGAAAGCAAAGGCATGGAGAACTTTTGCAAAGGTTGGCTTACGATCTTTAAGCCCTGAACGGTGAGCAAGAGACCCTCGTCTACAGTTTCTACATAACACGGGAAATAAAAAGCAGGTACGTCAGCAAGAAAAGGACCAACTCCATAGAGTCCAGGTGGGAGCGATGGAGAGGAGGGGGCAGATGCTAAGAAAAGAGATGGCGGTGGAAACCGTTAATGAATGGCTATTGGAAACTCTGGGCGGACGCTGCGTTGGAATGCTTACTCGTTTGTGATTAATGACTACTAGGCTGCTGTAATAGGTACCACTGGGACCTCAGACACCGGCACCTTTTTATAGAATAGCCCCAAAAGAAAAAAGATGAAGTCCCCATTAGAGTGCTTCTTCAAGGCAAAGCCCAGGGAGATACAGTCATATCATAATGTAGCTTTTCTCCACACAGCAAAAGTGTTTTGTCAAATCAACTGAAAAATGAAACACCTGAATTTTTCATTGCTCAGCAACTCTGAGTTGTTGCAAGTGTGGACAGTTGCATTTATCCTGTTTGTTGATGATGTCATTAAAATATTTTTGTAATTATCAATGATGTAGCGACTGTAAGAATAGCACCTAAAATTAAACATTTTTGGACTTTTATACATTTAGGGTGAAAAATGCTTTTAAAGACAAATATTCAAATAATATTCATTTAACTCGGCTGTTGATAAAAGTACTGCATGTTGCAGTAAAATCAGCAAGAGAGTTTTACAGAGAGTATGTTTGAATGAAGGTAAACGTGAGGAAGGTGTGCATGAACATAGAATTTACTAGATCAGACAAACTCTAAAAGGGTCCTTTCTAAATCACTAATGAGCATGTTCACACACAAGCTTCACACACCAATTCGGAAACCAACACTCGTATGTGCATGACCGCAATGCATGCAGTGGCCAAATAAATTATTCATACGTCTTTTGTTCTACACATTACCGAATCCTCAGAGTAAAGAACAGAGTGCATCTCAGGTTCCTGTTACAATCCATTTGACTTTAAAACAACTTTGACTGTGTGTGTGTGTGTGTGTGTGTGTGTGTGTGTGTGTGAACCATACACCGCTAGGGCCACAGAGTAACATCATATCTTAGCAGCTTTATCCAAATAAACATTAATCTTTGCACATTCGGAAAGCACTTTTGTGAAATACAGAATAAATTCACAAAATGAATCTTACTGTGTTCCGCATGCAGTCAAGGCACAGCAATCCAGAAATGAATTAATCACCCCAACACAATTGCCTTGTTTCCATCTTTCAAGGTTATTTCGAACCAATTACATGTAAGCAAGGTTGGTTAAGAAGAGAATATTTGTGATTGGTAAAACAAATTAACACAGGCTGTTTTGTTGCTTTTGTTTGTTCAAGTGCTGGAACTGGGGCATTTTAGGGTGAATTTTTAAGTTTGTAATACAGTCGGTTAAGATTCCAATTTAGTTTCAATTTGTCTCATCTCCACGGTACTGCTGGTTACTGAATTGTAAATGCCGTTCTTTATCTTTCTGCCTGATGATTTACTTTAGAAAAAAAGTAAAACATTTACAGTCAACAAAAAGCAATCTTATCAGTGAAATTAATTTTAGCAGTCTATACAATGATTTGATTTATGTGACAATATTCCATGCTGGACACACCAACTATTTTCTTCCTGTGATCAGTGCTGGGAAAGTTACTCACAAAGTGTGACTTTTTACTTATTGCTTCTTTTAAAAGTAACATTACTTCACATACTACTTGGTATGAAAAGCAATTAAGCTGTTAAAAAAAGCTACTAATAAGCAGGAAAGTCAGTAAATCAGGCCGAGTTGATCAATGAATGAATGTGGTTGACTTCGACAGTATCTGCTGTCCACTATTGCGTTGTAATTAATGAAACACTTCTCCATCAGTTCATTAAATCCCTGCAGCATCTGAAGGCAGCAGGACACACATGTTGATAAATCTGCAGCCTCTGAAATGTGCCAGGCCAGATGTGCTCGGTCTGCCAGAGGGGCCCTGGGTTTGGTCCTGCCTTTACAGATGACATTACACTTCATGATTGGCTGTATGTGGGAGGGACTTACCTGAATCACTGGGCACCCTCACAACCTGAACTGGATATACCCTTTGCTGTATGAATAATTACCACCCTGTCCTCAATGCAACAGCTTTTTACTGTAGAAACAACATGTCTTCTAATTCTATTGTGGGGAGATGGATGGTTGGGAGGCAAAAGATTTTGTAGAGGAAGGCCAAAGAAAATAGAATTTTCCTTTGCGAATACATAAAATATCTTGTCATTTGAAGTTTTCGCCTCCAACAATTTCCTGATATTGATTGTCCCGTTCACGTAATCGGCACATTGGAACGACACTTATGTCCAATGTGTTGAATTGATTCACAAATACGGTTGAACTGAAATTTAAAGATCAGCCTTTGAATGTTTCTCTCAGACCCGACAACAATACATTATCTGGACATAATCAGAGTCACCCAGCTACATCCTCCCTCTCCCAGTTTATTCTAGATGCCATAATCCCTCTTTGTCCCCTTTCAACACGGAAAGCAAACCTGCTCACAAGCCTCTTTGAAAAAGTCTCTTTCACGGGGTCTGTACAGGAGAGCATAAAAAGATTTGGCTCCGAGATTAATTGAAGAGGGACCTTTACAAGAAATGAGAGAGGGACAGTGTGATTGTCCCAAACCGTAGCCAGATAATAGTGTCTTGGCTGCAGGGATCCCTCTGGAGGTGTCTCTAAGCCTCAAACAATGGAAGAAAAATAACCTTGCGGTAGCCCATGCTGACACTGGGCCCACCCAGCACAGATTGGTACTATTGTGCTACACAGGCAATCTTAATTAGTTTTGACGTCACTATCCTGCCGATTGAACCAGGTCAGAGCTTCATCTCTTGAGATCACAATTTCCGTATAGAACTTGCAGTTTGAGCTTTTCAGACCATGACCATTCAACATGTTTCGGGAATTCTACCTCACTGGTAAATGGGTAAGCTGTATGTAACCCATCTGTCATTCCAAAACTAAGTTCACAAATGTGATTGGAAGAATCAATCCAGATTGCAACAGCGTTCCCAAAGTAGTCATATTAAACCATAATGTGTTCAAAGACCAGGATCCAGCTGACCACTTTTAAAATGCAAAACTTGCTGTGAGAATTGAGGGGGTGTTAAATTGAATCTGAACTTGCTTGGCCCTCCAGCTTTAACTTTAATAACCACCAGATCACAAAATGTCTTTCTATTTCATTTTCATTTCAACAACTTCTCAAACGGTGTCAACTGATTCCAAGGTGGTTGTGAAAGGAATCAAGGCCGCAAGTCAAGCCGGCATGTGGAGCCACACCTGCGTTATTCCATCTTCACTGAAGCCATCCCTCACCAATCTAAGGTCCTGTCATACATTCTTTATGATGGCCCGATAACCAGGCACGGGATTGTTCAGGAATTCAGCTTGGAGGGGAAGGGGGAGACAAATGCAATGCTGTCAATATATCATGGGGAGACAGGGACAGATTTGATGATCGAGGCCTGACTGGGAGAGGTTTAAGCAGCAGCATCAGCAACCTGTTTGTGTCTGCCCGTGATCCTGACGGATAAGCAATCTGCCTGCAACATCACCTCAACCCTGACAGAATGTGATTCAGCTTCAACTAGACATGAAAGGATGGCTCTCTCCAAGTAGATTGGGAACAAGCAGAAATCAATTCAAAACGCAGCGTTAAAGGAAACTATTTGCTGAGACCTTATTTCCTGAAAATCTGTAAATGCATGTTTTGTTTTTTTTGCCTACCGGGCAGCGGGTGTTTCCATATTAACACAACAGAATTTACGTATTCTTTGTGCAGTAATCACGCCATTCATACGACAGACCACTCTCAAGGTTTGCAGCCAGTGTTTCATAAGAACACCATAATATCAGTCATCAGGACAGGGAGGAAGCGTCAGCAAAGGTCCCCGAGGACTGCCTTATGAACCCTCTCCGTCACACCCACACAAGTTAGTCCGGCATACTAGCTCTTCCTTCTTTCCAAACTAAGGAAGGCATCCGCAGCAGCTGCAGCCTGGCTAATGGCAGCTGTATGCTAATGTCCTCCTCTGAGTCAGCAAACACAGCCAAGTTCATGGCCGGCCGCCACGGCTTTCTATCTCCTGTGTCAGTGTTCCTCTCCAACAAGTCGAGGAAGAATCATCACGGAGGGAGATAGCTGAACCAAAGATGGATTTCACTTTGTTGGAAAGAATTTTTGCACACGCTTGCAGGAGCGTATATGCTGCAAATTGACACGAAGGATTATCCAACTGCAAGCTCTGGAAAGTTTAGAAGGAAATCTGTGTGCTTTTCAGTTTGTAAAGACACTTCTGTAAAGATATCAGCCACTTCACTGTAATTCAAATACAAGCAGCTTAATGGCTAGAACAGAATTTTGACAAATACTTGTCACAGCGTTGGGTAACAACTAGACCTGCCAAATCACAGCAGTTCCCTCAATCTTTTTGATGTGTTAATGCTCGATTAATCATGAAGAAATTATGCAACACAAGGGCAGATTTTTCCATTATAACATCATTTTTAAAACCGGTAGCCCATAATCACCGCAAAATCAAAACAAATGGAGAATTTGAGCAATAAAGTAAACAAACAAGACACTTGAATAACAAGTAATGCCATTACTTCAAATCAAGGTGCTCCGACTTCCTTTTGTTGCTATTCAACAGAAATGTTCAGTAATGCTGCAACCACCAGGTTAAATTGTAGGACAAAAATGAAATGAGAATAAATAGCCTGCAGTTATTTTCGAGCAGATAAAACAAAGTTCAACCCATTTTTCCTGTATAAAACTAGAACACAAACTAGAACAGCCGCACAGTTATATGCCTCCACCAACCAGTCACAATGCAATTTACATCCATGTGTCCAAAATGTCACCACTTTATCATTTTATCCAATTAAGACATTTTTTGAAGATAACATGCATGCCCTCGCTATATGATCTGGGTCACTTGAGAGTTGTTAGTTTACTGTAGACATGAGATCTATAACATTGTCAGATCCAACGATGAACAGTTCAAAGAGTTCGAAAAGTAATTACAGCAGAAGCAGAGAGAGTCTTATATTTCACGTATTGTTCCGTGTCAAAACCTGGTGCCTACATCACCCATAATGAAACACAGCCACCAAAAGATAAGCTGGAGATTCAGTTTACCAGAGGGAGGAGGAATGAAGCATGTGTTCTTTCTTTTTTATAAACTTCCCAAATATCATTTATTGACATTTTAGATTTGTTTTCCAGATAATATAGATGCTGATGCTCTAGAAACAAGATTCAGTTATATTTAAAATATAAATAAATTCCAATGCTGTTCTGAATTTATCAATTTTGTTTCAGTAAAATTTTAAAAAGCAATTATTTAATAATACAAAAAGAACCGATAGAGTATTAATAAGAGTAGTAGTACTGACAAAATCCTAACAATACCCATCGCTAGTTTGTATTCCATGTGTGCAGCCATTATAGGTGGTCAGCACACACACCTGTAACTCCATCTCATTAAACACAGACACTGCCTCGTGTCAGACTGTACTACGCCGGCACATTTTCTGTCAGTCTAATTACAGAACATAACAATAATCCTCCATTCAAGACCCAGCCTTCCCTTTACATCAGCTCTCTACTCAAATTCCCTAACTGATGCATTTCTTCTTCAAGCAGCGACAGCTGCCGTGATAAGTTAAACATTATTCATGGCTAAGACCTAATTTCACACATTATGTGTTGAAATAGACTTTTGTAGCAGAGGAAGATAGAGTGGCTCTCACTTGAGGATGAAACGCTGTACCTGCATATACTGTACTTCATGATCAAGGGTCTCATTTTCTATTACGCACTCACCCACTTAACTGTACTTCTTCCACTCGCGTTGTCTGTCTCTGACAACCGCATGCCTCTACACACACACCCACACACAGATGCTGCATTTTTCCCTCATGTTCCTCGTCATATACTTTACACAAATTTAAGAAAACAGGTGAAACAACTGCAGCATGGCGAGCTCATTAATCAGCAGTCTGCGGGCTACATGCATCTACATGTACACACAGTCACACTGTGATATGTAAACGCAGACAGATGCTCTTGCATAACATTTGCAAGTCATTCCTTAAAATTAATAACTATGTGAAAATGGAGCTCTCTCTCCCTTAAAGCAGGTGCACTGACTCCTGTCAGTGGATGCCTGAGATAGTTTAGTGGTAGCATGCTAAGGGAGGGAAAGGTTGCTCTTAATGGCCTCCAGAAGTAACCCCATATAGTGGATGAGGAAATGGCATCTTTTTTTTTGACCGGTTTCTATTAAAAACACAAGTGCCTTCAGGCTCCCTGGCATTTCTCCGCAGGCTCCGAGCCGTCAGGGAATCCGACCCTTGAGCTCCGTTCCTGTGCTTGACAAGGAGATGACGACATGTCAAAAACAGACGGTGCCAGTGATTTTCTCGAAAAGTTCAGTGGTGGAATCCACAAGATGGCACAGCAATTCCTCACTTTCTCAGGAAGCATGCATGAGGCACAATAATTGCAGATCGGTTTTTGGTCCGTTAGGAGGGTTTGCTGTGAGGAAGTTTCCCAAAGAGACGTGCAAAATGGCTGCGGCTGATATGCTTTAACATGCATTTTCACACTGAACCAATATGAGTCTTTGTCCTTTATTTTGAAATTCCATTTGACAGTAAACTGCAGTCACCCAGTGTCCTGATTCTACATCCCAAATCTGTGTGGGCTCTTGCTATTGTCGCACTTTGTTGTCAAAGCATCTAAACACCCAAATACAGTGACATAATGCGTCTTCAAACAAAAGATTTACTCTTGCCTTGCTTTGATGTATGAATAAACCGATTAGTTCAGCAAGAGATAATGCCATTGCTATTGAGCTCCTTCATGTTTATGCTAATTACAAATCTATAAATCTTTACAAAACGGCTTTAGCTACTGATGGAATTAATCGCGAGCTACTCTGTTGGCTTTTCCCTTCATTCCTCCCCAGGTTGGTTGATGTCTTATGGATTTAACGTTGCTCATGATGGATTTGGTTTGGCGGAGTTTGCAAAAGAGAAATGCAGAAGAGAACTTTTTTTTTGGTGGAACTAAATTGAATGCATCTATTTCTCATGATCGCCGACACCCTGCAGTTGTTTTTGCATGTAAAAGGGGAGCGTTATTCAATCATGAAGCAGCTAAATATAAACAGATTCAATTTTCAGTTCACAGAGGGAACTGTCAGTGTAACCACGTTTTAAAAAGTCTCTCTTGTGCAATCCTTTCATCTCATTACACAGAAGGACTGTAATAAAAAAGGGGCACCGCTGAAATGTAGAGTTTTGAATAGTATGTGGCCTCCTTCACACATAATCAGTATATTAATAAGTCATGTAACAGAGTAGTATGAATTAAGCTAGTCTATTAAAACAATCACTTAAGTCAACAGGATGAGATGATGTGGCCGATTTACATTTAGAGTGTGGTCATTTTGGAGATTGCCATTTATGGTGCTGTTGAATTGTATTGTCATTGTAGTGTCATAATTACAGGTGTTTTTATCATGTTGTATATAAGAGAGGGCACGTTTAAGATAGTTCTTCATTGTTTGACAGTTTAGACATAAGTAGAACATATCAGACTGAGTCACAGTTTTTTTTTTTATCTCCCTGCACACGGTATTATTAATCACATAATCGTATATAATAACCAAGTAGACATGGTTCCTTTTTTTCAGTCCTGTGGTCCAACATGCATCGCTTTGCGGGTTGTTAGTATGAAAATTTGGGACTCCGCTCCTAGGTAACATAAACAACTATTTAGTCTGCCATAGCTTAGCTATAGTTGCACTCAATAAACTAGCAAGTGAGTGTACTGTTTTTCGACTTTTCTGACCTCAAATAACATCTTTTTGGTTCACATAGATCCAGTTTGTCTGGCTCTACCGCTTTAGTATGAAGATGCATCAGTCAAAAGGTCACTTCTGTCCATATCCCCCAAAGGATTTTCAATACAAAAGAGGATCAAATAGCTGCTGTTCATTTGAGAATGGGATGTACAGTATCTAGGCGTTCCCTCGCTGTCGTAAGTATTTTTCCGTGTAGCTCTGACAACTCTCCAGTGACCATCACATTGGCCAATACCCTAAGGGGCCAATGTCTCCAACCTTCTCTCACAGCTATGGTTGTATGGAATGGCAGAGGTAAGGTTTGTCTTCACTGGTCTGTGGTGTGATTTGATGGAAGAACCATGGATGCAGTAAAAGAGACACAACGCCTCAAAACGGTGTGATAATTCTAAGTCACTTTAACAGCACTGCTTGTTTTGTATGCAGTAAGACACATTCATGTTTCCTATTTATAATTATGTTTAGTATGACAACGTAAGCATTATCACACCTAAACATTTTTTTTTTTGCTGTATTTCACAATAAAAGTTGCTGTCCTTGGCCAAACTGAAAGCTCTGATTCATATTTTTTAAAGTAAGTGCAATGCATTTTTAAAGAGTGGCTACACAACATGGGGGCAAGAAAGATGAACATTAACCAGACAAATCACACAGCACTGTCGCATGAAGGATTAACTGAATCACACGACACAAAATGTCGCATCATTCACACAGTTGCTCTCGTGTGATCATGTTATCAAATCACAGAAGCAGCCGCTGGGATTACAGCTCATCAGCTATAGTCCAAACTTTTCTTAAGATTAGTAACTCGTACAATAAATCCATATTTGCTTAAATAGTTCGCAGTTTACAGCAACGACTGTCCCCTGATCTCCATTTACTCTTGTGCTGAATCCCAAATGGGATTGCATTATCCAGCACCACAAAAGGGCCGTTGGATTGATTCCGGCCTGACAACAGCGGGGAGGACAAACAGGCTGATGGCCTGACGCGTACGAGTGCCGATTGTAAAAGACAAATGAGATCAGGATGGAGGGTGGATGATGGCCCCACTCAGTCAAGGGTTAGAGGCACAGACATTAAGAGCAGACATGAGGTAAGCAAAGGCATAAAAAAAAAAAAAGGTGAAAACGCTCATTACGATTTATGATATCCACAAAATCCATTGAAGCTAAAATAGCCACATCCTTTATTCTGCTCTAAAACATATTTGGGGTTGTTGGAACATGTTATTAGAGCCATGCTGAGCAGTGTGCATGATTATAATGCAAAGCCTCAAGTGTTCACGCTGAGCAATATTGGCTTAACAATTAGTCATGTCAAACAATTATCCACGTACACGTCACTGCTTTGCAATTTCGCTTTTGGGGGAGGGGGGAGGGGGCAATTATTGAATTAGCTCCATTTGAGCATGATTAATAATTTCCCCACTGTGGGACTAATAAAGGAATGTTTCTTCTTTCTTTCTTCTTCTTCTTCTCAATTCTGCCTTTCTGCAGCAGGGAACATGACAGCCAGAGTGCATAATACCCAAAAGTCCTCCTATCCCCTGGCAACAAGCACATTCTGTGCAAGGACATGTCTACATAGTATGACAATGCAGGTTTACAAGCCTCCACTAATGTGTCACTCATTAGCAGGGCAGCTGGAAAGAAATACCCAACTTTATGTCGGGCATCAGCACAAGTGTCCGTTTCTCTGCCAAAAGCTTTGACTACGCAGGCAGTTTCCACACTTTCTGTAGTGAAATAGTAAGCAATCGCACCTTTCCGGATACATCTACTTCATGTGCAATTGTAACATAGCCAGTAAGGATACAGAGACTCCCTCTTAAATCATTTGTCCTTGTCAACACGCCAGATGAAAGTCACACACCACACGTCCTGTGTACTGTGAGATGGTTTCGATAGATAGACTGTCAATATTATCGCTGGCCGAGTAAAGCAGCCGAGAGCGGAGCACAACTGCAATTTCAGCAGATACTGCATCACGTTTAATTAAGAGGACATCACGGTCAAAGCATGTTGGGGTTACACATGTCGAGGTATTGATTTGGCATCAAGGGGGAGACATCGAAATGCCTCACCATATACCAGTCGCATGCTGATAAGGTGAAAGATATTTAACATGCCACACTTGCCTTTTCCATTAGTGCCTTGTAAATATATTGTCGCCGCTAAATGGCGGAGGAAGACGAGCCTTGGCGCAGACTGGAATAGCAATAAACTTTCCATTAACGTGGTCCTCATAAATCCTCTTACTTTAGTCTGCAAAAAGCAGATATGTGGTGCAATCAATGGTGGAACAGAATTACTCCAACTGTTATATATGTGGCCTATTAGGTTTCGTTTTGTGTCACGATAAAACTGGGCTATTTGCCTCAATTAATCTTGCACCTCTATTACGTCTGCTTAGAGGATTCAGAGTTTGTACCAACAAGTACCAACCATGTCAAATCCTTTAACCTCAAGTCTGCGTTCCTCTAATAATCTCACATATAGCACCTGCTACGTTCTAGGTGCATAAAATGATGGCCTCTTTTTCACCTCTCTGGCCACTGAGAAGTACAGTGAGCCACCTGTGAACAGTAATTTGTCTTTATCATCAGCCTTCTGTAACAGACGAGCTGGATGCAGTCGTGTGGAGCCTGGCACTGGGAAAAACCCAACAGCCAAGTATTATCATGCATTAAGATGGATTGTCAAATGACACCAGAAACAAAAAGCAACATCTATCTCTTTATGAATAACCTTGCTCGTTTCAAATTGGTGTGGGTTCGGGGGACAGTTTGGGTGCATGTGTGTGTGTGTACCAATAAATAGACACAAATCTGTCGATAGCCATGAGGGTGTTCATGCTTGGCTCCTAATAATAAGAGCTGTTGTCTTGACAAAAGAAGTGGTCACAAGTGGATAAAGTCAAGATCCATCCATCTTCATGACAGTCATTATTGAGCAACAACCCACAGGCTTTGATTCGAGACTCCATTGATTAAGATATGCGCTTTGTAAGGGACTCTCACTGTGACAAGGACGGTTTGTTTTTTACTTTGAAACTGAGACTTCACTGGAATTTATTGCAATTTTCCATGAATCTAAGCAGACTACAGGCAGAGCTGAAATTTGGCTTTAAAACCTCTTTAAAGACAAATTCCATGTCTACAGAGCGTGTCTTCTACTCAAAGCTATATATCGGTAGAGGGGTTGCTTTGAAACATGACCCCTACATTGTAACCATATGTAGTTGTCTCAGCAGCTTCATCCTCCAATGGATTTCACAGGCTTAAAGAGGCAAAGTCAAATGATTTTAGCCCTAAAACTGCCCGACACTGTGGGTTAAAAGATTGGACCATTACACGAGTAGTCTTCCTTCATGTAATACCACAAGTGGTCCAAACTAAAAACCTAACCTCTGACTGCATTCAAAATGGAAAAAGACCCGGAGAGGCTGACCACACATCCGCGTATGGGATGCAGGTAATCATTAGGGCATCTATTAAGACCTAGTCTAGGTCAGAAAGGTCTGGTTCCACACTTTATCATTCTGCTATAAGGGGACAAAACAAAAAAAGCTTTGGCTTATTTGTATTACTTTAAAACGATGACAATTTTCTTCGGCGACTCTAAGCACAGGATGGAGAAAATAGATAGTGGAACGGGAGGAGAATGCCTCATGAAATACATGGTCAATGATACCCACAGTCTACATCTGGTAAGAGACTAAGTGAGGCCCAATCCTAATCCTCTGTGAAAACAGATTGAGGGCAGATGTGAAGCTTATAGCACAGAGCACATCACCCCTCATCTGATACAGACGACCAGCGCAGCCTAAACTCTCATCCGGTCCGCACAGAGAATGTAAATATGAGTGCAGTAGAATGAAAATTCACATCATTCAGCCAAAACCGATTCAAACTAGAGTTGTAGATGTAGCCCAAAAAAACACATCTGCCTCAACACCTGGATCTAGGGGAGGCCATGTTAAGTTGGGGGGAAGATGGCCACATCAGTCACCACAGCTTCTGACTCTCATCTGTCGATGCTCAATTTCCTTTCACCCAGTGTGCAAATTTGTGACTGAATAGATCCACATCCAGATCCACCTGCCCTCCACTGCATGTCATCAGTCCCATTCAGAGCAGACTATTGTAAATGGGAGAAATTGATTGTCTGTTGCACACCACACAATGCATTAGCTCTGTTTGCTAGTCTGGTGATGGAATCCCGGATGTATCGAGTGGAGCCAATCCCCTGTGTTGCCCGAGTGGATCATGGGGTAAGCCCTTAATTACTCCGAGGGACAGTTCAGTGGCATTATGAGCTGTGTCAACACACGCACACAAACAAGGATCCAGGACTCACTGGGCTAAGAGGATGACGATGCATCCTGCACAGTCACTCCTGAGCACACTAGATGATACATATTTAACAGCATGCCTCACATTTTGACATCAGATACTGCTGCAAGCATCTAAAAATCATACAGGTCTCGTCTTACAATAAATAAAATAAATAAATAAATTGTTTGTGCACAGGATTTGAAGAAAGCACTAGAGATCATATTTGTAAGGAGATAAAATGGGTACAAAATACAGCATATCCGCCTGTGTTACTGCTGGAGAAATGTTTAAATGTACCAATAAAATGTTTGATTTACAGAAACTAAATGCAAGGAAAGAAAGATCAGTTCTTTCCACAGCCGGGAATGATTAGAAGTCGGTGAACAAGGTGTACAAAGATTGTGTTCTCCTGCTTTTTTACAATTAGTCATCTCCCGGCTGAAAGCGCGCGCACATGCACGACTGTACAGATGTTTGGGAGGAGTTTACATTTGCAAACAGTGAACACAGTCGCTGTATAAGCCGAGTGGACAAAAACACAGACAGCAAGTACATTAAATGCTTGCTTTTTTATTTATAAAAAGGTACGCGTCATCTAATTTGTGCTACACGGTACCGAACAAGCACCTGAAAACTCTACGAACCTCTCTGAAACTAAATGAACCGAGATCCTCTGAGGATTTCAAACTGGTGCCCGCCAGCTTCTTCGCTGGGTTCATTTCCCAGCAACACAAGAGGCCATGTCGATGGCCTTCACTCGCCTGTGCCCTCAGAAATCTGCCACCGCAAGGCCACATGGAACAGCAACAGTAAAATCAATAAGATGTCTGAGGGTGGTGCTACACGTTTACCTCGCTGCAATGAAAACAAAATCCATCATGTATTGTTTGGGCCCGCCTTTTTGATCTGTATTTGTTAATTTGTCAGTATTTAAGGCGTTATTTCTTATGTAAAAAATGAGGTCAGGAAGACTTGAAATAGTCATAAATACATAGAAATGCCTATAGTTACACTTTTACTTCCAAAAGGTATGCTGTTGGCATTGGCTGCAGTCCAAATATTACTTCAGTTTTTCTGTCTGTTTAGTAATTGATAGAAAATGTCTATACATCACATACTTTTTGCTTAATGACAATGCAGAATATTAATGAGGAATAACATAATAAGCCATGGTGCCAGACTTTGCATTATCGCAGGAATGAGCTCCCTTCAGCTAATCCAGTAACTTCTACATGGAATGCTTTGCACTTTTCATGTAAGCTTACATTACATTTTTTATGATTCTGCTCTACTTGAATCCTGCAGAAAGCTCTGCTGGTTTGAGTCGGTGCACCTGCAGGTGACAACATCTCCAACATCTCATTGTTGCATATTCATGTCAACCTAGTAGCCTGTAACACATGTAGGCAATGGTCCCATTATGCTTGAAGTAGAGATCCTCAACAGAGCGCATGTCGGACCAAAGCCAAATAGATCCGGGGATAATTATACCTGATCCAAAGTGTGTTCAGCCCGAACAGACTCTAATAGAGAGAGGGCATGACACTGGCAGCAACACTGATGCACAACCATCTACAAAAAGCTGCAGTCAAGAAGAGTATCAATACATGTCAGTTTTCTTAGAACCTAGAGTTCATCGTGCTTTTTACACAAATAACATATTTTTTCCTGAGATAACCACTTGATCACTGTATAATGTGAACATTATTTAGGATGCTGGGAACTGAGTGGATATTTGCAGATCTCTAGCCTGAACTACTGAACCCTCGCAGCTTTTAGCTGGCACCATTTAAGTGCTGTAAGATGGTGTACGGTCCTGAAATGGAAATGGTGAGAATGAAGCGGAATTTCTGTGGCCTGTGAAGTCAAGCTCCTTCATGCTTACTTTAAGAGACAGCAGTGTATTGGTTGCTGGCTGTTCAGCAAGTACACTACACTTATTGGATCAAATAAAAATAAAAATCCGAAACTCTCAACATTCCATGCCAGGACGAACAAACACTATTTACATGTCCTTTTATTCTGGCTAACTCCTTCCGTGAATTCTTACAACTTCCTGAAAGTGTAGAAAAGGAAATGAAAAGTCTTCCTGGAGAGACTTGACACACTTGCCGATTCCACAGTTGGACAGCTCTGAGCCCTTGTGGAGTTATCGGAAAGGAGCATCAAAGTGTCGGAGTCTGTAAAGGTGGACATTTGGATTAGACTCATCCCTCACACTTATTCATACCTGCAGGCCATTTTGGGGATCCAATCCTACTAGTTTAAATACCTTTTGGACTGTGAGACGCAACAAGCATTCAGTAGTTTGAGGGGGAAAAAAACCCATCATTCCTCGAATAGTATGTTGATACTTTTATTCCAGATAAAATACAGACAATGAAATACATCAATAAATATATATATATCATTTAACTGAGCATATCTTCCCTCACTGCACAAAGAAAGGAAGAAGACAGTGAAGTTCCGCCTGAGTGACCCAGTATGAGGTGATGTATGACACTCACATTGATGAGATATGTACCCCTATTCTGACTGGGTCCCACTTTAATACTGCATGGATGCAGAATGATGATGTTCCCCGTTTCTAAAAGTTAGTAAGCAAGCACTGTGGAGGTTTTGCGTGTCTATGTGTGTGGGCAAAGCCCTGCTTCTGTTCTGAAGCATATTTCTAGACCCCGGTGCTCGAGCGGTGGGGGAAGAAGAGAGGGGGAGATTGAAATGTAAGGAGCTGCCGCGGTGGCGCCACACTGATCTGAGGGGTGCCATGGAGACGCCCGTCATAGGGGGGGGGGGGGGGGGGGAGGGGGGGGGGGGGTGTGTGTGGGGGGGGCGAGTCCTGTGATGTTGACGTGTCTCTGTCTGCAAACGCTGACAATCTGCTAAAGTCAAACTCCTCAGATGAGTGCTCTCGGTGTGTGCAAACCTATGAGTGTGTGTGTGTGTGTGTATACTCTGTGTGCGAGCGTGCTTGTGTACGAGCTTTGCTCACTGCGTAGGTGTGTACGCCTGCTGTTTTTGTAGGTGCACTTTAATTTGAGTATATCCAACGACAATGCTGCCTGCAGCACGGTGACAGGTTCAAAAGGGGATTCGACCCAATTAGGATCAGAAAGCGGTATTCTCATTTAGACCCCATGAGTACAAGTAGATGCCGTCACTGAATCATAATACAAAGGCTGACGAATAACAAGAAGACTTGTACAATTCTACGATATAGGCTGTGCGTCGTCAACAAGTCGACTGGTTCGCCAACGGATCTGGATCGATGGTACGGTCTGTCACCTGTAGTTGGACTGTGCTCAAAACTACCCAACTGCAAACCGAGTCAGTTCATTTGCCTTGACACCACAAATGCATCCGTGCTCTCACCAACATGGCATTAGTAGAAATGTCAACTCACTACAATTGTGCTGACTGTTTGCCCTGACATTGTAATTAACACAGCATCTTTTGACCAATGCACCTGCAGCTTGGGTACAGGTGAGCTGCTTTCTTTTAAGCCCTGCTAGTGCGTTCCTTTGAAAACTAATTCATGGATTGACCACAATGTCTTACTTGCCGCTTTTTCAGTCATGATTTAGTCCAGCACTACCTGCACCCCGAGTGCTCTCTGAACTCTTGATTTGTGGTTTGATGTTCTGCTTCCTAACTCCCAGCCAATCTCACCCATATTGCTAAATCAATACGTGCACTGACGAATGCTCACTGTGACAGATTGTGGGTGACAAAAATCAACTCAAACATTTGCTGGCTGTCCATTGAACAATCCATTTGTATAGAGAGGATGAGGTGATGGTGCCGGTCTCAGGGACACTGTCCCGATTTCAATTACAAGAGAACTCTCCAGGGATGGGGTTGAAATAGAGTTCACATCCAGAGACACACTTACATCACAAAATGACATGTCTTAGAGATCACGAAAAACTGATTTTAAATCGATTAATTTGTTATGGGTGGTGTTTGTGTTGGATGGGTTACAATCACTACATCCCAACTTGCATATTTAACATACTTCTATGCATTTTATTGCCAATGTTTACAATAAAAGAAAAAGTAACTAGAGACCATCTTGCGATGGGACCACACCAGCCACAACGCCATTTTTAGCCAGGTCTGGGGGCCAATGGCCCCTTCCCCACTTCCGACCCCAATACTTCCGGTGCCCTTGCTCGGACCTCGCTTCACCTTCATTTTGATCTCAACTACACACCTGTTAAGTCCCGTGTCTGAATCTTTTACAGTTGTGACACTATTGTGCAGACAAAGTCTGTCCACAGACAGACAGAAATAAAAACCAAAATCACTTCTGTAGTAGTTCCTGCTTCAGTCGGTGTCTCCGGGAACACATCTGGCCATGATGACCCACACAGACTCACAAGATGAAAACAATACAAGTGCAATTAGTCTAATTTATCAACTACATTTTCCAAAACCTTTGATTCGATTCAATTTATACTAGAAATAGCACCCGTTTGCTTTCAGATGATAGTTCTTTCAGAGTTAACTTAATGAAAAAAATCTCCATATATGATTTTGAAGTGTTATTGCTATGCAAAAGAACAAATTGTGACTGGTAATGTGTGAGAGTTAGCAGGAGGAAGGAATCATTAGCGAGAAGCTGTTATTTTTAAATGTCTGACTCATCCCTATTTGCTTGTACCAGTCTGCCAGCATGAGAGCTGTCCTGTATGACAAGAAGCTGAATATTTAAAAAGTAGTGGCAGCACACCGCTACTCGCTTGGTTTGTCACTGCAGTATATTAGGGCTACACTCTTAACAGTCCCTGTAGTTGCTACAAAATAGAACAGCTACTAATGGCATATTCATGAATGTATGACGCCATTGGTGACGTAGCACAAGACAGCTTACGACAGTGGGATTTGAAGTATCTTGTTTGCGTCAGACATGTTCCCTCACTTCTATCTGGCAATGATATAACACGATTAAAAAAACAAGAGGGTCACTGCTGGAAGTACCTCTCTCCCTCTCAGTCACAGTAGAAGCATCCTCCTTACATGAAAAAATCATCATCTACGTCTTGGGGGAAACCTGCTAAGATCTGGCTCTTTAGGGGGTCTCAATGCGGGTCGGGCAGTTCCTTTGCTAGCAAAAGGAATTAGTCACAATAAGTGTGCAGACAAATCTGCCATGAGGAGGCTTGGCTGGCAAAGACAGCCAAATTCTCCAGTGGAGCATGAGCAATTCTCAACATAAGCACATCTCTGTGTCTGGAGGGGCCCAAGCTGAAGTCCAATGTCCTCACAGCGAAAGCAGCCAGCAGCCATGGCCCAGAAATTAGGCCGAAGGATCAGATGGAGGTGGAGAAGACTGAGGAAGAATCTTGCAAAGAGTTGGGCTGGAAAATAAATGCAGTCTTTACTTCTATGTCCACGCATCAAACATTTGTTTCAAGATGGATAATTTTAGCACTACTACCGTAGGGACTTACTGTTACATTTGTTGTAGTTATTTTGCATCCACAGAGAAAAATAAGTTAAATTATGAATTCAGTTTTGTAATGGTTCAGTGGTCAATAGTATTAACAAGGCTATTGTAATATATAAACATAGTAAGAATGGTAATTAGCGAGTGATTATAATCAAATTAAAGCTGTATTTTCAAGTGCATTGCCTGCATATTTATATATATAATATAAGCATCATTGGTAGCTCACACATATTAGGTAATTGTGAACACAATTAAATAGCATGGTATGATAGAGGCTATTTGCATTTAAAGACTTTGTGCTCATTAAAAAACAATTTGGCTGAATGGTCACTATACAGCTGATATGAATGGGTAAAAAAAAAAGAAAGAAAAAAGACCAAGAATCTAGAGCCATGATAAAATCATCAGTTTTCCAGGTATTTCATCATTTACCAAAACAGATAAGGGTGCGAGATAAAAAGTCAAAATCGCTTCGGTTACAATTCAGAAGGGGACATGCATGTCAAATGTTGGCCTGATGATGGCACAACAGTAAAAGTCAGGGGCTCAACAAAGCATCAGGATTCATCCTCTGTGCCAGATGTAACGGTTTTTTAATCAAATTGTCATTGAGAAACTGAACCAAAAAATACCAACCTTTTGGTGTTGGTATGGGCATAGACATCCTCTGAGGATTATGAATGTCTGTTCAAAACCTCCCGTCAATCCATCCAATAGTTTGACTTACCAAATGACTATTATTGCCATCCCTGGAGACGCACTGCTGACCTGGCTTCTGATAAATTGTCAGGCGATACACCGAGGGCAAGATCACATGTTAATGACACTTTCAGACAATAACGTATTCTGGTATGATCAAGCCCTACTAATGGAGATTCATTCGCATAAAAACATACGAGGCAACTCTAGAATGGATTACGACATTTTTGTGGCTCACCTTTCCTGTTCCTCATATTTATTTAAATCAACACAGAAATTGGCGAGACCGTTTAACGACAATACTTTATTTATATGGGAACATTCAATACTAAAGTATTTGCTCCTCAAATAAAGAACTCACTTCCACAATGAGATCAATGCTAAGCATGCATGTTTAAGATAGCAGTCCTGAGCTAAACAGCTCCCTGTCACACGTTCGTCTGGATGTCATCTTCTCTGTTTACAGGCCCCCCGGCCGTGTCACACAGACTTGTGAAAAGCAGTTGTTGAGCTTAAAGTGGAGTGGGAGAGGAAGGTAACGGGGGCTCGGAGTGAGAAATCAAGCAATGAGGAAATGACAGGCAGTGGGATAAACAAGGGTGCAAAATAAAGAGAAAAGTGAAGAAAAAAAGTGAAAGCAGGGAAAGAAAATCACCTGACAAGGAGCCTTGATAGCCGGGCAATTTAAAGCACACTGCAAACGGTCATTTAAAGCACAATAGAGAGGAATTCCTTTTGACGTGTACTTTAACAATTTCCAGATTGTCAGTTATTTAACATGCTCAAATCATTTCCAATTTGGAATAGTGTTGGGTCAACAGTAGTCGTCGAACACTAAGTCCAACATCACTACAACAATGTGTCAAAGCAGACAGCACCATATTCTAATTCGGTAGACATCCCCTGACCCACACTTTGTTGGAACTTGTCTCCACGTGACAATAAATGAAATAAAATGCACTCAAGGAAGTAGAGTACTCTGAAAGAACGCATTTATCCATATTAAGCTGCGTATGATGGTCATTTTTTAAAAGGATGACGGCATAAAAAGACCAGGGAGAAATGATTGTTTGAAAAATTAAAAACCTACATCAGATGCACTCAACTCGTAGCTCAAACCATAAAGAAGCTGAAACTCGGACGTCGTATTGACACGGCAATTAGAAGAGTCATGTAACACCCCCAGTAATATCACCAGACGTAATTGCAGAGCTAAAATAGAATGATGGCTGGATCAATACAGTAAACCTTAGAGGGAGAGATAGAGTGTGTGTGTGTGAGAAAGCAAGGCCGCGCTTCATTGTGTAGAAGTCGATCTGTGGAAAGAAAAAAGGTGGGAGTGTGTGTGTGTGTGTGTGTGTAGGGGGGGGTGGGGATCCCAAAGGATACCACTATTTCGTAGCACAGCGCCCGGTGGTACCTCCTGGGCTGGAACTAATTGGTGCGAGATTAACTTTCCAGTGGGATATAATGACCCCGAGCGCTCCCACACATCTTTGGATCGGTGACATAGGAAGGGGCCGGTTTTCTGAGCCGCATGCTGAAAATGATTATTTGGTGCTGGACTGTCTCACTTCAGCCCGATGGGACAAAAATAGCATGCTTCTGAAAACACTGCCGGGCTGTGATATCCGTTTCTGAGAACGCGGGCTGTCTCACAACTACCGCGTTGCACCTGAAGCTGCTGCATGGTGGTTAAATCAATGAAGAGGATCACATGAGGAGGAAGATGCTCTGCGGAGAAGTCGCCGCTCACTCGTGAATATTTAGTATAATGAGAGCCATGTATTATATCGTTTTTTTATGTCATCTGGCACAGCTATAAGAGAACGGTCAGAATAAATGCGTATGGCCTCTAGTTTGTGGAAAGTAGGCAAACGGCATCGCCCTGAAGAGCAAAAGTGAGGACAAATTGGTGTTCTTCCATAGCTGCGTATACACTTTCTGATAGTGCTTAGGTGGCATTGTTTTAGGTGACATCAGTCCTCAAACAGCTGCTTGTTTATCTCGCGCCCACTTTCACCACTCGATCGTGACAACCTAAGGGCAGCGTTGGTCAATTTCGATGTTAAAACTATTGGTTGGCGCCGGACAGGCTTGTTGTTGACATGTTGATCTCCGCCTCCTTCGATCCAGCCACCGTTTGATTATTGGATGGCTGCTTGTTTTGGCAGGATTAGGACTCTCACCTCACCCGGCTGCACTGCCGTTTGTTCTTTGCAAAGTTAGTGTTTATTCACATCGAAGCACAGATCATTTCCCCTTGATGGGATGTCTACACTCTTGTTGTTGAAGCTGCCTTCTCTAATGCGGTCCTAAAACTTGAGTCAAGAGTTTGACTTGTAATGAAATAAAGTTATCTGTCTGGGGAAGCAACATTCAGCATGAAGGTGAAATTCATCCCCACATCAATGGACCTGGGACCTTTCTAGACAAAGCAGAAGCACAAACAAACCATTTATCATACAAACTTGATTATATTCCAGCTGGTGAAAATCTATTTGTTCTGAAACAACATTATGCTGATTTTGAAATAGAATATACCGCACGCTTTCTCCCCACTTCGGCTGACGTTCTCTAGAGTCTTTCCCTTTTCAACATGGACATTGATGGTACACATGCATAATTGCCGTCTCCTTCTCCACACCATCACTGCTCCTCTTCTGCATGTTCCCTAAAGGCGATCAATTGTCAGTTTTACCCAAGATGCTCCTGCAAATAATAGGCCTTTTGATGGAAGGCACAGTGGCTATTGAAAAAAAAAAAAATCATTCATCCAGGGGAAAGGAGTCGTCTTCTGCTAACCTTTTGAATTTAAGTCAGATGTCCCAGTTATCACAGCAGACTTGACAAGGTGCAGCTATCGCAACTCATTCCACCCGTCACCGCCGGGTGTATTGACACATGGACGGAAGAAGTGTAGTGAGAGCAGTGGAAACCATTTTTTGCAAGGTAACCAGACTATATCTGTGGGACATATTCCCCTTCACGATGTGTAGCTTTTCATAATGCTACACCAGCATCTCAGTGACATTATTGTGTTCGACTTCCATCCTATCGTTATTTCAGTAAAGCCACCGTGTTGATGCCTCATGGAAAAGCGCTAAAACTGCCGTCAACTGAGGTCAGTGTTATAAATGAACAGACGGAAGGCGATGCTGTTCAAGATGAAGCAAAAAAACTTGTGAAAAAAACGTTGCATTGCAGACAAATAACTCGGAACATTGTTGGATTAATAGTGCGACACAAAAAAGGCTGTATGCTATAGAAGAGCAACTATGAGGCTACTAATTGTAGTTTTCTGAATATGATACAGTTTGCTGAAAGTTGTAATTAACAATTTAACCACAGAAGGTTGGTATCAGGATAATACTTTTATAGGCGTTGAATTCAAGCGACATATGACTGATATACTGAATATATAGATTATATCTGCTTTGATAATCTGTGTAAATCAGTTGTGTGCAACTTTCGTCACTGCTAAAACATTTCCCCTCTGAATCCCAAATTGACCAAAGTCAAGAAATTACCAAACTGTCTTCCACCCCAGTGCAGTGAGGGTTCCAACGCCATTTCAGATGACTCCCAAATCAACTGAATGGGGCCTAACGCAACAAATACATTTTTGAACATTTTCTTTGACTCAAAAATCCATACAAATGCCAGGCACGGGCCACTAAATTACTGCATATGCAATTTCTCCTCGAAAAGCCGCAACACAACTAACTTTGTGTAACAATTATTCCATTTCATCCAGGATTCAACCTGTAATGGGGCTCAGTGGGTTTCATGCATATTTATTTGAATCCATAATTCATGAGTTTGTGGTACAGAAGGAAAAGTGGTATGTTGTGTCTCAAACTAACCAGAACACAAATTATACTTTGCTGACAAAACATTGCTGGTATACAAAAAAAAACAACGAGACAGCCTGAAGAAATGATTAGCATATAGTTGGTTGATCTGTGGATTACATCAGGACTGTTCAACCAATTTGGGAGTAACAGCAGTTTCCAATCTGGAATCCATTTAAATCATGGTTTGACCTTGCAATGCCTGGACACAGTGGAGGGTAAACATGTGCCAATTAAGACCTGATGTATATAATAATTGGAAACCTATAATATCTCAAGCTAATAGCAATAGTGAAAAGTAAAAAAATATATATAAAAATTGTGTTGAATTTACCAGGAACCTGGATACTAACTCATCCTTTATATCATCCCTAACCTGATATAGTTAGAAGACTAAACTAAATGAGGAGAAAGGGTGAGGCTGCAGACACACTGATGAATCACCCAACCTAAAATTCTGTTATGCAAGGGGAATGCATTTGGGAGAGGGCTGAAGTGTGATGTCATAACAAGCCAAGTCACAAAAGTGATGCTTTAGAACAAAACAAAAAGTAAAATCCAAGTTAATTGTGTGTGTGCGAGACTGTGTTGAGACACACGATGGGAGAACTCAATATTACATGCCCATAGACTTGTGAATAATTCACAAGCTTACCAGTCTGAGGTTGTTAGGCCTTGTTTTCATACCTCTCCAAACCCCAAAAGGAGAAAGTATGAAAGAATGAAGGGACAGACCCCTCTTCACTATCCCGTTGTACTGCGCTTTGAGACTAACCTGATTCAGCAAAGAACAAACAAGTCATTTACTTTTTTTTGTATTTAGTTCCACTTTGGTATAGGTGATTTTTTAGAACGGTCAAGAAAACAAATCAAATTGGAGGGGCGAATAATAGTTTGTGCACTTCAACCAGTCTTTCGGCTGACGACTTAATGACTGTCATTAGATATGGTCACTTTTATAGACCCATTAGCGACTCCATTTCAAAAGGAATTGGAGCACATCTGTAGACTTTGAGTGGGAATCAGCTACATTCCTATGCTTCGAGCTCTCAATCTCACAGCTGCTGATTGCTGTGCTGATTGACTGAAGTTCAGAGAGGTTTGGTTTTGTGCCTCTCTTACATGACCCATGATCAATCACTCACTCACCACCACCATCTCATGCCCTTCTACATTCTTGAAATATGTTTTTTAGCGATAAGGCATTTTTTTTCATTGTGTTTTTTGACCAAGTCTTCCATTTGCTCTTCTAGTTTGTTCTATTCTATTATACTGCCATACATTGAACCTTATCATGTTTTTGTTATTTTTCATTAAAAAAAATCTCCCCCCCCCCTTTTATTTAACTCATTATGCATGTCATTTGAAGATCTTAACTTAAAAGCATGTCCACGCTTCGTGTACTGCTAAGCAACTACCATACATATTTAGAGTTATTGCTTACTTCAGAGGGAAGCAAAAACATTTTTATTCTTTTTTTTTTCTGGAATGTGTTTGACTCAGAGGGCTTTAAATATGCAGCAGCACAGAGCTGGAGAGGTGCACTCATAGGAGTTTGATTTTCAATGTTTTCTGTGAATATGAGACCCAAACAATAACTTTATACATGCCATAATCCATTTTCCTGACACCGATATACATCGACAGCATATATCTTGCAGTGGAGGTTGCCTGTGCCAACTGTTGGGGGCTTAAGGTCAAGAGGAGCCAGGAAAAGACGTCGCATTGCAACTCAATTTCACATCCAGAGACAGCTAGAGAGCTTGAATGCTCACCCAGGGATCAGATGCGGTGCGATAAAAGATTTATCACACGGCATCAATACCTTCAAACTCACTCAAATCAACTGTATCTCATGACTCAGATTTCTTCATCACAAAACCTTCAGAACTGTCAATGCTTAACTCTGTTGTGGCAACAGCAGTCATATGAAAATATTAAGTGCTCAATAGATCATAGACTTCAATAAAACGTTGTAGTTGTGGGTCAAAGGCATCGTGCAGGACCTTTTTTAAAAATATTTTCAGCAAATGGAAAATACTTCACCCTGTACGACGCATCTCATGCACCACTGGGCTGTACCTATTCTCCCACCTTTGGGCCACGTGTATAGCACGGGACACAAACGGATCTGGCGGCTGTTAAGAGTTACGGTCAGATGGTCATTGGTGCCTCTTGAGACGGCAACCTATGAACCCATGTCACCCATTTTGTTTGGGATTTCCATGGACAGGATCTTAAGGCGCAGCAAAGGGGGGGGGGGGGGGGGAGGATGTCCGGTTTGGGAAACTCAAAAAATTGTGTCTCTGCTCTTTGCAGATGATGTGGTTCTGTTGGCTTAATCCGACCGTGACCTTCAGCATGCACTGGCATGATTCTCATCTGGGCTGGGAAAGACTCAGGGTTCCCAAGAGAGAGCTGGGGAAAGTTGCTGGGGAGAGGGACCTCTGGTCTACCTTCCTTAGCCTGCCGCACCCACGAACCAGCCCCGGATAAATATCGATGTTTGGATGGAGATATATCTGGGCAAAGCACATTACAGCATCATGAATATATACAATTATCCTATCGCTGCTTTAACACTGTAGTCTGCATGAGTTAAATGAACATAGACTGTAGAAAAGAAGATGGCTGTATTCACCCTGACGTCACCCATTGCTTTCTGACTACCTTTTTGAAGCCTAAAATTTGGCATTTTGACCATGACCACGTTTTTTTTTTAAACAAGAAATTTTTAGGCGACCAAAAAACCTATTCATTTCATGAACTGAAAACACACTTTGAAAGCATGAAAGTTGACAGGAGAAAAACAGACAACTCTCAGAATGGACAACGCTGTAGTTGTGACCCATCAATCACAAGGTGTCAGCGCCCTGAAGCATACTTTTTTTTCTATTATACTCTAAATGGGACCCTCATTTACTAAATGAACATCATGGTGTATTAAAGAAGACTTGTAACTAGCAATTGAGACCATAAACTCATGTTTACTGAGGTTAAAAAAAAATCATCATG